>CM060942.1:15011104-16263880 GCA_030765085.1 Allium cepa
GTAATTAACAATTAATGTTTTGTAATGATTTGTAAAATTTAAAAATTAATTAATTAAAGAATAGGAAATTTATAAAAATAATTAAACTTAATAAATTAACAATTAAGAATTAATAAATTAAAATAATAAATTCAAGAATAATTAATTAGCTTAGCCAATTAAATTAATACAAAATTGAGTAAAATTAAACATTAATTTAAAATGATTAATAAAGACAATTATATAGCAAATTCACTTTAATCACAATCACTTGATCAACGATGATTGACCATCATCAAATACTCTATACTGGATTGACATTTTTGTTGTGATGTTATGATTGCATTGTGATGAACTGTGATTTGTGATTTGTGATTTGTTCCTATATGTTTGCGAAACCCCTTTTGCCCGTCAAACGACATTTAAATTTCGATGCGACAGGGAGTCGGATTTCAGTTTGTTATCCGAAACCCACATCGAGCCTTGACTGTGAACCTCTGTGATTGATACACCCACATGTTTTAAATTTGAGCGCTCACTATTTGTATTAGCCGGGAGATGACCTTTGTGTCATATAACCCATTCTGAATAGTGATTCGACGAATGGATTGCATTTGAAGAGCGGCGGTGAAGACCGGGTGTCTTCGAAGACGATAGGATAACCTATCGATTGTCTCTACACCGAGTCGATCCGGTATAGGGATTCCCTAAGTGATGGGAAGTCTGATTTGGATTGTGGACACCCGGATTTGCAAGGGCTTCTTCCTTTATTGGACGAAGTGCCTTGGGTTCTATTCGAACCTAGTACAGACTTGTATGGTCGTGTGTCTGACACTACACTTTGAGATATAAAGCCGATTTCTTTCAAATACATATCTGTTGGTGGCGGAGAATTTATTCTCTTAGCTTAACACCCATCTCTGAGACGTACGAGCTCAGGGGTTATGTAGTTGAAAGTTATCAGCGATATACTCCCAATTCGGTAGTGTGGCATGCTAAGTCTGTTGTATAGTGATGATCATTTGTTGGTCATTTGTGATCAAAGCATGGCTTTCGTGTAAAGCGTAGCTTTGTGGACGAGACCTCATCGGACCTCACACCCCGAAAATGGTCGAAACAGGAAAGATGCGGCAAGGTTATGAGGGTCGCGCCCTTTAGGGTATGTCATTTCCTTCAGGAAAAGGGTAGTGTCATGGTATGGAGCCCAGATACTTACCTATGTGGTTGCTTCAATCTCATTATTCTGTGTGGTTGTTGCTTTGTGATGGAGGGCCCTCGGTTAAAGGTCCCAAAGGACTGGGGAGTGGCATACTTAACTACTAGTTACCTAGTTGCAGAGGTAACCTGGCCTTGTGTTGGCAGAGATCCGGGTAGGTTCTCGGGACGTCCCATTTGGCATAGGAAGTTCCTTAGCCTGACCATTTGTTGGAAATCCAATTCCCAATACGAACCCAGTACGGTTTTAGTTTTATAACCTGCCATGGAATGCTATTGAATATGGTCGCTATAGTAGGCATACGACGAAATGTCGTATGTTGGATAGGATTGATATTATACTTCGAAATGGCTTTCTACGCTATGCACTTGTAATAATATCAAAGAATTTTCCCGTATCAAGCATATTTGACTATCATAAGAAGAAATCTCCTCCAATTCAGCGATTGCATTGTGTGTGTGGCGGGAGGTCTTATGATAGTTTCATTTTCCAAATGCATACCGGTTTTTCTTGTATGAATCTATTTTATTTAAAAGCAACTATCTTTGTTTGCTCATACCAGTCCCATGACTGATCCAGAGTTTATTGTTTCCTTTCTAAACTCTGGGTGCCCACCATTTCTACACAGGTAGCCTAATAGCAGGTTTTCTGTATTTTGGCTCTAGCTACATCTTGGAGTATTTTGGTTTGGAGGTTTTTGGTTTTTGGAAGCTCACACCTTAAGGACATTTTGCAAAGCTTTTGGATCTCGAGGTGCTTAGTTTTGTGTTCACTATCATTCTCTATCTTTTTGAAGATTTTTGGCATATGATATCTAGTTGTTCTATTATGTCATTCTATTTGGAGATGTTATTCATTTATTATGTGCTCCGTTGTTGTAACAGATATTATTATGATGTTGTATATGTGATATGATGCATGATATTCATTTTATTTCCGCTGCTTTGTAATTCATCTAATGTTGTTATAAGCTCCATTCGACTGGAGTTCGATGTTTGAATCATTGACAGTCGAGTACAAGTGAGGTATTTGATGTCAATTTTCGAATGTTGAATTTTGGGTCGTGACATGTGGTATCAGAGCTAATGGTTGAGTAAGAACTTTATCTACGGAGTATAACACATTAGATGGCTCATTAGAGATAGGGTGAAGTATACCCTAGAATGAGTATAATCGATCAACACCTTAAAAATTTTCTTAGTCTATTTCGTTTAATTGCCGATATTTCTTAAGATATCTCGTCCAAATATCTAAGCCAATTTTCTTACTAATTACAGACAATAAGATGAGTGGACGAAGAGGCAGATTTGGGGGGCGAGTAAATGCCACAACACCTAGCCAATTTCCCCCTACAGCCGAGGCACCTTTACCTATTCAGCATCAGCCGAACCTGGCTGATTTATATAAGAACTTCTCAAGGCTTGGCGGTAAGCCATTCACCGGCAAAGAGACGATTGTTGAGGCCCAGGCATGGATAAGGTCTTGTGAGAAAATCTTTAAGGGGCTTAAGCTGCAAGATGATCAGATGTGTCTCATAGCTACTTGGCAACTTCAAGGTGAAGCCTTAGCTTGGTGGGAGACAGTCACTATGGATAAGCCTAAGGACGAGTTCACTTAGGGCAGATTCAAAGAAGTATTTGAGAAGCGCTACATGCCATCAGCTGGGATTTCTTGTATGTGCCAGGAATTCATGGACTTAAAGAAAGGAAGTTTGTCATTCGAGGAGTATCTTAACAAATTCAATGAATTGTCTCACTTTGGTCCAGAATTAGTGAATACACCTTTGAAGAAGAATGAGAGGTTCATTCGTGGGATGAATAAAAAGTTCCACGAAAGGATGACTGGCCACGTCAAAGAATCCTTCTCAGATTTGGTTGATATGGGATATCGTTATGATACACTAGATATGCAAGAAGCTCCGAGGGAGAAAGGAAACTCAAGCAATCAGAATTGTAAGAAGAGGAAATTTGGAGGCAAGAAACCATGGCACGGCAAGGAGAAAAACAAAGTCAATCAAGGGAGAACCACGGAGAATATCACTTATTATAATTGCTTGGAGAAGGGCCACTATTCTAAGAACTGCAAGAAGCCAAAGAGAGATCAATCCGCTCAAGAAAAGCCAGAAAGTGCTATTATTGTTAGAAAATGGGACATAAAGTTAAGGACTGCCCAGTTATGAAGCAAGCCCAGACAGCTAAAGTGTACTCAGTCAAAGACAAGCCCATATCTTCCAAAACAGAAAAGGGAAAAGGAGTTCCGGAAGGTAATCTTACCATTTATGATAGCATTGCTAGAGTTCTTTTTGATACTGGCGCTACACACAGTTTTATCTCTCAACAAGCTATTAATGAGTTGAATATTGAAACTGATTTTGTTGATGAGCCTATATTGTAAGGAATCCAGTTGGAGGTCCCGTAAACCTCTATCTTCGATGTAGAGATGTTCCTATCTCATATTCTTGCCATCAATTCCCTATTGGTCTCTTTGTTCTTGATTTCAACGAGTTTGAAGTCTTACTCGGGATGGATTGGCTGGCAAAATATGAAGCCAAATTGGATTGCAATAATCGATTAATTTCAATCAAAATTGAATTTGGGGATTTCATCGAAATTTCTTGTGAGGACCGTAGCCCTAAAAGGGAAGGGTTGATGTATAATTTGGGTTATCCTGAACCCAGCTTGGAGTCCATTCCTATTGTTAGAGATTTTCCAGATGTATTCGAAGAAGTGAAATCTCTACCTCCTCACCGAGAAATAGAATTCAAAAACGACCTTGTACCCAGTGCCCGTCCTGTCGTTCATGCAAGTCGCAGGATGGAACCTAGGGAAAGGGTTGAATTAGTAGAGCAAACTAGAGATTTACTAGAAAAAGGGTTGATTCGACCGAGTGTTTCTGAATCAGGCTCAGCCGTCGTATTTGTTGCTAAGTCAGACGGATCTTTGAGGTTGTGCGTAGATTACCGCGATCTCAATAAGCAGACTCTCAAGAACAAATTCCAACTGCCCAGAATTGGTGATTTATTTGACCAGTTGCACGACGCTTGTTTCTTTTCGAAGATGGATCTAGCCCAAGGATTCCATCAATTACGAATCGCCGAAGACTGTATTCATTTGACAGCTTTCAGGGGTCCCAATATGTCCTACGAATGGTTAGTCATGCCTTTCGGGCTAACCAATGCCCCAACATACTTTGTGGACCTTATGACTCGTGTGTTTCGGGATGTATTGAATAAATTTGTGCTCGTATTCATTGATGATATTTGGTCTATTCCAAGACCGAAGATGAGCATGCCGAACACCTTAAAATTGTCTTGGAAATATTGAGGAGAAACATTCTATATGCTAAAATTTTCAAATGCCACTTTTGGGTCAAAGAAGTCAAATTTCTTGGCCATATTGTTAATGAAGAAGGGATTTCTGTTGATCCTACAAAAATTTCCGCCATTCTTGATTGGAGAAGACCTACTACCCCAAAGGAAGTTCGAAGCTTTTTGGGTTTGGCAGGTTATTATCGGAAGTTTGTTCAGGATTTTTCGAAGTTAGCTAGTCTATTGACTAAGCTAACAATGAAGAATGCAAAGTTTATTTGGACTCCAAAATGTGAAGAAGCTTTTGAGGAATTGAAGAAGAGATTAACCACCGCTCCTGTTCTCGCTATTATCAATGGGAATAAGGGTTTATCCGTTTAAACCAATGCTTGCGGTGAAGGCTTGGGTGCAGTATTGATGCAAAACGGGAAGGTGATTTCCTACGCGAGTAGAAAATTACGTCCTCATGAAAGAAATTATCCGACCCATGATTTAGAGCATCTGGCTGTTATCTTCGCTTTAAAAATATGGCGACATTATCTTTTGGGTAAGAATCTCTCCAGCTTTCTTAACAATCTACAAATTTAATTTAACTTAACAAATATACTTATCGAATTCTCTTTATTTCTAGGTGAAAAATTCGAATTATTCACCGACCACAAATCTTTGAAATATTCTTCACCCAGAAAGATCTGAATTTGCGACAACAACGTTGGTTGGAATTTCTGGCATCTTATGACCTAGATATTCAATATACGCCCGAAAAAGCCAATGTGGTTGCCGATGCTATAAGTAGGAGGCATGCTGTTCTTGCATATCTTGTTGTTACTCCTACTCTCCTTGAAAATATCGCCGGCAAGCAAAAAGAAGACCCATTCCTTCGTGGAATTTGTAAAAGAATTCATCAAGGTGAAGATTCTAGTTTTGAAATTGATGATAATGAAGTTATAAGGATGAAAGGCAGAATTTATGTCCCCAACATTCCAGAGTTAAAACGAGAAGTGTTAGAAGAATGTCACAAATCAAAATTCAGCATCCATCCAGGAGTCAACAAGATGTATAGAGATATCAAAAGAACTTTCTGGTGGAGGACATTGAAGAGGGATATATCTATTTATGTGAGTCGCTGTGCTACTTGCCAACAAATCAAGAGCGACCAAAAGAAGATGGCGGGTTTACTTCAGCCTTTAGAGGTGCCCAAGTGGAAATGGGACCAAGTTTCGATGGATTTCGTCGACGGTTTGCCTCATACTCGAAAGGGCAATAAAGGGATTTGGGTCATCGTAGATCGTTTGACTAAGTCAGCCCACTTCTTGCTAGTAAAAGCTACCCGCACGGCTGTAAGTCTAGCTAATTTGTATGTGAAAGAAATTATCTGTCTCCATGGTATTCCTAGCAGTATAGTGAGTGATCGTGATCCGATCTTCACTAGTATATTTTGGGAGGCGTTTCAAGACGCATTGGGAACTAAGCTGCATTTCAGTACTTCTTATCACCCATAGTCTGATGGGCAGACAGAGAGGATCAATCGAATCTTGGAGGACCTATTGCGAGCTTGTATACTTGATTTTGGTGGTTCTTGGGAGACCATTTACATCTGGTCGATTTCTCCTATAACAACAGCTATCAGGCCAGTTTGAGATGGCTCCCTTTGAGGCTTTATATGGCCGACCGTCTCGATCACCGGCATGCTGGATCGAGGCAGGTGATAAACTCTGTGACGCCCCACCTCTATACCCACGCTAGCCAAGAACACTCCGGAGTAGTGCTGTCAACTAGCACGGAGAATAAGGCTGTTGAGGAGCGACCATCCATGTAATTGCTTATCACACGGTGGCTATAAATAATCTTCGGAAACAAACATAGAAATAATCATATCACAAATCAGTCACAGATATCCATATCACAAAGGCGGAAGAAGATATGAATATATAACTAACACATGAAAGTGTACATCAGAGTAGTGGTCAGTAAGATCCACGATAATACAAAAGAATAGCAACACGTGCTATACAAAAGAATACAACTATGAGTCTATATCTCAAGTGTATACAACAAAAACTGCTAATCTAAACAGTTAGCCAAAAGTCAGAGTGATGAATCCCTGGGAAGAAGTCAAGCAGAAGCACCTGTAACATCTCGGTCTGACCCGAGTATTATTTAAGAAAATAATAAACGGGTCAGTCTAGCTATAAATATCAGATGACATGATATAACATAAAAGATGTGGCATAAACAAAAACATCCATAACGACATACCACTATAAGTATGTAAATAATGATCAACAGAAGATCAATCAATAAGAGATAATCAATATCACAAGAATCTTCTCAAAGATTCGGAAAGGGCATCATACCCCAAACTTGTACTCATAACAAGTCAATGACATAAATTCTAGAAATCAATGCGAGAAGTCCAGAAATCATAGAAAAGAGAAAGAGGCCTATCACATGACGGTCCGAAGACCAAGGGGAGCTACCCCACATGTGTGAATGGAATCACACAGATTGAGGTCAAGACTAACCAAAAAGCAGAAAGGTATGTGTGAATGGAATCACACAAGTGGTGTCTAGTCTAACCTTGCAATGAAAGAGACATCGAGCAATAGCTAGTCTAATGCATAAAGCGATCATCAAGATCAACGAGAAGTGTCAATTACACTAAGCTAGTAAATATAGAAGTTTAGCTTCATGTCCCATAACCACTTGCTTAACTTAAATATTTACGAACAAACTGTAAATCTTCACTAATAAAATTGTCACAAGAGGTTCAATCGAACAAGTCCAAGAATTAACCGACGAAGTGAACGCAAGCGTTTCATACCGCTTGTTTTACTAAGTCGTTTAATTAGATTTCTCATCCGAGTGAGGTAAAGGATTGTATATACTAATAGATTGGAAAACGGTTTAAGAAAAGAGCTTTGTTATTAAAAATAGAGTTGAAATTGTTTGTTAAAAGAGTTTTGATATTTACTACTAGTATTGAAACCTTTATATTATAAAGTGACAAAACACAGAAGCAATTGTAGAAACAATCAGTCACAAAAATCGCATACGGAGATGTGAATAAAATCCAAGGAAATCAGCTCAATGTTTTTCAGATAAGATCCCCTATGGAGGGGGGATCCAGGGGGGTGGCAACCTAGGTCTAACGACCTAACTGCTCACGACCTAAGGGTCTAAAGGCCACGCGACCTAGAGGAAAATAAGGTTAAGCGACCTAAGTGGGTTCGCGACCTAACGACAAAAAGGGGCGAACGACCTAACAGGAGCGCGACTTAAAGCCATCGCGACCTAACGACCTAACAAGGTCATACGATCAAGTGGTTTCCAACGACCTAATGGTGCAACGACCTAAGGCCAAACGACTTAAGGGTTCCAGAGGAGAGCGACCTAAAGGAGGCGCGACCTAAAAGAGGCGCGACCTAAAGGAGACACGACCTAAAAAAGGCGCGAGCTAAAGGAGACGCGACCTAAAAGAGGCATGACCTAAAGGAGACGCGACCTAAAAGAGGCGCGACCTAACTCAAACAAGCATTTTGATGACCCAGAGTCATGCCGAGCGACCTAGACCCAAACGACCCACGACCTAGCGACCTTGCGACCTACGACCTAACTCCGAGGTGAAGATTCAAGGCAGTGCGACTTAGCGCGATAACACGCGAACGACCTAAGGGTTAGGTCGCGAGCGACCTAACTCCGAACACCAAAAATGGCCAGAACGACCTAAGTGCAGAAAATTCACCAAAACGCTAAAAATTGGAGTTTTTCGCCAATCCAATCCAAACCAAATGCTAATGTGCATGCAAAAGTGATAGGGAATCATTCCCAACAGTCCAATATAGTTATAGACTAGATTTGTGAGATAAAAATCTCACCTTTGCACTAAAATTTATGAAGATGAAGCTTGAAAGCAAGGAGAAGCAATCCAAAGCTTGAATCCAATATCTTCTACATGAATTTGGAGTTGAATGTTGGAGTTGCAATTGAATTTGAGCTTGGAGTTTTAATTTCCCATTCTCTTCACCATTAATGCCAAACCTTGAGTTAGTTAGGAAATTTATGAAGAGTGAGAAGAAGAGGGTTGGAACTTGGGCTTAATAGGCTAAATTAACCCAAAGTCCAAAGCGGGAAAAGTTAGTGAAATTTCACTAACTCTAAACCTATCGATGTTTATACTTAAAAAAGTTGTAAACGACATTTCGAACTCAATGGAAGTGGTCTTGAGTACTAATTTGACCGTTTGCAAAAAGTAGCTTTTCGGACCAAAATCTGATTAACGAGTTAATATTTAAATAAAATATTTAAATACAAACTCGATAAATATGCGGGTTGTTACAGACTCCCCTCCTTAAAGAAATTGCGTCCTCGCAATATATATAAGATGGAAATAAAAAGTAACAACCATAAAAGCATATTAACACAAGAGGAATTTTGAAATAAGAAGTTCACCTCAAGGAGCAGGAGTAAGCAAGTCCGGATATGTACGCTCGATGAATTCTCTGGATTCCCAAGAACAATCCTTAGGATTTGAGGACCATTGAACCTTCACAAGCGGAACATCTTTATTTCGAAGTCGTTTAACCTCAGAAGCTATAACTCGAATAGGATGCTGCTCATAAGTTAAATTCGGCGAAACTTTAATTTCTTCAACAACAGCAGGCTCAAGAATAGAATCGGAATCCCGAAGGCATTTCCGTAATTGAGAAACGTGAAATACATCATGCATAGCAGAAAACTGAGCCGGCAATGCAAGGCGATAAGCCATGGAACCAATATGTTCAGTGATAGGAAATGGCCCAATATATCGAGGCGCTAACTTCCCCGATCGACTGAAACGTACAACACCCTTCATAGGTGAAACACGAATAAAAACAGGATCCCCAACAGAAAATTCTAATTTCCTTCTTCGATTATCGGCATAGGATTTTTGTCTACTCTGGGCATCTTTCATCCTATGTCGAATAAGTTCAATCTTTTCCGTGGAATCACGAATAAAGTCTGGACCTAAAACCAGCTTCTCACCGGCCTCAAGCCAACAAGAAGGAGATCGGCATGGCCTTCCATAGAGTGCCTCGAAAGGTGCCATACCAATACTAGACTGGAAGCTATTATTATAGGAAAATTCAACAAGTGAAATATGATCTTCCCAACTTCCACCAAAATCGAGCATACAAGCACGAAGAAGATCTTCAAGAGTTTGATTCACATGCTCGGTTTGTCCATCGGACTGGGGGTGATAAGCAATGCTAAAATTAAGCTTTGTTCCTAAAGCTTTTTGAAGACTCTTCCAAAATCCACTAGTAAACAATGGATCTCGATCGCTAACAATAGAAGTAGGAACCCCATGCAATTTAACAATTTCTTTGATAAAGAGTTTGGCCAAAAGAGGAACGGTTCGGTTAGACCGAACGGGAATAAAATGGGCGGATTTAGTAAGTCTATCAACGATCACCCATAAGCTATCATGACCCGAACGAGAACGGGGAAGGCCATCTATAAAATCCATGGAAATCTGGTCCCACTTCCAAATTGGAATTTCTAAAGGTTGCAATAACCCACCAGGCCTTTGATGTTCGGCCTTGACAAGTTGGCAAGTCATGCAACACTTAACAAAGTTAGCAATATCAGATTTCATTCCCTCCCAATAATAAAGTCGCTTCATATCAGCGTACATTTTACTACTACCAGGATTAATGTTGAATTTAGAACGATGGGAATCTTCTAAAATATCTTTACGAAGATCACCAATATTTGGTACGATAAGTCTACCAAATTTTCGAATGCCGCCACGAGAATCAATATCAAAGTCTTTCAAACTTTCAATGTCAATTTTATCCTTAATATTTTGGCCAAGAAGAACCAATTCAGGATCTAGCCTTTGAGCTTCAAGAATACGGTCTAAGAGGGAAGGATGAGCCTCAAGGCTACATAAAACAAGTGATGAGCTCAAATCGGATACGCGTTCTCGAATCTCACAAGTGGATAAAATCTCGAGATCGTTCCATTCGGATATCATCATAGAAACAACTGCTTGTTGTTTACGGCTAAGAGCATCGGCGACACGATTACCCTTACCGGGGGTATAAAGAATATCAAGATCATAAGGTGCAAGGAACTCGAGCCAACGCTGTTGATGCAAATTGAGTTCCTTTTGAGAAAATAAATATTTCAAAGACTTATGATCCGTGTAAAGAATAAATTTCTCTCCCAATAGATAATGACGCCACATTCGAAGGGCGAAAACAATAGCCGCGAGCTCTAGATCATGTGTGGCATATATAGTCTCGGCCGGCTTCAATTGCCTAGAAGCATAAGCAACAACACGTTCTTTTTTCATAAGAACGACACCCAAACCAACGTGACTAGCATCGGTATAAACAACAAAATCTTGATTCCCCTCGGGAATCACAAGAATAGGAGCATCGGAAAGGAGTTCTTTCAATTTCTGAAAAGAGGCTTCACATTTGTCTGACCAAATGTATTTAACTCCCTTCTTAGTCAAGCCAGTAAGAGGCACGACAATCTTAGAAAAGTCTTTAATAAAACGACGGTAATAGCCCGCCAATCCGAGAAAACTACGAATCTCTGTCACAGTCTCCGGTCTCTTCCAATCTTGAATCGCTTCGATCTTTGAAGGATCCACGGATATCCCGGATTCAGAAATAATATGACCGAGAAACTTCACACGAGATTGCCAAAAGTGGCATTTAGAAAATTTCTCCTTTAATTGATTACTCCTAAGTGTTTCCAATACAATCCGAAGATGTTTCTCATGTTCCTCCTCGGTTTTTGAATACACTAGAATATCATTAATGAATATGAGAACAAACCGATCGAGGAAATCTTTGAAAACTCGATTCATGAGGTCAACGAAATAAGCTGGAGCATTCTTTAACCCAAATGGCATAACAAGCCATTCATAAGATCCATATCGAGTACGGAACGATGTCAAAGGAATGCTATCCTCAGCGATACGAAGCTGATGGAAACCGGTAGCCAAGTCCAATTGTGAAAAGATCTTAGCACCACTAAGCTGATCGAATAGATCATCAATCCGAGGTAAAGGATATTTATTTTTAATAGTAAGATCGTTAAGCTTGCGATAATCAACGCAGAGCCTCAGAGTACCATCGGATTTCTTTACGAAAATAGCCGAAGCTCCCCAAGGCGAGGAACTAGAGCGAATAAATTGCCTCGTCTCCAACTCAGATAATTGTTTACGCATCTCATCATTTTCCTTATTGG
Source organism: Allium cepa (assembly GCA_030765085.1). Taxonomy (NCBI): domain Eukaryota; kingdom Viridiplantae; phylum Streptophyta; class Magnoliopsida; order Asparagales; family Amaryllidaceae; genus Allium; species Allium cepa. The sequence goes on from CM060942.1 coordinate 15,022,855, forward strand.
ACATGCGATAAGGAGGACGAGTAATAGGTTGAGCTCCAGAAACAAGATTAATTCTGAACTCAATTGCTAGTTTAGGTGGTAAACCTAAAACGGGCTCGAATATGTCGGAAAATTCACGAACAACATGAATACGAGAAATAATATCATCTTCATCATCATCATCGTTATCACGAGGATTTAAAGAATATAAAGATGCCACCAAACATGATTCTGAATCTTTAAGATTAACAGAAATCTGTTTAACAGATTGTGGATGTCGGAGATGAATAGTCCGCTCAGGACATAGGATATGGGCTTGATAATGGTTAAGCCAATCCATTCCCAAAATTATTCCAAAGCCTAAGTAACGCATGACATGCAAATCGGCTAGGAAAGAAAAATCGCAAAAAATAATCTCCACATCTTTACAAAGCAAACTAAGAGTTGCGGATCCACCAACAGGATTCGCAATTTTTAAAGATGTCATCAATGCAGTAACACTTAAGGAAAAAGTGTCTACCAGTTCCTTTGATATAAAAGAATGGGATGCACCTGTATCAAAGAGAACTCTAATAGGTTGATCATGAAATAAAATAATACCATCAAGAATGGAATGAGAAATACCTTGGCCACGAGATGTGTTGCCAGGGGCTTGAGCCACATTTAACTTTCCCTCATTCCTGCTTTTACGTTTGAGGCATTGATGTATAAAGTGATCTGGGCTCTTACAATAGCGATAAGATTTGGGCTTAGAGCACTTATTCGCATAATGATCCCCAGACCCACAGTTGAAGCAACTCTCACCACTAGGAGAAGGAGACTTTGCCGCAGGGGTTGCCTGCTTACCCTTTTTGTTGGGATAAGGACCCTTGAATTTGTTTGGCCTCTTCTTGTTGTTGAAGTTTGGTTTAGCGCCTTCCACTTCAGCATCACTCTCTCTATCAGCCTCTTCAAGACGAAGAGCGATATCGATGAGTTGATCAAATGCGACTTCTAGTTTCAGGAGTAGTGGCTTCTTAAGATTCTTATTTAAGCCATAAACGAACCTCTGGTTCTTCTTCAATGGGGTGTTGATGTATTCAACCCCATATTTGGAAAGCGACTCGAAGGCTGCGACGTAATCAGTCACAGAGGATTGACCTTGAACAAGGTCTATAAAACGTCGAGCCAAGGTTACTTTCCCAGCTTCTGGTACAAACTTTAACTCGAAGCGTCCCTGAAATTGCTCCCAGGTGAGATCCGCTTCATTAATTTCTGAAATAAGGAGTTCGTACCAGTCCAATGCTCTCTCCTGGAGCATGCTGGAAGCCACCTGAACGCGGTGGAGATCGATAAGGTTCATGCGTGAAAAGATTCGATCGCATGATTTTAACCAAGCCTGGACCTCGATGATATTTTCCGAACCTTTGAAGGGCTTCCCACCCAAGTTGGTGTAATCGCTGCACAAGCGTGCAAATCCCGACTTTAGGTGAGTAGGTTCCGGGTTAGCTCCAGCTGCTTGAGCATTAGTTACTAAATCAAGAAGCTGTTGAGCAGTCATAAAAACTCCATCCGGAGGAGCAGCACCAGATGATCCAGTTCTGGGACGGCCTGGTCTAGACATTCTCTTCCTTAAAGAAAGAAAGAAGAGAAGGAAGAAGGTTATTTACCAATGAACATCAAGCAATCTTGATAGATAAAACAAGGAATCATAAAGGAAATAGGATGAATCGGTACGAAGACTCGAATTAATCCTATGGTATGACTCCTAAGATAGACCTAGGACGATGATCCTTGTTAAGTTATTCTACATTGTTCCGAAGTTTGGCTCTGATACCAAGCTGTGACGCCCCACCTCTATACCCACGCTAGCCAAGAACACTCCGGAGTAGTGCTGTCAACTAGCACGGAGAATAAGACTGTTGAGGAGCGACCATCCATGTAATTGCTTATCACACGGTGGCTATAAATAATCTTCGGAAACAAACATAGAAATAATCATATCACAAATCAGTCACAGATATCCATATCACAAAGGCGGAAGAAGATATGAATATATAACTAACACATGAAAGTGTACATCAGAGTAGTGGTCAGTAAGATCCACGATAATACAAAAGAATAGCAACACGTGCTATACAAAAGAATACAACTATGAGTCTATATCTCAAGTGTATACAACAAAAACTGCTAATCTAAACAGTTAGCCAAAAGTCAGAGTGATGAATCCCTGGGAAGAAGTCAAGCAGAAGCACCTGTAACATCTCGGTCTGACCCGAGTATTATTTAAGAAAATAATAAACGGGTCAGTCTAGCTATAAATATCAGATGACATGATATAACATAAAAGATATGGCATAAACATAAACATCCATAACGACATACCACTATAAGTATGTAAATAATGATCAACAGAAGATCAATCAATAAGAGATAATCAATATCACAAGAATCTTCTCAAAGATTCGGAAAGGGCATCATACCCCAAACTTGTACTCATAACAAGTCAATGACATAAATTCTAGAGATCAATGCGAGAAGTCCAGAAATCATAGAAAAGAGAAAGAGGCCTATCACATGACGGTCCGAAGACCAAGGGGAGCTACCCCACATGTGTGAATGGAATCACACAGATTGAGGTCAAGACTAACCAAAAAGCAGAAAGGTATGTGTGAATGGAATCACACAAGTGGTGTCTAGTCTAACCTTGCAATCAAAGAGACATCGCGCAATTGCTAGTCTAATGCATAAAGCGATCATCAAGATCAACGAGAAGTGTCAATTACACTAAGCTAGTAAATATAGAAGTTTAGCTTCATGTCCCATAACCACTTGCTTAACTTAAATATTTACGAACAAACTGTAAATCTTCACTAATAAAATTGTCACAAGAGGTTCAATCGAACAAGTCCAAGAATTAACCGACGAAGTGAACGCAAGCGTTTCATACCGCTTGTTTTACTAAGTCGTTTAATTAGATTTCTCATCCGAGTGAGGGAAAGGCTTGTATATACTAATAGATTGGAAAACGGTTTAAGAAAAGAGCTTTGTTATTAAAAATAGAGTTGAAATTGTTTGTTAAAAGAGTTTTGATATTTACTACTAGTATTGAAACCTTTATATTATAAAGTGACAAAACACAGAAGCAATTGTAGAAACAATCAGTCACAAAAATCGCATACGGAGATGTGAATAAAATCCAAGGAAATTAGCTCAATGTTTTTCAGATAAGATCCCCTACGGAGGGGGGGTCCAGGGGGGTGGCAACCTAGGTCTAACGACCTAACTGCCCACGACCTAAGGGTCTAAAGGCCACGCGACCTAGAGGAAAATAAGGTTAAGCGACCTAAGTGGGTTCGCGACCTAACGACAAAAAGGGGCGAATGACCTAATAGGTGCGCGACTTAAAGCCATCGCGACCTAACGACCTAACAAGGTCATACGATCAAGTGGTTTCCAACGACCCAATGGTGCAACGACCTAAGGCCAAACGACTTAAGGGTTCCAGAGGAGAGCGACCTAAAGGAGGTGCGACCTAAAAGAGGCGCGACCTAAAGGAGACACGACCTAAAAGAGGCGCGAGCTAAAGGAGACGCGACCTAAAAGAGGCACGACCTAAAGGAGACGCGACCTAAAAGAGGCGCGACCTAACTCAAACAAGCATTTTGATGACCCAGAGTCATGCCGAGCGACCTAGACCCAAACGACCCACGACCTAGCGACCTTGCGACCTACGACCTAACCCCGAGGTGAAGATTCAAGGCAGTGCGACTTAGCGCGATAACACGCGAACGACCTAAGGGTTAGGTCGCGAGCGACCTAACTCCGAACACCAAAAATGGCCAGAACGACCTAAGTGCAGAAAATTCACCAAAACGCTAAAAATTGGAGTTTTTCGCCAATACAATCCAAACCAAATGCTAATGTGCATGCAAAAGTGATAGGGAATCATTCCCAACAGTCCAATATAGTTATAGACTAGATTTGTGAGATAAAAATCTCACCTTTGCACTAAAATTTATGAAGATGAAGCTTGAAAGCAAGGAGAAGCAATCCAAAGCTTGAATCCAATATCTTCTACTTGAATTTGGAGTTGAATGTTGGAGTTGCAATTGAATTTGAGCTTGGAGTTTTAATTTCCCATTCTCTTCACCATTAATGCCAAATCTTGAGTTAGTTAGGAAATGTAACGACCCGGAGTTTTCGAATCCGAAAATTCCAGATAGTTATGAAAAAAAGAAAGAGATAGGAGAAAAAGAACAGAAACACCAAACACCTCACATTCGCAGCGGATAAAATATAATAAATAATAACAGTTTACAAAAGAATATTATAACTGTCGGTTACATTTCAAATACATCAGAGTTCACATAATATACAGTCACTGAATATTTACAATTTTCATGACTCAAATTATAAATAATATAAATACAGCGGATATACTCTATACGTGGTAGCCATCCAGCTCGCCTCCTGAGCTCCAGAACGTACCTGCCTGAAAATCTGTAATACTCGGTCTGACCCGAGCATTACACCAAAGTAATACCCGGGTCAGGCTGGAAACCAGCGTGAGTAAATCCAACTATCATGAAATACCAAACAAACAACTTATATAAACCCCGGGTAACCCTTATCAATTTAACCCATTTCACAATTTGCTATAGACAACACTTTTTCACATATAAATTTCTAAGTACCGAACTTAGATAAAATAATCCAATTCACTTAAATCATTTAATTCCAGCCTATTGATTTCACAAATCAATATATAAATATTTGAAGCGGTTTCGGGTATTTACCAAATATCCGATCCCGGTCTCCTCGAGACTCATATTATCCCAACCCAAGTTATTCAAATGAAATTCAAAACATTTCATATTAGAGATATCAACTCATTCAAATCATCCAATACCATTTCATCATCTATAAGCAAAGCCTAATCCCATTCAAAACAATTCAATTGGTTCAAATTGAATTTCAAACCCCAATCACATAGATTTCTTCATTTAACGTTAATTAATTCCAAATCAATTAATTGGTCAACCCAATCATTATCCATCTTAATTAATCATCCTGGATTAATTATCTTTCAATTGCATTCAAGTAATTATTTTAAATTAACTTCAAAATATTAATCAGTCTCAACCGAGATTATTAAGAAATCTTAATTTCTTCACGAATTAATTACTTACTTAATTACATTAATCCTTATTTGCTTAAACTAATTAACTTTCCAAAAGTCACTTATTATAGATTAATCAATCTAAATTAATCAATTTTTGATTACTTCATTAATTATATAAATTAAGGATATTCAATTATATTTTAATTTATTCTAATCAAATTTCGTTATATTAATGAAACCACAGTATTTACCATTTCGATTAATTCTAAACTGTAATTAACTATCCTTCATTTTACTTTATTCGTAAATTAATTATTTCTTACTTAACTATCTTAATTAATCTCATGATTAATTTCATCAAGTGATTATATTTTATTACTTACATTAAGTAATTATTTATCACACCATCAAATGATTATTCTGAATTCCTTTTACTTATTTAATTAACTTACAACTCAATTCCTTATTTATTCAACTCGTTAATTACTAAATCAAATAACCCAAATCATTAATTAATTAAATCCATAAATTATTTATTTCAAATTCCTTACTCATTTAAATGAATCACAACACATAAGCCCTTACAAAATTTAAAATGAAATCATTTTCTTATTTATGATTTATGTTTGAAACAATTTAAACCCCATATACTTTGAGTCAACCCACTATTAACTCGAGAATCAATCAAAACCAAAGTCACATCATCATCCATATACATCCAATCAACTTAAACATTCAACCAATTATTTAAATTTAACCATATAAATTTAAATAAGAACCAGACAGAGTGAGATTTACTCACCTTTGCTTTATAAAATTTACAACCCACTTTGTTTGATTAATTTATACCCAGTGATTATCAATTGATTACTTCCCAGTAATTATTAATTCATTACTTCCTAACTATCGATTATTAACCTTCATTGTTAATTTATAAGCCCAATTACTCATTTGTAAATCACTAGTTACAAATTAGTCAATCGCTAATTACAAATCAATTACTTAATAAATCTTTATCTTATTCCCTGAATTATCGAACCTTAATTATGCTTAAGGTAACTCTTGTTAAATATTAAATCACATTAACATTTAACGGTAATTGGGAAAATTTAAGTTTTAAATATCCTTTAAGTACTTAACATACTTATTTTAACAATCAATCAACTGTTCTTAAACTTAAGTTAAACAAAATAAACAAGCTGAAATAAAATGCTCACCATCGATCGCAAGCTCTAAACTAGATTTCGCCAGATCCTCATCGTGCCTCCATCAGTCAGCGAATCTGCCTCCCCACGTGGCCTCGTGCGCTACACTATACCAGACGCCGCCTTACCGAACTCCACGCGAAACCCTAGTTCGCCATCCCTACAGTGCTCTCGCAACCGCGCCGGCCACCGCCATCCTTTGAACAAAACTCCGTGTCCATTCCTCACAATCGGCTAGTTTATCACCTTAGATCCCATTGCGCAGATACCATCAGCTGCAAGTTGCAACTTCCCCTTGTGTCGCTGTCATCGCTCCCTACACGCGCACGATCCCACCTCTAACCCTAGACGAAAATCAAACGCCGCTCCAAAGTCCCCCTCGCCCTCGTGTTCGATTTCGAGAAGCACGACTAAATTTCACTGCCTGGCGACCCTCCCTAGCTCGAGTTCGAGCGTGAATGCCCGCGTCGCCATGCCCTCCTTCAACGATCGAAACGACGTCACCATCCCCTTCGTGTTTTTTTTTTTTTTTTAAATCGAATCGAAAATGGGAAAAAATGGAAAGGGGCTTCGGTTTTAAACTGTTGAAAGAGAGGACGGTGATAAAAATATTGATTTGTGGGATTAGCTTCCTCAGCACGCCTGAATTCTAAATAATTAAATAAGAAAATATCTCGTGTCTCAAAACACGAACCCCTAACCCCAAATCTCACATGCCGACGGACGTTCATAAGGTTTTACCCGCGTTCCGATCACAATGGAACATGTTTCGGAGGCTAATTTGATCGTATGCGCGAGTTACAGAAGGAAACGATCAAATTTAAATTAAATCGATTAAAATAAATTTAAGCGTTTCGAGCTGCCAGGGTCGAACGACAACTCTGATTGCTACGAAAATTGAAATCCGATAATAACCAACTATTACGGATCCAATGGAACTGGTTTCGTCGAATTCCGAAACTGTGCCTCGGACGGCTATCTTTAAATGTTAATTTAAACGATAAAATATTAAAATTAAATAAAACACTTCCAAACTCAATTTTCAACACCTTCACTACCTTCAGTGTTATCAATATAAATTCCATAAGCCTTTAAATTATTTTTAACAGGCTTAAAATTACAGATTCAACATTTAAACAATATAATTCAATGATTTAATTCACAAGTAAATATTGATATTTTGAAATTCAAGTTAAAATTAACTTTTAAATATTTAAAATCGATTAATTATCCCAACTTAATTCGTTAAAATTTCTGGGTCGTCACATTCCTCCCCCCTTAAAAGAATTTCGTCCCCGAAATTACTAATTAGGAAGAATGGGACCTTACCCGTTTACTTTTTTTTTTTCCGACTCACTATTCAACATCCTACCAACTATCTTTTATTAAGATCCTATTATCACCTCAATCAACTTCTCAAAACTTTTCATAGTTTCAAATCGTATCCCTTTTGCTCAATTATCTAAATTTCAATTTTAAATCAAATTTTGAATTATCAAATTTTCTCAAAATTTTTCTAACTCCCTAAATTTCCGAAAAATTTTGCCAGCGTTTCCTTTGCGCGCCTAACTCGATACAACTACAAAAGGCCTCTACGGGCTCCCAAATTCCAAAAGAAAACAAAAGCCAAATGGCTATATCCAAAAACCCAATCCAATTTCATACAGAAATGAAAATACATACCTTTTGTCGGGCAATTCACATTTATCATTTGAAATCAAATCCACTTTCTTTTTCCCTTTAATATACCGGCATATTTTACTTAGCAACAATATCCAATCATAACCCTTCCAATCATTTTATACATTTCCTTATATAGGTTTTCATATACATTATATTTATTTTCACTTCAAGGTATTAGATTTTTATCCTTCATTTATAACTGGTTCGCACTAGTTCTATCTACTAACTTAATGTAATTTCCAATTTGATATTGTTTGTCGCTAACCAAAATTTTCCAAAAATTTTCTAACTCCCAAAATTTTCAGAAAATTTTGGCAGAGTCTCCTTTGTACGGAGGAGCTTTTGCAATTTGACAAGAGATATAAATATATATACATCGACCCACCCGGTCGGAAAAAGCAAAAACAGTTCATATTTCCTATTTTTATTGCGTAGGCGTACCTTATTTAGCATTTTAAGCATGCGGCTTATTAATATTAGCAATAGCATACCTCAAAATAGCCAAACGGCTTCCCTGTACCTGTACTTACTCAATTTAAATATGTAAGTGCCATATATAGAAATTTTATTAGCATTACATTTACTTTTAATAGCTAAACACAAGAATTACATAAACAACAAGCATTACATAAGCGATATATATGATTTTTAAAGCTAATTCAAATGCTTTCATCCAATTCATATGCCATTTCATTTAATTTTATTGGTTTACAACTCAATCGCTTACATTCATTCGAGTTTTAACCCAAACAAGTTCATATTCACTTCAAATGATACAAAATCAATTTTATCTAATCTCCATTAACTCAAAGAATTTTAATTATTTTTGAACATGCCAAACGACAATTATTTTATGCAATTTTGTCGATATTCGCTTGATAGAGTATTTAATTTGGGTTTATAACCACTTTAAATTAATTTCAACTCGTTCTGAATTTAATTCCATTTCATTACTAAATTATCTACCAACCATTCGTTGCACTTTATTTAATTTCCGCATTAGATTTATGCAAATAATTTATTAAGCTTGGCACATTCAAACTTATAAATTAATGACCATTTTCAAATTAATTTAACCCAAGCTTCTATTTAATGGGCTTTCACTTTTATCCAAAGCCACGCTTCCATAAATGTTAAACTTAAGTTAATTTACTTTAACTTATTCCAATATCAAACTTAAGTTTTCTTCTCTTTTATTCTCATTTAATCAACTTCCATTACATTCACTTAGCCCATCCACTTTAATTTTTAAATTCACCTTCTCAATTTATCAAGATAATATCCATCCACATACTTATCTTATTTATACTTCAAATTAATATACCACCAAATTTGAGTTCAGTCTGATAATCCAATTCCAATCACAACTTTGATTTAGTTTTTAAATCAATCATACTTCATCCATTTGTTATTTAACTCAATTAACCCATTTCAATTCTTAATTCAATTTCTTAATTTGTTATCGAATTTATTTTATTAATACAAGGCCATTCCTAATTTATTTCTATTCACTAGGATTCTGTTTCGTTGCAATTCAAACCATTTTTATTATAAATCACTTTCATTTCATTCAACAACACTTCGCATATAGCCAATTTACTTGCAACTTCCATTAAATATTATCCAATCACTTTTGAATTTTATTTGTAATCCAAACCACTATATTATTATTATTATTATTATTTTCCAATCCAACTCTATTTTATTTTTATTTTTTTCAACATCTCCTCCTATTAATTCATTATCAAATCTAACTCGAATTCTTTTTACAATTTTAATTCATTTCCAAACTCCATTATTCATTTATAATCCATTTATTTACCAAGGTTAAATTTTATTAACATACTTATCAAATAATTATTAATTAGCTTACTTCCAACTTTTATTACAAAGAAAATTTCTTCATTAAATTTTTCCTGAGTTCAAATTCATTTTTATAATTTCAGTTTGGAGTTTCCCTTTTATTTTCCAAATCCCAACACCTTTATTTTAAAATTTTAGAAAAGCTTTTAAAGTCACATAATACTATTAAAATAATTTTTTATAGAAATACTTTTTATAACTCGATGTCTCAACCAGTCCATCCTTGTCCTCACAGAAATTCAGTCATACGTTGATCAGGCGTAGGACTGAAAATCTATAAGTACTTGGTAAACCCATTTCAACACCCAGTGAAAATATTTGGAAAATAATTTTATTGAAAATATTGAAAGCATTTTGAAATAGAGGAAATATCTTTGGTGACAATGCTCTGAAAATCATCACCCCCATCCATGGTCACAGTTGCATACCAGGGTTACGTTGTAGTCACAACAAAAGTCCATGTGACTGCAGGCTCTCCGCGGCCTCTCGATTACGCCATGGATCCCACACAACAGATCACAATTACATCCAGGGTTACGTTGCCGTCGCAGCAAAAGTCCATGTAACTGCAGGCTCTCAGCGGCCTCTGATTTTCGCTGACGAAATGAAACTTCTCCACTCCTACATAAGTCGCAGTCTACCGAGATAAACTCAACCGCAGACTGTTGGCTCTCAGCGGCACACACGACTTTCGCAATGTTACCATAGGTCGCAGTTACATCCTGGGTTACGTTGCAGTCACAACAATAGTCCATGTAACTGTTGGCTCTCCGCGGCACACACGACTTACGCTATGGTAAACTCAACTCATAATCCTCAGGAACTAGTTTTGTCCGGACTCCTCACAGGATCAACTTTAGAACCCCCACTTGGGGCTCAAGGCAGCACCACCCAGTGGTACTCCTGAGAAGTCCATTTCAAGGAAGCGCCTTTTTCCCCAGAGCTATCATCAAAACATTTTATACTATACATATAGTATCTTCAAATCATACACCTAGTATGATATCATACAAAGCTCCTTTACACAAAATCGATTATCCCAAAATCGATAATTTTCAAAATAGGCTTTCCAAAACCCAATATTGATTTTTTTCCAAAAATCAAAAGCCTTTCTCAAATCCAAAGGTTCCCAAAACCTTTTTCCAAAATCCTCATAAGATCCTTTATATATAATTTTTAAAACTTTGGATCTTTTCAAACTTGTATAAAATTCCTTTTATACTTCAACATTTTCAAAAACCATTTCTTCCAGCAATAAATTCAACAAGGGAAGAATATATAACAAAGATATAACTTTGTTTATCCAAAATCAAATATTCACATTTGATTATTTTTTTCCAATGTCAATTTCCTTTCTATTCACACTTCCTTAAATTTCCATTCACTTATTTACAATTGCCTTAATCCCCATTTGGATTATCACTTCAATTCTTATCTCGGTTGGGTATTTAACCACTAACAGTTTGAACTCCGACCAGTTTATATTTAGAAAATAGCCTGAAAATTTTAAAAATAGATAAGTAGTGGAAAAATAATTATTAGTTTGTAAAATTGCTATAAAATAGGTAACTAACTGTAAAATAGTTGAGAAACAGTTGAATATTTTCAAAATTTGTAGATAATTGCCAAATAGTTGTAAAATAGAAATTAGTTTGTGAAATAGTTGAAAAATAGTGATTAGTTTAGGAAACAGCTGAAAAATGGTTAGAATCCTCCAAAATAATTATAAACAAGTATAAAATAATTTGGCTTTAAGAAAGAAAGGTTGTATATATTTAATAGCTTAGAAAAATAAGTTTTTATATAAAAACAATTGATATTGAAAATAGTCAAAAGTCAAACTGTTCACTTTTCCAACCATTCAATTTAAATCTCCATTTAAATTGACCCAATTCCAATTCAAATAACTCCAAATTCCATTGGACTTGATTAATTCCCAATTCAAGTTGAATCAATCCTGATTCCTTCCCAAATTTAAATCAAATTCTAGTAGATGTTAATCCTGTTCAATTTTAATTATAAGTTCATTTATTCCAATCAATTTGAATTATTATCAATTTAATCTCAGAATCCAAATCACTTCAATTTAATCCAATCCAATTTCCCATTTAAATTTTAAACTTGTACAACTTTAAATATACTTTACATTTTACAACTTCTATTTATAAATCAATTACATTCACATTTTGCTTTTAACTTGGAGTTATACATTTTATTTATCCAATATATTTTATTATTCCATAAACATTTTAAACCAAGATTCCAGAGTTTAAACAATTTCCCAAAACTTAAATATCACCTTAGAATTCAACTATATTCAAAATTCTTTGGCAAATTCAATTATCCCGTCGAATTTCAAAACCAACCCAGTTCACAAACAATTCCAATTTAAAATAATTTGGTAGCACTTTCTCTTTTAGAAACTCGAAAATGAACATCGATGATGCTGCAGTCATCACCGACGTTATTTTCCAGCGGCCGAAAGAGTTCAATTGCTTTTATCTTTTTTAAAAACATATCCAAATATGTTTAATTTCAAACCTTCCAGATTTCAAGTCCAACACAAAATATTTTTGAAATAATACTATTATTTCTCCAAAACTTTGGAAACCACTTTCAAATCCAAAGGAATTTTAAATTTCCCAAAAATTCCAAATTCCCAATCCATCCAATTCATATTTAAACATTACCCTGGAATTTTCATCTTACTTTATTTTCAATATTCTCTGGAATTCTATTTCAACTTATAATCTCATTTATTTATAAAGTTTATTTCAATTTATGAATTTCAGTTACAATATATATTTCAATTTCCTTTTTGATTTTAAGCCAATTCCACTTAAATTTCAAATTCCAAAATTATTCTATTTACTTTGGACTAGTATCCATTCAATTAAACCCACTTCAATTTTTATCATTACAATTTAATCCAATTCAAAATTTCCATTTAAATTTGTAAACTTTTACATCTTCAATCATATATTCTATTAATTCAAATCAAATTCAATTTGAACTAATTCAATTCCAATCTCAATTTAAAACCATCTCGAATTAGATAAAATTCGAGTTCAATTCTCAGAGGTTGGTTTAACTTTTTAAACCAAGTTAACTTTGTTCACTTAAAGGTTTTAATCAATTTAATTTTTGAGTTCTAATTCTAGAATGTCATTTTTAATTAATTTCACTTTTAATTTGGTTGTATTATATTCCTACTTAACTTAATTCCAATTCTAAACTTCAATTTCAGTTTGAATCCATTTCAAACTTATCTTTATTTAATTTTAGTTTGGTTGTATTATATTACTTCTTAATTTCATTCTAATAATTTAACAACCAATCACCTTAATATTTATTTGAAGCAAATATTACTTTATATATCAAAATATACTTTTGTATAAAACCATTTAAAATCTTTATAAGCAAATAACAAGTACGCGCTCATATATATACACACACACACACACACACACACACACACACACACACACCCAACTCATTCTAGAGTTCTACGAACTCTACTCAATGAGTAATCCCCACCAGAGCCAAGGTTCTCGCTTAACCTTTCAGCTCTGATACCAAATGTAACGACCCGGAGTTTTCGAATCCGAAAATTCCAGATAGTTATGAGAAAAAGAAAGAGATAGGAGAAAAAGAACAGAAACACCAAACACCTCACATTCGCAGCGGATAAAATATAATAAATAATAACAGTTTACAAAAGAATATTATAACTGTCGGTTACATTTCATATACATCAGAGTTCACATAATATACAGTCACTGAATATTTACAATTTTCATGACTCAAATTATAAATAATATAAATACAGCGGATATACTCTATACGTGGTAGCCATCCAGCTCGCCTCCTGAGCTCCAGAACGTACCTGCCTGAAAATCTGTAATACTCGGTCTGACCCGAGCATTACACCAAAGTAATACCCGGGTCAGGCTGGAAACCAGCGTGAGTAAATCCAACTATCATGAAATACCAAACAAACAACTTATATAAACCCCGGGTAACCCTTATCAATTTAACCCATTTCACAATTTGCTATAGACAACACTTTTTCACATATAAATTTCTAAGTACCGAACTTAGATAAAATAATCCAATTCACTTAAATCATTTAATTCCAGCCTATTGATTTCACAAATCAATATATAAATATTTGAAGCGGTTTCGGGTATTTACCAAATATCCGATCCCGGTCTCCTCGAGACTCATATTATCCCAACCCAAGTTATTCAAATGAAATTCAAAACATTTCATATTAGAGATATCAACTCATTCAAATCATCCAATACCATTTCATCATCTATAAGCAAAGCCTAATCCCATTCAAAACAATTCAATTGGTTCAAATTGAATTTCAAACCCCAATCACATAGATTTCTTCATTTAACGTTAATTAATTCCAAATCAATTAATTGGTCAACCCAATCATTATCCATCTTAATTAATCATCCTGGATTAATTATCTTTCAATTGCATTCAAGTAATTATTTTAAATTAACTTCAAAATATTAATCAGTCTCAACCGAGATTATTAAGAAATCTTAATTTCTTCACGAATTAATTACTTACTTAATTACATTAATCCTTAATTGCTTAAACTAATTAACTTTCCAAAAGTCACTTATTATAGATTAATCAATCTAAATTAATCAATTTTTGATTACTTCATTAATTATATAAATTAAGGATATTCAATTATATTTTAATTTATTCTAATCAAATTTCGTTATATTAATGAAACCACAGTATTTACCATTTCGATTAATTCTAAACTGTAATTAACTATCCTTCATTTTACTTTATTCATAAATTAATTATTTCTTACTTAACTATCTTAATTAATCTCATGATTAATTTCATCAAGTGATTATATTTTATTACTTACATTAAGTAATTATTTATCACACCATCAAATGATTATTCTGAATTCCTTTTACTTATTTAATTAACTTACAACTCAATTCCTTATTTATTCAACTCGTTAATTACTAAATCAAATAACCCAAATCATTAATTAATTAAATCCATAAATTATTTATTTCAAATTCCTTACTCATTTAAATGAATCACAACACATAAGCCCTTACAAAATTTAAAATGAAATCATTTTCTTATTTATGATTTATGTTTGAAACAATTTAAACCCCATATACTTTGAGTCAACCCACTATTAACTCGAGAATCAATCAAAACCAAAGTCACATCATCATCCATATACATCCAATCAACTTAAACATTCAACCAATTATTTAAATTTAACCATATAAATTTAAATAAGAACCAGACAGAGTGAGATTTACTCACCTTTGCTTTATAAAATTTACAACCCACTTTGTTTGATTAATTTATACCCAGTGATTATCAATTGATTACTTCCCAGTAATTATTAATTCATTACTTCCTAACTATCGATTATTAACCTTCATTGTTAATTTATAAGCCCAATTACTCATTTGTAAATCACTAGTTACAAATTAGTCAATCGCTAATTACAAATCAATTACTTAATAAATCTTTATCTTATTCCCTGAATTATCGAACCTTAATTATGCTTAAGGTAACTCTTGTTAAATATTAAATCACATTAACATTTAACGGTAATTGGGAAAATTTAAGTTTTAAATATCCTTTAAGTACTTAACATACTTATTTTAACAATCAATCAACTGTTCTTAAACTTAAGTTAAACAAAATAAACAAGCTGAAATAAAACGCTCACCATCGATCGCAAGCTCTAAACTAGATTTCGCCAGATCCTCATCGTGCCTCCATCAGTCAGCGAATCTGCCTCCCCACGTGGCCTCATGCGCTACACTATACCAGACGCCGCCTTACCGAACTCCACGCGAAACCCTAGTTCGCCATCCCTACAGTGCTCTCGCAACCGCGCCGGCCACCGCCATCCTTTGAACAAAACTCCGTGTCCATTCCTCACAATCGGCTAGTTTATCACCTTAGATCCCATTGCGCAGATACCATCAGCTGCAAGTTGCAACTTCCCCTTGTGTCGCTGTCATCGCTCCCTACACGCGCACGATCCCACCTCTAACCCTAGACGAAAATCAAACGCCGCTCCAAAGTCCCCCTCGCCCTCGTGTTCGATTTCGAGAAGCACGACTAAATTTCACTGCCTGGCGACCCTCCCTAGCTCGAGTTCGAGCGTGAATGCCCGCGTCGCCATGCCCTCCTTCAACGATCGAAACGACGTCACCATCCCCTTCGTGTTTTTTTTTTTTTTTTAAATCGAATCGAAAATGGGAAAAAATGGAAAGGGGCTTCGGTTTTAAACTGTTGAAAGAGAGGACGGTGATAAAAATATTGATTTGTGGGATTAGCTTCCTCAGCACGCCTGAATTCTAAATAATTAAATAAGAAAATATCTCGTGTCTCAAAACACGAACCCCTAACCCCAAATCTCACATGCCGACGGACGTTCATAAGGTTTTACCCGCGTTCCGATCACAATGGAACATGTTTCGGAGGCTAATTTGATCGTATGCGCGAGTTACAGAAGGAAACGATCAAATTTAAATTAAATCGATTAAAATAAATTTAAGCGTTTCGAGCTGCCAGGGTCAAACGACAACTCTGATTGCTACGAAAATTGAAATCCGATAATAACCAACTATTACGGATCCAATGGAACTGGTTTCGTCGAATTCCGAAACTGTGCCTCGGAAGGCTATCTTTAAATGTTAATTTGAACGATAAAATATTAAAATTAAATAAAACACTTCCAAACTCAATTTTCAACACCTTCACTACCTTCAGTGTTATCAATATAAATTCCATAAGCCTTTAAATTATTTTTAACAGGCTTAAAATTACAGATTCAACATTTAAACAATATAATTCAATGATTTAATTCACAAGTAAATATTGATATTTTGAAATTCAAGTTAAAATTAACTTTTAAATATTTAAAATCGATTAATTATCCCAACTTAATTCGTTAAAATTTCTGGGTCGTCACAGGAAATTTATGAAGAGTGAGAAGAAGAGGGTTGGAACTTGGGCTTAATAGGCTAAACTAACCCAAAGTCCAAAGCGGGAAAAGTTAGTGAAATTTCACTAACTCCAAACCTATCGATGTTTATACTTAAAAAAGTTGTAAACGACATTTCGAACTCAATGGAAGTGGTCTCGAGTACTAATTTGACCGTTTGCAAAATGTAGCTTTTCGGACCAAAATCCGATTAACGAGTTAATATTTAAATAAAATATTTAAATACAAACTCGATAAATATGCGGGTTGTTACAAACTCGTTCTTGGGCCAGACATGATTAAAGAAGCCACCGAGAAAGCTGATTTTATTCGAAAAAAATTAAAGACGCCTCAGAGTCGTCAAAAGAGGTATTACGATCGTAGAAGACGGGATTTGGAATTCCAGGTTAAACTCAACATCATATCCCCTTCATTAAACTCAACATTTCTTCGCTTCAGATCTGCGGATCTTTTATACTTCTCATTTTCCTTCTCCAATCATTCCTGAACGATCTTATGATATTTAGTTAATTCATCAACAAAATCAACAGCCCGTTTAACCGTCCCCTTCGGTTGTGGTACTACCGCCAAATCCAACGGTCCCCTTGGCAAACTTGAATATACAATCTGAAATGGACTGTAACCTGCGCTTCTATTAACCGCATGAGTATGTGCAAACTCTGCTTGACATAACTTCATATCCCAACTTTTCAGATTATCTTTCACAAGACACCGTAGTTAATTTCCCAATGATCTGTTCAAAACCTCCGTCTGCCCATCAGTTTGTGGATGGTAAGCGCTACTAAAATTCAGCTTCGTTCCGACCATCTTCCACAAACTTAACCAAAAGTGACTCAGAAAACGAGTATCCCTATCCGACACAATAGATTCTGGCAATCCATGAAGTCGATAGATCTCTTTGAAAAATAACTGAGCAACATGAACAGCATCCGCCGTCTTCTTACAAGCAATAAAATGTACCATCTTCGAGAAACGATCCACAACAACATATATAGAATCGTTACCCCTTTGAGTTCTCGGCAAACTCAACACGAAATCCATGCTAATGTCTACCCATGGTTTTGTTGGAACAGGTAACGGCATATACAATCCCGCATTTGTAGCTGTCCCTTTCGAAACCTGACAAACATGACATTTACGGACAAACCTTTCAACTTCCCTTCTCATTGACGGCCAATAATAAGACTGAGAAATCAACTGCAATGTTCGATCTCTACCAACATGGCCTTCTTCATGTAGCTCCTTTATAATCTTCATTCTCAAACTACAATCCGGTACGCATAAACGATTTCCTTTAAACAGCAAACCATCCACCAATACAAACTCATCAGCATTCCCTTCCTTGACCTTTTCAACAAAGTTCATAAAGTAAGGATCTTCTTCAATCAATTTTGGGAATAATTCAAACCCTGTCACCTCAACCTTCATTGTAGTCAACAAGTGATTCCTTCTACTCAATGCATCTGCTACACGATTCGTAATTCTCGATTTATGTTTCACAACAAACGTAAATTGCTGCAGATAAGCAATCCACGATGCATGCCTTGCTGAAATCTTATCCTGCCCTTGTAAGTTCTTTAACGCTGCATGATCTGTGTAAAGAACAAACTCCTTCTGAAACAGATAATGTCTGAAGTGCTTCACAGCTTGAACAATTGCGTAAAACTCAACATCATAAGTGTTATATCTCAACTTAGCTCCAGATAACTTATAACTGAAATAAGCAACTGGTCTTCCTTTCTGACTCAAAACTCCACCAACTCCAACCTTCGAGGCAACAGTATGTAATTCAAACAACAACTGAAAATCCGGTAAAACTAGAATTGGTGCTGTCGTTAATAGTGTCTTGATCTTTCCAAAAGCAACCCCTGCTTCCTCTGACCACTCAAACTTCTTTCCTTTCATGCAATCGGTTACTGGTGCCATCACACTACTAAAATGTGGAATGAATCTTCGATAGAAAGATACCAACCCATGAAAACTCCTCACTTCAGTAATTGTCTTTGGTTGTGGCCAACTCCTGACAGCTTCTACTTTACTTCCATCCACTTGAATTCCTTCCTTCGATAGAACATATCCCAGAAATAAAACACTGTCCGTTATAAACACGCACTTCTTTACTGCTGCATAGAACTGCTCTTGACGTAGAATCAACAGTACTTCACGCAAATGCTGGATGTGTTCTTCCATACTCCCACTATAGATTAAAATATCATCAAAGTAAACAACCACAAACTTCCCAATGAATGGTCTGAAAATTTGGTTCATCACTCTCATAGAAGTACTCGGAGCATTTGATAAGCCAAACGGCATAACCAACCATTTGTATAAACCTTCCCTGGTTTTAAAAGCAGACTTCCACTCATCACCCGGTCTTATATGAATCTGATGGTATCCACACTTCAAGTCAGTCTTCGAAAATACAACAGCTCCACTCAACTGGTCAATCAAATCATCAAACCGCGGCATAGGAAATCTGTATCTCACAGTGATCTTATTCAGCGCCCGACTATCAGTACACATCCTCCACGTTCCATCCTTCTTGGGTACCAATGAGGATGGCACGGCACAAGGACTCAAGCTCTCCTGAACACGCCCCTGTTCTAACAACTCCTCCACCTGTCTTCTCGGTTCCTCATGCTCTTTAGGACTCATCCTGTAATGTGGTCTGTGTGGTAATACTGCCCCTGGCATAAGATCAATTTGATGTTGAATATCCCTCAACGGTGGTAACTCCGTTGGTAACTCCTCAGGAAACACATCACTGAATCCTTCCAATATCGGCTTCACTTCCTCTGGAACTTCTACAGATTTAGTGGTTTCATGTCCAATCAACAAAAATACCTCTGGACTCTCCTCTACTTCTTCAATAAATTCCTTCAAAGTTAATAAAGTCTTCAACTCCTCAATCTCTTCTGACTTGCTTTCCCCTTGTTGTCTCTTCTTCGGAACTAAAATAATCTTAACACCTTCAAACATAAAACTGTAGCTATTGGTTCGACCGTCATGATGCACTGCTCGATTATACTGCCATGGTCTTCCCAAAAGTAAGTGACAAACATCCATTTTCACAACATCACAACAAATCTCGTCTTTATACTTCTTTCCAATGGAGAATGGAACTCGAACTCGTCTGTCCACCTTCACCTCTCCTCATTTTCTCAGCTACGCTAACTTGTAAGGATTAGGATGTTTCTCCGTTTTCAACTTCAACTTTCTCACAGCTTCGGTAGAAATAATATTGTCACAACTTCCAGCGTCAATTACAAATTTACAAACCTTTCCCAGAATCGTGCACGTTGACTGAAAAATGTTACTCCTCAACCAACTAGCTTCTTCTTCCTGCTTCGGTATTAAACAAGACCTCTTCATCATGAGATTACATCCTTCATCTCCTGACGCAACATCCTGTTCATCCTCCTCAACTGGACTAGAATAACCTTCCCCAACATCCTCACCTTCAACTTCAGCAATCATAGTTCGTTTCTTCGGCTTCGGACATTCATTACTCTTGTGACCCACTTCCTGGCAATTATAACATTTGAAACTGTTGTTGACTTTTTCCTTTGCAATTTCATTCACAACTGGTTTATTGACAACTTTTGAAACATTGGAACTCCCACTAGCACCTTTGTTCGGAATATTGGAACTTGTAAACACACCACCTCCACGTCTTCCCTTCTTCTCCCAAGCTAACGCTTTCTGATGTGCTTCTGCTATAGATCTAGGATCAAACATATTCACCATGTCTTGAATTTTCATCCTCAACCCTCCAACAAATCTAGCAGTCAGCCGTTCCTCTGTCTCCATAATGTCATTTCAAGCAATCAGTTGATAAAATTCATCAGCATAATCACTAACAGTCTTTGTCCCTTGCCTCAGATTCTGCAACCTCTGGTGCATGAGTGATTGATAATTGTAAGGCAAGAATGTAGTGATTGATAATTGTAAGGCAAGAATGTAGCCTTCATTAACTTCTTCATCTTCTCCCATGACTCAATCTTCGACTTTCCCATTCTCTCCCGCGTAAGTTTAGTCTGTTGCCACCATGCCCTAGCTCTACCTCTCAAACGAGTAGCAACCAACTTCACTCTTCGATTCTCGGGAACCTCCGTGAAATCAAAGATCTCTTCAACATTAGACAACCAATCCAAAATTTCTTCTGCAACCATTCCACCCTTGAATTCGGGAATTTCCATCTTCATACCCGTCTCCCATCGACGGTCATCTTCATTATCCTGATACGAGTTTCGAACCTGGTCTCGATCTTGGTAATGAATGTTAGCTCTATCACCCTCTTCATTAAAATCAAATGTATGTCTATATCGATCTCGACCATCAACATCCCTTTGATCACGCATGTCTCTTCTACTATGTCTCTCTTCATCTCGATATGGCTCATCTTCAAACTCACGTGGATTTCTTCTCTCTTCATGTCCATAGTCATGGTGATCTCTCCTCGATGAAATTGATGCTTCTCTTCTCTCTCTAAAAGATTGCGGTGACACCCTTCTCGCTTCCGTAACCGATGGCGAACTCGGTTTCCTCCATGGTTCGAGATTGGCGATCTCCTCCTTTGACTTTGATTTGAATCATTCATCAATTTCTCTAACTTCCCAATACCTTCATCAAATTTCTCATTAATGCGTTGTTCCATTTGCTCGGCTTCTTCTCTTCTATACAACGTTTCAACATTTTGATGACGATTAGCTCCCCATAGTGGCATGATTAAATCAACACAAACACTTCAAATCTTCACAAATCTTCTACAAATCAAACTTCAAACTGCAACACTAACTTGTACAACAAGTCACGGCCTTCACTTAACTCGGCTCAACTCACTTCAAACTCTTCTCCAAAAATTCAAACACTTTCCGGACTTTGATCCAAAATGAAATGGACCGAAAGCTTCTACTCTTGTTGCAAAAAACTATGAACACGATGAACACCAACTTCAAACTCCTTGTCTCCAAGACTCGACTTAGCTATGATTGGCCAAGTCTAGCTCCGATACCAAAACTGACGCAGCGGATAATAACAAATCGATATATATTGATGAAAGTAGTAATCGGTGGATTGAAGATACTGAAATGCTCAAATTCGTTGATCGCAAAGATACCGAATTCTAGCTATCTTCGACACGTTGATCGTGCACGATACCGTGAAAGAAGATCTACAATTCTTCAAACGTTGATTAAGCGCACTTGATACCGTGAATTGGCTTCAACAATCGTTGAATCGAGCGCATTCGATTAACCGAAAGTGGAGATAGGAGATCACACTCAACTACCAATTTAGATGAAAGCACACAGCAATCAAATGAAATTTTATTCAACAATCAACCTAGTTTCAAGTTACAATGCACGCCCTATTTATAGCCCTTCGCCCAGCCCCTTAAGTCATACACGACTTACGACTCATCCATATCACGACTCACGACTTAACATCTTGCCGACTTACGGGTTACAAACACAAGCGATATAACAGTATGATGACTCAACAACAACGACGACTTAAGATAGTACACGACTAAACGAATACACGACATACAACTTAACAATCAACGACCCAAATACACGCGACTTAACATATTTACAACACCTAGGTCGTATACGACCTAACGACTTACGGCTTAAGAAAATATAAACATCCCGGCTTACGACTTAAAATTCCCAGCGACTTAAGCTCTTAGGTCGGTAACGAGTTAACTTCCAGAGCGGTTTTACTTCCAATGCGGCATAACCAAGCAGCGAATCCATCTTTTAGGTCGTAACCCGTTTGAGTTAGGTCGTGAACTCGGTGCCACTTCTCCCTCTGGTCTCCAGTTAGGTCGGGAACGACCTAAACTCTCCTCCTTAGGTCGTGGACGACCTAATCTTTCCTCCTTAGGTCGTGGACGACCTAGGCCTTCACCTTCTGGGTTCCAGTTAGGTCGTGGACGACCTATAGCCTTCTTAAGTCGTGTGCGACTTATGCCTTCATTAAGTCGTGTGCAACTTATCCCTTGGAGAATTATGGGTTGCGCATTTTCATCTCTGGCCTGAGCTGCACACATGCTAATTATTTATGTGATGATAATACAGTTTGGCTGATAATATATTGATTGTTGATGTTTATATTGGACGTTAAATTGTTAATGTTAAAGTGATAAACAGTATGCAATTGAAATTGATATAGAATAGTCAACTTTGTATAATATGACCCGCTTTAAATGTTAAATAAATTGACACGTAGAAATATAGTTAATTGCACTTTCAGCCATTTAAATGTATGTTGTATAAATTGATATAGTATGAAATTGAATAATAGATTGACAAGTGAAGAACCATATTAATATTAGTGTAATAATCTTTAATCGACATGAAATGATAGTGTAGATTCTAGAAATAATTATATTAATTTGCATAAATAACAATGTGAATTAATACGATTATTTCAAGATTATTTGAATTAATTCTTGAATTTTATTGATTGTTGTTATTGCTTGTTTATTTACTTTGACACCATCCCAGTTATCACACTACAAGTTCCATTTGCTATACTTTGATTTTTGAATTGAAATGGAATTGGGTAGAAATGATAAATACCCAAATGAACTTGAACTTAGTATAGAGAATTAAATAAAACCCGATTGGTCAATAATTTGATTTAAAAATAAAAATAAAAATTTTATTTAATAAATAATAAGATTTGAGATGAAGTTGGAATTTGAATTTAATGAAAGGAAATGTTAATATTTAAAAAAATCTGAAACAAAAACATTAAAATAGTAGTTATTGAAAGAACGTTATTTAAAATAAATTATTTGACAATAAATTTAGAATTATTCATTGAATTAAGCTTGAAATGATTTAATAATTAACTTTGAATTTATAAGTTTGAAATTATTAAGTTTTGAAATTATTTAATAATTAAGTTTGAAATGATTTAATAACTGAATATGATTGAATTATTTGATAATTAAATAAAAATTGAATTCTTTGATAAGAGAAATTGAACTTCAGAATAAGTGAATTTGAACTTCGATAGTAAATGAAATTGAGTTTCTTTATTAATCAAGTTTTGGTAAAATTATTTAAAGCAAGGAAATAAGTGAAATTGTTTTTCTTTAACAAGAAATAAAATATGATTTATGTGTTGAATAAATATATGACTTGTAATTTAAGAATTTGATTTGACGAATCTAATTTAATTAAAATTGAAGTTTTGATATAATGGAGTTGAACTTAAGTATTGATTTAATGAATTGGAAATTTAATAGAAATCATTTTGAATGATAAATTAACTTAATGAATATTGAATGAAATCGATAAATAAATTTAAAATTGATTTGAATGTTAAATTGAACTTATTTAAGTGATTACGGGATGAAACGTATAAACGAACTCGAATCAATATTTGAATTGTTTAAATAAAAATTGAAATTGAATTATAAGATTTTGAAATGGTAATTTGGAAGTTTGAAACATAAATTATGGAAATTGTTTTAGAAAAATAAATGAAATGTGGTTTATAAATTCTAATTTAAATTGAATTTGATTTGGTTTTGGAATATATTAAACGACCAATTGGTGTAATAATTGCGAAAGTTATTAAAGAGACTGGAATCGGTTATGGACATACTCTCTGTCTAAACCGAAAACCACTTTAATAACTATATGCGGAGTGTGATCCAGAATGAAGCGGTTAGAATGACGTACACGATGAATGAAGAAAGAGAACGATAATGGATAGCCTTGACACTTGTGTCAAATTGGAAATAACCAAAACAGGAGCCGTGCCGGGCCAAATGGGGTTAGCCACCTCGAGCCAACACACTTCTTCCTAAACTACTCATTACTAGTTATTGATTGGTGCACCCTAGTAATTTTGGGAGTGTTGTTTCGCGGTGTTGCGATCGTTGCGACGATGCATTCTCACCAGTCCGGATCAGGCAAACGGTAAGTTCACTACCTTGGGTATTGCCTCATGTGCCTTGTCATACTTGTATCCCTATATACGCGACAACTAAGAATTTGTTTTGTGTTATTCCTATGGAGTACTCCTCGATAGCCCACTAGTTTACGGTGGAGTTTACAGTGCTGTATAGACTATGACATTTATATAAAATGTGTAAGGGGGATAATGGTAACGCCTTAACACTATTTCGATATTTATGTTACTGATAGACATTATCTACATAGCGTACACTGCTGCATAGTAGATAGTTTAACGTATCCTTAGAGGATGGTTATTCCAAACATCCTTTGAGTTACTTGTATTTCGGTTGTTATTTCGCTTGAGTTGGATTTATTAATATAAGAATGTTAATCCTAACTCAAGTGTTTTGTATTTTTCTTTACGCTCGGGTCAGACTGAGAGTATCAGCTTTTAAGACTTACCTTTGGAGTTGGAGCTTCGCTTGGAGATCCAGGTATCTATCCAGATTTTAGATATTCAGTTGATTCCAGTGATGTATTCTGATATTGTATTTGATTATTGTATTCGAGACATCTTTGTACCTTATTAAATTCTGATATGTATATAGTAGCTTCATGAACTACTATCTTTTGTTTCCGCTGCATTTATTACTCTGTGTCTGTGATATGTGATTATTTATTTACTATACATGTTCAGTTTTGCAAAATTTAAATTAACAATTCGGTATTTTGAATTATTCAAGTCCGACATGTGCGGATGGGAATGTTCCAAAATAGAAGGTCGTTAGAGTTGGTATCAGAGCTTTGGTAGCTCTAGGCAAAACTTAGCATATAGGGTAAATGTATTTACGGAATCACTTTCATTTGAGTTTGAATCTCTTCCTTTTTGGCATGATTCCTTTGAATTTTGGAAAATTCCCTACGGTTCCAAAATTCATTCGTGTCCCTCACTTTTCGTCTTCTTCAATTCTGGAGCATCCCATAGCTCCACTGCGAATGACCCTTATAATGAATCGGTGGTCTCGCTAAACTTCGAATGCTTTGTAAAAGGTTGAAACTCCTTTACAGTAGATATCAATTTACTGGAGATTTCTGTATCCTCGGTTTACGATGTTATCTATCTCCTGCTATGTCTGAATTCTATTCCTTGAGATCAAATGTTGATTTGCCTTGAAATTCTGCGTTATTCTAATTCTTAAAGTCACGGTTGACCTGGAAGGTTGCCCGTAAATTAAAAAAGCTTATCCATCTCCCGATTCTATTATTGAATCATCTTATCTTTTCTTTCGAACTTGTCTTCGAATCAGAATTCTCTTTAATTTGGGTCCATCAAATTCGAATCTCCATCCTTGCTTTGAAATCCATTCTTGTAACGCCGAGCGAGGAAGTGTATTTGTAACTAATATAAAAACGTTTTATACATTGTGTTGTTTGAGTTGTTGATGTTGATTTGGGTTTTCGATCGATTCGTCTAATCAATGCTATCGATAGCATTTCCAAAACACTTGAACATAGCAAACTAACACAGTATTGTTTTTAAATTTGGTAAATAAAATAAAGTTCGTATTATATAAGTATGAATTTTCTTTAAATGAACCATTAATAAATTGATTGTTGTAATGATAATATTTGATTATCATTTATTGTTTTGTAAACCATTGACTTTGGCAGTATAAATAAATGAATTTATGAAATTTGGGTATAATTTGATTTGGAATTTGAAGTGAATTTAAATTAGAATACGAGAATTTAATTTTCGATAATTTCAAGCTATCGTTTTAAAGTTTTAAAATGTATATTATTTAAAATATTTTCAAATAGAAATAGTTTTCAAAGAATTTTAAATGTTTAAATAGGTGGTCTTCTTTTTGTCGTTGGAAAATAATTTCGGTGATGACGGCCGCATCATCGACATTCATTTTCGAGTTTCGGAGTGAAGAGACTATTCTGTAGCTTTGCTACGGTTTGTTTTGAAAAAAAAATTGATTTGAATTTCTTAAAGTATGATTTGATTTGTAATATATATATTGATATATGATTTAAATCTGATTTGATATATCATATATATATTTATTTACCTCTAAATAAATTTGAAGTTACTCGAAAATTTAATTCTTAAATTTATGTTAAAGGATAATATAAATTATAAAATGAAATCGAAATTTGAGTAAAAATTTAAGCCTGAATAATTAAATTAGAAAATTTTATTTGGATAATATTCAATTGCATTATATATAACTTACCTAAATTCTCAAAAGTTAACTATGTAATTGAATATTATACAGTAGAAAATGATATCAAAGAAATTTTTAAATAAATTTGAGTAGTTATATTAAATGAAAATATACTTAATATGTATGCGATAAGATATATTAAGTAGAGTAAATTAAATAATAAATTGGGATAAAGAAGAATTAAATTTGTCGAATAGAATATGATTATAATAAATGACTATTCAAATTCATTATCTTTGAAATTGTTAATTTAAGATGATTGGAAA
This sequence comes from Allium cepa, assembly GCA_030765085.1. Taxonomy (NCBI): domain Eukaryota; kingdom Viridiplantae; phylum Streptophyta; class Magnoliopsida; order Asparagales; family Amaryllidaceae; genus Allium; species Allium cepa. The sequence goes on from CM060942.1 coordinate 15,050,132, forward strand.
ATATAAAATATAAAATGTTTTTATAAATAAAATTTGAGTACGTATAATAAATGTTACACACTTAAAGTTTAATTATAAAATGATTAATAGAGATAAATAGAATACTAAGTTAGTCAAATAATAAATGGATTAATAAAATAAATGGTTGTTTGAAATAAATTTTGTAACAAACAATGATAAATTGAAAATAAACCAAGTTAATGAAATTCCCTGAGTTTAAAGTAAATTGTTGAATATAAATTAATTTAAATCGAAAATTATATGGTTTAAATTAATTGTTTTATTTTGGAATTCAAGTCTATTTTCTTCTAGTTGTTTCTATTCTCCTACCTCCTTCCTTTTCGGGGACGAAAAGTTTTGAGTGGTGGAGAGTGTAACAATCCGGATAGTTTTAACTGTTTCAACTAATTTAATTAACTGAATTTGTATGAAATTTACTAAAAAATTTAAAATAAAATTTTGAAATAAAAATTTAATATTTGAAATGCGTCTCATTAAACATAGCAACTAGGAAATTTTCATCCGAAAATATGAAAGTTTATTTTCGTACGTAAATTTATTTCAATTTAATGAGTTAAAAATCGATGAAAATAAAACGTTTTCGAAACCTAAATATTTTTACATAGAAAAATTCTAATTCATCTTCTGAGCTAGACGTCATTTTTCATTTTTCCAAATTCGGACTTCTTTAGCTCCGTCGATCTTATTTTTCTGCGATTTTGCTGCATTTTCTGCTAGTAGAAATTTCGAATTTTATACATATTCAATCATACCACTAATATTTATACACCGTTTTGACCGTTCCGTCGGGTTGATCTTTGCAGTATATTCATTCGTGTATTTTGGTGTCCGATATGCAGCGAAACCCATAAAATGGTAAACTGTATCGGTGCGACTTTTTGGTTTTGTGACCTTTTGAATTATCTATGCAATTAACTTTTCAACGTGTAACCTAACAACCACTGATATTTATTATTTTTGGAGAATCAATGCTTGAACTTTATTTTCACACTAGTCCCAATATTTTATCTCTGGTTTCAATGGAATGAGCTCTTCCAATTCTCATTTACGCAGGCTCTAATTTCTTTTTCCTTCCATTTGAAAATCTCACTTTTACTAGTTTCATTCTTCTATCTCTCTGGTTTCATTCTTTAAGTTTGCTTGACCTCAATCATGCACAAGTGCCTCTTCTTCCCATCTCCCTGCTCCACGCGTGCCGCTCCTCCATCTGACTTGCTCCGGCTCATGTGAAGCTCGCAACCCCTCAGCCACCTTCAAATAAGGACCCAAAGCCCTCCGCTTCCTTGGCCATGACAACCAAACCCTGCTTCGCCCATCATCCCTGGCCAAGCCTCAACCGCCTTCACCACTTTGCTATCTCCATCCAGCAAGCCGCCACAGCCGAACCCGTCTCTGCCCCAGATCCGACCTGCTTGGCCATTCAACTGTACCACCACCGCCTTCTGATCCTCCCACCACGGCAACAACAGCCCAAGCCGAAACTCCCCTACCTCCGCCCGAGCATGCCCCGCTGCAACCCTCCACAAACTCCATGCGCGAGCTTCCGCCACTCACGTTTCAGCATCTCCTTCAACTGATACTGCCTTCATTTTTGTTCAGTGCTTGTTATATGTAAGTGTGCATATGTTGATGGTTTGGTATACGTAAGTTTAGCTTTCAATATAAATATGAAATAAGATTTTTATCTTAAAACTTTAATTTGTATTTTTATGCAATGACTGAATATATACATATATATATATATTGATATTTTTATCTATGTATATAGTTATCATATTTGCCAACGTTAGTCATCCATATATGTGTAGTACAGATTTGTGATCTACTGTTCATTGTGTAAAGTAGTATGTCAGTAGACATATTTTATTAACATGCATTTCCAAAGTCTATGAGTATAGCATATATTTTCTTTGTAGGTGTGGTAATAGCAATGTTTATATTTTGTACTGTAATATATCTATTAGTATATGGGTATAAACATAAGTTGTTTTTTGATCTGTTAGTTGTAAATATAGGCTTTGACAAGCTAGTTATGCTTTGTTTAAAAGAGAGATAAACTTGTTTTCACAAGTTTGGTATTGGATATACATAAGTTATATGAGATGATTTTTATACTAATCTGCTTTGTTACAAAGGTGGTACTTTACAAGCGATATATATTATTATATAAACACAGACTTGATATGTTGGGTAATATACAGGTTTTGATAATGTAAGTTACATTTTATATATAGCAGCTATTGTTTACTTATGATATGTATATTTTCAAATGTATAAATTATAGGGTGGGTATGGCATGTTCGGATTTTGATTTTCTTTATGATTTTCAAAATAGATATCAATTTTAAATTATATATATGTGTGTGTATCGGGATTCGATTATAGGGGTGAGTTCTAATATAGTAAAAGTGATAGTTTCCCTTTATTGGATTTAAAGCTTATATATGATATATTAAATTGTTGGTATTATACGTATATGAAGGGTGTGCTTGTTAAACTTAAGTTGTATAAATGGATGTATATTTTATTTTTTTAGTTAGGGATTCAAATATAAATTTGAAATTAAATACATGTCTTAAATTGATTTCGGATAATAATATATATACATTTAGTTCAACATATATCAATGGATTCTAATCATTCTCATCGATCTCCCATTATCAGCTTTTGGTCTATCATGCCTGTTTCCTTCAACGAATTCGCGTTCAATCTTGCATTGCTTTGGAATCGTAATCCATTTCATCGTTAAATCATGTCTAGCCTCGAAAGGTGAGCAATCACTCACGATTAATGTTCTTTTATTTATTAAATTTGATTTCAATTGAAACGACAATTGAAATATGCTGCTGTAGTTATTTACACTGTTATATATGTTATGACCTGTATCAGTTTACCTGTAACATCTGACACCATTATCTGTTAATTATTTATGCGATGATAGTACAGTTTAGCTGATAATTGATTGATTGTTGATGTTTATATTGGACGTTAAATTGTTAATGTTAAATTGATAAATAGTATGCAATTGAAATTGATATAGAATAGTTAAATTTGTATAATATGACCCCTTTAAATGCTAAATAAATTGACAAGTAGAAATATAGTTATTTCCACTTTGAACCATTTAAATATTGTTGTATAAATTGATATAGTATCAAATTGAATAATAGATTGTCAAGTGAAGAACCGTATTAATATTAGTGTAATAATATTTAATCGACATGAAATGATAGTGTAGATTCTAGAAATAATTATATTAATTTGCACAGATAACAATGTGAATTAATACGATTATTTCGGGATTATTTAAATTAATTCTTGGATTGTTATTGATTGTTGTTATTGCTTTTTTATTTACTTTGACACCATCCCAATTATCACACTACAAGTTCCCTTTGCTATACTTTGGTTTTTGAATTGAAATGGAATTGGGTTGAAATGATAAATACCCAAGTAAACTTGACTTAGTATAGAGAATTAAATAAAACCCGATTGGTCAATAATTTGATTTAAAATGAAAATAAAGATTTTATTTAATAAATAATAAGATTTGAAATGAAGTTGGAATTTGAATTTAATGAAAGGAAATGTTAATATTTAAAAAAAATCTGAAACAAAAATATTAACATAATGGTTATTGAAAGAACGTTATTCAAAATAAATTATTTGACAATAAATTTCGGATAATTAATTGAATAAGTTTGAAATGATTTAATAATTAAGTTTGAATTTATAAGTTTGAAATTATTAAGTTTTGAAATTATTTAATAGTTAAGTTTGAAAGTATTTAATAATTGAATAAGATTGAATTATTTGATAATTCAATAAAAATTAAATTCTTTGATAAGGGAAATTGAACTTTGGAATAAGTGAGTTTGAACTTCGATAATAAATGAAATTGAGTTTCTTTATTAATTGAGTTTTGGGAAAATTATTTAAAGTAAGGAAATAAGTGAAATTGTTTTTCTTTAACAAGAAATAAAATATGATTATGTGTTGAATAAATATATGACATGTAATTTAAGAATATGATTTGACGAATCCAATTTAATTAAAATTGAAGTTTTGATATAATGGAGTTGAACTTAAGTATTGATTTAATGAATTGGAAATTTAATAAAAATCATTTTGAATGATAAATTAACTTAAGGAATATTGAATGAAATCGATAAATGAATTTAAAATTTATTTGAATGTTAAATTTAATTTATTTAAATGATTACGAGATGAAACGTATATACAAACTTGAATCAATATTTGAAATGTTTAAATAAAAATTGAAATTGAATTCTAAGATTTTGAAATGGTAATTTGGAAGTTTGAAACGTAAATTATGGAAATTGTTTTAGAAAAACAAATGAAATTTGGTTTATAAATTCTAATTGAAATTGAATTTGATTTGGTTTTGGAATATATTAAACGACCAATCGGTGTAATAATTGTGAAAGTTATTAAAGAGACCGGAATCGGTTATGGACATACTCTCTGTCTAAACCGAAAATCACTTTAATAACTATACGCGGAGTGTGATCCAGAATGAAGTGGTTGGAATGACGTATGTGTGACGACCCAGAATTTTCAACAATTTAAAATGGGATAATTAAATTGATTTTAACTATTAAAAGTTAATTTTAACTTGAATTCGAGATATTAGTATTTACTTGATAATTAAATCATTGAATTGTATAGTTTAAATATTGAATTTAATAATTAAAATTGGTTAAATTATTGAATCAGAAATTTTTAAGCCTGTTTAAAATAGTTGGAAGGCTTATAAAATTTATAATGACGATAATGAAGATGATAGGATGGTTGAAATTTAATTTAAAGATGATTTTTTTCAATTTTAATAATATATCGTTTAAATCGATATTTGAAAATAGTCTTCCGAGGAACAGTCTCGGAATTCGACGAAACCAGTTCCATTGGATCCGTAATAGTTAGTTATTATCAGATTTCAATTTTTCGTAGTAATCGGAGTTGTCGTTTGACCTTGGCAGCTAGAAACCCTTCGAACTATTTTAATCGATTTAATTTAAAATCGATCGGTTTCTTCTGTAACTCGCACATACGATCAAATTAGCCTCCGAAACACGTTTCATTGTGTTCGGAATGCGGGTAAAACCTTATAAATGTCTATCAGCACGTCTGATTCAGAGTTCGAGATTTCGCGTTATACAACACGAGATATTTTCAATATTTAATTATATAATAAATTTTTCGGTACATTTAGTCAAAGATCTTTTATCACCACTCGTACGCAGGAAGCTACCCCAAATCCATATTTATCTTCGTTTCTCCTCTCTAATTTTAAAACAGAAACTCGAACTCAAATAAGGAAAAAATGGCGACTGAATAAAAGAAAACAATATCGTTCTCATTTTTTTCCCCTCTTAAAAACCCTTCAGTTCAATAGAGCCATTCATTTCTCTTTTTCTTTTTCCCAAAGTCTCGTTCTCTCCTCCGAATCCAAATCGCGACCTATTAAAAAAAAATATAACACCGAAACAATCGGTCGGCAAAATTGAAATCAAATCGCGATGGTGAACTCGAGTGATCGTTCTAGGGGGAGGAAGGTCAGGGCCACATTAGGGTTTCGGTCAGGCTTTGTTATAGCGACGAGACGTGCGCGGCGTTGAAAAGGCCGAAGGCAATTCAGGGGCTCGCGATTTTGATGATGGTGACGTGAGTGCGATTGGGTTGGTAGGGTTCGACAGTAGCTTGGGGGGGCCGCGCAGGAGGAGTTCGACTCGAGGGTTCGAATAAGGGGAGCTAGGGCATTTCGAGCTAGGGTTCGTTTTCTTGGGTCATGGGTTGCTCGGGAGTACTTCAAGAGGGCGGCAGCGAAGAGGGGGTCGGTGGTGTGTTCGAGTCTAGTTGAGGTATAATCTGATCTAATTATTATTATTATTATTATTATTATTATTATTATTATTATTATTAAGATCAATTTAGAATTAGTTAATTACAGAAAAATTTGTATATAGGTAATCTAGGATTTGATTCTAAGTGTTATTAGTTTATTTAATTTTAGACCGAAGAAAAATAATAATTACATTAAGATAAGTGTATTTTTCCCAAGTTATATATTCCAGTACAGAAAAGAGTTTTATATAGAAAGGATTTGAAAGCAATATATAGGAATTATAAATAATTAAAAGTTTATTATAAAATTTGATATTGAATCGATATAATTTGAGTGTTAAAATATATGTAGTTTTAAAGGAAATTTGATTTAAGTATAAAAAACTAACTAAGTAAATTTATCAAAAGGAAATTAGTTAAAATTAAATTAATAGATGGAATAGGTTGTTCGTTTGTCTCAGATGTTAATAAATTATATAATATTTCTACAAGGTCAAAAATCATGAAGAAAAAGCTAGATTGGGATGGATTGCAAACGGGAATCAAAAGGTGAGTAAATCTCACTCTGTTGGAATTTTATTTAAATTTAAAGAGTTAAATTTAAATATTTGGTTGAATAATTGGATTGATTTGATGTGCTATATTATATAGTATTATATAGTACATACTGGAATGATTGATATTCGATGACGGATATTTTGGTAATTGGACTACTGAATGCTGTGGTTTGTTTGAATATTTCGGTACCATAAGTTATCGAGATATATAAATGGGATTTTTGGAAGAAATATAAGGGTGACCAAATGGATGATTAATTAATTCAGTTAATTAATGAATTGGGTTGATTAATTTAGTAATTCAGGGTTTGGATTAAGGGTTTAAGTTAATTAATGAAGTGAAATTTGATTTAGAATAATCATATGGTGGTTTAATAATTAATTCTTAATGTAATAAAAGAGAATTACCTTGTGTAATTAATCAAGAGATTAAGTGAAATAACAAATTACGGAGTAATTAATTTATTAATGAAGTAACTAAGAAGATAGCTAATTTAAGGTCGAGGGTGATCGAGAATGATTAATATTGTGGTCGAATTAAAGTAAAATATAATTGGAAATCATTAATTTATATAATTAATGCAGTAATTAAAAATTCGATTAATTGAGATTAATTAATTCATAATAGGTGACCTATGAGAAGTTAATTAATATAAGTAAGTAAGGACTATTGAAATTGATTATAGTTAATTAATTTTGTAATTAAACATTTCTCATTAAATTGGTAAGAATAATTAATATCATGAAATTAATTAAAGAAAATTACTTGAATGGAATTGGAAGATAATTAATCCAAGGTTGTTGATTAAGATAAATGGATATGGAGGAGTTGATTAATTAATTAATTGATTTGGAATTAATTAATGAAAGAATCTAAGCGATTGAGGATTGAATCTCAATCTGAATCAACTGAATTGATTTGTATGTGATTAAGCTTTGCTTATGGATGATGAATGGTATTGGTTGTTTTGAATGAGTTGATATCTCTGATATGAAATGTTGAGTATTTCATTGGGATGACTTGGGATTAGAATTCCATGAGACTTGAAGAGGCCGGAATCGGGTATTGGGAAGATACCCGAAACCACTTCGGATTAAAAATAAACTGATGTGTGAATCAATAGACTGGAAGGTAATGATTTAAGTGAATTGGATTATTTTATCTAAGTTTGGTACTTAGAAATTGATGTAAGGAATAAGTGTTGTCTATAAACAAATTGTGAATTTGATATGAGTTACCCCGGGTTTATATAAGTTGTTTGTTGTGGTATTCCATGTTAGTTGAGTTTACTCACGCTGGTTTCCAGCCTGACTCGAGTGTTACTTTGGTGTAATGCTCGGGTCAGACCGAAATTACAGATCTTCAGGTAGATACGTTCTGGAGCTCAGAGGCGAGCTGGATGGCAATAGCGCATAGAGTATTTCCGCTGTATTATATTATTATTAAGTTGAGTCATGATAATTGTATATATATTCAGTGACTGTATATATGTAAAACTCTGATGCATATTAATGTAATCGACAGATATAGAATTCTTGTAAGCTATTATTATTTATCGTTATATTTTATCCGCTGCGAATGTGAGATATTTAGAGTTTCTGTTCTTCTTCTTTCTCTTTCTTCTCTTTCATAACTATCTGGAATTTTCGGGTTCGAAAATTTTCGGGTCGTTACATTTGGTATCAGAGCTGAAAGGATAAGCGAGAACCTTGGCTCTAGTGGGGATTACTCATTTAAATAAAGTCTGTACTACTCTAGAATGAGTTGAGTGTGTGTGTCTATATATATATATACATATATGAGAGCGTACTTGTTATTTTCTTATATAAAGGTTTTAAATGATTTTATATAAAATATATATTTTGATATATAAATTAATATTTCCTTCTAATAAATATTTAGGCGATTGGTTGTTAATTATTGGAATTAAAATTAAGGAATAGTATAATACAACCAAACTGAAATTTAATAAAGATAAGTTTGAAATGGATTCAAACTGAAACTGAAGTTTAGAATTGGAATTAAATTAAGTAGGAACAAAAATACAACTAAATTAAAATTTAAGTGATTGAAAATGAAATTCTAAATCTAATCCCAGAATTTGAAAATTTGGGTTCAAAGTAATGAGAAACAATAAATAAGTATTATTTGGATAATTCGGACTTGTTGCAAACAGTGGGTTGTTTGAAAATTGATTTGAATTTAAAAACCAAAGGTGGTTTAAAATTTTAAACATGGCTGGGAGGGACCAAGAAATAAATATGTATATATGTATGGATATACATGATATCAAAGATAATTTGAAATACACTCTAGGAGGTTGAGTTTTGATCTTTCCCTGAAATAAGATGTAAAAACCCAAAGTAGTGTAAGTTTTGAGCTTATAAGAGGAAAAGAATTTTGAAGTTTGAAGCGAGAATCCAAATTGAGTAAGGTTGATTGGATTAAGTAAACTGAAATTTAACTTGGAAAATTAAGTGGTTGATTTGAACTGGGAATTTGTGTGATCCCAAAAACGGGTTTGAGATTTAAAAATTGAAAATGATGGACGTTTTAAAATAAATTGGATGATATCATCCTATTGTTAATAAAAATCTTTAATTTGAGAATGGTGTTGTATAAATAATTTTTTTTTGAATAATTGAATTGTAAAGTAAACTTGTTTAAGAACTGGCTTCAAACTGGAAGATAAAATTGAATAACAAATTAAATTTTGAAAACAAATAAAATTGTATTGAACCTTGAAATACATAATTAAAATTGATTTATAATGGAATTTTGAGAATTGGATTCCGAAATTAAATTGATAATAACTCAAATTTATTGGAATAATTTGAAATTATAATATAAGTTGAACATGATTAAAATTAAATGGAATTTGGTTTAAATTGGGAAGAGAATCAAGATTGATTCGACTTGAATTGGGTTTAAATAAATTTCAACAGAAATTAAATTGTTTAAAAACTTTAAATAAAAGTTAATTTGGTTTAAAGAGTTAAACCAACCTTTGTGAATTTAACTCGAATTTATGTAATTCGAGATGGGTTCAAGTTGAAATTTAAATTCCATCGGTACAAATTGAATTTAGTTTGAATTAATTAGAATTGAAGTTGCCTTGGGATTAAATAAATTTCAATGGAAATTAGAGTTGTTCAAATTGGAATTGGATCAATTTAAATGGAAGTGTAAATTTACATTGAAGTGTTGGGGAAGTGAACAGTTGACTCTTGACTATTTTAATATAAATTATTTTAATGTAAACTTATTTTTCTAAGCTATTTAATATATACAACCTTTCTTTTTAAAGCTAACTTATTTTATATTTGTTTTACCATTATTTTTGGAACTATTTAACTTTTTTTCAACTCTTTTATAAACTAATTACTATTTTTCAACCATTTCACAAACTAATTTCGACTTTACAACAATTTTGCAATTATCTAAAAGTTCTGAAACTATTTAGCTATTTCTCAACTATTTTACAATTAGTTACCTATTTTATAACTATTTCACAAACTAATTTCTACTTTACAACTATTTTGAAATTATTTGAAATTTCTGAAACTATTTAACTATTTTTAAAATTTTCAAGCTATTTTCTAAACATAAACTGGTCGGAGTTCAAACTGTTATGTGTTTAATACCCAACTGAGATAGGAATTGAAGTGATAATCCAAATGAGGATTAATGTAAAGGTGGATAAGTGAATGGAAAAGAAATTGATATTGAAAAGAGTAATCAATTTGGAATGTTTGATTTTGAATAAACAAGTTATATATCTTTGTTATATAAGATCAATCTTCCCTTGTTGAATTTATTGCTGGAAGGAAAAGGATTTTTGAAAGCGTTTGAAGTATAAAAGGAATTTTATACAAGTTTGAAATGATCCAAAGTTTTAAAAAATTATATATATCTGTATATATATATATATATATATATATATATATATATATATATATATAAAGGACCTTATGAGGATTTTGGAAAAAGGTTTTGAGAAACCTTTGGATTTGGAAAGGCTTTTGATTTTTGGGTAAAATCAATACTGAATTTGGAAAGCCTAGTTTGAGAATTATCGATTTTGGGATAATCAATTTTATGTAAAGGAGCTTTGTATGATATCATACTAGGTGTATGATTTGAAGATACTATATGTGTATAGTATAAAATATTTTGATGATGGCTCTGGGGAAAAAGGCGCTCACTTGAAATGAACTTCTCAGCAGTGCCACCGGTGGTGCTGCCTTGAGCCCAAGGGGGGTTCTAAAGTTGATCCTGTGAGGAGTCCGGACAAAACTAGTTCCTGTGGATTATAAGTAGTGTATACCATAGCGGAAGTCGTGTGTGCCGCTGAGAGCCAACAGTCTGCGTTTGATTTTATATCGGTAGACTGCGACCTATGTAGGGGTGGAGAGGTTTCATTTCGATAGCGAAATCAAAGGCCGCTGAGAGCCTGCACTTACATGGACTTTTGCTGTGACGGCAAGGTAACCCTGGGATGTAACTGTGATATGTTGTGTGGGATCCATGGCGTAATTGAGAGGCCACGGAGAGCCTGCAGTTACATGGACTTTTGCTGCGATGGCAACGTAACCCTCGATGTAACTGTAACCATGGATGGGCGTGATGATTTCCAGAGCATTCTCGCCAAAGATATTTCCTCTATTTTCAAAAACTATTTTCTATATTTTCAATAAAATTATTTTCCAAGTATTTTCACTGGGTGTTGAAACGGGTTACCAAGTACTTATAGATTTTCAGTCGCACGCCTGATCAACGTGTGATTGAATTTCTGTGAGAACAAAGATGGACTGGTTGAGACATCGAGTTATAAAAAGTATTTTTATAAAGAGTTATTTTAATAGTATGATGTAAATTTAAAAGGCATTTCTAAAATTTTTAAATAAAGATATTGCAATTTTGGGAAATAAAAAGGAAATCCAAACTAGAATTTTAATGAAGTGATTTTGTAATTAAAAATCGAATACTGATTTAGAAATTGGAAGTAAGCTAATTGGCTAAATAATTATTTGATCGAGTATGTTAATAAAATTTAACTTTGGTAAATAAATGGATTGTAAATTAATAATGGAGTTTGGAAATGAATTAGGATTGTAGATAGAATTCGACTTGGATTTGGTAATGAATTAAATGAGGAAATGTGGTAAAATAAAAATAAATAGAGTTGGATTGAAAATGTGATGGTTTGAATTACAAATAAAATTCAAGGGTGTTTGAATAATATTTAATGAAATTTGCAAGTAAATTGGATATAAGAAAAGTGACTATGGTAGAAATGGTTTGAATGCAAACAAAACACAAGTGAATAGAAATAAATAAGAATAGCCTTGTATTAATAAAATAAATTCGATAACGAATTGAGTAATTGGATTAAAAATTGAAATGGGTTAATTGAGTTAAATAATAAATGGATGAAGTCTGATTTCATAAAACTAAATCAAAATTGTGATTGGAATTAGATTATCAGACTGAACTTAAATTTGGTGGTATATTAATTTGAGGTATAAATGAGATAAGTATGTGGTTGGATATTATCTTCATAAATTGAGAAGGTGAATTTAAAATTAAAATTTAAAATGAATGGGCTAACTGAATTTAATGGAAGTTGATTACATGAGAATCAAATAAACGGTAAATTAACTTAAGTTTAAAATTTATGGAAGCTTGGCTTCGAATAAGGGTGAAAGCCCATTAAATGAAAGCTTGGATTAAATTAAGTTGGAAATGGTCGTTAATTTATAAGTTTGAATGAGCAAAGCCTAATAAATTGTTTTGGATGAATCCAAGGATGAAATAAAATGAAATGCAATGAATGGTTCGTAAATAAATTAGAAATGAAATGAAAATTAAATACTTAATGAGTTGAAATTAAATTAAAGTAGTTAAAAATTGAAATAGATACTCTATTAAACGAATATCGTCGAAATTGCATAAAAATAGTTGTCATTCGGCGTAATAAAAGTAATTAAAATGCTATGAGTTGATAGAGATTAAATAAAATTTATTTTTGAATCATTTGAAGTAAATATGAGTTGGTTTGGATAAAAAATCAATTAAAAGTTATATAAATCGCTTATGGAAAGCGTTTTGGTGCTTGTTGCTTATGATATACATGTGTTTAGCTATTGAATATAAGTGAAATGCTAATAAATTTTCTATATATGGCACTTACATATTTAAATTGAGTAAGTATAGGTACCTGAAGGCCGTTTGGCTGGATTTGGATTGCCTAAATTTCTAAAATAAATAAGCTGCTTGCTTAAAATGCTAAATAAGGTACGCCTACGCAATAAAATAGGAAATATGAACTGTTTTTGCTTTTTCTGACCGTGTGGTTCGATGTATATATATTTATATCTATTGTCAAATTGCAAAAGCTCCTCCGTACAAAGGAGACTCTGCCAAAAATTTTCGAAAACTTTGGGAGTTAGAAAATTTTTTGGAAAAATTTTCTTAACGACAAAATTATTTTTAATGGGAAATTAAAGTAAATTAGTAGATGAAACTACTATGAATCAGTTATAAATGAAAGTTAAAATTCAATGCTCAAATTAAAGATGAATTGAATTCATATGAAAATGGGAAAGACTAATTTGAAATAGATATGAAAACCTATATAAGAGAAGGTATAAAATGATTTGTAAGTTTCGATTGAATATTGTTGCTAAACAAGTTATGCAGGTATTAAAGGGAAAATGAATTGGGTTTGATTCCAAAAGATAAATTTGTATTGCCCGACAAAAAGGTACGTATTTAAATTTCTAGATGAGATTGGATTGGGTTTTTGATGCAGCCACTTGGCTTTTGTTTTCTTTTGGAAATTGGGAGCCCGTAGAGGCCTTTTGTAGTAGTACCGAGCTAGCCGCGGAAAGGAGACGCTGACAAAAAAATTCGGAAATTTAGAGAGTTAGAAAAATTTTGAGGAAAATTTAATAGTTCAAAATTAGTTTTATATTGAAATTTAGATATTTGAGCAAAGGGATATTATTTGATACTGTAGAAGGTTTTGGGGAAGTTGGTTGATGTGATAGTGGGTCTTTAATAACAGATAATTGGTAGGATGTTGAATTATGAGTTTTGGGAAAGGTAAACGGGTATTGATCCATTCTTCCGAACTAGTAATTTCGGGGACGAAATTCTTTTAAGGGGGAGGAATGTGATGACCCGGAATTTTCAACAATTTAAAATGGGATAACTAAATTGATTTAACTATTAAAAAGTTAATTTTAATTTTAATTCGATATATTAGTATTTACTTGATAATTAAATCATTGAATTGTATAGTTTAAATATTGATTGATAATTAAAATTGGGTAAATTGTTGAATCAGAAATTTTAATCCTGTTTAAAATAGTTGGAAGGCTCATAAAATTTATAATGACGATATTGAAGATGATAGGATGGTTGAAATTTAATTTAAAGATGATTTGTTCAATTTTAATAATATATCGTTTAAATCGATATTTGAAAATAGTCTTCCGAGGCATAGTCTCGGAATTCGACGAAATTCAATTCCATTGGATCCGTAATAGTTAGTTATTATCAGATTTCAATTTTTCGTAGTAATCGGAGTTGTCGTTTGACCTTGGCAGCTAGAAACCCTTCGAACTATTTTAATCGATTTAATTTAAAATCGATTGTTTTCTTTTGTGACTCGCACATACGATCAAATTAGCCTCTGAAACACGTTCCATTGTGTTCGGAATGCGGTAAAACCTTATAAACGTCTGTCGGCACGTCTGATTCAGAGTTCGGGATTTCACGTTATACAACGCGAGATATTTTCAATATTTAATTATATAATAAATTTTGTGGTACATTTAGTCAGAGATCTTTTACCACCACTCGTACGCAGGAAGCTACCCCAAATCCATATTTATCTTCGTTTCTCCTCTCTAATTTTAAAACAGAAAATCGAACTCAAATAAGGAAAAAATGGCGACTGAATAAAAGAAAAGAATATAGTTCTCATTTTTTTTCCCATCTTTAAAACCCTTCAGTTCAATAGAGCCATTCATTTCTCTTTTTCTTTTTCCCAAAGTCTCGTTCTCTCCTCCGAATCCAAATCGCGACCTGTTAAAAATAAAATATATAACACCGAAACAATCGGTCGGCAAAATTGAAATCAAATCGCGATGGTGAACTCGAGCGATCGTTGCTGAGGGAGGAAGGTCAGGGCCGCATTAGGGTTTCGTCAGGCTTTGTTATAGCGACGAGACGTGCGCGGCGTTGAAGAGGCCGAAGTCGTTTCAGGGGCTTGGGATTTTGATGATGGTGACGTGAGTGCGATTGGGTTGGTAGGTTCCGACAATAGCTTGGGGGGGCGCGCAAGAGGAGTTCTACTCTAGGGTTTCGAACGAGGGGAGCTAGGGATTTTCGAGCTAGGGTTCGTTTTCTTGGGTCATGGATTGCTCGGGAGTGCTTCTAGAGGGCGGCAGTGAAGAGGGGGTCGGTGGTGTGTTCGAGTCCAACTGAGGTATAATCTGATCTAATTTTTTTTTAAGATCAATTTAGAATTAGTTAATTACAGAAAAATTTGTATATAGGTAATCTAGGATTTGATTCTGAGTGTTATTAGTTTATTTAATTTTAGACCGAAGATAAATAATAATTACATTAAGATAAGTGTATTTTTCCCAAGTTATATATTCTAGTACAGAAAAGAGTTTTATATAGAAAGGATTTGAAAGCAATATATAGGAATTATAAATAATTTAAAAGTTTATTATAAAATTTGATATTGAATCGATATAATTTGAGTGTTAAAATATATGTAGTTTTAAAGGAAAATTGATTTAAGTATAAAAAACGAACTAAGTAAATTTATCAAAAGGAAATTAGTTAAAATAAAATTAATAGATGGAATAGGTTGTTCGTTTGTCTTAGATGTTAATAATTATATAATATTTCTACAAGGTCAAAAATCATGAAGAACAAGCTAGATTGGGAAGGATTGCAAACGGGAATCAAAAGGTGAGTAAAACTCACTCTGTTGGAATTTTATTTAAATTTAAAGAGTTAAATTTAAATATTTGGTTGAATAATTGGATTGATTTGATGTGCTATATTATATAGTATTATATAGTACATACTGGAATGATTGATATTCGATGATGGATATTTTGGTAATTGGACTACTGAATGTTGTGGTGTGTTTGAATATTTCGGTACCATAAGTTATCGAAATATGTAAATGGGATTTTTGGAAGAAATATAAGGGTGATCAAATGGATGATTAATTAATTCAGTTAATTAATGAATTGGGTTGATTAATTTAGTAATTCAGGGTTTGGATTAAGGGTTTAAGTTAATTAATGAAGTGAAATTTGATTTAGAATAATCATATGGTGGTTTAATAATTAATTACTTAATGTAATAAAACAGAATTACCTTGTGTAATTAATCAAGAGATTAAGTGAAATAACAAATTACGGAGTAATTAATTTATTAATGAAGTAACTAAGAAGATAGCTAATTTAAGGACGAGGGTTATCGAGAATGATTAATATTGTGGTCGAATTAAAGTAAAATATAATTGGAAATCATTACTTTATATAATTAATGTAGTAATTAAAAATTCGATTAATTGAGATTAATTAATTCATAATAGGTGACCTATGAGAAGTTAATTAATATAAGTAAGTAAGGACTATTGAAATTGATTATAGTTGATTAATTTTGTAATTAAACATTTCTCATTGAATTGGTAAGAATAATTAATATCATGAAATTAATTAAAGAAAATTACTTGAATGGAATTGGAAGATAATTAATCCAAGGTTGTTGATTAAGATAAATGGATATGGAGGAGTTGATTAATTAATTAATTGATTTGAAATTAATTAATGAAAGAATCTAAGCGATTGAGGATTGAATCTCAATCTGAATCAACTGAATTGATTTGTATGTGATTAAGCTTTGCTTATGGATGATGAATGGTATTGGTTGTTTTGAATGAGTTGATATCTCTGATATGAAATGTTGAGTATTTCATTGGGATGACTTGGGATTAGAATTTCATGAGACTTGAAGAGGCCGGAATCGGGTATTGGGAAGATACCCGAAACCACTTCGGATTAAAAATAATCTGATGTGTGAATCAATAGACTGGAATGTAATGATTTAAGTGAATTGGATTATTTTATCTAAGTTTGGTACTTAGAAATTGATGTGAGGAATAAGTGTTGTCTATAAACAAATTGTGAATTTGATATGAGTTACCCCGGGTTTATATAAGTTGTTTGCTGTGGTCTTCTATGTTAGTTGAGTTTACTCACGCTGGTTTCCAGCCTGACCCGGGTGTTACTTTGGTGTAATGCTCGGGTCAGACCGAGTACTACAGATTTTCAGGTAGATACGTTCTGGAGCTCAGGGGCGAGCTAGATGGCAATAGAGCATAGAGTATTTCCGCTGTATTATATTATTGTTAAGTTGAGTCATGATAATTGTATATATATTCAGTGACTGTATATATGTAAAACTCTGATGTATATTAATGTAATCGAAAGATATAGAATTCTTTGTAAGCTATTATTATTTATCATTATATTTTATCCGCTGCGAATGTGAGATGTTTGGAGTTTCTGTTCTTCTTCTTCTTTCTCTTTCTTCTCTTTCATTACTATCTGGAATTTCCGGGTTCGAAAATTTTCGGATCGTTACAGTATGTGATGATTAAAGAAAGAGAACGATAATGGATAGCCTTGACACTTGTGTCAAATTGGAAATGACTAAAACTGGAGCCGTGCCGGGCCAAATCGGGTTAGCCACCTCGAGCGAACACACTTCTTCGTATACTACTCATTACTTGTTATTGATTGGTGCACCCTCTTAATTTTAGGATTGTCGTTTCGCGGTGTTGCGATCGTTGCGGCGATGCGTTCTCCCCAGTCCGGATGAGGCAAACGGTAGTTTCACTACCTTGGGCATTACCTCATGTGCCCTGTCATACTTGTATCCCTATATATGCGACCACTACGAATTTGTTTTGTGTTATACCTTAGATTACTCCATGATAGCCCACTAGTTTACGGTGGAGTTTGCAGTGCTGTATAGACTATGACATTTATATAAAATGTGTTATGGGGGATAATGGTAACGCCTTAACACTATTTTGATATTTATATTACTGATAGACATTATCTACTTAGCGTACACTACTGCATAGTAGATAGTTTAACGGATCCATAGATGATGGTTATTCCAAACATCCTTTGAGTTACTTGTATTTCAGTTGTTATTTCACTTGAGTTGGATTTATTAATATAAGAATGTTAATCCTGAGTCGAGTGTTTTGTATTTTGCTTTACGCTCGGGTCAGACTGAGAGTACCAGCTTTTGAGACTCACCTTTGGAGTTGGAGTTTCGCTTGGATATCCAGCTATCTATCCAGATTTTAGATATTCAGTTGATTCCAGTGATGTATTCTGATATTGCATTTGCTTATTGTATTCGAGACATCTTTGTACCTTATTAAATTCTGATATGTATATAGTAGCTTCGTGAACTACTATATTTTTTTTCCGCTGTATTTATTACTCTACGTCTATGATCTGTGATTATTTATTTAATGTATATGTTCAGTTTGAATGGTCCAAAATATCGGGTCGTTACATGAACACTTCAAAACGGAGTGCTTTAGCAATAAATGGAATTTTATGAGTTCACTCTCCTTTACATTAGCTACATAAAATCTATGAAGCTATAAATTTACTATTGAATGCTTAGTAGATAGTTTAGATGTTGTTACTATTTGATTGATTATTTGGTTGAAATCCTATTTTGGAAAACAGATGACATATTAACTTAATTGCCATGAACCCATATGATGATATATTATCCATAACCATTATTTTGCAGGAAATATTTTTAGAGAGACCCTAAGGGGTTTCTTACTAATAACTATCATTTATTTCCTTATGTTACTTATATTAAACTTTGAATGTAATTAGTCGAGATGTTCTATTTAAATTGTTTAAGTTCCTTTACAGCAATTTTTGCGATATCGTCAATTATTGAATATCATCTCCCAAACCCTCTGTGTATATTGAACTCGAACCTGTATTTTCACAAAAGTATATGTTTAAAATTCATTAATCATTTTAATTAAATGAAATATTAATTTAATTAATCATTTTAATTAATGGTTATTTGAAGTTAATAAATTGTTTTAATTAATGATATTCGAATTTAATTAATTATTTTAAGTAATGATGTAACGTCCCACCCCGAGACCCACCTTAGCAAAGAGAATTAACAAGTAGTTCCGTCTACTAAAACGGAAAATAGGGCTGGTTAAGAACGACCATCTATAATTTTGTCTTAAACATCCATTGAATACGTCGATAAATGCATTATAATTTTTTTTCAACTCAAGTGGATCGACATACCCAGTAAATGCTTAATCCTAAACTATAGGTGGCTAGTGGATCTATCAGAACAAAATACAATAACTGAATGTAAACCACATCACAGAACAGTAACCAACATCATATATATACATATACACTGATACACGTTCAGTACAATACAATATGAATACAATAAAGGTGGTACACGACCACACCATATACATCGAAACAAATGTAAAAACATCAGAGTATGCGGAAGAAATAAACTACTCAAGAGAAAGAAGAGCTGATATCCAATATCAACTTCAAGCTAAGCACAATAGATGATACCTGAAACAACTCGGTCTGACCCGAGTGAAAACACACGGGTCGGGCTAGCTAGAACTTATCATTAGTAAAGGTGATGATAAGAGATAAGGGGAAAACCATTCCATCATTACCGATGGAATGATATAGGTCATCAAGTTATCTCTAGAGTGATACATCAATGGTTCATCATGATTGCATAGAGGAATACGATATGAATATTAGATAGACATGGTTTATCTAATTATATATATAACCGAATGAAATGGATGAGGATATGGACCATAAAGTAAATCTTCATAAGATAATTAAACTTCAAGAATCCATCATAAATAAAACCCATCTAATAGAAACTTTTTAATATTATACCTCATCTCATCGGTATAAATATAAATACATCTCAAATCCATCATTAAACTCATTATAAAGGAATCTACATAATCATTTATACATCATATCATTCGTATAAATATAAATCTATCTTAAATCTATTATCAACACTCATCATAAAAGCATTACCATAATTTATACCTCATCTCATTGGTTTAAATATATATAATGTCTCAAATCCATCTTGATAGAGCCTGGAAAGAATCCAAAACATCATATTCGAAATCGCCATAAAACCATGTATATATATAAGCCCTTTTCTTACATACGGCTATAATAAAGCATCATCATCAAAACAGTGAAAACGAAACATCTAACTTCATGGAAAACAGCACGTGCTTTGCATCTTGACTAGTACTAGCAATTTGGTACCATACATCGTGATGACTTGGGGTCAGATAACATCATAACATCGTGATTGACTACTTGGAACATCTTGATGACACCCAGTCACAAATCCGAGTAAAAACATCGTGGTGATTGGAGTTGAGTAATAACATCATGAACATCGTGGTGACTCCAATCGTACTCAGTCTAGTACTAGTAACATCTTGAATGTGTCTCAACTATTCTAATAGGAACCCAAAAGGCGAGAATGTATATCCCATACTATATGTTCTCCCCTAATGTTTTACTAATCGTTAGTTGGTTCCACATTAGAAAACATCATCAAACATCAGAACCATCATAAAACTCACTCTGCCTCATCTCATCGGCGAGTTAACATAATACCATACTCATCTCTTCTCATCGACGAGTAATGGTTCCATCGTGACTTGTCTCATTTCATCGACAAGTAAAAATTATCATAACCATCTTAACTTCATAAATCATCATAAACATCTTAACTTCATGAATACTTCATAAATAGACTTACCTCAAATCATCGGCAAATGCAAATAAATCTCATAATGGTTTCTCATAAACCGTAATCCCCGAAAAGGAAAATCTTATATCAAGACTCACCTCATCTCATCGACAAGTAAAACAACATCTTTAAGTGGTTCTCATCGATTTTTACTCCTATAATAGGAGATCTCGAACATCTCAACTCGCCAAATATTGGCTACTTGGATAATTCCTATTATAGGAATTGAAAATCTTAAATACTAACTCAAGATACAATACTCAAGAGGTTTCAATCGTACAAGTCCAGAATTAACCGAAAAAAGAAAACTCATGTGTCCCATACCACATGTTTTACTAAATCGTTTAATTCTCCTTCTCATACGACCGAAAAGTGCAAAAACGTGTGTCTTTAAATAGAAAATATATTTTTGCTAAATCAGGTTTTGAAATAAATTTCAGAAAATATTTAAGAAATCAACTTTGAAAATCTCTTTATAACTTAGAAATATTAATTGTATCATTTTTTATATGAAATCACTTTCTAAAATATATTTCATAGAACAATAGCTAGAATATGAACACTGTTGGAAAATAGTTTGAAAATACGTGCACGTGTGCTCCGAATCACAATGAAAACATTATATAATGAATATTTAAAATCCATTACAATCCCAATGACGGATTCATGAAAATCCATGGTCCTATATAGTAGAAGCAACCCAAAAATAATCACAAGACGTATGGTTCATCCCTTGAATAAGGTAATACAACACTCAAGATCTATATTAAAATTTATCATCAAAAACTTGCTCGAACAATCTAAGAAAATACATGATTCAATACCAGAGCATATGTGATATAAAGCTCTAAATATTTTCACTAAAAAGAGAAACAAAACCGTGTTTTGAAAACATAAGATAAAGCACCAAAAGCTGTTGCAACAATTCAAGATACATCGGAAAAAACACTGGTGTTTTGCCCAGGTCTGTATTTTGTTTGTTCAGTTTGCCTCTTTTAAGCACATAATTTGAGAGAACGCAAAAGATAAAAGTTGTAGATAACATCCTAAACTATCCAGAACA
The DNA here is from genome assembly GCA_030765085.1 of Allium cepa. Lineage (NCBI taxonomy): Eukaryota > Viridiplantae > Streptophyta > Magnoliopsida > Asparagales > Amaryllidaceae > Allium > Allium cepa. Next base: position 15,071,574 of record CM060942.1, read on the forward strand.
TTAAAAATTAACGAAATCCGATAAGAATTGTAAAAATTATAGATAAAACAATTCTAAGATTTCAATTTCACAACTTTTGTCATTTTATCTCGGGATAGCGACAAACAATCACATTTCTGGCCAAGACACCTTCGAAATTTTAGAAAACTCAAAACATAAAAGTTGAAAGTGATTTTATTATCTTGAAGTCAGAGAAACATTCACCAAAATCCGACTTACGGTTCAAAAGATATGGCAAAAAAATTTCTTAGGTCACTGATCATTGTCGCTCTCGTTTTGCTCTCGAGATAGCAACAAACAATCACATTTTTGACCAAGATAACTTCGAAATTTCAGAAAACGCAAAACAATAAAGTTTTAGAAAAAATTCTAAGATTTCCGGCACATCTAAAATTATTGAATTTAGATAAGAAACGTGAAAGTTATGACTAGAACAATTTTTAGATATGAAGTTCACTACAGCTGTCGTTTAGTTTCGGGATGGCGATACTAGAATGAATTTTCGACTATGTAAACATCAAAATTTGACAAAACTCAAAACATGATAATTATAGCATATAATCTAAACTTTCGGTAACAACAAGAATCGTCAAATTCGGACATCAAACGAAAAAGATATGCTTAAATTACAAACAACTCTTAGCACAGAAAGTTACAATTTTACAGTGACAGAGCAGCGAGTTTGTATTGGGTTTTTCGACCCTCTATGCTCCAAATTTTCGAAAGGGATCAACAGGAAGGTCGTCACACTCTTTCCAATCTTTCCATAACTTCAAAAATATCGAGTTCCGAGGTAAAACGAAAAAGATATAGACTATTTAATGATAATGATTCCCAATTGAACATGCAACAACAACAAAAATTGAGATTTCTTATCTTAAAATGTCAATCAAAGCTAGAATATGTGAGTTTTGATGCTCACCTTAGCGATTTTAGCAAGCAAAGACTCGAATTGAGGCAAATCAAGCACCTTTTTGGAAGAAAGTAGCAAGCTGGAACCTGAAATTGCTAAAGCTTAAACATGCAAATAGAGAAAATTGACATTAACAGATAACTACACAACAAAACCCTAGATTTGTGATGAAATATACGTAATAATAGGTTGAGATTACCTTATAGTTGGGATTTAGTTATTATCTTTTCAAATTTTGCAATAGAATTGGAAGAAAATTTGATTTCTTATGAAGTTGCCATTATTTTTCTTATTTCTGTTTTCTGAAGTTAGGAAGGAGAAGGATGGGTACGTACAGTTTCTCTCAAGAAAAATTTCTGGAAATGGGCATTGGGTTTCTTTTCCAAACCCAATTAGTCCAAAAGAAAATAGCTTAATGAAAATTAGACTAAGTGTTTAACTTAAATTTCACCCTATTTCCACATGTTTTAACATTTTAATTTCATTTAAGTTGCAACCATTAAAATGAAATGATTTAAAATTGTTATTGTTATAAAATAAAACTTATTTCAATCAACAAAAATTAACTTTTACAAATAAAGCTTAATTTAATCATTATTTAACAACTTACACTACTCTTGTGTAAATTACAAATTTTTAACTTTGAAACTCAACAAAAAATATATTATTTACTTAGCTCAATAAATTATGATAATTCATTATAACATTTTTAAAACATTAAAATAATGTTCTCGCATATTATTTCATCTTTTAATTCAATTAATTACTTTTTCCCTTTATATTTTCCTTTTAATTTCAATAAAAGGCTATTATTGACAATATTCTCAATATTGTCATATTTATGCAAATAATATCACAAATTAATTAATTCCTTCTCAAATTTTCATAATAAAGTTTTCAAAACTTTATTCTTATAAATTTATATTTATTTCAACCATCAAACGTTGAAATATTTCATTTAATAATCTTATACATTTAAATTTACACAAATTCCACTATTCACATTTTTTAACTAAAACTTCATTCAATTAACTCTTGAACCCAATTTCCCACTACAACCATATTGTTTATCAAAATAAAAAATTTAAAAAAAAATCCTCTTTATTTTAATTTATTAACAATATTAAATTATAATCATCATTATAATTTAATATTTTAGGTAATCTCAATACCATGGTTGTTACAAATGATGTTTCAAGTTAATGAATCATTTTACTTAAGATGTTTAAATTTAATTAATCGTTTTGATTAATGATATTTAAAAGACTTAGTCATTTTAGTTAATGATATTTGAGTATAATAAATCATTTTAAAATTATCGACTTCTAAAAGTAATTAATCATTTTAATTAATGATATTTGGTTTTAATAAATCATTTTAATTGATGATATCTAAAAATAGTTAACCATTTTAAATAATGATATTTGATTTTAATTAACTAATTTAATTAATGATGTTTTAAGTTTAGTTAATCATTTTAAGTAATGATGTTTGAATCTACTTTATCGTTTTAATTATGATATTTGACTTTAGTTAATATTTTTAACCAACGGTGTTTTAAAAGTTAATTTATCGATTTAAAAGAGTTTAAACTAAATTAATTGATTTAATAAGGTTTAAAAGTTAATTTACTGATTAAATAAAGGTGTTTTGGAGATAATTAACTGTTTAATAATGATATGTGATTGGTTAATTAATAGAGATAATAAATTTGGTAAAATATCTTTTGTGATAATTAAAGTTGTTTTTAAAATTTATGAAGATTAATGTGTGATTATTTATCTTACTGGATAATTAATGTTGGGTTAAATTTATAAAAAGGATTTAAAATTTGATTTATTATCTTCGAGATAAATTTACATTCTTTTTAATTTATAAAAGAAATTTAAATTTGATTTATTATCTTTTGGGATAATAAGTATTGTTTTAAAATTTACAAATAATAGTTTATAAACAAAAAGATCGATTAAAAAGAATTGATTCAAATAAAGCTAAGTGTAGATTGTTTTTGATTCATAGTAAGCAATGTTTTGACATTTGTTTTGACCTTTGTTTTAATACACTTAGAAAATATAATTTTCCCCTTTAATAGAATATTTTAACAAGTGTTTTCAAAAGTATTTAAAATTATTATGGTCTAAAAATAAAACGTAAGTGAAAACAACCATCTTATCGTTCCCAATAGTTGATTTATGGACTATTGACTTTGATTCTACTTTTTTCTTTATTTTCCATCTTTCTAAGACAATACGTTGCTCATTTGAGCCTTGTTATCTTTTGTTGTGAATGACTAAACCAAAAGAGAGAGTGGTGGCCAAGCTAGGTTGGGTTGCTCCCTTAGGGTATTTTCACTTCCACTTTAGGTTGGATTCGGTGTTGCGCATTAAGATGTGAAATACTCAGATACTCAATAATAGTTGGTGGAGTCTGGGTTGGAGGCTTCCAAGAGCCATTAGTATTCTCAAGTACATTTGTAGATGTACGCTTTCTGTAACAGGGGCGCACCCTTCTAGTCATTGTTGGAAAACATCTTTTTCCCTTGTTATTAATACAAATCTTTGAATTGTTTACTTAATTACACGGAGAACTGCCTTATGCAATTCTCTGTGTTGAATTATTTTTGATCATTCTTTCGAGTTAGGAATTTGTTATTGTTTATGCACATTCATTTAATATAGGATTTGTTCTTACTAGTACACACCCTTTTTATTTGGATTGTTTTTGTTATTTATTTCCATTCTTTCATGATTGGATTGTTGTTCTGATTTGTTTCTAATGTAACGACCCGTATTTTTGATAATTAAAAATACTTCATTTTGATAACATTTTGAAATTTAATATTGTGAGAAATTAAAATTTATGATTTATAAACGGAAAAAACTATTAGAATATAAATTAATAGTGTTGATTGAATGAAATTGACAACTGTTTAATGTAATTTCAATTAATGGTAATAACGAAAGTTAATAAGGATTAAAATTGAACATTTTACTAAATAGAGAAACCAATGCTACTTGATTTGGTTGCTTTTAACATGCAATAGGAAACCAATTATTTAATACGTAGATTTAGTTATCTTTATTATAAGCAATAGATTTATAAACGTGTTTTTAAATGTGTTTAAATTACTTAAATATAAATATTGTTTTACTTATCATCTTATTATTTAATCCATTAAAATCAATTTGAAAATAAATTAAATTAAAAGTAATTAAATATTGCAGTTAATATAAGAAAAGATGTTAATTGTAGAGTTGTGTGAAATAAAATGAAAACTTATGTCGAATAAATTCATAAGGTAATAGTTAATTTAATATGAGAACAGTTAAATCAAAAATAAAATAATAAAAATGAATAAGTTTAGTAAATGAGTAAACATATGTTCATTTGTTTGAAATGTATTTTAGCTTACAGATTAATTATAGGGAGGTGAAACTATTATTTAATACGAAATATATAAATCCTGTTTTATCTAATAGCGTATGAATATGTTTAAATTACCATTAGACAGGAAATAATTGTTCCATTTGTCATTACATTTACTTTGTCCATATTAAAATTCACCTTTGTAAACAATTGAAATTAATGTAATTGAATAATTTCAATTAATAGTAGAGAGAACACTAAATCGTAAATTAATAGGTGTAATTAAAGTAGCTTATGTTTTGTAACAATATAAGAAAAGTTTGATATAATGAAAAAAACATTTTGTCAAATAAAATGATTGTTTCATTTTATGAATTACGTTTAATTTCGCTAAAATAAAGAAAAGAATGATTGATTTAAAGGAAGAAATATATGTTCAATTGAACTGTCAGCGCTTTTCTCAAACTTTATATACACTTAAAGTGTAATCATTTTTTATAAGTTGAGTTTATTTATAATTATATCTAATTAGTTTACTATTACTGTGAACTTTTTGGTTCAAGATGTAAATAATTAGTTTTCTTCAACTAGTTTTATTTTTTTGGATTATGTGATGCCCCACCTCTATACCCACGCTAGACAAGAACACTACGGTGTAATGCTGTCAACTAGCACGGAGAATAAGGCAGTTGAGCAGCGACCATCCTTTAATTGCTTTGCGCGAGCACCGATATGTCGATAGTATAACATGCATTTAATTTTCAAGAGGAAATCCGACATACCGATACAAACACAAATCTAGCACACGGTGGCTATAATAATCTTCGGAAACAAATATAGAAATAAGCATAACACAAATCAGGCACAGATAATTCATATCAAAAAGGCGGAAGAAGATATGAATATATAACTATCACATGAAAGTGTATATCAGAGTAGTGGTCAAAAAGATCCACAGTAATACAAAAGAATAGCAACACGTGCTATACAAAAGAATACAACTATGAGTCCATATCTTAAGTGTATACAACAAAATAAACTACTAATCTAAGTAATTAGCCAAAAGTCAGAGAAATCAATCCCATGTGAGAAGTCAAGCTGAAGCACCTGTAACATCTCGATCTGACCCGAGTATTATTTAATAAGAAAATAATAAACGGATCAGTCTAGCTATAAATATCAGATAACATGATGTTGAATAAAAGATATGGCATAAACATATAATATCCATAATGGCATACTACAATAAGAATGCAATTGAAACTCAACATGAGATTAATCAATATCACAAAAATCTACACAAGGATCCAAAAAGGGTTTCATACCCAAAACTTGAATTCTCAACAAGTCAATGACACACGAATTCACCAATGCACAAAAATAGATAAAGCATGTCAATAGAAATCAAAAAAATAGGTGAAGCATAAATTCCAGAATTCAACACACGAAATCCAGAAATCACACGAAAGGGAGGGGAGGCCTATCACACGAACGGGAGCATTAAAGCTCACCTACATATGTATCACACGAACGAGAAGCTATATCATGGTAGCTAGCCATTAATTTTTGACACACGAATGGCCCGAAGACCATGGGGAGCTACCCCACATGTGTGAGTCGAAATCACACCGAAACAAAGAGACATCGCACAATTGCTAGTCTAATTCTTAAAATGATCGTCATGATCAAAGAGAAGTGTCAATTACAGTAAGCTAGTAAATAATGAGCTTAGCTTCATGTCCCATAACCACTTGCTTAACTTAAATATTTACGAACAAATTGTAGATCTCCACTAGAAAATTGTCACCAGAGATTCAATCGAACAAGTCCAAGAATTAATCAACGAAGTAAACGCAAGCGTTTCATACCACTCATTTTACTAAGTCATTTAATTAGATTTCTCATACGAGTGAGGTAAAGGCTTGTATATACTATAGATTGGAAAACGGTTTAAGAAAACGTGCTTTATAATAAAATAGTGTTGAAATCATTTGAAGAAAGAGTTTTGATATTTACTACTAGTATAGAAAACCTTTATATTTTTAAAGTGACAAATCACAAAGAAGATTATAGGAACAGCCAATCACTAAAATTCACATTTGAAGACGTGAATAGAATCCAAAGAAATCGATACCGAATCCATCGAAATGGATATTCCAAGAATTCTCGAAGAAAATAAGTCATCAAAGTCAATAACAAATGATAACAACAAATAGGGAAATAACACAAATCAATTAAAGTTGGAAATTCAAACAATTAGGCGAAATAGGCAAAATTGCATCAGGTCGGTCGGCCGGCTACAGTGCTCAGTCGGACGGACCAGAAAAACAGAAATGCTCGGGGTAGCAGGTCGGTCGACCGGACCCTGAGTTCGGTCGGCTGGACCTGTAACCTGCACTTCCTAACAGAGGCTGGGAAGTGCCTGGGTAGCAGGTCGGTCGACCGGACCCTGAGTTCGGTCGGCCGGACCTGTAGCCAGCACTCCCCAAGCCAATCTAATGAATGCCAAATTCTTTCATATTACTATCGGTCGAGCATCGGCAATAAGGGTTTACGCCAATCGAATACCCGGCCCTATGAGCTCTTCGTTGCATCACCAAAAACACATTTGAACATCAAAGCTATGATTTTTAATGAATTGCACCCAAAACACAAAAAATGGAATTTTCACCAAATCAATCCAAACCAAAAGCAAATGCACATGAATAAGTGTTAGGAATTCATTCCTAACAATCGAAGATAGTTATAGACTAAGATGTGAGATAAAAATCTCACCTTTGAACCCAAAAACAATGAATGAGAAGCTTGAAGACAAGGGAAGATCAACCACACTTCAATCTCAACACTAGAAGCTTGAATCTAAGCTTAAAAGAAGAACATTCCCTAAGTTAGGTTTAGGAAATTTCTGAAATCAAAGAGAGAATGAGTTGGAAAAGATAAAGAGAAGGCTTACCAATGGGTTCTCTTGAATTTGGAGCTAAAGCTTGGATTTTGCAAATGAACTAGGGCTTAGGAATTCTAATTTCCAATCTTTTCCCCCATTATTCTCTTGAACTTGAGAGAGTTAGGAAATGAGGAGTGAAAGAAGAGGAGAGAGGGTTGGGACTGAGTTAGTAAGTGGTTAATGGGTTCAGCCCAAACCAAAGCCCTAAGTGAAAAAGTGGCAAAAATCAACTTTCTCCAAACATATCGAAGCTTATACTTAAAAGGCCGCAAACGGCATTTTGAACTCAATGGAATGGGTCCCGAGTTCTAATTCGACCGTATGCAAAATGTAGCTTTTCGGACTATCTTCCGAGTATCGATAAAATATTTAAATAAAATATTTAAAAATACAATCAATAGATATGCGGGTTGTTACAGACTCCCCTCCTTAAAGAAATTGCGTCCTCGCAATACTTAAGAAGAAAATAAGAAGTAACAACCACAGAAGCATATCAAAAGAAAAGAAAATTCACCATAAAGAGCACGAAAGAGTAAGTCCGAACGGGTTCACTCGATGAATTCCCAGGATTCCCAAGAGCAATGCTTAGGATCTGAGAACCATTGAATTTTCACAAGAAGAACATATTTATTCCGAAGGCACTCAACCTCCGAAGCACTGGTGCGAATAGGATGTTGCTCATAAATTAAATTAGGCGAAACTTCAATTTCTTACACAACACCGGGCTCAAGAATAGAATCGGAATCTCGAAGACATTTTCGTAATTGAAAAACGTGAAACACGTCATGCATGGCAGAAAACTGAGCGGTAATGATAGGCGATAAGCCATGGAACCAATACGTTTAGTGATAGAAAAGGGCCCAATATATCGAGGCGCTAACTTTCCCGATCGACTGAAACGTATAACACCTTTCATAGGTGACACACGAATGAACACAAGATCTCCCACAGAAAATTCTAACTTCCTTCTCCGGTTATCAGCATAGGATTTTGTCTAGTCTGGGCTTCTTTCATCCTATGTCGAATAAGTTCAATCTTTTCTGTTGAATCACGAATAAAATCTGGACCTAAAACCAGCTTCTCACCGGCCTCAAGCCAACAAGAAGGAGATCGGCATGGCCTTCCATAGAGTGCCTCGAAAGGTGCCATACCAATACAAGATTGGAAGCTATTATTATAGGAAAATTCAACAAGAGGAATATGATCTTCCTAGCTTCCACCGAAATCAAGCACACAAGCACGAAGAAGATCTTCAAGAGTTTGATTCACACGCTCTGTTTGTCCAACGGACTGGCGGTGATAAGCGGTGCTAAAATTAAGCTTCGCTCCTAAATCTTTTTGAAGACTCTTCCAAAATCCACTAGTAAACAATGGATCATGATCACTAATAGTAGAAGTAGGAACTCCATGCAATTTAACAATTTCTTCAATAAATAGTTTGGCCAAAAGAGTTGCGGTCCGATTGGACCGAATGGGAATAAAATGGGCGGATTTAGTAAGCCTATCAACTATAACTCATAAGCTATCATGACCCGAATGAGAACGGGGAAGGCCGTCTATAAAATCCATGGAAATTTGATCCCACTTCCAAATTAGAATTTCTAAAGGTTGCAATAACCCACCGGGCCTTAATAAGTTGGCAAGTCACGCAACACTTAACGTAGTTAGCGATGTCAAGTTTCATTCCCTCCTAATAATATAGTCGCTTCATATCCGTGTACCTTTTACTACTACTAGGCCGAATGGTAAATTTAGAACGATGGGGATCTTCTAAAATGTCTTCTCGAAGATCACTAATATTTGGCACGATAAGGCATACCAAATATCCGAATGCCGCCACGAGAATCAATATCAAAGTCTTTCAAACCTTCAATATCAATTCTATCCTAAAAATTTTGGCCAAGAAGAGCCAAGTCGGGATCTAGCCTTTGAGCTTCAAGAATGCGGTCTAAAAGAGAAGAATGGGCTTCAAGGCAACATAAAGCAAGAGATGAACATAAATCGGATCTACGATCTCGAATCTCACAAGTGGATAAAGTCTCGAGATCCTTTCACTCGAATATCATCATTGAAACAACTGCTTGTTGCTTACAACAAGTGCATCGGCAACACGATTACCCTTACCAGGGGTATAAAGAATATCAAGATCATAAGGAGCAAGGAACTCGAGCCAATTATGAAGTTCCTTATGAGAAAATAAATATTCCAAAGATTTATGATCGAGGTGGATAACAAATTTCTCCCCCAAAAATGATGATGCCATACTCTAAAAGCGAAAACAACGGCCGTGAGCACTAGATCATGAGTGGCACACCTAGTCTTGATCGGCTTTAATGATTTAGAAGCACAAGTGGTAGATCGTTCTCTTTCGCAAGAGGACGGCACCCAAACCAACATGACTAGCATTGGTACAAAATACAAAATCTTGGTTCCCTTCGGGAAACACAAGAATAAGAGTATCGAAAAGAAAGAATTTCTTTTGAATAATCTTCTTTCTCGAAAAGCTAAAACTTTCAAAATTACATTTATCTTTATGTAATAATCTTTCTATAAAAGTTTACATTTTTACAAGTCAATATATCGTGTCTGATTGTCTCATCAAAGCGTTTACGAAATTCCTATCGACAACGTTGATCAAGTGCATCGACCAGAATACTTAAAGCACTCAACGGGCAATACAATCACAAAATCATCTTCTATATAAATGTTTCTTAAAAACCTTTAACAATATTATTTTCTCGTTTAAGAGCAAAATCAAATCGTACTTATAAATAAATCTCATGAAAAAGATTTACAAAATTTTAAATTTCTATTTTCATCCAAAATTAATAAATACAAAAATGAAGTTATCGAGATATTCATAGAATACTCGATTTATCAAATGGATGAAACAAGATGGGAAAACTGAATGACATAATAAGTCATTCATAAGAATCATAACGAGTGCGGAGTGCGTAAGTGGAATGCTAACTCTCGCAACTCGTAGCCAAATGAAAATCGGTGGCAAGGTCGAACTAGAAAGACCTTAACACCACACAAAAGATTTCTTAGGTGATAATTCTAAGACAAACTCAAAATTACCGAAATATTCTCAAACTACATGAATGAGAGAAACAACACTTTCTTCCTCATGTGGGCTTAAAGAATAAAATGATGTCATCAAGTTGGAATCGAAATCACAAAGGAGAAATTGAAATCTGCTTAACAGATTAAGAATATCGAAGATGATTAGTTCTCACAGAAAATAGGATATGGGCTTCGCAATAAGCCAATCCTTTCCAAAAATCGATTCCGAAGCCTAAGTAAAAATTGTCTCGGACAAAAAAATCACATAAAATAATTTCGACATCAATAAAAAGCAAATTGAGTGTTGTGGATCTACCATCCGGATTCGCAATTCTCAAGGAAGACATCAATCCCAAAATTGTTTAAAGGAAAAGAATCAACAAGTTCCTTTGATATAAATTAGTGAGATGGAACCCATATCAAAAAGAACACGGACAAGAAAATCACAAAGCAAATGTCATCAAGGATTAAATGAGAAATACCTTGACCAAGAGAAGTATTGCTAGGGGCTTGCACAATATTTAGCTTTCTCATGTCCTTGTTCAAAAGTTTGGGACTTGCAGATAAAAGATGACCCGAGTCTTTGCAATAGCGACAATGAAGGGGTTTCGGGCACTTAATTACATAATGGTCCGTGGAACCACAATTGTAGCATTGTTTACGACATGGGGTAGGAGTCTTGTCTACCAAAGTTTCTTGTTCCACATTTTTCTTGCTTTGAAGTATGGAGCAGGCAGATATAAGATGACCCGAACTTTTGCAATAACGGCAAAAGAGAGGTTTCGGGCACTCCCTTGCATAGTGGTCCTTAGAATTACAATTGTAGCATCCTCCACCATTAGGCATTGGAATCTTTGCTACAGAAGTAGTTTGCTTCACTCTCCTATTGGGGTTAAGGCTCTTGAAGGTAATATGCCTCTTCTTGGAAGTCCCAATATCACAAACACTTTCTTTACTAACCTCTCCATGAAGAAGAGTAACATCCACAAGCTGATTGAAAGAAACTTCAAGTTTCAAAGGTAGAACCATTTCCGGGTTCTTACTCAAAGCACAGATAAACTCTTGATTCTTTACAAGATCCAAAAGTTGTTGGGCAGGCATGAATGAGCCATCCAGAGAAGGGCTACTGGATTGACTAGCGCTAGGACTGCTAGAACTAACCATTTCTCTTCCTTTAGAAAAGAAAGAAGAAGAAAAGTTATTCTCAAAATAAATATCAAGCAGTCTTGATAGACAAAACACGGAATCATAAAAGAAAATAGGATAGGACGGTACGAAGACCCGAATAAAATCCTAAAGCACGACTCCTAAGATGGACTTAGGACGATGATCCTTGTTAAATTATTCTACATTGTTCCGAAGTTTGGCTCTGATACCAAGCTGTGACGCCCCACCTCTATAGCTACGCTAGACAAGAACACTACGGTGTAATGCTGTCAACTAGCATGGAGAATAAGGCTGTTGAGGAGCGACCATCCGTGTAATTGCTTTGCGTGAGCACCGATATGTCAGATAGTATAACATGCATTTAATTTTCAAGAGGAAATCCGACATACCGATACAAACACAAAGCTAGCACACGGTGGCTATAATAATCTTCAGAAACAAATATAGAAATAAGCATAACACAAATCAAGCACGGATAATTCATATCACAAAGGCGGAAGAATATATGAATATATAACTATCACATGAAAGTGTATATCAGAGTAGTGGTCAAAAAGATCCACAGTAATACAAAAGAATAGCAACACGTGCTATACAAAAGAATACAACTATGAGTACATATCTCAAGTGTATACAACAAAATAAACTACTAATCTAAGTAGTTAGCCAAAAGTCAGAGAAATCAATCCCATGTGAGAAGTCAAGCTGAAGCATCTGTAACATCTCGGTCTGACCCGAGTATTATTTAATAAGAAAATAATGAACGGGTCAGTCTAGCTATAAATATCAGATAACATGATGTAGAATAAAAGATATGGCATAAACATATAATATCCATAATGGCATACTACAATAAGTATGCAATTGAAACTCAACACGAGATTAATCAATATCACAAAAATCTACACAAGGATCCAAAAAGGGTTTCATGCCCAAAACTTGAATTCTCAACAAGTCAATGACACACGAATTCACTAATGCACAAAAATTGATAAAGCATATCAATAGAAATCACAAAAATAGGTGAAGCATAAATTCTAGAATTCAACACACGAAATCCAGAAATCACACGAAAGGGGGGAGGCCTATCACACGAACGGGAGCATAAAAGCTCACATACATATGTATCACACGAACGAGAAGCTATCTCATGGTAGCTAGCCATTAATTTTTGACACATGAATGGCCCGAAGACCGTGGGGAGCTACCCCACATGTGTGAGTCGAAATCACACCGAAACAAAGAGACATCGCACAATTGCTAGTCTAAATCTTAAAATGATCGTCATGATCAAAGAGAAGTGTCAATTACAGTAAGCTAGTAAATATATGAGGTTAGCTTCGTGTCCCATAACCACTAGCTTAACATAAATATTTATGAACAAACTGTAGATCTCCACTAGAAAATTGTCACAAGAGATTCAATCGAACAAGTCCAAGAATTAACCAACGAAGTAAACCCAAGCGTTTCATACCACTCATTTTACTAAGTCGTTTAATTAGATTTCTCATACGAGTGAGGTAAAGGCTTATATATACCAATAGATTGGAAAACGGTTTAAGAAAATGAGCTTTGTAAAAAAATAGTGTTCAAATCATTTGAAGAAAGAGTTTTGATATTTACTACTAGTATATAAAAGCTTTATATTTTTAAAGTGACAAATCACAAAGAAGATTGTAGGAACAATCAATCACTAAAATTCACATTTGAAGACGTGAATAGAATCCAAAGAAAACGATACAGAATCCATCGAAACGGATGTTCCAAGATTTCCCGAAGAAAATAAGTCATCAAAGTCAATAATAAATGATAACAACAAATAGGGAAATAACACAAATCGATTAAAGTTGGAAATTCAAACAATTAGGCGAAATAGGCAAAATTGCATCAGGTCGGTCGGCCGGCTACAGAGCTCGGTCGACCGGACCTGAAAAACAGAAATGCTCGGGGTAGCAGGTCGGTCGACCGGACCCTGAGTTCGGTCGGCCGTACCTGTAACCTGCACTACCTAATAGAGGCTGGGAAGTGCCTGGGTAGCAGGTCGGTCGACTGGACCCTGAGTTCAGTCGGCCGGACCTGTAGCCAGCACTCCCCAAGCCAATCTAATGAACGCCAAATTCTTCCATATTGCTATCGGTCGAGCATCGGCACTAAGGGTTTACGCCAGTTGACTACCCGGCCCTATAAGCTCTTCGTTGCATCACCACAAACACATTTGAACATCAAAGCTATGATTTTTAATGAATTGAACCCAAAACACTAAAAATTGGAATTTTCACCACATCAATCCAAACCAAAAGCAAATGCACACGAATAAGTGTTAGGAATTCATACCTAACAATCGAAGATAGTTATAGACTAAGATGTGAGATAAAAATCTCACCTTTGAACCCAAAAACAATGAATGAGAAGCTTGAAGACAAGGGAAGATCAACCACACTTCAATCTCAACACTAGAAGCTTGAATCTAAGCTTAAAAGAAGAACATTGCCTAAGTTAGGTTTACGAAATTTCTTAAATCAAAGGGAGAATGAGTTAGGGAAGATGAAGAGAAGGCTTACCAATGGGTTTTCTTGAATTTGGAGCTAAAGCTTGGATTTTGCAAATGAACTAGGGCTTAGGAATTCTAATTTCCAATCTTTTCCCCCATTATTCTCTTGAACTTGAGAGAGTTAGGAAATGAGGAGTGAACGAAGAGGAGAGGGGTTGGGACTGAGTTAGTAAGTGGTTAATGGGTTCAGCCCAAACCAAAGCCCTAAGTGAAAAAGTGGCAAAAATCAACTTTCTCCAAACATATCGAAGCTTATACTTAAAAAGGTCGCAAATAGCATTTTGAACTCAATGGAAGGGGTCCCGAGTCCTAATTCGACCGTATGCAAAAAGTAGCTTTTCGGACTAACTTCCGAGTATCGATAAAATATTTAAATATACAATCGATAGATATGCGGGTTGTTAAAGATTAACTTTAAATAATATAAATGCAATTGATTTTTCATTTTGTTAGTTTTTTCAGTTTTAGGCCGGCTTTTTTTTGTTTACTGTAATAATTTTGATCCATTTTAGAGAAGGTTTGAATAATCTGGATGATACCATTATACTAGGTTTTCTATCAACATTTGTTTACCAAAATATTATTTTTTGAGGATTTTTTTTAAATTTTTAGTTAATCTTTTTGTCATAGGGAGAGGAAGGTGGTTGGAATCTTATCAACATAATATTACTATTATTTTCACATAATCACGAAAATCCACTAACATTTTATTTTTAAGCAGGGAGAGGAAGGCCCCTTAACAATTTATTTTATTTTTAAGCAACAATCCAAGAATGCAAAAAGATGAGTTTTATCTTATTATGAATTACGTGTTTAGTAAGTATAAGTAAGACCAAGAGATAATATTATGGCCAAAAATTATAGAGAGTTGATTCATGAATTTTGAGTAATGTGAATTATTGCTAGGTAATTTGCTTCAAGACTTGTAACAACCCAAATTCCAATGGGTCCGGATTTTTTGAAAAAATGCTAAAACCCAACCCCATAGAAACCCGAGTTGGCAATCGGGTATCTTGCAAATAGGCAAAGATAAATATGTCAGAGCTCTATTAAATATCTAGCAGTAGAATTGACTAAATATAATAGTAAGTTAAAACTTACCAATATAATAACACTTTCTAAATAAGTGTCTTAAAGCTGGCAAGTATCTACCATTTACTTAACCTATAGGATGTTATGAGGAGGTGGTCAGAACAAAAGTTCTTATGAATGAATAAATTATATACTTCTAGGCTTAATTTTACATATATCGTTTTATTTCCATTTACTCTTATATTAGGTTCATTAGGTTAGAATACTCTTGCTTTTGTTCGTGAACCGTGCCCATCTACTCCATAGTAGATTAAAACCTAATAACTAATATATATATGTATATATATATAGCTATATGCCCAATGACCATATTGGTCCTAGGTACCGCCCATGGTACCTTCTGTATCGTCTTCGAAAAGGGCTCTATCGCCTTTCTTTGAGAGCATTCCATAACTATATCTGTAAAGGACTGCTTCGTAAGGCTTACAATACAGATGCTCTATCGTCTTGCTCCGTAGCTATATTTGTAAAGGACTGCTTCGTAAGGCCTACAATACATATACTCCATTATCTTGCTGAAGCGAGCGTTCCGTAGCTACATCTATAAAGAACTGCTTCTTAAGGCCTACTATAAAGATGCTCCACTATTTACTATGAAAACTTAAATTGCATCCGCGCTAGTCTATGCCGGTGCTCAGACATCCAAATATACCACCCAGTGCGTACATTGAGGACCACATAATTGTTCTATCTACTATCTAAATCCCGCCAACAAGGTCTACCCTATATGGAATTCAGTCGGGGTTTTTTATATCTATAAAGGACTACTTTGTTAAGCCTATAATACAAATATTCTAGTTGATTTATCTCTTTTTCATCGTGGCTATGGTGGCTTTGGCCCCACGCAGCCACCCCTCAACTAACCTAAAGACTTCCAAAAAGTGAAGTGCTCGTGCCCTACTACAAACAATCTAACATCCAAATGGCAGTTTCCCTCATCCAATGTCTTGATAGTGAAAGAACCATTGGCATGTTGGTTTAACTCTAGTCTTTCTTGAAATCGCTCTTGGTCTTGATGCTGGCCGATATCCGAATGCGACTATCCTTAAACTTACTTGCAAGCAGTAGACGTACGAATACCCTACTCTGAACACCAAGCCCTTTTGACTGCCTACAAAGGTCTACTTCGTTAGGCCTACAATGCAAATGCATCAAGGCATACACTATTGATGGAACACCTACAGACCTGCCTCCATTGGTGCAGCTTCGTTAGGCCTATCCAATGGGCCATCCTAGAGTATCCTCATGTTCCATTGAACTTTTGTACTTCCTTGAAGCCCGAAAACACTAAGTTGGACGTGCTTCTCCATTTCTGAAATCCATGATGAACTACTTCTCTATTTTTGAAATTCATGATGAACTGCTTCGTTAGATGCTTCATCCTATAGGCTGCTCTAAACGCATCTCAATTCTTTTATTAGACCCTAGGTCTAATCTTCTAATTTGCATTTAGTTTACTTTCTTATTCTGTTGACTACTTATTTACCCTAATTAGCATATTCTTGCCCTCGTCTCACCTCTATCTATTGTGATATTTCCATTTATTTAATAGGGAACACTGTTGGTATGAGCCACATTGTTATCTTGTTTATTTAACTTAACATAAATCTTAAGTTTATTAAAATAAGCCTCTTTTATCATTCCTGCTTTATTTTCTTATTGATTTAATATAAATTATTTAATTAAGCTTCTGCCATTATTATTGCTCATTAATTTATCCACTGTCTCAAAATAAGCTTTTCCGTTCCTATTGCTTAATTATAACCTATGTTATAATTCTACTTGTATTTGTCATTTTCTCTTCTTTTATAGTCCATACATAATTCCAGCATTTCTTTTCTGTTCTAATCTTCCTTTTTTTATTATGATATAGAATATTCTTTTAATCTCTTATATTATATAATTCACTTATCATTTAGATAGTCTGCGTAGTGAATGTAGACCTAGGTTCATTATCGTTCACAACTTCAAGTTCTTATCTAATAATTTACTTGATTCATGTCATACTTTGCTTTATTATCTTCTATTCTAGGAAGTAATTCTATTGTATTTGTTTGGTTATGAAAACTATATTTAAAAATCCATTTCCATGTTTTAATATTAAATGATATTATAAAAAATAATCCGTAGCTGCTAGATATTCCTTTTGCTATTTTGGAATAGTGTAAAATATAGTTGTTTCTCTATTTTACAGTAATTCTCTTTTTCTTTCTTTTATTCTAGAAATTACTTTCATTGTTGTCTTATAAATATTAAACAATAGAAATGTATCCTATTTTCTAAACCAACCAATTAACCTTTAAGTTACTCCCAAATCCAGTTATTAGATTAATTAACTTTTCTCATTTTAACGTAATTTATTACAATAATTCCATTCCTCAAACTTTTATTACTTTACATCCTATTTTCTTCATTTTAGTATTCTAAATTATTTAATCCATATTCACATCTAATTTATTCTAATCCATAGGTGAAGAAAGAGTTGAAAATAGAAGAAGAATGATGCTTGCATAGAAATCCAAAATATAGAAACAAATGTAAATAAATACTAAGACTTTAATAAACTGTAAATTCCTTATAGTTCAGCATAACTTAATTAATAGGATTAATTAATGAATAAAATTATCTAAATGGTAATTTAACGATAATATATCTTAAACTTAAAAGATCTATAAATAAATCCACTAACATTACTAGCTTTCCAAATCTCCCTGCTTTTATTTCAAATCTGTCCCTAACATCTGTATTTGCTTCCATTATAATCCCTATTTGGAATTACAAATGATACATTTATAAATCTATAATATCTGAAAGAGGAAAGGAAGGGATTTGGGTTAGATATAGCAAATAAAACTAAGATATAGGGTTATATCTTTGACACAGCCTTTTGATTTGAACCAATTCCTAATTCCCTAATTAGTTCTATTCTCTTTCTATTTCGATCTAAATTCGTGTGAATTAGATCTAAAATTTTATTATTAAGTAATTGTAGAAGAGATAGAAAAATGGCAGAGCTTCTGTAGGCAAGAGAAAAATAATGAGAATAAAAATGAGGCTCTGCACCTATATTTATAGCGATTCAAATCAGTGCTAACCATTAGATATAAAACCCTAAAATCTAAAGCGTACCCTCAGTCTATGGACATTAAATTATTATGTTTTCTTCTACGTTTGGTCTTATTTCAAATTGATTCTCCAACAATCTTTTCATTAATCATTTTCCCCTTCTCTCTCGCAATGTACGGAAACATATATTTTTACATGTGACGTTTCTTTTAAATAAGATTGCCCTATTAATCACCTAATTAATAGATTTCATATATACCTAAAATTAATTTACTATCCAGTTAATCTGTAATGACCTGCTATTTTCAATCATTCGCATCCGCACATGCCGGACTTGAATTGCTCAAAATATCAGATTGTTAATTTAAATTTGGCAAAACTCAGCATATACAATAAATAAATCAATCACAGAATCAAAGACACAGAGTAATATATAATAATGCAGCGGAATAGATAAATAGTAGTTCATGAAGCTACTACAAAAACATTAGAGTTAGAAATAAAATACATTAGAATATCTCAAATACAGTGAAGTCTCCAGTATGAACAGATGACTTCTCTGAACCAATCAACTGGAAAAGCTGAAAGCCGAATTGATAGTTGGATCTCCAGACGAAGCTCCAAACTCCAAAGGTGAGTGTCAAATGTTGTACCACTCAGTCTGACCGAGCATAAAGCAAAACACAAAACACTCGAGTCAGGATTAACATTCTTATATCAATAAATCCAACTCAAGTGAAATATCAACTAAAATACAAATAATTTAAAGGATGTTTGGGATAACCATCCTCTAAGGGTCCATGGAACTATCTACAATGCAGAAATATACACTATAACACCGTGGTCATTTCAAATTAATTTATACTTCAAAACCAAAATATCATTTCCATTTCAAATATATCTATTTCCAATATATATATATATATATATATATATTAAATAATTTATAAAATAAAGTGCTTGCAATTTCCTCAAACTTCACAAATAGCTTCAAAATCATTTTGACTTTCCCATTCAAATTTAATTCAATCTCAATTTATCAGTTTCCATTCGATTCATTTTTTGACTAAAAAAATTCCAATTTTATCGATTTCAAATAAAGATTTAAATCACAAATTAACCATTTATATCTCAATGTAATTCAAAGTCAATATGTTTCGAAGCTTTAAATATTCAACATTTCAAAGACTAATTTATTCCTTAATTTGACTTCACTATTATTTAGTTTTGAAATATTCACTTAATAAATTCAATATTATTCATATGACCTTAATTACATTTTCTACGTATTACCTTCGATTTATTTAAACTTGAAATATCCATTTAATCACTTTAAATCAAAATCAAGTTATCAAATCTTAAATTTCGAATTCAATAGTTTAAATTGAATTAATTAAGTAGAATTCTTATTTAGATACAGTTTCACTTAATTCAACTTTATCTTCCTTAATTAATACAAATCCTTGAGAATTTATATAAAAATATAATACTTAGACATATTATATTAATTAAATCAACTTTATGTTAACTTATTTTCTAGAAATTTTTTTTTTCCAATATTAAATAAAACCATATATATTCCGTTTCAAAACCGTAGAAATCATTCTAAAATATATATAGACCAACGGTGTTTGAACATAATTTCCTTCCCTACGGTCAGTGATACAGATATTTATCATTTCAATCCGTAATTTAAATATATAAGGGTAGATATCATTTCGACCCGCAATCCCAAATTCAATTCAAATGAAAAATGCTTGGGTCTATCATTTCAACCCATAGCGATTTTCTCCTATTCTAAAGTCCATTCGGGTATGTATCATTTCAACCCATAGTGAATTCTATACTAACGGGAAACTTGTAGAGTGATAATAATATAACCGACATATAATAATCCGTAATTAAATAAAATATAAATAATAGGATATTGTGTCATATCCCATAGGTGAACAGATACAGGAAATAACATATCTATCAAAAATTAAATAATTAACAATTCAAATTAGCAGCATATTTCAATTGTCGTTTCAATTGAAATCAAATTTAATAAATATAAGAATGTTAATCGTGAGCTAATGCTCACCTTTTAAGGCCAGAGGGTTTGACACTGAAATTGAGTTACGAAATGCAAGCACGACTTCCAAAGCAAAGCTAGATGGCACGATTTTGATGGAAAAGTTGATAGATAGAAATTGATGCAAACGGATCAAATTAGCTTGATAAAATTGAAATGAAGATTATATTATTATTTTATTACTTTCTTTCGAAATGAATGTTTAAATCAAAACACGCATTTAAAATGAAATACACACACACACACACATACGCACACACACGCCCACACATGAAAACAATAACTTTAAAACGCATACATTTAAACATGTACTATAACTTAATATCAAATAGCATATGAGGTTATGCCAAACAACTTATACCCATAAACAATTATAAATACATCAGGCTATAAACCATTTATAACTCACGCATACAATTTATATCAATGCAAAATAAAACAATTATATAATTATTTACAATGTCACATATATTGTATATCTATTTATTTAAATAAAACTCTGTATCGGTATTAAGTTTGAAGCACCTTAAATCAACATCGTACTATATATATTAAATTAGCGTAAACATGATATATATGTAACAAATTAAAGCAGATCATATATATGAAAGAACTGACCCATATATAACAACAAGTTATATATATACCTTATATATCATATTCAAAAGTTTTGTAAACATATATATGGACATCCCTTATCACTTTGTCTGTGATATCCCAAAAATTTTGAAAATAATAATTTAATAATTTATGTCAAAATTTAATTGATTTGACCATATTTTTAATCATAAATTTGGATTAAATTTGATAATCTTCTTTAAAATAAATATTTAAACTGATAATCTACCTTTAGAGGCTAATAAATTGTTTTATATTTGTAATATATACATATCTGTATATATTATAACTAGATAAATCTTTGTTTTAAATTTAATATATATAGGCATGTTTTCTTATTCTAATGTTTTGATAAATTAAAAATTGGATTTAATTTGATATTAAGCTAATAAATAAATAACCATATGATTTTAGTACTCAAGCTAAAAACCTAACTATTTAAAATTGATTTCAGCTTCAGTTTAAATTTAAATAAAAAGGTTTGTTTTGTTTTTATGTAGCTAATAAAAGAAGTAATATGTTAGATAAGAAGACAAATGCTTTTATGAATTATTTTAATTTAATCATGAGTTATACTTAAACAGTATTAATTATGTAATGTTTTACAAATGGATTTTAATATAAATAAAAAAATTGTTATCTTAAATCTATGTATGTGTATTTGATAGAAAAGATGTGATTGTAAATTTGAAATAGCATCTTTCAAATATGTTTAAAATAAAACAAGTCTTAAATATATTAAGTATAAATCCAATGTATGATATTAGCATAAGTATGAAAATAAATTAATAATCATCAAATTAAGTGTTGTTTAAAAATAAAAGTGAAAATAAAGTACAACCAGAAAAAAATAAAATATGTATATAACCTGTAGAATAAGCAAGCAAAAGAAAATCTATCAACATCAAAATACATATCTACATACCAGACAAAAGTATATAGGTAAGTACAAATAAAAAGATACTAACCAGGCTTGTAATATTTGTTGCCTGCAAAATAACAAAGTAAAATGAAATAACTAAAAGCAAAGAGCAAAGCAAGATTTGCAGGCAAGTGAAACTAATATATACATATACAAGATAAAATAAATCATAACCAGACAAAGTCATAATAAAATTGTTAAGTACATGAAATAAACACAAACCAGGCAAGAATAAGACAAGTAAGAAATAGGAAAGAATCTTATATAGGAAGTTTAGATTATCTGCATAGTTAAGTTTCAACATGTACTAAATAGATAAAGAGTAAACATAAAGTACTATTTCAATTAATACTAGCACACCTTTTTGTCAGTCGAAATGTAAAAAAATATCTCTGACTAAAAAAAGAAAATATAATCTGAACAAACTACATCTTCCTGTACAAGCTTGTCTGGCTTATATTTATATGCAATACTCTCTGTTCATTATCTTTCAAAACTTAGCAAACCAGAAAACATAAGTAAATTTTCATTTTTACAAACTTAAACTACTTCTACAATCTAAAGCAAGATGTTAGTAGGAAATCAAAACAAAAAGCATGTTTTTTCCAGTTTTAAAGAACAGTGCTCTGTGCAGTCTCAAAGCAAATTGAGTAACATTACAAATTTAAATAATTTAAGTTATAAATTATGTTGCATACTCATCCCTGAAAAATATATGTTTGTGATGCAAATAAATAAGTCTGTTTCTGTGAATATATGTATAGGGGTATGCTGTGCTTATGTTTTGAGCTCTGTCATGATTCCCAAGTTCTTGTTTTTATTCAATTCCCTTCCACATGATCCAGATTCTTGTTAGAACCTGCTTGTTAAACTAATATTGTTTGATTAACCTAAATTTATGTTTAAAAATCTAAGTAAGTTAAATAATGTCTGTTTGTCTTTGGAATCATTAAGAACAACTGAGTATACTAAATATAATTTAAACTCAAACTATTTAAATTATAATCCCAGTATTACTAATCGAAAACTTTATACAAAATATGATTTTTAACATAGGAATCAGGATTTATAGTTTAGATTTGAAGGTGGAATTTGGGTTTTAACTGGAAGTTTATTTTTGAGTTCCCCATGTGATCAAGTGGATTGGTGAGCTTGTGGACATGCATGGAGATGGAGGAACGATCAATGATGTTGGGAAAAATTATGGATGGTGATGAAAATCAATAGGGAGGTTGCGGTTGTGGGTTTTGTTTTAGAACCCTAGTTTTGTCTGTGTTTGACTAATTGAATATCATGGTTCGTGTGATGGATCAAGTAATGGGGGATTTCTGGTTAGGGAAGCTTGAACGAAGATGAAGACATGGCCGAAGTGGCCGAACGTCAGGTGGCCAGAATTTTCCAAGCGAGGCGATGTCAGGTTTCATGATGGTGCTTTGGTTTTTTTTTCAGGTTTAAGTTTAAACTCTCGAATTTTATTTCAAGTATGGGATGATGTTCTGGTGATTGTTATTGGGTGCAGTGATGTTTCCTGATGTGTGAAGATCACCAGAGGTGGTTGGAGATGATCGGCGGCCCAGGACATGTGCACGGTGCACTTCTGATGATGTTGAGTTGAGCAGGGTAGTGGACTCGGGTAATTCTCGGGTCATTTGAGGGTTTTCTCGTGTTTTGGTTAGGTTGGACTCGAAGCAAATGAGAAGTGCCATGGGTTGAATATTCACTACAGTTTTTTTTTTACAGGAAACCTGTATTCTGTTTTAAATTTTAAAATAAAATCTAAAAGCCAAGTTTAAATGAAAATTAAAGATTAGAAATGAGATTAAATCCAAGTTTATCTGATTCAAGATAGTTTTGAACTTTAATTTAAATAAATAAAGTTTTTATTTAAATTGTTGTAACTACTTATAAAAGGAAAAGCTTAAGTAGTTTGGGTTTTAAAGTGAAGCTTTAAATTGTACGTTGAGTTTAAAATTAAAGATTCAAATCTAAGATTCAATATTAACTTGAATCTTAAATTTGAAATAAAAAGGAGATTTTAAATTGTTTTGATAAAGTGAATTTTTTAAATTTGATTTGAATTCAAAATGAAGTCATGTTTAAATTCTTTTAATCTTCTATTTAAGACAATTATTCTTTAAGTTGTAAAATAAAAAGGAGTTTGGAATTTTTAAGATTAATTTCATTTCATTTTCAAATCTTAAATTTAAAATGAAAATTTAAAAGTAAATGTAAATTAAATTGGTTTAAATACCTTATTAATGATAAATTGATCATTAGCTAGGAAAATGTTTTAAAGATTTAAGGATTTGTAGTTGTCAAGTTAACTAAATGAATAATTAATGACTAGAATTAATTAACTTAGAAATTAAGAGTTTAAATTTATTTAAATAAGGTATAGGTTAATTAATTTAAGGTAAATCAATTGGTAATTAAGAATCATTGATTAAATATGGTTTAATTTTTAATTAATGATTAGTAATCAATTTATGAATTAATTAAGGATTAATTAATGAGTGATTCATATTAATATAAATGTAATTGTTAATAAATTTTAGCTAATTACTTTAGGAAAAGTAATTAAAGAATTATAATAAGTTAACCAAGGTCATTAACAAAAATTATGAAATAATCAATTAATGGGATTATTTTTAATAATTAATTAAATTATTTATTTAGGATAAGCGATTGTGAATTGTTAAGTATAATTACTTAACGGAAGTAATTAAGAAATTAATTACTCATAGTAATTAATTCTACTTAATATGAATTGTTTAAGTTAATTAATTAAGTTTAATTAATTTAAATAATCATTTGAGGATGTGATAAGTATAATTACTTAGGGAAGTGATTAATGATAATTACTGGATGTAATTAACTGAGGGTGATTTAATAATGAAAGTAATTGGAATATAATTACTTTGTATAATTAATCAAGGGATTAATTAGAGAAATTAATTAAGGAGTAATTAATTTATTTGATGGAGTAATTAAAGATGGTTAATTACTGAATGGTATTAATCAGAGGTGATTAATAAATGTGGTTTAATTGAAGATTAATTACTTAAGGTAATTAAATAGGGAATTAATTAAAATGTAATTAGAAATCATTAATTGATATAATTAATGATGGGATGATAAATTTAGATTAATTAATCAATAATGAGTAATTAAAGAGTAATTAATTAGTGTAATTAAGAAGTAATGTAATGTTTGCAATTTAAGGTTAATTTCTATATTTGGACAAGATAATTAATTTGTGAAAATAATTTAAGCATGATTACTTGAATATAACTAAATGTTAATTAGTCATGTGTGATTAATTGAAACGAATAATTAGTGAATGATTTATTAACTGATTGATAAATTGGTGAATAATTATAAAAGCAAGGCTTAAAATGATGAAGTAATTAATTTAATTTACTTTAAATTAATTAGAGATGATATAATTAATTTAATTCATTTTAAATTAATTATAGCTTATATGATTGCTTATATATGGATGGATGAATTTTTTTACCTTGAATGATTTAAGATCTCAGATATGAGAAATTGATGCTATGTGATATGGATGCTTTGATTTAAATATGATGATAATATGAATTATCTGTTATGATGATAGTATGCATTATCTGTTTGTAGTGATAATATTGATTATCTGTTTATGTTGATGTTGACTATCTATTATGATATCGTGAATTATCTTTCTATGTGTAAATGGATAATTGAATTGAATTGTTTTAAACTTTAAACAACTTGGCCCTAAAAGACACGTTTTGGGATTTCGATGAGACCGGGATCGGGTTTTCCATATTTGGAACATCCGAAAACCACATCGATTCCAAATTAAGGATAGGTCGTGAAGCTGAAGTAAAGATGAAGATTCAGAATGCAAGGGTTATCGTCGTTAACTCTGAGGGTAATTCCAAAATGAGTGTAATAAGATAATGCCTTCGGTTTCGTTCGAACCCGGAACGAACTTGTATGGATTGAATGCTTTCAAAACATCGTCAGGTGGACGATGAGCATTCCAAGAAATGTGTTCTCTAAGGGTAATCGTAGCCTCAAGCCTCATCAACCGGGAATGACTAAAACAGGGGAGGTGCAGCAAGGTTAGGTGGGTCATGACCAAGCAGGACAAGATTTTCCCCTGTCTAGATGTCCCTTTTTATTCGGCTGTGTGGACAGTTATGAGCTCCAACTGTCGGGGTTGTCTTGTTCGGGACTGTTCAGTAAGGAATGGTTCCGGCCTTGTGTTGCAGGGGGTCGGGAGTGATCCTCGGTATGTTGATCTAGGCCACATACTGTGACGGGCGGTACCCTAGTAGCCCTGCCATTGTATGGAATCCATAATCTAATAAGTGCCAACGGTTTTGATTGTATTACCCACTTTTGTGTCTAGTAGCTGGAATTTAATAGATGTAACAATTTCGGCTATTTTCTATTTACTTGAAAACCCTAGACCTATTATAATATCACTGAATTTCCTATCAAATGTTTTGGTTAGCGTAAGGTAAAAACTTACCAATGTTTATTTGTGGGGAGTCTTATGTGATGCCTTTTATTTTCAAAGGAATTTTCTAAGTTAAACAACTTTAACCTGTTACTCATACCAGACCCATGTCTGACCCGGAGTTTATTTTTGTTTTTCATAAACTCTCGAGTACTCAAATTTTTACGAGTAGCCAAGGGATTCAGGTTAGCTTTGACGAATTAGGGAGGAGCAATGGAGTAGGAGGCTTCAACGTTGTAGATATATATAGTTCCGCTGTGTTGGTATCTATGAGTTATTTGCCTGTATTGTATTGTATATTGACTTATATAACTAGACAAGTGTTTATAACTGTCTAGTATGTGATGTGTTATCTGTATAACTTTGATATATGTAAATTATGTAATAGTTATGTAATCTACTATATTTTGTTCCATTCCGCTATGAAATTCTGATGTTGTTATTCTTTCTTCTCTATCTTTTCTATTTTCTCACCCTTTTCTTTCTTCAAGATGAACCGGATTTCTGGGGTCAGGAACTCGGGTCATCACAGTTGGTATCAGAGCGCTAGGTTGAGTGAATACCTAGGCTCTTGAGTGATTTCTATCTTGAGAGAACGTATTTGTAATTTTGTAATATATATTTATATTTATTTCTACCTATTTGTTGGGTTACCTGTCCGGGTTATCCAATATAAGTTATAAAGGTAGATAGGGTAGTGGTGTGTGTAACACGACTACCAATGGTTGGAGTTTGAATATTTGAAGTTGAAAGTGTATATGTCGAGACTGTAGACCTATTACCGTTTCGAGTGAGCTCTGGGTGATGTAAGGATATCATTGATCTCTGAAGAAACCTGTTAAGGTTTGGAGTTTATTTTTGAAGTGTAAGTTTGGATGAGCTAGAGTTTGGACTCATCGGTTTGGCATGAGCAAGTCCGGATATCTTACCTCAGAATGTAGTAGCTGTGTAATGAGACACGGTGACTATGGAAGTCTCCGAAGATGTTACTTTGGAATCAGTTAAGGAAGTGTAGCTTTTTCGGTGTTGGGGCTGAGTTCGGTAGAATGTTTCTGTTGGTTTGAGGTCCGAGTTTCTCGAAGAGCTTGAGATAGGAAGTCTTGGAAAGGAAATTTTTGACTTCTGCATCAGCAGTGGATTTCAAAAACAGCAGTGTAGTTCCGTTTCTTTGATGGATTGGCTAATTTAGCGTAGGCTGTTCTGTTTGGTAAAGAGAGAACAGTTTTTGTTTGGTATTGGGCTAGATTGATCGCAAAAGTGAGTTGCGATTGTTTGAGTTTCTCTTGGGTTATCTGATTTTTCTGGATGTAAATTTTGTCCGTATCTGGAGATTGAGTTTGGTATCGACTGGATTCCAGGAGGGGTACCGATGGTTCAATAAGAAGATTTTTGGAAAAATGAGTTGGTGAAGCAGCTCGAGTTTTGGAGGAACTTTTGAGTTTCTTTAAAGAATCAGTTGAACCATAGTTCTTAGATGTGTTGTCCAGTTTGTCCTCGTGATCATCATCAGAATTTCCATCTGCTCAGTCAGAGTAGCGCAGTGGAAGCATGGTGGCAGCAGTTTGGTGTGGGAATAACTAGAATTTGCAGTGTTTTGGATTAGAGAGTTTCTACTGGAAATTTTTCAGGATCTTAAGACCAGATTGAAATGCATCTGTACTGTCTTTCCATATGAGAAGAAGTAAGATCAGTCTCTTGATTTTGGAATTGAGTTTGTGTTCTGAGTTTTAGTCAATCGTGGAAAGATCATTATGTTGGATTGTCTTTGGTTCAATTCGATTCTGGGGATATCAGTGAGGGTTGAGCTGATCAGGAAGGATGTAGGCAGCCCAGGATCGTCCGAAGAATTTTGTGGATAAGAAACGAAGAAATTTGAAGTCCGTAATCGGAGATTTGATTTTGGATAAGTGTTTGGTTTCAGGAGTGGATTGCCAGTTTGGATAACTGGAATTCGTTGTGTTTCACGTATCTCTGAGGGAGTACGTGTAGGATCTATCTTTGATTGTAAAGTCAGCAGTTCAGAGTGTTTTGGTTGTTGAGTCAGAGTTATCTGTAGTCTGATATCCTGTTTTGTTTTGTAGATCCAGATGAGTAGAAACTCAGTAGCTTAGTAATATTGATTGTTGGATTCTGCAGAGCGAGTATCCCAGTATTTATATTTGGGGAAACTCGAGAAAATTCTATTTAGAATTTTATCTGGACAACTAGATTTGTATATTGGATGAATTGGTTGCTATGGTTGCCAGCATATGATTGGTATCTGCCTGTGTTGAAAAATTAAATCTGTAATTAATTACCTTTGTTTTAAATTTCGGGGACGAAATTCTTTTAAGGGGGGAGAAATGTGATATCTCGGAAATTTTGACAATAACAATTTATGTCAAAATTTAATTGATTTGACCATATTGTTTATAATAAATTTGGATTAAATTTAATAATCTTCTTTAAAATAAATATTTAAACTGATAATCTACCTTTAGAGGCTAATAAATTGTTTTATATTTGTAATATATACATATCTGTATATATTATAACTAGATAAATCTTTGTTTTAAATTAATATATATAGGCATGTTTTCTTATTCTAATGTTTTGATAAATTAAAATTTGGATTTAATTTGATATTAAGCTACTAAATAAATAACCATATGATTTTAATACTCAAGCTAAAAACTTAACTATTTAAAATTGATTTAAGCTTCAGTTTAAATTTAAATAAAAAGGTGTGTTTTGTTTTTATGTAGCTAATAAAACAAGTAATATATTAGATAAGAAGGAAAATGCTTTTATGAATTATTTTAATTTAATCATGAGTTATATTTAAACAGTATTAATGATGTAGTGTTTTACAAATGGATTTTAATATAAATAAAAAATTGTTATCTTAAATCTATGTATGTGTATTTGATAGAAAAGATGTGATTGTAAATTTGAAATAGCATCTTTCAAATATGTTTAAAATAAAACAAGTCTTAATTTAAGTATTAATCCAATGTATGATATTAGCATAAGTATGAAAATAAATTAATAATCATAAAATTAAGTGTTGTTTAAAAATAAAAGTGAAAATAAAGTACAACCAGAAAAAAATAAAATATGTATATAACCTGTAGAATAAGCAAGCAAAAGAAAATCTATCAACATCAAAATACATATCTACATACCAGACAAAAGTATATAGGTAAGTACAAATAAAAAGATACTGACCAGGCTTGTAATATTTTTTGCCTGCAAAATAACAAAGTAAAATGAAATAACTAAAAACAAAGAGCAAAGCAAGATTTGCAGGAAAGTGAAACTAATATATATATACAAGATGAAATAAACCATAACCAGACAAAGTCATAATAAAATTGTTAAGTACATGAAATAAACACAAACCAGGCAAGAATAAGACAAGTAAGAAATAGGTAAGAATCTTATATAGGAAGTTTAGATTATCTGCATAGTTAAGTTTGAACATGTACTAAATAGATAAAGAGTAAACGTAAAGTACTATTTCAATTAATACTAGCACACCTCTTTGTCAGCCGAAATGTAAAAAAACATCTCTGATTGAAAGAAAAAAATATATAATCTGAACAAACTACATCTTCCTGTACAAGCTTGTCTGGCTTATATTTATATGCAATACTCTCTGTTCATTATGTTTCAAAACTTAGCAAACCAGAAAACATAAGTAAATTTTCATTTTTACAAACTTAAATTACTTCTATAATCTAAAGCAAGATGTTAGCAGGAAATCAAAACAAAAAGCATGTTTTTTTCCAGTTTTAAAGAACAGTGCTCTGTGCATTCTCAAAGAAAAGTGAGTAACATTACAAATTTAAATAATTTAAGTTATAAATTATGTTGCATACTCATCCCTGAAAAATATATGTTTGTGATGTAAATATATAAGTCTGTTTCTGTGAATATATGTGTACGGGTATGCTGTGCTTATGTTTTGAGCTCTGTCATGATTCCCAAGTTCATGTTTTTATTCAAATCCCTTCCACATGATCCAGATTCTTGTTAGAACCTGCTTGTCAAGCTAATATTGTTTGATTAACCTAAATTTATGTTTAAAAATCTAAGTAAGTTAAATAATGTCTGTTTGTCTTTGGAATCATTAAGAACAACTGAGTATACTAAATATAATTAAAACTCACACTATTTAAATTATAATCCCAGTATTACAATTGAAAACTTTATACAAAATATGATTTTTAACATAGGAATCAGGATTTATAGTTTAGAATTGAAGGTGGAATTTGGGTTTTAACTAGAAGTTTATTTTTGAGTTCCCCTTGTGATCAAGTGGATTGGTGAGCTCGTGGACATGCATGGAGATAGAGGAACGATCAATGATGTTGGGAAAAATTATGGATGGTGATGAAAATCAATAAGGAGGCTGCGGTTGTGGGTTTTGTTTTAGAACCCTAGTTTTGTCTGTGTTTGACTAATTGATTGTCATGGTTCGTTTGATGGATCGAGTAATGGGGATTTCTGGTGAGGGAAGCTTGAACGAAGATGAAGACATGGCCGAAGTGGCCGAACGTCAGGTGGCCAAAATTTTCCAGGCGAGGCGATGTCAGGTTTCATGATGGTGCTCTGGTTTTTTTTCAAGTTTAAGTTTAAACTCTCGAATTTTATTTCGAGTATGGGATGATGTTCTGGTGATTGTTATTGGGTGCAGTGATGTTTCCTGATGTGTGAAGATCACCAGAGGTGGTTAGAGATGATCGGCGGCCCAAGACATGTGCACGGTGCACTTCTTATGATGTTGAGTTGAGCAGGGTAGTGGACTCAGGTAATTCTCGGGTCATTTGAGGGTGTTCTCGTGTTTTGGTCAGGTTGGACTCGAAGCAAATGAGAAGTGCCACGGGTTGAATATTCACTATAGTTTTTTTTACAGGAAACTTGTATTCTATTTTAAATTTTAAAATAAAATCTAAAAGCCAAGTTTAAATGAAAATTAAAGATTAGAAATGAGATTAAATCCAAGTTTATCTGATTCAAGTTAGTTTTGAACTTTAATTTAAATAAATAAAGTTTTATTTAAATTGTTGTAACTACTTATAAAAGGAAAAGCTTAAGTAGTTTGGGTTTTAAAGTGAAGCTTTAAATTGTAGGTTGAGTTTAAAATTAAAGATTCAAATCTAAGATTCAATATTAATTTGAATCTTAAATTTGAAATAAAAAGGAGATTTTAAATTGTTTTGATAAAGTGAATTTTTTTAAATTTGATTTGAATTCAAAATGAAGTCATGTTTAAATTCTTTTAATCTTCTATTTAAGATAATTATTCTTTAAGTTGTAAAATAAAAAGGAGTTTGAAATTGTTAAGATTAATTTGATTTCAATTTTAAATCTTAAATTCAAAATGAAAATTTAAAAGTAAATGTAAATTAAATTGGTTTAAATACCTTATTAACGATAAATTGATCATTAGCTAGGAAAATGTTTTAAAGACTTAAGGATTTGTAATTGTCAAGTTAACTAAATGAATAATTAATGACTAGAATTAATTAACTTAGAAATTAAGATTTTAAATTTATTTAAATAAGGTATAAGTTAATTAATTTAAGGTAAATCAATTGGTAATTAAGAATCATTGATTAAATATGGTTTAATTTTTAATTAATGATTAGTAATCAATTTATGAATTAATTAAGGATTAATTATCATATTAATATAAATGTAATCGATAATAAATTTCAGCTAATTACTTTAGGAAAAGTAATTAAAGAACTATAATTAGTTAATCAAGGTCATTAACAAAAACTATGAAATAATCAATTAATGGAATTATTTTTAATAATTAATTAAATTATTTATTTAGGATAAGCGATTGTGAATTGTTAAGTATAATTACTTAACGGAAGTAATTAAGGAATTAATTACTCATTGTAATTAATTCTATTTAATATGAATTGTTTAAGTTAATTAATTAAGTTTAATTAATTTAAATAATCATTTGAGGATGTGATAAGTATAATTACTTAGGGAAGTGATTAATGATAATTACTGGATGTAATTAACTGAGGGTGATTTAATAATGAAAGTAATTGGAATATAATTACTTTGTATAATTAATCAAGGGATTAATTAGAGAAATTAATTAAGGAGTAATTAATTTATTTGATGGAGTAATTAAAGATGGTTAATTACTGAATGGTATTAATCAGAGGTGACTAATAAATGTGGTTTAATTGAAGATTAATTACTTAAGGTAATTAATTTAAATAGGGAATTAATTAAAATGTAATTATAAATCATTAATTGATATAATTAATGGTGGGATGATAAATTTAGATTAATTAATCAATAATGAGTAGTTAAAGAGTAATTAATTAGTGTAATTAAGAAGTAATGTAATGTTTGCAATTTAATGCTAATATCTATATTTGGACAAGATAATTAATTTGTGAAAATAATTTAAGGATGATTACTTGAATATAATTAAATGTTAATTAATCAAGTGTGATTAATTGAAACGAATAATTAGTGAATGATTTATTAACTGATTGATAAATTGGTGAATAATTATATAAGCAAGGCTTAAAATGATGAAGTAATTAATTTAATTTACTTTAAATTAATTAGAGATGATATAATTAATTTAATTCATTTAAAATTAATTATAGCTCATATGATTGCTTATATATGGATGGATGAAATTGTTTACCTTGAATGATTTAAGATCTCAGATATGAGAAATTGATGCTATGTGATATGGATGCTTTGATTTAAATATGATGATAATATGAATTATCTGTTATGATGATAATATGCATTACCTGTTTGTAGTGATAATATTGATTATCTGTTTATGTCGATGTTGACTATCTATTATGATATCGTGAATTATCTATCTGTGTGTAAATGGATAATTGAATTGAATTGTTTTAAACTTTAAACAACTTAGCCCTAAAAGACACGTTTTGGGACTTCGATGAGACCGGGATCGGGTTTTCCATATTTGGAACATCCGAAAACCACATCGATTCCAAATTAACGATAGGTCGTGAAGCTGAAGTAAAGATGAAGATTCAGAATGCAAGGGTTATCGTCGTTAACTCTGAGGGTGATTCCAAAATGAGTGTAACGAGATAATGCCTTCGGTTTCGTTCGAACCCGGAACGAACTTTTATGGATTGAATGCTTTCAAAATATCGTCAGGTAGACGGTGAGCATTCTAAGAAATGTGTTCTCTAAGGGTCATCGTAGCCTCAAGCCTCATCAACTGGGAATGGCTAAAACAAGGGAGGTGCAGCAAGGTTAGGTGGGTCATGCCCAAGCAGGACAAGATTTTCCTCTGTCTAGATGTCCCTTTTTATTCGGCTGTGTGGACAGTTGTGAGCTCCAACTGTCGGGGTTGTCTTGTTCGGGACTGTTCAGTAAGGAATGGTTCCGGCCTTGTGTTGCAGGGGGTCGGGAGTGATCGTCGGTACGTTGATCTAGGCCACGTACTGTGACGGGCGGTACCCCAGTAGCCCTGCCATTGTATGGAATCCACAATCTAATAAGTGCCAACGGTTTTGATTGTATTACCCACTTTTGTGGCTAGTAGCTGGAATTTAATAGATGTAACAATTTCGGTTATTTTCTATTTACTTGAAAACCCTAGACCTATTATAATATCACTGAATTTCCTATCAAATGTTTTGGTTAGCGTAAGGTAAAAACTTACCCATGTTTATTTGTGGAGAGTCTTACGTGATGCCTTTTATTTTCAAAGGAATTTTCTAAGTTAAGCAACTTTAACCTGTTACTCATACAAGACCCATGTCTGACCTGGAGTTTATTTTTGTTTTTCATAAACTCCCGGGTACTCAAATTTTTACGAGTAGCCAAGGGATTCAGGTTAGCTTTGACGAATTAGGGAGGAGCAATGGAGCAGGAGGCTTCAGCGTTGTAGATATATATAGTTCCGCTGTGTTGGTATCTCCGAGTTATTTGCCTGTATTGTATTGTATATTGACCTGTATAACTAGACCAGTGTTTATAACTGTCTAGTATGTGATGTGTTATCTGTATAACTCTGATACATGTAAAATTATGTAATAGTTATGTAATCTACTATATTTTGTTCCATTCCGCTGTGAGATTCTGATGTTGTTGTTCTTTCTTCTCTATCTTTTCTATTTTCTCACCCCTTTCTTTGTTCAAGATGAACCGGATTTCTGGGGTCAGAAATTCTGGTCGTCACATTGTCCTCTAATGGAAAATTACAGGAACCATGTACTGTCCAGTAACATATAAAATTATGGTACCAGAATGTAGTTATCTTCAAATGATGGTAACATACATGAACATATCAACTCTGCTTTCCATGCAAAGATCAAGAATTCGAGAAGGGCACAACTTTTTGATTGTTCTTCTTTCGATGTAGGAGAAATAATAATGGTATGAATTTTTTAATAAAATGGTTTTCTTTTAGTATGCCACCTTATGTTTACTAACAATGCTAAAACTGAATAAGTGGTTGCTGCAATAACATACGTAAAAGAAGCTATCAACATTGAATATGTTCAAGCCCTAAATATAGGCATTATGTGCAATCTAATTCTTGGCTTGGTTACTGAAAGTTACGCAATGCTACTGACGAACAAAAAGTCAGTGAAAAAGGTGACATGCTTGAAGGCCAACTTAATAAAACTAAAGGAAGCTGTACAACAAACAAAGAGGAAGAGTATGAACAAGAGCTTGGCATTTGCTGCTATATATAATATAAACAACGTAAATAACAAATGCTTACTGTTTAGTCATTATCATAGAAGAGAAGAGTCATGCAAGGGGTTCGAGCTGGGTGAGTTGTACTCGGCATGTGGAAGACTTAGGCGTGGCTGAGGTGGGTAGGGATCTGGTCGGAAGGAGGACTGGTGAGGTGGGTTGCTAAATAAGGGGAGGTTGCATGGTGGATTTGGGAGGGAGGAGTGGCCGGGAACACTAGGCTCGGACTCGGGTCGTCGAGGTAATCTCAGCGCATAGGTCAGGGGAGTGGAGGAATTTATTGTCCATGATGGTGGTTTGATTTCTTTTGGCTAAGGAGTTGATGAGATGGTTGGCACTTGGATAAATTATAAGATATAAAAATTTTGTGAGTGAAGGAAGAAGCTGGTAGAAATGAAATGGCAGAGGAAAAATACGAACAGGTGGAAACGCAAACGGATATATAAAATAGAAGAAAAGGGAATAAATGGAATATAATGGTCATAAGTTGATTCCGCAGAAAAGTTAAAGGCAAATTATTATTGTTTAGGGCTGCACGTTTCCATTTTGAACTGAACGAAGGTGCGAAGGCAAAATTTTGGTATTGTTATCGGATAGTTTATTACTTCCATTGTGTACCAGACCTTATAATACAGAAATGAATATACCGTAGAGATCAGCACGACGAGGCGACTTAAACGGTATACAGATATCGGTGGTACGATTGAATTATAAAAATTCGAATTTCTGCTAGTGGAAAATGCAGCAAAAACGTAAAAAATAAGATCGACGGAGCTACAGAAGTCCGAATTTGATGGAACAAAATTTGACATCTCTCCCAGAAGATGATTTACAAATTTTCTATATAAAATATTCAAATTTGAAAATATTTTATTTTCATCAAATATTAACTGATTTAAATTGAAATAAAATTACACAACAAAATAAACATTCATATTATCTGATGAAAATTTACCAGTTGCTATGTTAAAATAGACGTATTCCAAATATCAAATTTATTTTCCAAAATTTTATCATTCTAAATCTCAATTTTTTTTAATTAATTTAATAAATAAAATTACTAAAATTTATGCGTCGTTACACTCTCCCCCACTCAAAACTTTTCATCCCCGAAAAGGAAGGAGTAGAAGAAGAGAAACAACCAGAAAAGAAGATAGATTGAAATACCAAACATAATAAATTAATTTAAAACTATATAAATTTCAATTTAAATTAATTAATATTTAATAATTTGGTTAAACCCATTTATTATATCCATAAATAATCATTTATAAACTTTGCAAATCAAACTATTTCCACTTGTATAATATCTTTAAATTATATATTCAAAGAAACTCATATAAATTTTACTTGAAATATTCATTTGAAACTTCATTTACAAATCAATTATCTTTAATACTTTAGTACTTTTCACAACTCATTTGTAAAATTTCTTGCTTCCTTTGTAAATACCATTTATATGTTTAAATAATACCTTTAAATATATGAAAACTATGGAAACAATTATTTACATCATTACTTATATTTACAAAGAAGCTATTGAAAACATTAATTCCATAATTCCTAAATTCATAATTTTTAAACCATTATTACTAAATCAATAATCATTTTCTTTTAAATATGTTTTATTTAATTAATAACTTATAAAATATTTACAACACTAATAATTTACTATCAAACCATTAGTATATAAATAAACAATATTTTAAAAGGATATTCAAAAAGGAAAAGAAGGTAGATTCGAAAAAACAGATATAAATGAATAAATAAAGCTGAGTAGATAAGGTAGATTCAAAAGAATAGTATCGGGCATGAATAGTTAATTCAAACCATAAGAATTTCAATTTCAACTATAAATATTCCTTTGTTGGAAATAATTTTATTAAAAAAATACTTTTATATCAAAACAAATTTTCCTTTCGAAAATACTTTTATAACTCAATGTTTCAACAAGTTTATCCTCATTCTTGCAGACTTTGGCCATGCGTTGATCAGGCGCAAAGCTAGAATTCTCCAAATGCTGAGTAGACCTATTTCAACATCCAGTGAAAATACTTGAAAAACCTTCAAAACTGATATGGAAAGTACAATCCAAACAAATCACCTAGATCGTAGATACACAATGGTTACGCCTAGATCCCCTAGGAAATATACGTAACTTTACACAATCAATACCTTGCGAATTATGCCAGGATAACAAAAATTGTGGACCGCAGGATACATAACAATGCTTACGTCTGGATCCCCCAGGAAACATCCATACCCTTTAAGCAATCGCTTCCTTGCGAATTACGCCACGACAACAAAACCAGTAGACCACGGGATGCATAACAATGATCACGCCTGGATTCGCCAAGAAACATCAGTACCCTTTAAGCAATCTCTGCCTTGCGGATTATGCTACTCAAAAAACGACCATGGGTTGCGCCTTGGTAGGACACTCGAGTATCACATCCGGTAAACCAAAATCAGAGAAAATAATATCGATAGAATGAATCCACAATGTGGCAACAAAGAGGATATCAAGTAGAAGGCCCTTTCCATATATTTACTTCGAAAATATGTCTCATATAGTACCTTTTCAAATCACTTTTCAAATATCGTACTTATATAAAGCCCATTTTATATAAGCTTCCATTTTCAAATCAAATACTTCCCAAAATCAATAGTATATCAAATCATGCTGATGTAGACTTCGATTATATAAGATTTCTGTTTCCAAATTGAGTACCTTTCCAATCAATAGTTTTCGAATTAACTTCATAGTTATACAAATCAATTTTACATAAGTTTAATAACTCCCAAATCAAAGTATTTAGTAAAATAAGATTCTCGGTTTTAGTTCGTTCCCGTATCAATTCAGTTTCAAAATCATATACGATTTTACCAAATTATTTCTTCCAAATTAAATATCTCCAGTTTCAAAGTTTCCAAAATATGGGCTTAGAAAATAATACTAGCTTCCAAATTAACATAATTTTGGTCAAACAAATTCATTTCCAAAATCATCATATAAATATTGGATTTTTATTTCAATCAATTTT
This sequence comes from Allium cepa, assembly GCA_030765085.1. Lineage (NCBI taxonomy): Eukaryota > Viridiplantae > Streptophyta > Magnoliopsida > Asparagales > Amaryllidaceae > Allium > Allium cepa. The sequence continues at coordinate 15,109,625 of CM060942.1, forward strand.
CGAAACCAAATATTTTTCTCAAAATCAATTATACCCAAAATTTATAACCATCCCTCTAAAACCTTTAAATTATTTATTTCTATATGGAAGATTCAATGTACCTTTTGAAAATTACTTAGCTTTGAAAATTTAAACTTTGATTTGGAAGTGTTCGAACATTCAAAATAGTCAGAGAGATCAAATTTTCCAATCCAAGAGTTAGAAATCAGCAACAAATCAATAAATCAATTTCAAAAGATAAGGTTATACCAAATTTGAAACTCGAGGACTAAACACCGGGCTCACTTTAAATCGTTTCAAATATATACATATACCTTTCCAAAATATCAAATTATACATCGAAATTGGAACTCAAAATTGGTTTCACAAAACCACTCGCATCAAAATTGGTTTCACAAAATCACTCGCATAGTGAAGCTATTGAAGTGGCCTCTCCCCTACTATGAAACTCGAAAATAAATGTCAATGTTGTGTGCACTCACCCCTAAAATTATTTTCCAGTGACACAAGTGAGTTCTGGACTTCTATTTTCTTGAAAACTTCTTTGAAATTTCTTCGAAATCATTGGAACTCATTTGAAGTCATTTGAAACATTTGTTATTCGAAAAATACTTTCAAATCGTATTATTATGCATTTCAAAATCTTAAAACCAATTTCAAACACCGGAATTCAACTCCTCGAATTTCCAATTTAAAACCCTTTTGTTATAAATAATTTTTATATAAATTAAATTTCTTATATAATTTTCGAAATTTCAACTCTTTTCGAAACTTCAAATTCTCGTTTTTGAAAGGTATATAATGCTTATCGAAAACATTTTCACTTCTATATATAGAATATAATCATACTTATCAAAATAATAATTTCTATATATAAGACAATTTCTAAAATACAAACCCGATTTTCCAAAGGATGAATCAAGAGTGGATTTCAAAACAAAGATACAGATTCAAATTAGAGGAACTACAATCAAATAAAATTCTGATTCGAAGATAGGCTCGACGAAGATGAGATAATAAAATTTCAAACTAGAAGATGGATACACTTACATAAATCGTGGGCGACCTTAACCGGTTAGCCATGATTTTAAAATAAGATCAGTGTAGAATTCTGAGGCAAATAGACATTCGATTGCCAGATATAGAATTCGGCATAACAAGAAATAGCAGCATCTAAACCGAGGGACATATAAATCTCCGGTGAATCAATGCCAATTGTAAAGGAGTTTCTCCCCTTAACAAATCATATCGTAGAGCTATGGGATGCTCTACAATTCAGAAGAATACAAATAGTGAGGGACAAGAATGGATTTCGGAACCGAGGGAACATTCCAAAGTCCAAAGGAAAACCAAATCAAAGAGAAAGAAATTCAAGCTCGAACGAAAGTGATTCTGCAAATAAATTTACTATATATGCTAAGTTTGCCTCGAGCCAAAGCTCTAATACCAACTGTAACGACCTACTATTTTCAACCATTCGTATCCGCACATGCCGGACTTGAATTGCTCAAAATATCAGATTGTTAATTTAAATTTGGCAAAACTCAACATATACAATAAATAAATCAATCACATAATCACAGACATAGAGTAATATAAAATAATACAGCGGAAAAGATAAATAGTAGTTCATGAAGCTACTATATAAACATCAGAGTTAGAAATAAAATACAACAGAATATCTCAAATATAGTGAAGCCTCCAGTACAAACAGATGACTTCTCTGAACCAATCAACTGGAAAAGTTGAAAGCCGAATCGACAGTTGGATCTTCAAACGAAGCTCTAACCTCCAAAGGTGAGTCTCAAATGCAGTACCACACTGTCTGACCTGAGCGTAAAGCATAACAGAAAACACTCGATTCAGGATTAACGTTCTTATATCAATAAATCCAACTCAAGTGAAATATCAACTAAAATACAAATAACTTAAAGGATGTTTGAGATAACCATCCTCTAAGGATCCATGGAACTATCTACAATATAGAAATATACACTATAACAACATGGCCATTTCAAATTAACTTATACTTCAAAACCAAAATATAATTTCCATTTCAAATATATATTTCCTAATATATATATATATATATTAAAATATTTATAAAGTAAAGTATTCGCAGTTTCCTCAAATTTCACAAATTGCTTCAAAATCATCTTGACTTTCCTATTCAAGTTTAATTCAATCTCAATTTATCAATTTCCATTCGATTCATTTTCTCACAAAACAAATTCAAATTTTATCGATTTCAAATACAGATTTGAACCACAAATTAACCATTTAAATCTCAATGTAATTCAATGTCAATATATTTTGAATCTTTAAATATTCAACATTTCAAAGACTATCTATTCCCCAATTTGACTTCACAATTATTTGGTTTTGAAATATTCACTTTATAAATTCAATATTATTCATACGAACTTACTTACATTTTCAATATATTACCTTCGATTTATTTAAACTTGAAATATCCATTAAATAACTTTAAATCAAAATCAAGTTATAAAATCGAATCTTAAATTTCAAATTCAATAGCTCAAATTGAATTAATTAAGTTGAGTTCTTAAATAGATACAATTTTAATTAATTCAACTTTATCTTCGTTAACAAATATAAATCCTTGAGAATCTATTTAAAAATATAATACTTGGAAATTTTATATTAATTAAATCAACTTTATATTAACTAATTTTCTATAAAAAAAATTTCCAATATTAAATAAAACCATATATATTCCCTTTCAAAACCATAGAAATCATTCTAAAATATTTATATATAGACCAACGGTGTCTGTACATAATTTCCTACCCTATGGTCAAGTGATACGGATATTTATTATTTCAATCCGTAATTTAAATATATACAGGCAGATATCATTTCGACCTGCAATCCCAAATTCAATTCAAATAAAAATAGCTTAGGTCTATCATTTCAACCCATAACGATTTTCTCCTATTCTAAAGTCCATTCGGGTATGTTTCATTTCATCCCATAGTGAATTCTACACTAACAGAGAACTTACAGAGTGATAATAGATATGATAATAATATAGTGGATAATAATATAACCGGCATATAACAATCAGTAATTAAATAAAATATAAACAATAGGATATGGTGTCATATTCCGCGGGTGAACAAATACAGGAAATAGCATATCTAACAAAAATTAAATAATTAACAGCTCAAATTAGCAGTATATTTCAATTGTCGTTTCAATTGAAATCAAATTTAATAATATAAGAATGTTAATCGTGAGTGATTGCTGACCTTTCGAGGATAGAGGGTTTGACACTGAAATTGAGTTACGAAATGCAAGCACGACTTCCAAAGCAATGCTAGATGGCATGATTTTGATGCAAAAGCTGATAGACAGAAATTGATGCGAATGGATCAAATTAGCTTGATAAAAATGAAAAGAAGATTATATTATTATTTTATTACTTTCTTTCAAAATGAATGTCTAAATCAAAACACACATTTAAATCAAATATATATATACGCCCACACATGAAAACAATAACTTTAAAATGCATACATTTAAACATGTACTATAACTTAATATCAACTAGCAAATGCCGTTACCGAACAACTTACACCCATAAACAATTATAAATACATCAGCTATAAGCCATTTATAACTCATACATACAATTTATATCAATGTTGAATAAAACAATTATATAATTATTTGCAATGCCACATATATAGTATATCTATTTATTTAAATAAAACTCTGTACCGGTATTATGTTTGAAGCACCTTAAATCAACATCATAGTATATATATTAAATTAGCGCAAACATAATATATATGTAACAAATAAAAGCAGATCATATATATTAAAGAACTGACCCATATATAACAACAAGTTATATATATATATATCATATTCAGAAGTTTTGTAAACATATATATGGACATCCCTTATCACTTTGTCCTCTAATGGAAAATTACAGGAACCATGTAATATTCAGTAACACAAAATTATAGTACTAGAATGTACTTATCTTTAAATAATGGTAACATACATGAACATATTGCGACGACCCGGAATTTTTGGATGTTTGAAATCAGAATATTTATTTGACTTTAAAAATTTAAAAGTTAATTTTTATCTTGAATTCAAATATCACCATTTATTGGGCAATCTAATTATTAAATTAAATAATTTGAAGTTGGGTGAAATGTTGAATTTGGAGTTTTAAGCCTGTTAAAAATAATTTGAAGGCTTGTAAAATTTATATTGATAGTGCTGAGGATAACAGAAGTTTTAAAATTTAATTTAACCGTGATTTGTTCAGTTTTGAAATTATATCATTTAAATTGATATTTAAATAGCCTTCCGAAGCACGGTCTCAGAATTTGATGAAACCAGTTCCATTGGATCCGTAATATTGTATTATTGTAGGATTTCAAATTTCGTAGTGATTGGAGTAGTTGTGTGAGCATACGATATATATACACTTTGAAATTTTACATCGAAAATTTAATAACTGAATCGTAAAAGCTATCTTCTCCGCACGATCGAGTTAGGACTCGAAAACTTTTCCATTGTGTTCGGAATAGGGGTATAACATTATAAACGCCTAGCGGCACGTCTTGTTAGGAGGTCGAAAATTTAAATTGCAAATTTGATACAATTTGAAATCAATTTAATATATATATATATATATATTCACATACAAATAATCAGCCTTCAGCCGAAATAATGTTGCACCAGTGCTTTATACACTTCATTTCAATCACGGTAGCTCATCTGCTACATGCAAAAATATTCTCCACGCATACATCATTTCCCGTTTATTTCATTTCAAAGCCGAAATTGTTTTTCACCTTTATCTTCTCGGTTCAAATCATGGAGATTTCTTTTTCCCCTTTCAATTCGACTTTCTTTAAAAAAATGGCCGCAATATATAAAATTAAATTGAACGAATAAATCTAATCATTTGATCGAAGGAAGGCGGGAGCGGTGATGAAGCGGTGCAGTCGAGTTCCTCTCTTGCGTGACTTCAGATCGACATATGAATCTCGAGATTCGTTCATCGAAGTTACGCCTTGTTTGGGTTACGACCCGTCTTCGTCGATGTAGTTTGGGTTAGGGGTTTTGAGAGTCTTCACGTGCACTTCTGGAGGCTTGAGTGGCGGCGGCTTCGTAGAACGCGGGTCGCGATAAAGAGAAGGGTTTGGGATTGTCTCGGGGTGGTTAACTGGAGGAGGGGAAGGCGCGATTGATGGGTTTCAAGTCGCGCTCCTTGTCATTGATCGAGTTAGTATGGATGTGGAGCCGTTCGAAGCGGTGCATTGGCGGAAGTCACCGAGAAGGCATCACGAGGTCGTTGTCAGATCGATAGTGAGGTACATCTACTTTGGTTTTTAAATTAAATTTAAATATTTTTGGTTTAAATAAAATTTATGTATATATATAACAGTACTAGATTTAGTAGTAAGGTTGATTTCTAGTATTCTAATTCTTCATTTTCACCTTAATATTAGATAATGTGTATATGTGTAAATAAACAGAGGAAAAAATATATTTTTTACATAAAGGTACACTGAGAACCCTTCTATTGATTTAGCATTAGACTTGGAAAAGGAAATGGGAATTTAAATGTTTGATGAATTTATTTAAAATAGATGTTTAAAATATATAGAACATTTTGTAAGTGTTTATGAAGTTTCAAAAATAAGAATGTATGTGCATATATACCTATTCTAGTTCAAAGACATATATATACACACACATAAGTCTTTTAGAAATAAATATGGATTAAATTATTTGAAAATTTAAGTAAAATTAGATTTCTGGAATCTATCATTTATTTTTAAATATATATATATATATATATGTATGTATGAATGTATGTATGTATGTATATAGTTTAAAAAGAGAAATTTATTAGTTTAAATTTTTAATCATTAATTGATTTAATCTATTCAATGAAAATCTATCGCTTGATTAATTCAAATATTAATAAACCATATAATGTTATACAAGGTCTTGAATCATGAAGAGATCGAGTCAAGATTGAAGTGGATTGCAAAAATCAAAGGTGAGTTAATCTCGCTCACCTGGGTTTTAATTTAAATTTAAATGGTTAAATTTAAATAATTGGTTGAATGATTGAATTGATTTGATGTGTTATATTATATATAGTAGTATATATTGGAGTGATTGATTTCCCGCATTATATAGCGGATGAGACCCTATGCGCCGCATAATAGCGGATGATATTATATTAATCCCATATACTGCAATATTCCATCTCGAAGTGGAATTTGTAATGTGCTAACATCTGTAGATGCAGGGAAATAGTTTGGAGGGATCAAACTAGATTGCTCAAAATTATTTAGATTGTTTAATATTCTAAGTTGTGAATATTTGATATTCTATGATGAATTATATTGATAATTGGAATATTGAATGCTACGGTTTGCTTGAATATATTTCGGTACACTAAGTTATCAAAATATATAGAATTTGGTTACTGAAAGGAAAATAAAAGAATGAATTTTCAAGTAAAATAATTATAGAGAATTTGAATAAATTTAAGAATGAAGTGGACAAGAATAAAGGTGATTTTAAAATTCTAATGAGTACTTATGAGTATGGAAAAGGGATTTTGAATAAACAGAGAAATAATGAATTTTAAACTCAAGTGCTATTATATCAAGAAATAAAGAATTTATTTTAAAACTCAAGGTTTGAATTTATTTAATAGAATAAAGAAGGAATTTGGAAAATATGAAATTGGTATTTTTAGTTAAAAGATTTTAAATCATAAGAAAGAATTAAAAATCTGAAGTTAATGGGTTTTGAAATAAATGAGTAAGTCAAGAAAATTTATTTCAAAATGGAGTAATTTGGGAATCAATTTGGAAATTGGTTTACGTGTTAGAAATTGGAAATTTAAAGGAAAATGTGACTATGAAATTTATAAACTGAGTTTATAAAGTGAACGGATATCAGTGGATATTTGGAAGTATAAATTTCATGGTGGGAATTTATTAAAGGAATGGGTAAATTTGTTTTAAAATAAATTGTGAATTATTTTTAAAGGATGTGAAAGAGATGTGTATTTCCCTGGATAGCCAAGTCTGTTTTCAAAGCAAATTTTTAAGTATAAGTAAAAGTTTTAAAGTTGTTTTAAAGATATGTTTTAGAAAATTTATTATTTTAAATGTTTAAAATTTTGAAGTAGGTACTTCTTTTAAATTTATCATAGTACTAATTATTTAAAGGTGACTTGGTATTTTGTTTTAAAGAAAGAGAAAAGTTAGTTTTATATTTTATAAAGCAGCTTTATTTTAAATATTCTTAAAGTGTATATTTTTGAATAAGTATTAAAATAGTTTTAACTTAAATGACTTACGGGATATTTTATAATTAAGAGTTTTAAACTATTTCAAAAATCTAAAGTTTTTGTACTTGGTGTTTTCAATGAAAATAAATATTTGAGATTTTATTCCATGAGAAGAGTGTGGTTGGAAAACTATTTTCAAAAAGGTTTGAAAAGTGGAAATATATATTGTGAAGATATTTTGAGATTAATAAATAATTTGGTAAAATTATTTATATTGGATGGTTGTTTGTGAATGTTAATTGATAGTTAAATAACCGACTATCAATATTGGCCAATGCGCTGATCGTTTCTAAGAGACTGGGATCGGGATTTATTTCCTGAAAACCACTTCGATCCGGTTTGTACGTTTTCGTGGAAAAATGAGTTCGGGGTCGAAGATGGAGCAGTGAAGTGCAAGGGCTAGTCGCTACTAATCCTGAGGAGATTCCAAAATGGATGTAGTAGGAGTAGTGCTTTCGGTTCCGTTCGCACCTGGAACGGGCTTGTATGGATGAATGCTTCAGACATCGTCATGTGGGCGACGAGGATTCTAGAGATGTGTTCTAAAAAGGTAACGCTTAGCCTTGAGCCTCATGAACCGGGAATGACTGAAAATCAAGGGTTATGCGGCAAGGCTAAGTGGGTAGCACCCATTAGTGTGAGGTCATCCCTGTTTAGATGTCCCTTTTATTCGGCTTAGTGGTACGGTTGTTGATCCCAACAGTAGGGTGATCATATTAGGGATTATCCAATAAGGGGTAGTCCTGGTCTTGTGTTGCTGGGGATTTGGATTAATCCTCGGTACGGTGATCTAGGCTACGTACTATGATAGGTGGTACCCTCGTGCCTAGTCATTAGTTGGAAATCCATTCTCCCAAAGTGCCTTTTATGGTTTTATTTGTATTACCCATGATTGTGGCTAGTAGCTGGAATTTAATAAATGTAACAATTTCGGCTATTTGAATAAGTATTTGTATATAGACTCTATTATAATATCAGAGGATTTTAATAAGAATTGTTTTGGCTATCGTAAGGTAAAAACCCGACATGTTTATCTGTGGCATGGTCTTACGAGATGCTTTTGATTTTAAAAGAATTTTGAAACTTTAATAATCAATTTGAGTGTGGTTTTCTCACGCTGGTATTCCAAACTGACTTGGGTATTATTTAACTGTAATGCTTGGGTCAGACCGAGTATTATAGAATACAGGAAAGGATGCTATGGAGCTCAGGAGAATAGCTGGATGGCGATATGTACTTCCGTACTTGATTATTGTTCCGCTGTGTATTCAGTTTTGAGGATATGTTTATATGACTGTCCAGTTGTATGTTGTTGATTTTGTTGAGCTCTGATGATCTATTCTGATGATGTATATATATATAAAACAGATATAGTTTTCTTTTGTCTAAAGATCTGTTATTTTCTATTATATTTTATTCCGCTGCGATGGTATGATTCTGATGTTGTTTTCTACTTTCTTCTTCTACCTCTTCTTCTTTAACCCAAATGGTCCGTTCCATTGATCTTGAGTTGATTGATGGAGAATAGTGTCGACTCAAGCGGTACGAAACTGCGGGTCGTTACAGTGGTATCAGAGCTGAAGGTTAAGCGAGAACTTTGGTTCTGGTGGGAATTACTCATTGAATAGAGTCCGTAGTGCTCTAGAATGGGTTTGAGAGTATTAATAAATATGAGCGCGTATTTGTCAGTGAATATAAAATTGTTTTTATATTATGTTGGCTTATTGATTGGGTGTTTATGGATGCTGGTCGATGTGTGGGACGCCATGTCATCGATAGGGGTTTCTAAACTCTTAAACAAGATAAATCAACATAGTATTGTTTTAAATAGGGTAAATGGAATAATTTTACCCGAATTATTTTTGTATATAGAGGAAATAAGTTTTTGTAAATTATTATAGTTATATATGGATGCTTTGTTGTTAGGAATGATAATATTAAATTATTATCACTGTTGTGTAAAATTGAATAAGATATTGAAATTATAACTAAAGCAATGGAATAAATTCATATACAAAGGAAATTTTAAATGTAGACTGTAAATGTGATTTATAATTTAAAATAACATTTCATAGTAATATTTAAATATGAATTGAAATAATTTGGAATTTTGGGAAAAGTTTAATTCCTTTAGGTTGAAAATGATTTTCAAAAATTTTCGGGAGGAATAATAGGAGTATTATTCGAAAATATTTTGAATTGGATTTGAAATCTGGTGAGATTTGGAATTTAAAAATATTTGAAATGTTTTGAAGAGATAAAAGCATTGAACTCTTTTCGGTCGCTAGAAAATAACTTCAGTGATGATTGTAGTGTCATCGATGTTCATTTTCAAGTTTCCAAGAGAGGAATTGCTACCAAAATGTTTTGAATTGAAATTGTTTGCAAAAGTTAGGTTGATTTTAGAAATGCAAAGGATTTTGGATATGATTGATTTCAAATGTTTTTGAAATACTTAAGTGATTATTGAAGACAATGGAATTGGTTTAAATGTTTTGAGTGTCTAAGTAATGGCTTAAACTCTAGAGGTTTAACTAAAAATGTTTATAGATAATAAAAAGATTTGGAAATTTATAAAGTTGAAAATTTCCTAGAATGAAATTAACTTGTAAAAAAGTCAATAGTTTAGAATAGTAAGTCGAATTAAATGAACTCGAGCTAAGTTTAATAATATTATGATTGGATTTGAATTAAAGTTTAAATATCATTGAAATGGAACTGTATCACGTGGTGGATACATTAAATGAAATTAAGTTCTTACCTAATAAAATTTAAATGGACGGTGAAGTCAAAAGAATAGTATGAGGTTAGATTTAATAGGAGTTTAGTTAAATAAGTTTGAATGGGAATAAATAGATTCCTTTGGCTTATAAAAGAATTGAAAACCCATTAAATAAAAATATGTACTTGGCTAAATAAAATGTGTAATCCCGAGTTAAGAAGTAAAATGTGAACGAGATTGATGGTAAATGAATAAAATGCAAGTGAATGGTTTGTAAATAAGTTAAAATGGGATAAAATTTAATGTAAATTGCATTGGAATCAATTTAAAATGATTATAAGCTTAATTAATTGTTTATTCACATAAATATCGCCAAATTTGCATAGAAATAATTGTTGTTTGACGAAAATGAGATTAAATAAAATTCTATGAATTAATAGAAGTAAATAAAATTGATTTTTGAATCAACTGAAATGAATGTAAGTTCGTTTGGTTTAAAAATGAATCGTATGCAAGCAACTGAGTTGTAAATCACTTAAATTGAATAGTATGGGTTGGGAGTTATTTGAAAGCAATTGAAATAAGTGTCGAAACCTTACATATGTGCTTATGAAAGTATATAACATGCATTGTTATAGAATCCATATTTTAGCTATTTAAATCTAAGTGAAATGCTATAAACTTCTTATATATAGTGTTTATATGTTTAAATTTAGTAAGTACAGGTCCTTGGAGGCCGTTTAGCGGGATTTTGGTGCTGCTAATTGCTAAATAATAAGCCGCTTGCTTAGAAATGCAAAATAGAGGTACGCCTACGCAATAAAAATAGGAAATATGAACTGTTTTTGTTTTTCTGACCATGTGGGTCGATGTATATATATTTATTTCTCTTGTCAAATTACAAAAGATCCTCCGTACAAAGGAGACTCTGTGTAATGATCCCGAATTTTTACTAAGTTTAAATTGATAATTATTTTAATTTTTGAATAAACATTATGAAATTAATTGGTAAATTGACTTGAGTTTCTCCAAATTCAACTAAAAATATGTGTTTTATAAGTTGACTGAGAATAGAATTTTGGGGTATATCTGAAAACCTCAAATTTAAATAATATGTGTTAATACAAACAAAATATACTACAAAATAAAAATAATAATAAATATATATGTAGACATACAAGACAATAAATATTTAGTTTGAAATACACCCATATATGTAAAATATAAAATCAATACATTAGAATAAATTCTAACAACGTATTAAATATAGAACTTCATTTAGAATGTAAAGTAATATGACAAAAGAAAGAAATATATACTCAAGTGTGTAAACAAATCAAATTCGATGTGAATGATAAAGTGATACAAGACAACAAAAATTTATATATAAGTATGAACAAAAGAAAATGTAAATATCTATGAAGTCTTGGGAAATAAGACAATGATAATTAATGATAGCCTCCTTAGCACATAAAATAGATCTATATCAGCCACTAAGTAACCAGCTTAGTCAAAGATTAAAAAAAAGGCCATTGTACAAAAACATAATCAAACTTCTTTCCTATATATCAACTTCCTCATTTCAGCTCGTCCATCCAAAGATGAGAATCGGAAGTAAGCATCATCTCAACCTTAAACAAAAATTCAACTTGAACAACAATTTAGCTCAACTCAAACCTGAAATCAAAAGATTTCAGCTTGCAATTCAAAAGCCTGTTTCAAAACTGAAGAACTCTTTCATTTCTGGGAACAATGTGAGTAACATCACCTTTCTAAAACTTAATTTTTTGAATTAGCTGCCCATGAATATCTGGAAATGTGTATATATATGAGTGGGTGAATCTGTGTATGCCTGTAACATCGTGATACCTCTGTTCCTATTTCTTTTTAAAAACCCAGATTTGCAAATAAATCTTTATTTCTTGATCTAATAACTATTAGAACTTAAAATACAAACAAAGATTGTTTGTTCATGAATTAAGCATTAAAAAGTTATTTAAGCCAAAAGAACATAGTACTGCTTCTGGAACTCAAGGAAACTGAGAAAACTTTAACTTAGTCAAAATTCAAGCATTTTAATTTACGATTTCAGGTATATAAACTAAATTCATATACTTAAACATGATTTTTAAAGCTTAAATCATAATTTTTAGTTGGAGGAGGGAAGAGAAGCTTGGGGTTGTTCCAATTTCTTTGGTTTGGGAATTTCTGGTGATTCACTGATTTGTTGAGGACGGGGTTCTTTGGGGTCGTAGTGGAGTGAACGGTGGTTGTAGAAAAAATACTAGGATGGTGTGTTGTGACGCCCCACCTCTATACCCACGCTAGCCAAGAACACTACGGCGTAGTGCTGTCAACTAGCACGGAGAATAAGGCTGTTGAGGAGCAACCATCCGTGTAATTGCTTTGTGCGAGCACCGATATGCCAGATAGTAAAGACGTGCATTTCATTACAGGAGGAAATCCAACATGCCGATGCAAACTCAAAGCTACTACACAGTGGCTATAATAGTCTAGGACAAAAATATAACATAAAACACAGATAATATAAATGCGGAACACAGATGAAACAGAAAGTCTCATACACACACACACACACACACACACACACACACACATATATTATAACTGATGTCAGTTACAATACATTTGACACGGTACATGTGATACAACTACAACAGTCGACTCAGAAAGTTATATATATAAGTACATTATCGACTAATATACATGAATACATATCAACCTATACTATGACTCGACAACTCCAAAAGATATGAAAAGTCTTCATAGCTCAAGCAGCATCCCAAGCAGAATATCTACTACCTGAAAATACTCGGTCTGACCCGAGTATTAAATTCAAAAGAAAATAATACTCGGGTCAGTCTAATTCAAACTCAGTTATTAGTGCACAGAAGCAATAATAATTAAATAGAAATTAGACGACAGTCAAAATAAATTTATCTATCCGATTCTCAAGTAAAGAAATCAGATAACGGTAAATACAACGCGAACCAATTCAAACAATTGGAATCAATTAAAAGGTCAACACGAGTAGGGTTGCAGTATACGCATGCGTATACTGCCTCGCCACTACAACATATGGAATATGAAATAGTTCTATAAATCAAAAGCAAAAGAAATAACAATAAAAGCAGTACCGTGTGGCTGCAGTTCACGCTTGCTTGCACTGCCCTGGCACAACAGTGACGATGTACCCAATGAATACCGTGTGGCTACAGTTCACGCTTGCGTGCACTGCCTTGCCACAACATAGACGTGCACAAATGAAAATATGTAGATGCAACTCACAAGTAACTATCAAATGAAGGAGTGCGGACATGAATGTCAAGACACTGCAAATGCAACACAGTCCACCTAAATACCCAACCCGATTGAACCCAGTGAATGCACAAAGCATAGCATCTGCGCCACGACCAAACTGCAATGTCAAAGAATTCATATGGATTAACACTAGGCCAAGTAACTATCTGATGAAAGAGTGTAGGCATGAATTTCAATGCAATAGGAACTTACAACAGGAGACTACAAGGTGAACCAACAAAAGCATGGTACCAGCTCAACTCAAAAACAACATGAATGACACAATACATAAAGCACGAAGACTCTAATGACCCTGTGCATAAAGGCAGGGGTTCAAACTTCATGAACACAGCTGTATGTAAGTGAGGGCACCAACAATATGGCACGATAGCACACCACAGAAGAAGACAGTCAAAACAATGCTCAGGTAACCCAAAGCAGTGAACAACACTGTCCCTAACACAAAAAACCCAATAAAATACATGACAGTCCAATATGACATGGACAGTGGAAAATATGACACCAAGCTCAAGAAATTCAAGTGCTGGCACTACAAATTCGAACATACATATATACATATATGTGTAAACACATACATATCTATATCAAATGAAGCTGGGTAACAATCAATCGTATATATACATACGCGAATGAATATATATAAAGCAATGCCACAGAGATATGGAATTGTAGTGGGCCGAGCATTGAAAATGTTTCAAAGCCAAAGCCAAAAAGAAATATGTAGTTCAACATCAAAGTCAATTTTGAAAACGATGCCAACAGAGAAGATAACTAACCAAGCCCAGGTAGTCTCGGCCATAGTCAAAGCAAAAACAACATGCACCATAGAAGCAATATGACACAGTTACAATATGAAATGCATCAGATAGCAAATGATGGTAGCAGTTTCAAATCACGAAGCATGCAGCATTCGACAGTGCACATAAATGCACAAAGAATCAAAAATACAACAGAGAGCAGGGATGCAGACTCAAGTACATCAAACCGAGAACTCGAAGACATTATCAAGTCAATGTCGAAGTTCAACTAAAACAAGTTCGAACAAATCCAGTGCCAAAGCCACAGTTAAAATGCAACAAGCACAAATAAAGGCAAGGCAAAAAATTGAACAGCGAGAAAAAGTCAGGAATGAACACAATTAACTAATGCCGAGCATAAAAATGTTTCGATAAGTCAAGCCTAAAATCGAACAATACAGTGGTAATACACGAGAATTACCAGAAGTCAAGACCGAAGTCACGATGGGAATCAATGCTCAGGTCACAGACACTCGACAATTCAAGTAAAACATAGCAAAGAGGTTTAACCATCATTGTGACTGTAGTCAGCAGAAAAAAAATGAAATTCGTGATGGTCACGAGATATTAAACAGTCCAAAAATCAAAGTCGAGTTAACCAAATATCACGAAATTGCACGAATTTGACAAGATCAGTGAATGCATCAACAACGCAACCAAATCGAACTCCAAACATTTTACTAAGTCAAAATAGATGTGAGTAATAAAGATTACTCACCTTGTCGACGAATTAGAAGAAGCCGAGCAACGAAATCATCGATCGACGCAGCCACGAGCAAGTTAAAGGGGCCGCTGAAGTTGGCGCTTCGAGTTCCAGAAGCGATCGATCGAAGAAGCCCCTAGTTTAGGAGACGAACTGAGAAGAGGGGTTAACGATTGAAAGCGGGGGGGCGCCATTAATTTTGTTTCGGTGGTTTTAGGTTTTGCAAACGAAAATAGAAAAGGGGGTCGGTCGAATTGAAACAAAAAGGAGACGGCCACATGCCTACGTTAATGGTCACGGCATCACAAAGAAAAGTGGGCCACTATGAAATTTTCAAAGCCCATAAATTTCCTTAACAATTTATAAAAGAATTTTAATTCAAATTTTAAAATTTTCAATAGGCAATTAGTTAAGAAAAGTTATCGTCCAAAGACGAACATTATTCGGTACGAAATATCGGGTTGTTAAAGACTCCCCTCCTTAAAGAAATTGCGTCCTCGCAATCATAAAGAATAAATGGACAAAAGGTAACAACCATAAAAGCATGTCATCATAAAATGATGAAATTTGAAAATAAGAAGCTCACCATATAGAGCATGAAAGAGAAAGCCAGAACGTGTTTGCTCGATGAATTATCTGGATTCCAAGGTGAAATCCATAGAACTTGAGAACACTGAACTTTCACGAGAAGAACATCTTTATTTCGAAGGTGCTGAACCCCCGAAACATTGATGTGAATAGAATGTTGCTCAAAGTCAAATCTGGTGAAACTTCAATTTCTTCAATAATACCGGGCTCAAGAATAAAATCGGAATCCTTAAGGCATTTCCGTAGAAGGAAGACGCGTGAAACACGTCATGAATAACAGAAAATTGAGCCGGTAATAAGAGGCGATAAGCCCAGAAACCAATACGCTCAGTGACAGGAAATGGCCCAATATATCGAGGCACTAACTTTCCCGACCGACTGAAACGCACAACACCTATCATAGGTGAGACACGAATAATTTGGAACAACAGCGTAGTACAAAAACAGTACGTCCAATGAACCGATCACCATAAAAGAACATCAGACGCAAGTCCATAAAAGGAATGAGACAAAGCTCAATAAAACGAAGTACATCGAAACGTCTGATGAACTTGGTAAAAAGATGATTCCATTCGGACATCATCAAAGAAACAACCACTTGTTGCCTACGACCAAGGGGATCGGCAACACGATTTCCCATCCGGGAGTGGTAAATAATATCAAGATTATAAGATGTAAGGAACTCGAGTCAACGTGATTGACACAAATTAAGTTCCTTATAAGAAAACAAATATTCCCAAGATTCATGATCAGGGTAGAGAATGAATTTCTCACCCAAAAATAATGATGCCAAATTTTGAAGAACGAAATATATAGCCACGAGCACTAGACCATGAGTGGCATATCTAGTGTCAATAAGCATTAATGATTAAGAAACACAAGAGACACAACGTTCTCTTATGCAAGAGAATGGCATGCAAACCAACACGATTAGCATTGGTACAAACGATAAAGTCTTGGTTCCCCTCGGGAATCGCAAGAATAGAAGTATTGGAAAAGAGTTGTTTTAAATAATATTCTTTCCCGAAAAGCTAAAACTTTCAAAATTTACGATTTACTTTACGTAATTATCTTTTCAGAAAAATTTACATTTTTAAAATTCAATTTACTGTATCTGATTGTCTCATCAAAGCGTCTAGGAGATTCCTATCGATAACGTTGATCAAGCGCATCGACCAGAATTCTTAAAGTACTCAATGGGCAATACAATCACAAAATATTCTTTTAATTTCATAAAAGGAATTCACAAATTTTCAACCTCAAACGGACAAGTCCGAAATTAAACGAATCAGTAAAAGAAAGGGGTCATAGTCCTCGATTTTGCTGAAATGTTTAAATCGCTTCCTCATTCTTTTGAAAGCGTAAACTATAAAAATTTTGAAAACGATTTTTAAAACACGTGATTAAAACAACGATATCAGTAGCAACTTCGATAAGTGGATTTTCATTCATCAAAAAAAAATGTCACAAGAATCTTCTTAAAGATAGAAAGGGATATCATACCCTAAACTTGTATTCATAACAAGTCAATGACACACGAATTCACCAATGCACAAAAATTGATAAAACTTATTAATAGAAATCACGAAAATTGGTGAAGCACAAATTCTAGAAATCAACACAAGAAATCCAAAAATCACAAGATGAGAGTATGAAAACTCGAATGGGAGTATGAAAACTCGAACGAGAGTATGAAAACTCGAATGAGAGTATGAAAACTCGAATGGGAGTATGAAAACTCAAATGGGAGTATGAAAACTCACCTACACGCGAGCATGAAAACTCATCAGCACATGTAACGCAAAGCGAGAACGGGAGCATGAAAACTCACCTACACGCGAGCATGAAAACTCATCAGCACATGTAACGCAAAGCGAGAACTGGAGCATGAAAACTCACCTACACGCGAGCATGAAAACTCATCAACACGTGCAACGCAAAGCGAGAACGGGAGCACGAAAAATCACGTACATGTGAGCATGAAAATTCATCAGCACGTGCAACGCATAATGAGAACGGGAGCACGAAAACTCACCTACATGCGAGCATGAAAACTCACCAACACGTGCAATGCAAAGCGAGAACGGGAGCACGGAATCTCACCTACACGCGAGCATGAAAAATCATCAACACGTGCAACGCAAAGCGAGAACGGGAGCATGGAATCTCACCTACACGCGAGCATGAAAAATCATTAACACGTGCAACGCAAAGCGAGAACGGGAGCACGGAATCTCACCTACACGTGAGCATGAAAAATCATCAACACGTGCAACACAAAGCGAGAACGGGAGCACGAAATCTCACCTGCACGCGAGCATGAAAAATCATCAACACGTGCAACGCAAAGCGAGAATGGGAGCACGGAATCTCACCCACACGCGAGCATGAAAAATCATCAACACACGTTACGCGAAGCGAGAATGGGAGCACGGAATCTCACCTACACGTGAGCATGAAAATCACCAACACATGCAACGCGAAGCGAGAACGGGAGCATGGAATCTCACCTGCACGCGAGCATGAAAAATCATCAACACGTGCAACGCAAAGCGAGAACGGGAGCACGGAATCTCACCTACACGTGAGCATGAAAAATCATCAACACGTGCAACGCATAACGAGACGCTATCTCATGGTTGCAGGCCATTAATTTTGACATACGAATGGCCCGAAGACCGTGGGGCGCTACCCCACATGTGTGAGTCGGAATCACACAGATTGAGGTCTAGACTAACCAAAAATCAAAAAGGTATGTGTGAGTGGAATCACACAAGTGGTGTCTAGTCTAACCTCGCAAACAAAAGAAAAGTATGTGTGAGTGGAATCACACAAGTGGTGTCTAGGCTAACCGAAAAGGTATGTGTGAATGGAATCACACAGGTGGTGTCTAGCCTAACAAAAAAGCAAAAAGATATGTGTGAACGGAATCACACAAGTGGTGTCTAGGCTAACCGAAAAGGTATGTGTGAATGGAATCACACAAGTGGTGTCTAGCCTAACCAAAAGGAGACATCGCACAATTGCTAGTCTAAATCATAAGAATGATCGTCATGATCAACGAGAAGTGTCAATTACACTAAGTTAGTGAATATAAAATTTTAGCTTCATGTCCCATAACCACTTGCTTAACTTAAATATTTACGAACAAACTGTAAATCTTCACTAATAAAATTGTCACAAGAGGTTCGATCGAATAATCCAAGAATTAACCGACGAAGCAAACACAAGCGTTTCATACCACTTGTTTTACTAAGCCGTTTAATTAGATTTCTCATCCGAGTGAGGTAAAGGCTTGTATAAACTAGTAGATTGAAAAACGGTTTAGGAAAAGAGTTTGATATTGAAAATAGAGTTGAAAACATTTTGATAAAAGAGTTTTGATATTTACTACTAGTATTGAAAACTTTATATTTTTAAAATGAAAAATCACAAAAATGATTGTAGAAACAATCACTCACAAGAATTTCACATACGAAGACGTGAATAGAATCCAAAGAAATCGATACCGAATTCATCGTAAGGTATGTTCACAAAAATCCCGAAGAAAAGGTCATCAAAGTTGCTAATAAATAATAGCAACAAATCGGGAAATAATCAAGAATCGATTATATTTGGGAACCAAATCAATTCACTAAAATTCACATTAGAAGACATGAATAAAATCCGAAGAATTCGATTCCAATCCATCAAAGTAGGAATACCCAAAAATTCCTGAAATAGACGTTATCAAAGTCGACAAAGAAGATAACAACTAATCGGAAAAGAAGAATCGATCAACAATTGGAAAGACAAAGCAAAACGAGCATAAATGCATGAATGACTTTAACAAAAGTAAAAGTCAAGTCAATGTCGATATCGACAAGGCAAAGTCAAAGACAATTTCTTTTACACCAAAGAAATTTTAAAACTATCAGAGAGAGGCACATGAAAGCCAACAAACCATGGATAAACAAATAGAGTCGATAATTGAAATGCAATTTGTCTCAAAGATTGACACCCAAAACTCAATTGCATGGAGACTGCATTAAGTACACGAATCAGAGATAAGAATGCATATATACAGCAGTTCGAATAAACAATGCGAGCTCAAATCGAAGTGGGTACGAGTTGCAGCAATATGCAACTTGGTATAGCATATACACAAGAATACTTAGCAGTGCATACTCAAATGAGCAAGTGCGACAGAGAATAGCAGCAATGCTCATGAATAAGCGTTAGGAATTCATACCTAACAAATCAAAGATGATCTTAGACAAAGATGTGAAATAAAACATCGACAAATAGTTGTAACACATGTTCCATCTAAGTTATGTTTTATATTCGTCCTAAACCCCAAGCTCTGATACCAAGCTGTGACGCCCCACCTCTATACCCACGCTAGCCAAGAACACTACGTTGTAGTGGTGTCAACTAGCACGGAGAATAAGGCTGTTGAGGAGCGACCATCCGTGTAATTGCTTTGTGCGAGCACCGATATGCCAGATAGTAAAGACGTGCATTTCATTTCAGGAGGAAATCCGACATGCCGATGCAAACTCAAAGCTACTATACAGTGGCTATAATAGTCTAGGACAAAAATATAAAATAATAACACAGATAATATAAATGCGGAACGCAGATGAAACAGAAAGTCTCGTATATATATATATATATATATATATATATATATATATATATATAATAACTGATGTCAGTTACAATACATTTGACGCGGTACATGTGATATAACTCCAACAGTCGACTCAGGAAGTTATATATATAAGTACATTATCGACTAATATACATGAATACGTATCAACCTATACTATGACTCGACAACTCCAAAAGATATGAAAAGTCTTCATAGCTCAAGCAGCATCCCAAGCAGAATATCTACTACCTGAAAATACTCGGTCTGACCCGAGTATTAAATTCAAAAGAAAATAATACTCGGGTCAGTCTAATTCAAACTCAGTTATTAGTGCACAGAAGCAATAATAATTAAATAGAAATTAGACGACAGTCAAAATAAATTTACCTATCTGATTCTCAAGTAAAGAAATCGGATAATGGTAAATACAACGCGAACCAATTCAAACAATTGGAAACGTCAATTAAAAGGTCAACACGAGTAGGGCTGCAGTATACGCACGCGTATACTGCCTCGCCACTACAACATATGGAATACGAAATAGTTCCATAAATCAAAAGCAAAAGAAATAACAATAAAAGAAGTACCGTGTGGCTGCAGTTCACGCTTGCGTGCACTGCCCTGCCACAACAGTGACGATGTACCCAATGAATACCGTGTGGCTGTAGTTCACGCTTGCGTGCACTGCCTTGCCACAACATTGACGTGCACAAATGAAAATATGTAGATGCAACTCACAAGTAACTATCAAATGAAGGAGCGCGGACATGAATGTCAAGACACTGCAAATACAACACAGTCCACCTAAATACCCAACCCAATTGAACCCAGTGAATGCACAAAGCATAGTATCTGCGCCACGACCAAACTGCAATGTCAAAGAATTGATATGGATTGACACTGGGGCAAGTAACTATCAGATGAAAGAGTGTAGGCATGAATTTAAATGCAATAGGAACTTACAAAAGGAGACTACAAGGTGAACCAGCAAAAGCATGGTACCAGTTCAACTCAAAAACAACATGAATGACACAATACATAAAGCACGAAGACTCTAATGACCCTGTGCATAAAGGCAGGGGTTCAAACTGCATGAACACAGCTGTATGTAAGTGAGGGCACCAACAATATGGAACGATAGCACACCACAGAAGAAGATAGTCAAAACAATGCTCAGGTAACCCAAAGCAGTGAACAACACTGTCCCTAACACAAAAAACCCAATAAAATACATGACAGTCCAATATGACATGGACAGTGGAAAATATGACACCAAGCTCAAGAAATTCAAGTGCTGGCACTACAAATTCGAACATACATATATACAGATATGTGTAAACACATACATATCTATATCAAATGAAACAGGGTAACAATCAATCGTATATATACATACACGAATGAATACATATATATAAAGCAATGCCACAGAGATATGGAATTGTAGTGGGCCAAGCATTGAAAATGTTTCAAAGCCAAAGCCAAAAAGAAATATGCAGTTCAACATCAAAGTCAATTTTGAAAACGATGCCAACAGAGAAGATAACTAACCAAGCCCAGGTAGTCTCGGCCAAAGTCAAAGCAAAAACAACATGCACCATAGAAGCAATATGACACAGTTACAATATGAAATGCATCAGATAGCAAATGATGGTACCAGTTTCAAATCACGAAGCATGCAGCATTCGATAGTGCACATAAATGCACAAAGAATCAAAAATACAACAGAGAGCAGGGATGCCGACTCAAGTACATCAAACCGAGAACTCGAAGACATTATCAAGTCAATGTCGAAGTTCAACTAAAACAAGTTCGAACAAATCCAGTGCCAAAGCCACAGTTAAAATGCAACAAGCACAAATAAAGGCAAAGCAAAAAATTGAACAGCGAGAACAAGTCAGGAATGAACACAATTAACTAATGCCGAGCATAAAAATGTTTCGATAAGTGTCAAGCCTAACATCGAACAATACAGTGGTAATACACGAGAATTACCAGAAGTAAAGACCGAAGTCACGATGGGAATCAATGCTCAGGTCACAAACACTCGGCAATTCAAGTAAAACATAGCAAGGAGGTTTAACCATCAAAGTGACCGTAGTCAGCAGAAAAAAAATGAAATTCGTGATGGTCACGAGATATTAAACAGTCCAAAAATCAAAGTCGAGTTAACCAAATATCAAGAAATTGCACGAATTTGACAAGATCAGAGAATGCATCAACAACGCAACCAAATCGAACACCAAACATTTTACTAAGTCAAAATAGATGTGAGTAATAAAGATTACTCACCTTGTCGACGAATTAGAAGAAGCCGAGCCATGAAATCATCGATCGACGCAGCCACGAGCAAGTTGAAGGGGCCGTTGAAGTTGGCGCTTCGAGTTCCAGAAGCGATCGATCGAAGAAGCCCCTAGTTTAGGAGACGAACTGAGAAGAGGGGTGAACGATTGAAAAAGGGGGGCCGCCATTAATTTTGTTTCGGTGGTTTTAGGTTTTGCTAAGGAAAATAGAAAAGGGGGCCGGTCGAATTGAAACAAAAAGGAGACGGCCACATGCCTATGTTAATGGTCACGGCATCACAAAGAAAAGTGGGGCACTATCAAATTTTCAAAGCCCATAAATTTCCTTAACAATTTATAATAGAATTTTTAATTCAAATTTTAAAATTTTCAATAGGCAATTAGTTAAGAAAAGTTATCGTCCAAAGACGAACATTATTCGGTACGAAATACCGGGTTGTTACATGTGTAGTTGGTCGTGGTGGCGGCGGCGAGCATTTGAAGTCTGGAAACCTAGTTTAGTCGAGGCTATGTATTTTGTTGAGTTCGTCGTCGATAGTCGACGGAGTGCGACGTGGTTCTGGGTGATGGTAGAGGAAGCGACCACAAGTAGATGACCGGAGTTTGAGACTTTCTGGTGGTCGGGGTTGCGAGGATGGCGGCATTCCACGTTTCGAGGAGTTTCAGCTGCTTTTGTTTCCAGGTTTCGATTTTAGCTTGATTTTGTTTTCGAGGTGACGACGAAGTTCAGGTGGTCGGAAATGGGTCTGGGGGTGATCGTCGACTTGCTCGATGATGTGGTGTCGCCTGGAGGCGATCAACGGCAACGTGCACGTGCACGGTACGCTTGAATTCTGGTATCTGGAAATTTAGTTGATTTGGGTGGAAGCTGGGATGAATTCTCGTATTTGACTCGAGTAGTTCAAGTGTTTTACTCGAAGTAGTTGATTTTTGGCTCGAGGCAGATAAGGCTTTGGCTCGAGTATAAGATTTGGTTACAGGTTTTTAATAACAAAAACCTGTTCTGTTTTTAAATTTAAAAATAAAGTTTCAAATGTAAATCAAAGTTTTAGACTAAGTTTTAATCCTAAGTTTAAATTTTAATTCAAGTTAGTTTGAACCTTAGTTTTGAAATGATTTAAGTTTTGAAATGTACATTGGTTTTAACAAATTTTAAGTGTATAAGTTATATTTGGTTTGAATTTTACAACTGACAGTTTAAATTGTAAATGGTTTAAAATAAGTTTTAAATCCAAGTTTTAAAATCTAGAATTTGAGTTTGAATCTCAGTTTTTAAAATAAAATAAGTTTTTTGAATTGAAACTGTTTTAACTACTTTAAAATGGTTAATGGTTTGAATTTATAATGAAGTTTTAAATGTAAGTAAAGTTTCAAATCTAAGATTAAATCTGGGTATAATTAATGATTTAATTAAAAGATGATTGATAAAAATATAATAAGTGATTTATGAGAAATTAATTAACATAAGTAGTTAAGGATTAATTACTGTTTTTGGTTAAGAATAATTAATTAAATGGAAATGAATTAAGGGTTGATTAATTTATTAATGAATTAATTAAGGGAAATTAATTAAAGGATAATTGAATAATTAAAGGATAACTTAATAATTAAAGGTTGATTAATTTAATTAATAAATGATTAAAGGACAATTAATCAAATGATTTGAAATCAATTAATTTAATTAACCATGATTGATGACTTATCTAATTTAAGTTAATCAAATAATTAATTGTGCTTACATATGGATGTTGAATTCTATTGATTATCGAACTGTTTGATATTTATGATATTTTGTGCTTTGTGCTATGAATTGTTTCAGTGTGATCTGTGATGAATGTAATTTATTTATCTGTGATAAATTTATATTATTTATCTGTGAATTAACTGTAAGCGTTATAGATTATACCGCTTATCAATATCGATGTACTTAAATATGTGATGTGATGATTTATGACGTTGCACTATCGCGTAAAACCCCATGACTACACCATACATACACAAATATGGATTGCATGAGGAAATCAGCTAAGTCGCAGATTTTTAAAATTTTCAACAATTGAATTCTTGAATCCAAAATAGTTTGGGAATTGGAATTGAAAGCTTTCGAAAATGAGTTTCCAAAAAGAAAAGTTATTTAAATAACTTAATAAAACATGAAATTTAAATAACTTGATTTAAATTTGAATTCAATATTTGAAATTAAATTCAATGATTTGGAAATTTCGGTCTAAAAAGATTATACAAGTTATAAAGGTGTTTATATGGGTTTTAACCTTTTAAAAAGTATGGTTTTGGAAATCTAAATTTAAAACCCAAGTTTATACTTGAATGGCTTTAGTTGATGTAATTGCAATCAGTTTTTCCCAAAACGAAAACTATTTGTTTCAAATAATAATAGCTTTCATAAAAAAGAAAGGATTTCCAATCTTTATCGAAAGATTTCAAGTTGAAATGTAATTATAAATAATTTGGAAAAACTATGAATTAACCTTTGTGAAGATGATTAAATCTTGTTCTGAAACCGAAGAGAATTTTAATGGTATATCTTCCATATACAAGATTTGAATGGGAATTGGGTTGAAAGTTATGAATTAAATCTTTAATTTAAGATTGGATGAGTTAATCCAATGTGAAATGGAATTGTTTTGGAAAGCCATAAATAAATCTTTGTGAAAGATTGGTAAACTTTGTGGAGTAAATCTTTTTATTTAAAAAAGATTTGATATGGTAATTTGTTTAAACCATTTGAAAGAATCATTTGGATAATAAGTTGTGACTTATCTGAAATCCAATTATCCATATGTTTTTAAATATTACGCTCATTATTTGGTTTAGCCGGGAGAGGACTTTGTGTCATATAACCCATTGATACGTCGATATGGATAGCATTTGAAGACCGGTTGTGAAGACCGGGTATTTTCGAGAACGAAAGGATAACCCGTCGATTATCTCTGCACTGAGTCGTGTCGGTATAGAGATTTCCTGAGTGATGGGAAGTCCGATCGGGATTGTGAACGCCTGGATTTGCAAGGGCTTCTTCGAAAGTGCCTTCGGTTCTGTTCGAACCCGGAACAGACTTGTATGGATGTGTGTCTGACATTACACATTGAGATTTAAAGCTGGTTTCTATCAAATACATTTCTATTGGTGGAGAAGATTTATTCTCTTAGCTTAACACCCTTCTCTGAGATGTACGAGCTCAGAGGTTATGTAGTTGATGGTTACTAGTGATACGTTCCCAATTTGGTAATGTGGCACGCTAAGTGCTGCTGTGTGTTGATGATCATTTGTGATCGAAGCATGGCTTTGTGAAAAAGCGTAACTTTGTGGACGTGACTTCGTCGAGCCTCACAACGCGGTAATGGTCGAAACAGGAATCGTGGCAGCAATGTTATTTGGGGGTAGCTCCCCCTGAGGGTGAGTCCATTTCCTTCTAGATTATAAGTGGTATCATGGTATAGAGCCCAGATACTTACTTTGTGGTTGCTGCAAAACTTATTGCTTTGTGGTTGTCGGTTGAGAAGCGCTTCGGATAAAGGTTGGTAACGACCGGGAGGTGGCATACTTGTGTCAGTTGTTACCTAGTTACAAAGTTAATCCGACCTTGTGTAGCGGAGATCCAGTTAGGTTCTCGGGGACATCCCTCTAGGGGCGTTCCATTTTATGTGGGAAGTTCCTTTACCTGACCATTTGTTGGAAATCCAATCATCCAATACGAGCTCTTTACGGTTTTAGTTGTATAACCTGCCATTTACTTATGGTGGTCACCATTGTATAGATGGTAGCTATAGTAGCCATAGTACGAAACGTCTATGCTGGCTAAGATTAATATTATACTTTTGAAATGTTTTCCACACTATGCACTAATAATAATAATATCAAAGGACTTTACGTATTAAGCATGTTTGACTATCATAAGGAGAAATCTCCTCCAATTCTGCGTTTGCATTGTGTGTGTGGCGGGAGGCCTTATGGTAGTTTCATTTTCCAAAAAGCATTGCGGATTTCTTTTAAAATCTTTTGTTTTGCTTCTGATAAAGATAAGCTGTTTTTTTTACTCATACCAGTCCCATGACTGACCTGGAGTTTATTGTTCCTTCCTAAACTCTGGGTGCCTAAATTTTTTCCATACGGGCAGTCTAGTGTTGGGTTTTTCAAATAGTCAGGTAGGTTTAGTAGATTATCTGGAGCTAGTTCAGTCTTTGGACGACCGACCTTGCTAATCTTTATGCATCATTATGGGGAATTCAAGCTATTTCTGGATTGGTACCTTAGAAATGGAGATCACTGATACTAGAGTTCTCTCTTGAAGACCATCTTAGAGATATTATCTGCTGCTGGTGTTATCTATTTTCTTTCCGCTGCTATCATCTTGTATCATATCTCCGATGTATATAGATATTCATTGCGACATTCAGTTGTATCGGATATTGTATCAAAGTTATATGTATTGATATTATTCATTTCTTCCACTGTGTTGCACTTGATGTGTTATAAGCTCTGGCATGAGTCAAATTTCAACGGTTGAATATGCGGCATTCGAGTACAATTGAAGTACGGGTGTCGATTTTCGAATGCTGAAATTTAGAACGTGATATTTTGGTATCAGAGCTGAACGTTAAAACTTTAGCTTAGGAGTATAACAAATTAAGTAACTCATTAGAGATAGGGTGAAATATACCCAAGAATGAATATCCTTAAGATATCCGTTCGAATGCCTCAGTAAATTCTCTTCCTATCCACTGATAGTGAGTTTGAGTGCGAGAAGAGGACGAGATAAGGGACAGGGAAATACCAATGTGAATGGTCAATACCCTGCAACAACGGAAACAATCTTTCTCTATAAATCTCCTTTGATTCGATTTCAATTCTTTGATTGGATTTGGGCATCTCAAGGGAAAAGCTTCGGTATGATGGTGGCCCTACGAATCGTGTAGATAAGTTTCTATTTCGTATTCTCTTTATTAAATTTCTGTCAGCTTTTCGTTTTTAACTTCAATGAATTTGAGATTCTATTTGAAATAAATTGGTAAATTAAATATAAACTTGAATATGAAGATTTGTATCGATAAAACGATTTCGATTAAAACCAAATTTGAAGTTCTATTGTAATTTCTTGTGAGTATCAAAGTCCAAAAAGGGACAAGTTATATATACTTTGGGGTACTCCGACTTAAGTTTGAAATCCATATCTAGTGTTTGAAAATTGTGGAAGATTAAATCCATTTATCTATTGTTTGGGACTCGATATATTCTACGAACGGTTAGTTGTCCTTCGGACTAACCAGTGCTTTGCATATTTCATAGATTTATGACTCGAGTATCCCATGTAGTATTGAATGAGCCTGTTCTCATATTGGTGATATTCTGATATGGTGAGCCAAATACAGAATAGATATCCAGTTTGACTTGGAAAACTATTTCTCTATCTTTGTGTATCTATCATTGTTGTTTCCGTGCCTGCAAATTTTGAGGACGAAATTTCTTAAGGGGGGAATTGTAACGATCCCGGATTTTTGCTAAGTTTAAATTGATAATTAATTTAATTTTTGAATAAACATTGTGAAACTAATTGGTAAATTGATTTGAGTTTCACCAAATTCAACTAAAAATATGTGTTTTGTAAGTTGATTGAGAATAGAATTTTGGGGTATATATGAATACTTCAATTTAAATAATATGTGTTAATACAAACAAAATATACTACAAAAAAATAATAAATATATAAATATATATATATATGTAGACATACAAGATAATAAATATTTAAGTTAGAAATACACCCATGTATGTAAAATATAAAATCAATACATTAGAATAAATTCTAACAACATATTAAAAATAGAACTTCATTTAGAATGTAAAGTAATATGACAAATGAAAGAAATATATACTTAAGTATGAAAATAAATCTAATTTGATGTGAATGATAAAGTGAAACAAGACAACAAAAATATATATATAAGTATGAACAAAATAAAATGTAGATATCTATGAAGGCTTGGGAAATAAGACAATGATAATTAATGCTAGCCTCCTTAGCACACAAAATATATTTATATCAGCCACCAAGTAACCAGCATAGTCAAAGATAAATAAAAATAATCTCTGATCATTGTACAAAAATATAATCACACTGTAAACTTCTTTCCTATATATCAACTTCCTCATTTCTGTTCGTCCATCCAAAGCTGAGAATCTGAAGTAAGCATTATCTCAACCTTAAACAAAAATTCAACTTGAACAACAATTTAGCTCAACTCAAACCAGAAATCAAAAGATTTCAGCTTGCAGTTAAAAAGCCTGTTTCAAAATTGAAGAACTCTGACATTTTTGTAAACATTGTGAGTAATATCTCCTTTCTAAAACTTAAGTCTCTAAATTGGTTTCCTATGAATATCTGGAAATGTGTATATATGTGAATGGGTGAATCTGTGCATGCTTGTAACATTGTGATACCTCTGTGCCTGTTTCTTTTTAAAAACCCAGATTTGCAAATAAACCTTTATCTCTTGATCTAATAACTATTCGAACTTAAATACAAACAAAGATTGTTTGTTTGTTCATGAATTAAGTTTTAAAAATTTATTTAAGCCAAAACAACTTAGTACTGGCTCTAGAACTCAAGAAAACTAAGAAAACTTTAACTTTGTCAAAATTCTAACATTTTAATTTACGATTTTAGGTATATAAACTGAATTCGTATACTTAAACATGTTTTTTAAAGCTTAAATCATAATTTTTAAGTGGAGGAGGGAAGAGAAGTTTGGGGTTTTTCCAATTTCTTTGGTTTGGGAATTTCTGGTGATTCACTGATTTGTTGAGGACGGGGTTCTTTGGGGTGGTAGTGGAGTGAACGGTGGTTGTAGGAAAAATATTAGGACGGTGTGGAGTTAGTCGTGGTGGTGGCGGCAAGCATTTGAAGTCCAGAAACCTAGTTTAGTCGAGGCTATGTATTTTGTTGAGTTCGTCGTCGATAAACGACCAAGTACGACGTGGCTTTGGGTGATGGTAGAGGAAGCGACGACATGTAGATGGCCGGAGTTTAAGACTTTCTGGTGGTCGGAGTTGCAAGGATGGTGGCGTTCCAGGTTTGGAGGAGTTTCAGCTGCTTTTGTTTCCAGGTTTCAATTTTAGCTCGATTTTGTTTTCGAGGTGACAACGAAGTTCAGGTGGTCGAAAATGGGTCTGGAGGTGATCGTCGACTTGCTCGATGATGTGGTGTCGCCTGTAGGCGATCAACGGCAACGTGCGCACGTACAGTACGCTTGCGTTCTGGCATCTGGAAATTTAGTTGATTTGGGTGCAAAAAGGAATGAATTCTCATATTTGACTCGAGTAGTTCGAGTGTTTTACTCGAAGTAGTTGATTTTTGGCTCGAGGAAGATAAGGCTTTGGCTCAAGTATAAGATTTAGTTACAGGTTTTTAATAGCCAAAACATGTTCTGTGTTTAAATTTAAAAATAAAGTTTCAAATGTAAATCAAAGTTTTAGACTAAGTTTTAAACCTAAGTTTAAATCTGAATTCAAGTTAGTTTGAACCTTAGTTTTGAAATGATTTAAGTTTTGAAATTTACATTGGTTTTAACAACCTTTATGTGTATAAGGTATATTTGGTTTGAATTTTACAACTGACAGTTTAAATTGTAAATGGTTTAAAATAAGTTTTAAATCTAAGTTTAAAAATCTAGAATTTGAGTTTGTATCTCAGTTTTTCAAATAAAATAAGTTTTCTGAATTTAAATTGTTTTAACTACTTTAAAATGGTTAATGGTTAGAATTTATAATAAAGTTTTAAATGTAAGTAAAGTTTTAAATCTAAGATTAAATTTGGTAATTAATGATGTAACTAAAGGTTGATTGATAAAAATATAATAAGTGATTTATGAAAAATTAATCAACATAAGTAATTAAGGATTAATTACTATTTGGTTAAGAATAATTAATTAAATGGAAATTAATTAAGGGTTGATTAATTTATTAACAAATTAATTAAGGAAAATTAATTAAAGGATAATTGAATAATTAAAGGATAATTTAATAATTAAAGGTTGATTAATTTAATTAATAAATGATTAAAGGACAATTAATCAAATGATTTGAAATCGATTAATATTAATTAACTACGATTGATGACTTATCTGATTTAAATTAATCAGATAATTAATTGAGCTTACATATGGATGTTGAATTCTATTGATTGTCGAACTGTTTGATATTTCTGATATGTTGTTCTTTGTGCTATGAATCGTTTCAATGTGATCTGTGATGAATGTAATTAATTTATCTGTGATAAATTTATATTATTTATTTGTGAATCTGCGAATGAATGATAAGCGTTTTAGATTACACCGCTTATCAATATCGATGTGTTTAAATATGTGATGTGATGATTTATAATGTTGCACTATTATGTAAAACCCCTGGACTACACCACACACATACAATATGGATCGCACGAGGAAATCGGCTAAGTCATAGATTTTTAACAATTTTAACAATTGAATTCTTGAATCCAAAATAGTTTTGGAATTAAAATTGAAATTTTTGAAAATGAGTTTCCAAAAAGAAAACTTATTTTAAATAACTTAATAAAACTTGAAATTTAAATAACTTGATTTAAATGTGAATTCAATATTTTAAATTGAATTCAATGATTTGGAAATTTTGGTCTAAAAAGAATATACAAGTTATAAAGGTGTTTATATGCGTTTTAACCATTTAAAAAGTATGGTTTTGGAAATCTAAATTTAAAACCCAAGTTTACACTTGAATGGCTTTAATTGGTGTTATTGTAATCAGTTTTTCCCAAAACGAAAACAATTTGTTTCAAATAATAATAGCTTTTATAAAAAAGAAAGGATTTCCAATCTTTATCGAAAGATTTCAAGTTGAAATGAAATTGTAAATAATTTGGAAAGACTATGAATTAACCATTGTGAAGATGATTAAATCTTGTTTTGAAACCGAAGAGAATTTTAAATGGTATGTCTTCCATATACAAGATTTGGATGGGAATTGGGTTGAATGTTATGAATTAAATCTTTAATTTAAGATTGGATGAGTTAATCCAATTTGAAATGGAATTGTTTTGGAAAGCCGTGAATAAATCTTTGTGAAAGATTGGTAAACTTTTTGAAATAAATCTTTTTATTTAAAAAAGATTTGAAATGTTATTGTTTAAACCATTTGAAAGAAAATTTTGGATAATAAGTTGTGACTTATCTGAAATCCCATTATCCATATGTTTCTAAATATTGCTCTCATTATTCGATTTAGTCAGGAGAGGACTTTGTGTCATATAACCCATTTCGAATAATGATTCATCGATATGGATAACATTTGAAGACCCGTGGTAAAGACCGGGTATTTTCGAGTATGAAAGGATAACCCGTCGATTGTCTCTGCACTGAGTCGCGTTGGTATAGAGATTTCCTAAGTGATAGGAAGTCCGATCGGGATTGTGAATACCCGGATTTGCAAGGGCTTCTTCGGAAGTGCCATCGGTTCTGTTCAGACCCAAAACAGACTTGTATGGATGTGTATCTAACATTGTACTTTGAGATGTAAAGCTGGTTTCTATCAAATACATTTCTGTTGGTGGCGGAGATTTATTCTCTTAGCTTAACACCCTTATCTGAGACGTACGAGCTCAGAGGTTATGTAGTTGATGGTTACAAGTGATACATTCCTAATTTGGTAATGTGGCATGCTAAGTGCTGCTGTGTTTTGATGATCATTTGTTGATCAGTTGTGATCTAAGCTTGGCTTTGTGAAAAATCATAGCTTTGTGGATATGACTTCGTCGAGCCTCACAACTCGGTAATGGTCGAAACAGGAGTCATGGAAGCAAGGTCATTTGGGGGTAGCTTCTCCTGAGGGTGTGTCCATTTCCTTCTGGATTATAAGTGGTATCATGGTATGGATCCCAGGTACATACTTTGTGGTTTCTGAAAAACTTATTGCTTTGTGGTTTTCGGTTGAGAGGCGCTTCGGATGATGGTTGGTAGCGACTGGGAGGTGGCATACTCGTGTAAGTTGTTACCTAGTTACAGAGGTAACCCGGCCTTGTGTAGCGGAGATCCGGTTAGGTTCTCGGGGACGTCCCTCTAGAGGCGTCCCATTTTATGTGGGAAGTTCCTTTGCCCGACCATTTGTTGGAAATCCAACCAACCAATACGAGCTCTTTACGGTTTTAATTGTATAACCTGCCATTTACTTATGGCGGTCACCACTGTTTAGATGGTAGCTATAGTAGGCATAGTACGAAATGTCTATGTTGGCTCAGATTAATATTATACTTTCGAAATGTTTTCCACACTATGCACTAATAATAATAATATCAAAGGACCTTGCGTATTAAGCATGTTTGACTATCATAAGGAGAAATCTCCTCCAATTCTGCATTTGCATTGTGTGTGTGGTGGGAGGCCTTATGGTAGTTTCATTTTCCAAAAAGCATTGTGGATTTCTTTTAAAATCTTTTGTTTTGCTTTTGATAAAGATAAACTGGTTTTGTTTACTCATACCAGCCCCATGACTGACCTGGAGTTTATTGTTCCTTGCTAAACTTTGTGCCCACAATTTTTCCACAAGGGCAGTCTAAAGTTGGGTTTTTTAGATAGTCAGGTTTAGTAGATTATCTGGAGCTAGTTCAGTCTTTGGACGATCGACCTTGCTTATCATTGTGCATCGTTATGGGGAATTTGAGCTATTTCTGGATTGGTACCATGGAAATGGTCACCGATACTGGAGTTCTCTCTTGAAGACTATCTTGGAGATATTATCCGCTGCTGGTGTTATCTATTGTCTTCCCACTGCTATCGTCTTGTATCATATCTCTGATGTATATAGATAATTCATTGTATCATTCAGTTGTATCAAATATTGTATCAATGTTGTATATATTGATATTATTCATTTCTTCCGCTGTGTTGTACTTGATGTGTTATAAGCTTCGACACGAGTCAAATTTCAACAGTTGAATCTGCGGCATTCGAGTACAAGTGAAGTATGGGTGTCGATTTTCGTACGCTAAAATTTAGAACATGACACTCTGCCAAAAAAATTCAAAAATTTTGGGAGTGGAAAATTTTTGAAAATTTTTGAAAAAAAATTCATTAGCGACAAAACGATTTCAAATTGGAAATTGAAATAAATTAGTGGATGAAACTAATTTAAAATAATTACATGAATCAGTTATAAATGGAAGATAAAATTCAATATTTAGAGTTGATGATAAATTGAATTCATATGGAAATGGGAGAACCAATTTGAATAGAAGTAGATATAAACTAAAGTGGTGAAGTGAAAATAAATATAAGAAGCGTATGAAATACTTATATTGAACTTAAGAAGAAATGGTAAAATTCTTAAGTAATATGGTTGTCGGGAAAATATATTGAATAAGCATTTGAGTGAAGATTTAATAAAAATATGTGAAATGATAAGCGTTGATAAGTGAATAGAAATAAATTAAATGTCAATAGAAAGGGAATTGATATAGTTTATAATCAATTGGGATAAATGCGTAGGATGTACGCATATTTTTTCATTCGCATAGCAATTTGATCCGGATTCGAGCAAAGAATTTCGAGATAGTTATATCGATCCGAGTTAGGATTTTTCACTCAATTTTCGACGATGAACTCTGGATATGGATTTTTGATTGATTTTGGAAATTCTCTATCATAGTTTGTGGCTATGCAAGGAGAATGACGGTTTCTGATCAAAAAACCAGATCTGAGACCGCACTAGAAAGTCGGGTGGACGATACTAGTTCGGAAGTGAAATTGTGTGATCGAGCGAGTGATCGAATTTGATATTGCATACGAAAGATATAGGTACATCGTACGGGCTTGGATGAATAAATATTAAAATTTTGTAACGAAGTGTATAAAATGGTTTTGGAATCTGTAGTTGGATATGGTTAAATTGGATGTACAGGTATTAAAAAGCAAGTGGGAAAAATTGGGATTTTTGATTTCAGAAGATAAATCTGAATTGCTCGATAAAAAGGTATGTGTTTAAATTTCTGTATGAAATTTGATTGGATTTTATATCTAGCCACTTGGCATTTTGTTTTCTTTTGGAATTTGGAGGCCCGTAGAGGCATTTTGTAGTTGTACGAGCTAGCCGTCCAAAGGAGACGCTGGCGAAATTTTTCGAAAATTTAAGGAGTTAGGAAAATTTTTGAGAAAATTTTGATAAATCCAAATTTGGTTTTAAATTGAAATTTGAACGATTGAACAAATAGTATTGTTTGAAAACTATGGGAGAGTTTGGGAAGTTAGTAAGAATGATAATGGGACATTTATAAAAAGATAGTGGGTAAGATGTTGAATTGTTTGCCTTTGGGAAATAGTAAATAGGTATTGGACCATTCTTCTTAACTAGTAATTTCGGGGACGAAATTCTTTTAAGGGGGAGGAATGTGACGATCCGAAATTTTTGGATGTTTGAAATCATAATTTTTAATTGATTTTAAAAATTTAAAAGTTAATTTTTATCTTGAATTCAAATATCACCATTAATTGGGTAATTTAATTATTAAATTAAATAATTTGAAGTTGGGTAAAATGTTGAATTTGGAGTTTTAAGCCTGTTAAAAATAATTTGAAGGCTTGTAAAATTTATATTGATAGTGCTGAGGATAATAGAAGTTTTAAAATAATTTAATAGTAATTTGTTCAGTTTTGGGATTACATCGTTTAAATTGATATTTAAATAGCCTTCCGAGGCACAGTCTCGGAATTTGACGAAATCAGTTCCATTGGATCCGTAATATTGTATTATTGTCGAATTTCAAATTTCGTGGTGATTGGAGTAGTTGTGTGAGCATACGATATATATACGCGTTGAAATTTTATATCGAAAATTTAATAACTGAATCCTAAAAGCTATCTTCTCTGTACGATCGAGTTAGGACTCGAAACCTTTTACATTATGTTCGGAATAGGGGTATAACATTATAAACGCCTAGCGGCACGTCTCGTTAGGAGGTCGAAAATTTAAACTACAAATTTGAGACAATTTGAAATCAATTTAATATATATATTTATTCACATACAAATAGTCAGCCTTCAGCCGAAATAATGTCGCACCAGTGCTTTGTACGCTTCATTTCAATCATTGTAGCACATCTTCTACATGCAAAAATATTATCCACGTAGACATCATTTCCTCTTTATTTCATTTCAATGCCGAAATTGTTTTTCTCCTTTATATTTTCAGTTCAAATCATGGAGATTTCTTTTTCCCCTCTTCAATTCGAATTTCTTTCCAAAAATTGGCCGCAATATATAAAAGTAAATTGAACGAATAAATCTAATCGTTTAATCGAAGGAAGGAGGGAGCGGTGATGAAGCGGTGCAGTCGAGTTCCTCCCTTGCGTGACTTTAGATCGACATATGAATCTCGAGATTCATTCATCGAAGTTGCGCCTTGTTTGGGTTACGACCCGTCTTTGTCAACGTAGTTTGGGTTGGGGGTTTCGAGAGTCTTCACGTGCACTTCTGGAGGCTCGAGTGGCGGCGGCTTCGTAAAACGTGGGTCGCAATAAAGAGAAAGGTTGCTTGTCTCAGGGATGGTTAACTGTTGGAGGGGAAGGCGCGGTTGATGGGTTTCAAGTCGCGCTCCATGTCATTGATCGAGTCAGTGAGAATATGGAGGCGTTCGAAGCGGTGCAGTGGCCAAAGTCGCCGAGAAGGCATCGCGAGGTCGTGGTCAGATCGATAGTGAGCTACATTTGCTTTGGTTTTTAAATTAAATTTAAATATTTATGGTTTAAGTAAAATGTATGTATATATATAACAATACTTGATTTAGGAGTAAGGTAGATTAGTAATATTCTTATTCTTCATTTTCATCTTAAATTAGATAATGTATATATATGTAAATAAACAGAGGAAAATATATATTTTACAGAAAGGTATACTGAGAATCCTTATATTGATTTAGCATTAGACTCGGAAAAGGAAATGGGAATTTAAATCTTTGAGGAATCCATTCAAAATAAATCTTTAAAACTATATAGAATATTTTATAAGTGTTTATGAAGTTTCAAAAATAAAATGTATATGCACATATACCTATTCTAGTTCAAAGACATATATATACATAAGTCTTCTGGAAATAAATACGGATTAAAATATTTGAAAAGTTAAGTAAA
Source organism: Allium cepa (assembly GCA_030765085.1). Lineage (NCBI taxonomy): Eukaryota > Viridiplantae > Streptophyta > Magnoliopsida > Asparagales > Amaryllidaceae > Allium > Allium cepa. The sequence continues at coordinate 15,146,249 of CM060942.1, forward strand.
ATTAGATTTCTTAAATCTATCATTTATTTCTAAATATATATATGTAGTTTAAAAAGAGAAATTTATTAATTTAAAATTTTAATTATTAATTAGTTTAATTTATTCAATAGAAATCTATTGTTTGATTAATTCAAATATTAATAAACCATATAATGTTATACAAGGTCTTGAATCGTGAAGAGACCGAGTCAAGATTGAAGTGGATTGTAAAATCAAAGGTGAGTTAATCTCACTCATCTGGGTTTTAATTTAAATTTAAATGGTTAAATTTAAATAATTGGTTGAATGATTAAATTGATTTCATGTGCTATATTATATATAGTAGTATATAGTATATATTGGAGTGATTGATTTCCCGCATTATATAGCGGATGAGACCCTATGCGCCGCATAATAGCGGATGATGTTATATTAATCCCATATACCGCGATATTCCACCTCGAAATGGAATTGGTATTGTACTAACATCTATGGATGCAAGGAAACTGTTTGGAGGGATCCAACTGGATTCCTTAAAATTATTTAGATTTTTTAATATTCTAAATTGCGAATATTTGATATTTTGTGATGAATTATATTGATAATTGAAATATTGAATGCTATGATTTGCTTGAATATATTTCGGTACACTGAGTTATCAAAATATATAGAATTAGATTTTTGAAAGGAAAATAAAAGAGTGAATTTTTAAGTAAAATAATTATAGAGAATTTGAATAAATTTAAGAATGAACTGGATAAGAATAAAGGTGATTTTAAAATTCTAATAAATAATTCTAAGTATGGAAAAGGGATTTTGAATAAACAGAGAAATAATGAATTTTAAACTTAAGTGATGTTATATCAAGAAATAAAGAATTTATTTTAAAATTCAAGGTTTGAAATTATTTAAAAGAGTAAAGAAGGAATTTGGGAAATATGAAATTGGTATTTTTAGTTAAAATATTTTAAATCATAAGTAAGAATTAAAAGTCCAAAGTTAATGGGTTTTGAAATAAATGTGTGAGTAAAGGAAATTTATTTCAAAGTGGAGTAATTTGGAAATCAATTTGGAAATTGATTTTGTTAGAAATTGAAAATTTAAAGGAGAATGTGACTATGAAATTTATAAACTGGGTTTATAAAGTGAAACGGATATCAATGGATAACTGGAAGTATAAATTTCACGGTGGGAATTTATTAAAGGAATGGGTAAATTTGTTTTAAAATAAATAGTGATTTATTTTTAAAGGATGTGAAAGAGATGTGTATTTCCCTGGATAGCCAAGCACGTTTTCAAAGAAAATTAAGTATAAGTAAAAGTTTTAAAGTTGTTTTAAAGATATGTTTTAGAAAATTTATTATTTTAAATGTTCAAAATTTTGAAGTAAGTATTTTTTTTCAATTTATTATAGTAGTAATTATTTAAAGGTGACTTGGTATTTTGTTTTAAAGAAAGAGAAAAGTTAGATTTATATTTTATACAGCGGCTTTATTTTAAATATTCTTAAAGTATATATTTTTGAATAAGTATTAGAATAGTTTTAACTTGAATGACTTAAGGGATATTTTATAATAAAGAGTTTTAAATTATTTCAAAAATCTAAAGTTTTTATACTTGTTGTTTTCAGTGGAAATAAATATTTGGGAATTTATTCCATCGGAAGAGAGTGATTGGAAAACTATTTTCAAAAAGGTTTGAAAAGTGGAAATATATCTTGTGAAGATATTTTGAGATTAATAAATAATTTGGTGAAATTATTTATATTGGATGGTTATTTGTGAATGTTAATTGATAGCTAAATAACCGACTATCAATATTGGCCAATGCGCTGATCGTTTCGAAGAGACCGTAATCAGGATTTATTTCCTGAAAACCACTTCGATTCAGTTTGTACGTTTTCATGGAAAAACGAGTTTGGAGTCGAAGATGGAGCAGTGAATTGCAAGGGATAGTCGCTAATGATCCTGAGGTGATTCCAAAATGGATGTAGTAGGAGTAGTGCCTTCGGTTCCGCTCGAACCCGGAACGGACTTGTATGGATGAATGCTTTCAGAACATCGTTAGGTGGGCATTGAGCATTCTAAGTGATGTGTTCTAAAAAGGTAATGCTTAGCCTCGAGCCTCATCAACCAGGAGTGACTGAAAATCAGGGGTTATATAGCAGGGCTAAGTGGGTAGCACCCATTAGGGTGAGGTCATCCCTGTCTAGATGTCCCTTTTGTTCGACTTAGTGGTGCGATTGCTGATCCCAACCGTGGGTCATCTTAATCGGGTTTATCCAGTAAGGGGTAATCTCGATCTTGTGTTGCAGGGGATTTGGAGTAATCCTCGGTACAGTGATCTAGGCCACGTATTGTGACAGATGGTACCCCAGTGCCTAGTCATTAGCTGAATGTCCATTCTTCCTACGTGCCTTTTACGGTTTTGTTTGTATTTCCCACGATTGTGGCTAGTAGATGGAATTTAATAAATGTAATAATTTCGGCTATTTGAATAAGTATTTGTATATAGACCCTATTATAATATCAGAAGATTTTAATATGAAATGTTTTGGCTATCGTAAGGTAAAAACCCGACATGTTTCTTTGTGGCGTGGTCTTACGAGATGCTTTTGATTTTCAAAGGATATTGAAACTTTAATAATCAATTTGAGTGTGGTTTTCTCACGCTGGTATTCCAGACTGACTCCGGTGTTATTCAGCTATAATGCTTGGGTCAGAGCGAGTATTATAGAATACAGGAAAGGATGCCATGGAGCTCAGGAGACGAGCTGGATGGCGATACGTACTTCAATACTTGATTATTTTCCCGCTGTGTGTTCAGTTTTGAGGATAAGTTTATATGACTATCCAGTTGTATGTTGTTGATTTTGTTGAGCTCTAATGATGTATTCTGATGATGTATATATACAAAACATATATAGTTTTCTTTTGTGTAAAGATCTGTTATTATATATTATATTTTATTCAGCTGCGATGGTAAGATTCTAATGTTGTTTTCTACTTTCTTCTTCTACCTCTTCTTCTTTAACCCAAATGGTTCGTATTTCCTTTCATCTTGAGTTGATTGATGGAGAATAGTGTCGACTCAAAGGGTACGGAACTGCGGGTCGTTACACATTCAACTCTACTTACCTGCAAAGATCAAGAATTCGAGAAGGGCACAACTTTTTGATTGTTCTCCTTTCGATGCAGGAGAAATAAAAATGGTATTAATTTGTCAATAAAATGATTTTCTTTTAGTATTCAACCTTATGATTACTAACAATGCTAAAACTGAATAAGTGGTTGCTGCAATAACCTACGTAAAAGAAGTTACCAACATTGAATATGTTCAAGCGCTAAATATAGGCATTATTACACTGTTGTGCGATCTAATTCTTGGCTTGGTTACTGAAAGTTACATAATGCTGCTGACGAACAAAAAGTCAAGGAAAAAGGTAGCATGCTTGAACGCCAACTTGATAAAACTAAAGGAAGTTATACAACTAACAGAGAGGAAGAGTATGAACAAGAGCTTGGCATTTGCTAGTATATATAATATAAACAATGTAAATAAGAAATGCTTACTGTTTAGTCATTATCATAGAAGAGAAGGGGCAAGCAAGGGGTTCGAGCTGGGTGAGTTGTGCTTGGTAGGTGGCAGACACAGGCGTGGCTATGGTGGGTAGGGGTCTGGTCGGAAGGAGGATTGGCGAGGTGGGTTGCTAAATGAGGGGAGGTTGCATGGTGGATCTAGGAGGGAGGAGTGGTCGGGAAAGCTAGGCTCGGAATCGGGTCGTCGAGGCAATCTCAGCGCATAGGTCAGGTGAGTGGAGGAATTTGATGTCGACGATGATGGTGTGATTGCATTAGGCTAAGGAGTTGATGAGATGGTTGGCACTTGGATAAATTATCAGATATAAAAATTTTGTGAGTGAAGGAAAAAGTTAGAGGAAATGAAATGGCAAAGGAAAAATATGAACGGGTAGAAATGAAAACGAATATAAAATAGAAGAAAAGGGAATAAATGAAATATAACGGTCATGAGTTGATTCCGTAGAAAAGTTAATGGTAAATTATTACTATTTAGGGCTGCATATTTCCATTTTGAAACAGAAGGAAGGTATGAAGGAACAAATTTGGTACCGTTACAACTGTGACGACCCGGAATTTTCGAGCATTTAAAATCAGAACATTTAATTGATTTTAAATATTCAATAGAGTAATTTTTACTTGAATTACGAATATCACAATTTATTTGATAATTGAATTATTAAATTAAATAAGTGAAGTTGGGTAAATTGTTGAATCTAGAGTTTTAAGCATGTTAAAAATAATTTGAAGGCTTGAAAAATTTATATTGATACTACTGAGGATAATAGAAGTTGTAAAATTAAATTTAACAGTGATTTGTTCAGTTTTGTATAGTTTAAATTGAATTTAAAAATAGCATTCCAAGGAACAGTCTCGGAATTCGATAAAACCAGTTCCATTGGATCCGTAATATTATATTATTATCGGATTTCAATTTTTGCAGCGTTCGGAGTTATTGTTTGATCGTACAACGCGTAAATGCATAGAAGAATTAATTAACTTTAATTTTCTTAGTCAAACCTTTTCATGGAAGCCACATTCTTCTAGCTTCTAACGCAAGCTTCTTTTCCCTCTCTTCAAATTCATGTCCACTTAAACATATTAACCAAAGCCTCATTCTTTAAAAACAATCGAAACCCTCAGTTGAGAGAAAAAAATGGCCGAGCTCTTAAAAGAAAAAAAAAGAGGGGAAAAGTGAATTCGAATTCGATTTTGAATCGATTGTCATTCGAAGTAGGAAAGGAGAAGGGCGCGCAATAATTGAGTCGCGATGGCGTTGGCAGTGGCGCGTGCAGTAGCGTACTAGGGCAGAGGCCGACGGCTTCGACGTCGTGCTCGATTTGGGTTCGCGTGCCTTGTTGGATGAAGGCGATGGAGTACTTCACGAGTTCAGGGAAAGAATCAAGGTCGCGACGTCATTCTTTGGTGGTCGGCATGACAGTGCTCAGCTAGGGTTCGAGAACGCGAGCGTGAGGCCGCAGAGAGGGAAGGTCATTTGGTTTTCATTCACGCATACGTACGCATTAGCATAGTCTCGGTCAACGTCATGTCCAGGATTGCTCATGGGGATGCGGTGGAGATGCAGTGGTGAGATGGCGGTCGATTTGGGATTTAGCAACGAGGTAAAGCTGGGTTATTTTATTTTATTTAATTGATATACGTATGTATATATGCAGACTTTTCCATAAATATATATGTATACAGGAAGTGAAAAAAATAATAGTGATTTGTTTAACAGTGATTTGTTTAGTTTTGAAATTTTATAGTTTAAATTGAATATAAAAATAGCATTCCGAGGCACAGTCTCGGAATTCGACGAAACCAGTTCCATTGGATCCATAATATTATATTATTATCGGATTTCAATTTTCGCGGCGTTCGGAGTTACTGTTTGATCGTACAACACGTAAATGCATAGAAGAATTAATTAACTTTAATTTTCTTAGTCAAACCTTTTCATGGAAGCCACACTCTAAAAGCTTCTAACGCAAGGTTCTTTTCCCTCTCTTCATATTCATGTCCACTTAAACATATTAGACGAAGACTCATTCTTTAAAAACAATCGAAACCCTCAATTGAGAGAAAAAAATGGCCGAGCTCTTAAAAGAAAAAAAAGAGGGGAAAAGGGAATTTGAATTCGATTTGAATCAATTGTCATTCGAAGTACGAAAGGGGAAGGGCGCACGATAATTGAGACGCGATGGCGTTGGCAGTTGCACGCACAGTACCGTACTAGGGCAGAGGCCGACGGCTTCGACGCTGAGCTCGATTTGGGTTCGCGTTCCTTGTTGGATGAAGGCGATGTCGTACTTCACGAGTTCAGGGAAAGAATCAAGGTCGCGGCGTCATTCTTTGGTGGTCGGCATGACCGTGCTCAGCTATGGTTCGAGCTCGCGAGCGCGAGGCCACGAAGAGGGAAGCTCATTTGGTCTTCGTTCGCGCGTACGTACGTGTTAGCATAGCCTTGGTCGACTTCATGTTCAGGATCGCTCGTGGTGATGCGGTGGAGAGGCAGTGGTGAGTTGGCGGTTGATTTGGGATTTAGCAACGATGTAAAGCTGGGCTATTTTCTTTTATTTAATTTATATAGGTATGTATATATGCAGACTTTTCCATAAATATATATTTATACAGGAAGTGGAAAAAAATAATAGTAATAATAATAATGATGATAATAACCATAAGTATGCACATGCACATTTTAAACTTACCAGTTGAATTTAAATTAATGTATTAAAGTTGTTTGCTTGTTTAATTTGCTCATTTAAATTTTTAGTTACTTAAAGTAATTTATAAAAAGAATTGGATTAAATTTACATAATTTGTGTAGAAGAAAATTTGTTAGTTTGAAATTTAATTAATTGTTCAAGTTGTTCGAATATTAATAAAATCATCCAATATTTATTCAAGGTAAAATCGTGAAGAAAACAAGGCGTGATGGTAATGGATTACAAACCAAATCAAAGGTGAGTTAACTCACTCAGTTAAATTTTCATTTAAATGATTAAATTTAAATAATTATTTGAATGATTGAAGTGATTGATGTGCTATAGTATGGTATATTTTGGAATTGGCAGATTATATTGTGCGAACGTTTGTGGATGCAGAAAACAGGTTGGAGGGATCCAACTGGACCCCTCAACATTTATATAAATTATTTAATTCCCTCCGTTGTGATTATTTTATATTCTGTGATGAATAATTTTAATTGGAATGTTAGATGTTATGGTATACCTGAATATATTCCGGTGCACTTTGTTATCAAAATATATAGAATTGGATTTTGGAAATAAAATGGAGAGAATTTGTAAGTGAAATAATTATATAAATTTAAATATATAAAGAATAAATTGGATATAAATAATAGTAGTTTTAAATTCTAATAAATAAATTTCGTATATGGAAGGGAAATTTTGAATAAACAGGAGATTAATGAATTTTAAACTTCAGTATTATTATTTTAAAAGAACAAAACATTTATTTAATATTTAAGATTTAAGTTATTTAAGAAGAATAAAGAAGAATTTGGAAAAAGCTAAAAAATTTATATTTCTGCTAAAAGATTTAAAATCAAATGGAAAATAATAAAAATAATTATGTCCATGATTAATGAATTTTGAAATAAATTGAGTAATTAAGGAAACTTATTTCAAATGGAATAAATTGGAAATCAATTTGGAAAACTGATTTAAGTGATTGAAGTTGGAATTCTCCCTGAATAACCAAGAACATTTTCAAAGTAAATTTTTAAATACAAGTTAAAAGTTTTAAAGTTGTTTTAAAAAGCAAGTTTTGGAAACTTTATTATTTCTAATATTTAAATTCTAAAGTAAGTATTTTCTCAAATCTATTATAGTAGTAATTACTTAAAAAGTAACTTAGTATTTTGTTTTTAAAAGTAAGGTTCTAGTTTTTTATTTTGTTAAATAACCTTATTTTCGAATATTCATATAGTATGTATTTTTAACAAATTATTGAAGTAATTTTAACTTAAATGCTTTAAAGTATATTTGAAAGTAAAGTGTTTTAAATTATTTTAAAAACCTAGTTTTGTGCTTGGTGATTTCAATGGAGATAGCAAATATTTGGGAAAGTTTATCCTGAAAAAGAAAGATGATTTGAAACTGTTTCAAAGGGGTGAAAATAGAAATATATCTTGTGAAGATATTTTTAAGGTTAATAAATAATTTGGGAAATTATTTATTGTTTGATGGTTGTTTGTGAATGTTAATTGATAGTTAAATAAAGGACTATCAATATTAGACAAATAAGTTGATCATTTCAAAGAGACCGGGATCGAGATTTATTTCTCAAAAACCACTTCGATCCGATTTGTACGTTTCGTGGAAAACGATTTTGGATTTGAAGATAGAGCAGTGAAGTGCAAGGGCTAGTCGCTACTAGTCTTGAGGGTATTTCCAAAATAGACGTAGTAGGAATAGTGCCTTCGGTTCCATTCGAACTCGGGACAGACTTGTATGGATGAATGCTTGCGAAACATCGTCTGGCGGACGATGGGCATTCTAAGGCATATGTTCTAAAAAGGTAACGCTTAGCCTCAAGCCTCATCAAATGGGAATGACTGAAAATTAGGGGTTATGCAGCAAGGCTAGGTGGGTAGCACCCAAGAAGGGTGAGGTCATCCCTGCCTAGATGTCCCTTTTATTTTGGCTTAGTGGGCGGTTGCTGATCCCAACCGCGGGGTGATCTCACTCGGGATTATCCCGTAAGGTGTAGTCCCGATCTTATGTTGCAGGGGAGCGGGCGTACTCCTCGGTACTATGATCAAGGCCACGTACTGTGAGAGTTGGTACCCCAGTGCCTAGTCATTAGTTGGAAATCCAATTTCCCTACGAGTTTTGTTTGTATTACCCACTCTGTGGCTAGTAGCTAGAATTTAATGAATGTAACAATTTCGACTATTTTATAAGTATTTGTATATAGACCCTATCATAATATCAGACGATTTGTATAAAATTGTTTTAGGTATCGTAAAGTACAAACCCAACATGTTTATTTGTGGCGTGGTCTTACGAGAAGCTTTTGTTTCAAAGGATTTTTGAAACTTTAATAATCAATTAAATGTGATTTTCTCACGCTGGTATTCCAGACTGACTTGGGTGTTATTTAATTATAATGCTCGGGTCAGACCGAGTATTATAGAATATTGAATTTGATGCTGTGGAACTCAGGAGACGAGTTGGATGATGATACGTACTTCCGTACTTGTCTATATATATATTCAGCTGTGTTGAGTTGCTGTGTATCCATTTGTATGTTGTTGTTTTTGAACCGTGATTGATGTACTATGATGATGTAATATATAAACAGAGATATTTGATTTTGAGTAAACACCATTTATTATCTATTATATTTTATTCCGCTGTGATGGTTAGATTCTGATATTGTTTTCTATTTTATTCTTCTACCTCTTCTTCTTTAACCCAAATGTTTCATATTTCTGTACAACTTGAGTTGATTGTTGTAGAATAGTGTTGATTCATGGGGTACGGATTTGTGGGTCATTACAATTGGTATCAGAGCCAGGTTTGAGATAACCTTGGCTCTGGTGGGAATTACTCATTAATTAGAGTCCGTAGTACTCTAGAATGAGTTTGAGCGTATTAATAGATATGAGCGCGTATTTGTCAGTGAATATAAATTGTTTTAATATTGTGTTGATTGGTTTATTGAGTGGCATATGAACCTTCGTCGGCACAGTCTGCACAACTGTATTGAAGGGGTTTCTAAACACTTGAATAGAACAATCGACACGGTGTTGTTTTAAATATGGGTGAATGAAATAATTTTACCCCAAAATATATTTTGATATAAAGAAAAGTTTTTGTAAACTATTTTAGCTAATATATGGTTGTGTGGATGTTAGAAAGAATAATATTAATGTATTATCATTGTTATGTGAAAATTTAACTAGAAATTTAAAATATAACCAAAGATTAAGGAGATAAATTCATTATAAAATGAAATTTGTAAATATGAATTATAAATGTAATTTATAAATTGAAATATAATCTAACAAGAATTTGTATGAGCATAAGATATGCAAATGAATTATAGTTAAAATTGATTTAAGCAGGATTTGAAATTTTAAAATCCCGAAGATTCTGGAAGTGTTTGTCGAAGGGTTTTGAAGATAAATAATAGCATTTTTTGTTTTAGAGATATTTCTGAAAGGAATTTATTTTTAAATGGACTTTGAAAGTGATATAGCATTGAAATCACTTGGATTAATGGAAAATAATTCTGATGATCACGGCCGCATCATCAGCATTCATTTTCGAATTTCTAAGTGACTGATTGCTGCCAAAAATTTCTTTGTTCAGAAAAGTTAGTTGTTTTGAAAATTTCAAAGGCAATTTCTTGAGGGTAAAACCAGGATTGGTTTGAATTTTGAGATGTGTGATTTGTGATGTTGAAGATTTCAAAATAATTTGAAACCAAAGGTCGGGTGTCTAAAAATCCTATCGAGATAGGTTGTAAGCTTATAAATTGAGATGATTTTTAAATCAGGAAGGGAATGTAAGCTTTGAATGTTGAAATTTAAATTTAAGGTGAAAAGTTGAAAATGAAATTAACTTGGATTGGGAAATAAAATTTAACTGGATTGAAATTAATTTAAATAGGCTGAAATTAATATCCAGTTGTATTCGAATTAAGTTGAAATCGAATTGAGTTCGATAAATCTGAGTTAAAATAAACTTGAATTGTAATAAAAATTCAGTTGAGTTATCGAATGGAATTAGATTCTTACCTGGATAAATGGAAAATAAGTTGGATAAGGATTGGATTGAAATAAACAAACCAGAATGCATAAAGTAAAATATGCTTAGGTTATAAATAAGCATAAGGCTTGAGTTAAAAATAAAGGAAGAATATATTCAAACCTATAATGAATGGAATTGTGAAAATAATAAGTGGTGATTTCTAAAATTTGAAAAGTGGGATAGAAAACATAAAATAAATTTTTTTGATGAATTGAAAAATAAAATGAAAATCAAAACTTGAATTATAGAATAAATTGAACTTAAGAAAATTTGATGAAATGATTTTGAGATTAAAAATCAAATATTGGATTATAAATAGGGAAAGAACTATTTAGATAATGAAATATGTAATGAGAACCTAATGTAGTTAAATAGAAGCTGAATTGGTGAGTTAATATTGAGGTTTGGAAACAAAACTTAAGTTATAAATCAAATTTGACTTGAATCATTAGTGAAGAAAATATATTGCCTTGCAATTAATTAAATGAATTGAGAATGTAATTGAATTGTGAGTTCATGAAATTGGGTGGTAAATTGAAAATAGGTAGTGGATTCAGAACTTGAGTTATTAATTAAAATTTAACTTGAAGTGTTAACAAATTATATATAATTGGAAATGTATGGAATAAAAATGAAATTGTATTAAAATAGTAATAGTTTGAATTGCAAATAAAATCCAAATATGTGGAAATAAATTGGATATGGCCTTGTAATCAATTGAACGAGTTGAATCTGAAAGTTAAATTTTATAATAACTAATCAAAAGAAATTGTAGATTGAAATGAGATTTGATTTTGATAGAGTTAAGTTGAATAGAAAAGAGAAAAATTTACTTGTAAAATGAAAATGAGCTTAAGTATAAAAATTTGAAATAAATTGAAGTAAACTTAAAGCTAAATAAATGGAAGAGAGTTGAATTGAATTCAACTTAAACTAAGTTTATGATATTGGGTTGAGTTTAAATCAAGTGAAAATAAATTTGAATCGAAATAGAATTTGGAGAGTAATAAATAATATTTAAGGAAATGAAAATTCATAATGGATTGAGTGGATAAACTAATTATATTGAATAAATAAATGGATAGAATAAATAAGAATCAAATGAATGATGGAAATAGAACTTGTCGTAAAAAGAATGGAAATGAACTTAAGTCATCGACTTAAGTAAGTGTAGAATGAAAGCTGAACTCAAAATGAAACGTTGTTTAAATGAGTTGAGAAATAGTTATTGAATGAAATAGCCTGGATTGTTTTCGAGTTAAATAAAATAGTTTGGAATAAACAAATATGGAATGAAATGTAAATGAATGGATTGTGGATGAAATTTAAACAGAATGTGTCGGCTAGATCAAATTGTTTTGAGTGGAACCTGTTTGAATAATGAAACTAGTTTGGTTAATAAAATGAAATGCAAGTGAATGGATTCAAATTTAAAATGCAATGGAAATGAGAATATATGGATTGTGAATAAATTTAAAAATGGAATAGAATTAAGTATAAATTGAGTTGAAATCAATTTAAATTGGTATAAAACATAAGTACTTATTTATTCACATAGATCTCGTCAAATTGCACAGAATAAATTGTCATTTGATGTAAATGGAAGTGATTAAAATTCTATGTATTGATCGGAGTAAATTAAATTGATTTTGAGAGCAATTGAATTAAATATGAGTTCGGTTTGCGTAAAAATAAATTAAATGTAAGCCATTGAGTTTTAAACCATTCAAATTGATGAAGTTGTGTACGAATGGATTGGAAACCATTCAAATTGAATGAAAATGATTATAAATTAATTGGAACAGTGGAATTAGTATGAAAATTGTATAAGTTGCTTACGGAAAAATGTTTGATGTGAATTTCTTTTAGAATACATATGTTTAACTATTGCAAATAAATGAAATGTTGTTAAATTTCATATGTATGACACTTACATGTTTAAATTGAGTAAGTACAGGTATTGGAAGCCGTGTGGCTGGATTTTGGGCACGCTAACTGCTAAATAAATAAGCTGCTTGCTTAAAAATGCTAAATAAGGTACGCCTACACAATAAAATAGGAAATATGAACTGTTTTTGTTTTTTCCGACCGTGTGGGTCGATGTATGCATATTTATATCTTTTGTCAAATTACAAAAGCTCCTCCGTACAAAGGAGACTGCCAAAAAAATTTAGGAAAAATTTTAGTTAGCGACAAAACGATTTCAAAATTGGGAATTAAAATAATGTGGTGAATGAAACTAATTTAAAGTAATGATATATCAGTTATAAATGGAAGATAAAATTAAGTGTTCAGAGTTGAAAATAAATTAAATTCATATTGAAATAGGGGAACCAATTTGAATAGAAATAGATATAAACTAAAAGTGGTGAAATGAAAATGAATAAAGAAACATATAAAATGCTTATACTAAACTTAAGAAGGGAATGGTAAATTCTTAAATGGGAAATTGAAATTTGGTATTACAAATATATTCTAAGTTAATATTTGGATGAATAGAGATTGACATTTGGTAAGGAAGTCAATAAAATGTTTTGAATGTTGTGATTGGATATTTTTGCTAAGTGGAATATACAGGTATTATGAAGGAAAAGAAAAATGGGTTTTTATTCTAGAAGATAAATTTGAAACGCTCGACAAAAAGGTATGTGTTTAAAAATTTTATATGAAATTTTATTGTGATTTTGATTGAGCCACTTGGCTTTTTGTTTTCTTTTTGGATTTGGGAGCCCGTAGAGTCCTTTTTTAGTTGTACCAAGCTAGCCGCGCAAAGGAGACGCCGACGAAATTTTTCGGGAATTTACGGAGTTAGAAAAATTTTGAGAAAATTTTGATAATTCAAAATTTAGCTTTGAATTATAATTTGAATGATTGTATAAATAGAGTTGTTTGGGAACTATGGAAAAGTTTGGGAAGTTAATAAGAATAATAATGGATCTTTTATAAGAAGATAGTTGGTAAGATGTTGAATTGTTAGAAACCGTTTGGTTTCGAGGAAAAGTAAACGGGTATTGGACCATTCTTCCTAACTATTAATTTCGGGACGAAATTCTTTTAAGGAGGAAGGAATGCGACGACCCGGAATTTTAGAGTATTTAAAATTGGAATATTTAATTGATTTTAAATATTCAATAGAGTAATTTTAACTTGAATTATGAATATCACAATTTATTTGATAATTGAATTATTAAATTAAATAAGTGAAGTTGGTTAAATTGTTGAATCTGGAGTTTTAAGCATGTTAAAAATAATTTGATGGCTTGAAAAATTTATATTGATAGTACTGAGGATAATAGAAGTTGTAAAATTAAATTTAACAGTGATTTGTTCAGTTTTGTATAGTTTAAATTGAATTTAAAAATAGCATTCCAAGAAACAGTCTCAGAATTCGACAAAACCAGTTCCATTGGATCCGTAATATTATATTGTTATCCGATTTGAATTTTCGCAGCGTTCGGAGTTATTGTTTGATCGTACAATGCATAAATGCATAGAAGAATTAATTAACTTTAATTTTCTTAGTCAAACCTTTTCATGGAAGCCACATTCTTCTAGCTTCTAACGCAAGCATCTTTTCCCTCTCTTCAGATTCATGTCCACTTACACATATTAACCGAAGCCTCATTCTTTAAAAACAATCGAAACCTTCAGTTGAGAGAAAAAAATGGCCGAGCTCTTAAAAGAAAAAAAGAGAGGGGAAAAGTGAATTCGAATTTGATTTTGAATCGATTGTCGTTCGAAGTAGGAATGGAGAAGGGCGCGTGATAATTGAGTCGCGATGGCGTTGGTAGTGGCGCGCGCAGTAGCGTACTAGGGCAGAGGCCGACGGCTTCGACGTCGAGCTCGATTTGGGTTCGCGTGCCTTGTTGGATGAAGGCGATGGCGTACTTCACGAGTTCTGGGAAAGAATCAAGGTCGCGATGTCATTCTTTAGTGGTCGGCATGACAGTGCTCAACTAGGGTTCGAGCTCGCGAGCGCGAGGCCACGGAGAGGGAAGCTCGTTTGGTTTTCATTCGCGCTTACGTATGCGTTAGTGTAGCCTCGGTCGACGTCATGTCCAGGATCGCTCGTGGGGATGCGTTGGAGATGCAGTGGTGAGTTGGCGGTCGATTTGGGATTTAGCAACGAGGTAAAGCTGGGTTATTTTATTTTATTTAATTGATATACGTATGTATATATGCAGTCTTTCATAAATATATATGTATACAGGAAGTGAAAAAAATAATAGTAATAATAATAATAATGATAATAACCATAAGTATGCACATGCACATTTTAAACTTACCGGTTGAATTTAAATTAATGTATTAAAGTGGTTTGCTTGTTTAATTTGCTCATTTAAATTTTTAGTTACTTAAAGTAATTTATAAAAAGAATTGGGTTAAATTTACATTATTTGCGTAGAAGAAAATTTGTTAGTTTGAAATTTAATTAATTGTTCAAGTTGTTCGAATATTAATAAAATCATCCAATATTTATTCAAGGTAAAATCGTGAAGAAAACAAGGCGTGACGGTAGTGGATTACAAACAAAATCAAAGACGAGTTAATCTCACCCGGTTAAATTTAAATTTAAATGATTAAATTTAAATAATTATTTGAATGATTGAAGTAATTGATGTGCTATAACATGGTATATTTTGGAATTCGCAGACTATATTGTGCTAACGTCTGTGATGCAGGAAACAGGTTGGAGGGATCCAACTGGACCCCTCAACATTTATATAAGTTATTTAATACCCCTTGTTGTGATTATTTTATCTTCTATGATGAATATTATTGTTAATTGGAATGTTGGATGTTATGGTATACCTGAATATATTCCGATGCACTAAGTTATCAATATATATGGAATTGGATTTTGGAAATAAAATGGAGAGAATTTGTAAGTGAAATAATTTTATAAAATTTAAATAAATAAAGAATAAATTGGATAAGAATAATAGTAGTTTTAAATTCTAATAAATACATTCCATATATAGAATGGAAATTTTGAATAAACAGGAAACTAATGAAATTTAAACTTTAGTATTATTATTTTAAAAGAACAAAACATTTATTTAATATTTAAGATTTAAATTATTTAAGAAGAATAAAGAAGAAATTGGAAAAAGCTGAAATTTGTATATTTCAGTTAAACGATTTAAAATCAAATGGAAAATAATAACAACAATAATTAAGTCCATGATTAATGAATTTTGAAATAAATTGAGTAAGTAAGGAAACTTATTTCAAATGGAATAAATTGGAAATCAATTTGAAAACTGATTTAAGCGATTCAAGTTGGAATTCTCCCTGAATAACCAAGAACATTTTCAAAGTTAATTTTTAAATATAAGTTAAAAGTTTTAAAGTTGTTTTAAAAAGCAAGTTTTGGAAACTTTATTATTTCTAATATTTAAATTCTAAAGTAAGTATTTTCTCAAATCTATTATAGTAGTAATTACTTAAAAAGTGACTTAGTATTTTGTTTTTAAAAGTGAGGTCTAGTTTTATATTTTATTAAATAACCTTATTTTCGAATATTCATATAGTATGTATTTTTAACAAATTATTGAAGTAATTTTGACTTAAAAGTTTTAAATTATATTTCAAAGTAAAGTGTTTTAAATTATTTTAAATATCTAGTTTTGTGCTTGGTGATTTCAGTGGAGATAGAAAATATTTGGGAAAGTTTATCCTGAAAAAGAAAGATAATTTGAAACTGTTTTCAAAGGGGTGAAAAAAGAAATATATCTTGTGAAGATATTTTTAAGGTTAATAAATAATGTGGGGAATTATTTATTGCTTGATGGTTGTTTGTGAATGTTAATTGATAGTTAAATAACCGACTATCAATATTGGACAAATACGTTGATCGTTTCGAAGAGACCGGGATCGAGATTTATTTCTCGAAAACCACTTCGATCCGGTTTGTACGTTTCGTGGAAAACGATTTTGGATTCGAAGATGGAGCAGTGAAGTGCAAGGGCTAGTCGCTACTAATCCTGAGGATATTTCTGGACGTAGTAGGAATAGTGCCTTCGGTTCCGTTCGAACCCTGGACGGACTTGTATGGATGAATGCTTGCGAAAGGTCGTCAGGTGGACCATGGGAATTCTAAGGGATATGTTCTAAAAAGGTAACGCTTGGCCTCAAGCCCCATCAAATGGGAATGACTGAAAATCAGGGGTTATGCAGCAAGGCTAGGTGGGGTTATGCAGCAAGGCTAGGTGGGTAGCACCCAAGCAGGGTGAGGTCATCCCTGCCTAGATGTCCCTCTTATTTCGGCTTAGTGGGCGGTTGCTGATCCCAACCCCAGGGTGATCTCACTCGGGATTATCCAGTAAGGGGTAGTCCCAGTTTTATATTGCAGGGGAGCAGGCGTACTCCTTGGTACTATGATTTAGGCCACGTACTGTGACAGGTGGTACCCCAATGCCTAGTCATTAGTTGGAAATCCATTTTCCCTATGAGCCTTGTACGAGTTTTGTTTGTATTACCCACTCTGTGGTTAGTAGCTGGAATTTAATGAATGTAACAATTTCGGCTATTTTATAAGTATTTGTATATAGACCCTATTATAATATCAGAGGATTTCTATAAAATTGTTTTAGCTATCGTAAGGTAAAAACCCGACATGTTTATTTGTGGCGTGGTCTTACGAGATGCTTTTGTTTTCAAAGGATTTTTGAAACTTTAATAATCAATTGAGTGTGATTTTCTCACGCTGGTATTCCAGACTGACTCGCGTGTTATTTAACTGTAATGCTTGGGTCAGACCAAGTATTACAGAATACAGGATTTGATGCTGTGGAGCTCAAGAGACGAGCTGGATGACGATATGTACTTCCGTACTTGTTTATATATATATTCCGCTGTGTGGAGTTGCTGTGTATCCATTTATATGTTGTTGTTGTTGAACTGTGATTGATGTACTCTGATGACGTAATATATAAACAGAGATATTTGATTTTGAGTAAAGATCATTTATTATCTATTATATTTTATTCCGCTGCGATGGTTAGATTCTGATGTTGTTTTCTATTTTCTTCTTCTACCTCTTCTTCTTTAACCCAAATGGTTCATATTTCCGTACAACTTGAGTTGATTGTTGTAGAATAGTGTTGACTTAAGGGGTACGGATTTGTAGCTCGTTGCAACAACGGACAATTTATTGCTTCCATTGCGCACCAGACCTTAAACTACAGAAATTAATATACCGCAGATATCAAAAAGACGAGACAACTAAAGCGGTATGCAGATATATCAATTGTATGATTGAATTATAAAAATTCGAATTTCTACTAGCGGAAAATGCAGCACAAATGCAGAAAATAAGATCGACGGAGCTACAGAAGGCCGAATTTGATGAAACAAAATTTAACGTCTCTCCCGGAAGATAATTTACGAATTTTCTATCTAAAAATATTCAAATTTGGAAAATATTTTATTATCATCAAATATTAGCTGATTTAAATTGAAATAAAATTACACAACAAAATAAACATTCGTATTATATGTTGAAAATTTACCAGTTGCTATATTAAAATTGACGTATTCCGGATATCAAATTTATTTTTCGAAATTTTATCATTCTAAATCTCAAAAAAATTCAGTTAATTTAATAAACGAAATTACTAAAATTTATGGGTCGTTACATAATCCCTGCCTACACTGTAATTTTTTACCGAATTACTATACAAATCAACACCATATTAATTCATCACATATATGCATGTTAATTTATTTTATCCCCATAATTATTGCATGCATATATTCTACAATTGGTTTTTGACTCACAGTCTTAATTATATAAATTACCGTAAGTCTCTATGTTTATTAATTGACAATTGATTACTTGCATTAATTACTCTTCCTCCATTTTATTCTCTTGCAATAACATATCTATTTCTAATCATATCAATTGGTTGCTACAATATATGTTCCCTTTCTTGTCACTTCCTATCAATTAATCACCTCTACCATTAATTAAATATTAATTTCCCTTTTAAACAAACACCGTCAATTAATCTTCCCTATTAATTGATTTTATATAATTTCTCTCTCTAATTTATTTGTTACACAATTATATATATATATATATATATATATATATATTCCAAGTAATATTAATTAGTTGTTCCATTTACAAACATTTCTATGTTCTAAAATTTCAAACGTATAAAACTTAATTAAATTATTTGCATATATAATTGTAATGTAATGCAAGGTGTTACATGACTTATATATAACTACACGTAAACTGCCACTTCATGTATAACAATATATATAACTGTGTAAGCTGGCACTTCAGGTATATCAATATATAACTGTTTGTGGTTGCCACTTCCGGTATAACAGTATATATAATTGCTAGTAAGCTGCAAATTCTGGTATAGCAATCAAAGTTCAATTTTGTTGATCGATTCCTACTATGGAAATTCGGCTCTAACACAGAGCTATTGGGCAATAGCAAATCAATTCAACTTCATTTAGGCACTTCATGTTTGATAGCAACAATGGTTATGATGCATAAAATTTGACTCTAATGCCTACTATTTTTTTTATTATGTACAAAGTATAGGCAAATTCATGTTATTATACCTAGCATTATATCTTATTTTTTTGTAACTATATCAAAATCAGATTCATACGAGTGTAGTCTTCCAACTCTATTTTGTTCATATGTACTCTGTTAACAATTCATTTTATACACTATTCGGCCAATCCTTGCAAATTCTTAATCCAACTCTATTCGTGAAAATTGAACGTCTATTTGAGATAACAACATTGATTGGTTTGTTTCATCGCTCCTATGAGTAGAACTAATTAGTTAGAACTTGATTTAGATCTTTATTTTCACTTTTGGTTCATTAATTATTATCATTGGGACTTGATAATTATGTCGTCGTTATTATTTGCATACTAGATTATGTAGCTTCATATACCTAATATGTAACAACCCGATTTTTCGATGCCCAAAAATCTGACATCAATACGGTCCACTGTATCAAATGTTGAACAATCGAATGCCGAAAAATTGAACCATTAGTGTTAAAGAAGAAGGAGGTAGAAGAAGAAATAGAAAACAACATCAGAATCTCACAAACGCAGCGGAACAATATATAACAGATAAAGATTAATCTTTTAAAACAAAATAATTATATATGTTTTATATATTACATCATCAGAGTACAATACAATCAACATCACAATCCACGACGGTTATAATATCTCGTCCTTTCAAAGCTGCATAAATAGCTTACACTGCACAACAGAAATATGAATTTACAGAAATACGCCTTGTCATCCAGCTCATCTCCTGAGCTCCACAGCAGTCCATCTAGAATATGTACTCTATAATATTCGGTCTTACTCGGGCATTATAGTTAAATAGCACCCAAGTCAGTCTGGAAAACTAGCGTAAGAAAACACAATCAATTGGATTATTAAAATTTTCAAAATCCTTTGAAATCAAAGGTATCTCGTAAGACCATGCCACAAATAAACATGCCGGGTTTTTACCTTACGATAACCAAAACATTTTTATCAAATCCGTCTGATATTATAATAGCGTTTATAGAAAGTAAAATAGAATCTAGCTGAAATGCTTGCATCTCACATTTCAGCATAGTTGGGGACAATCAAAACCGTACAAGCGCTTATTGGAGATTGGATTCCATACAATGGTAGGGCTATTGGGGTATCGCCTGTCACAGTTCATGGTCAAGATCACCATACCGAGGATCCACCCTGATCCCCTACATCACAAGGCCGGAGCTACCCCATACTGGATAGTTCGAATAAGTTCATCACGCGGCTGGGATCAGCAACCGTCCGCACAGCCGAATGAAAGGGACCTCTAGACAAGGGTGACCTTACCCTAATTGGTTGCTAGCCACTTAGCCTTGTGTGTACCTCCCTTTTTTAGCCATTCTCGATTGATAAGGCTCGAGGTTAAGCTTTACCTTTTAGAACATATTCACTTAGAATGCTCATCGTCCTCCTTGTGATGTTTTGATAGCATTTGTCTATACAAGTTCGTTTTGGGTCCGAACAAACCGAAGGCACTACTCTTACTACATCCATTTTGGTATCACCCTCAAGATTAGTAGCGATTAGCCCTTGCACTTCACTACTTCATCTTCGACTCCCAACTCTTGTCTTCCTCACGAAAACATTCAAACTGGATCGAAGTGGTTTTCAAGAAATTAATCCCGATCCCAGTCTCTTTGAAATGATCAGCGCATTGTCCAATATTGATAGTCGGTTATTAAACTATCAGATAACATTTCCAAACAACCATCAGTCTTAATTTTTTTTCCAAATTAGTCATTATTCAAAATATCTTCGCAAGATATCTTTCCACACTTCAACCCTTTGAAAACAGTTTCCAAGTTACTTCCTCTTGCGGAATAAATTTATAAATATTGTTTATTCCACTGAAAATGGCCAAGTCTAAATACTTTAAATTTTAAAATAATTTAAATCACTTTATCCAAAAATATATACTTTAAAATACTTAAAGTAAAACTACTTAAATACTTTATTTAAATACTAGTTATGAAATTTTATAATAATTTCTTATGTAAACTTAAGCCAAAACTAATTTTAAAATAAAAGTTATGAATAAGTTTTTCAAATAAAAATTTAGCCAGCTATCTTTAAAATAAAACTACTTTATAAAATATAAATATTATAATTATCTTTTTAAATCATAATACCAATTAACCTTCCAAAATAATTACTCTATAACTAATTCAATAAATATTTACCTTTAAAACTTTAAACAACTTAACTAATAATTTCTCTAAAACATTCTTTTAAAACAACTTTAAAACTTTTAACTTATACTTAAAAATCTGTTTTAAAAACGTACTTGGCATTTCAGGGAAATACAATTTTCTTTCACAACTTTTAAAAGTAAACCACTATTTATATTTAAAACAAATTATAATTCCTATATAACTTTCCATCGTGAATTTATACTTCCAAATATCCACTGATATCTTATTTCACTTTATAAACCCAGTATATAAATTCCATAGTTATCCTCCTTTAAATAACCATTTCAAACAATGTATAAATTTCCAAATCGATTTCCAGATTTTCCCTATTTCAAAATAAATTCCTTTACTTACTCAATTTATTTCAAAACCCATTAATTTCAGATTTAACTTCTTTATTATAATTTAAATTCCTATTTAAACTGAATAAACCAATTTCATACTTTTCCAAATTCTTTCTTATCTTTTCCCAAAACAAATTTAAACCTTGAATTTAAAATAAATTCTATATTCCATTAAATAATATCACTTAATGTTTAAAAAAAATTCATTTATTCCCATTTATTCAAAAATCCCCTTTCCCATACTCGGACTTATTTATATGAAATTAAAATAAACTTTTATCTTTTCTAAATCATTCTTTAATTTATCCAAATTCTCTATGATTATTTTACTTAAACATTCTCACTTTTATTGTAGCGACCCAACTTCCACATTCCAGGAAGTTGCTTCGCTAATAAGAAAGAAAGGGATAGAAAAGAGAAAGAAAGAGAAGAAGAAGAAACAATACATCAGAATCTAAACAGCGGAACGAATAAATTATATTAATAACATAAAATATTACATAGTTTAAAATCACTATCAGAGTACACAGATAATACAACACATACTAGACAGTTATAAACACCTGTCAATTATTTACAACATAATACAACTCAGAGACAACACAGGACACACAACGGAATACTAATATCTAACGCAGAAGCCTCCTGCTCCATTGCTCCTCCAATATACGTCAAAGCAAACCTGATTCCCTTGGATACTCGTAAAATTTGAGTACCCAAGAGTTTATGAAAAACAAAAATAAACTCCAGGTCAGACATGGGTCTGGTGTGAGTAACAGGTTAAAGTTGCTTAACTTTCAAAAACCTTTTTAAAAGAAAGGTATCACGTAAGACTTCCCACACATAAACATGGAAAAGTTTTTACCTTACGCTAATCAAAACATTTGATAGGAAATCCAGTGATATTATAATAGGTCTAGGGTTTTCAAGTAAATATGAAATAGCTGAAATGTTACATTCATTAGATTCCAGCTACTAGCCACAAAAGTGGGTAATACAATCAAAACCGTTGGCACTTATTGGATTTTGGATTCCATACAATGGCAGGGCTACTGGGGTACCGCCCGTCATAGTACGTGGCCTAGATCAACGTACCGAGGAGTACTCCCACTCCCCTGCAACACAAGGACGGACCCATTCCTTACTGAATAGTTCCGAACAAGACAACCCCGCAGTTGGTGCGCATATCCAACTGCCCACAAAGCCGAATAAAAAGGGACCTCTAGACAGCGATCAATCTTGCTCTCTAGTGGGTGCTACCCACGAAGCCTTGCTGCACCTCCCCTGTTTTAGCCATTCCCGGTTGATTAGTCTTGAGGCTACGATTACCTTTAGAGGACACATTATCTTAGAATGCTCATCGCCCACCTGACGATGTTCTGAAAGCATTCAATCTATACAAGTTCGTTCCGGGTTCGAACGAAACCGAAGGCATTATCTCGTTACACTCATTACGGAATCACCCACAGAGTTAACGATGATAACCCTTGCACTCTGAATCTCCATCTCGAATCTATAAGTAATATTCCATCAAACTCATTATGGAATTACCCATAGAGTTATACTGACGTATAGCCCTTACACCTCGAGTCTTCACTATTCACATAAGATTCACGACCTATCGTTAATTTGGATCGATGTGGTATTCGGATATCCAAATATGGAAACCCGATCTCGCTCTCATCGAAATGCAAAACGTGTCTTTTAGGTCCAAGTTGTTTTAGAGTTTAAAACAAATTCAATTATTTTATCTATATACACACCGATAGATAATTCATAGATTCACAACAGATAATTATCATTATCAAACCACAGATAATCCACATTATCACTATTAAAAGATAATCCATATCATAATGCAACCAATGCATCCATATCAATCAACAATGCTAATCTCTTTACTGAGATTCAAACCATTCAAAGTAACCATGTGAAGACCCGCGTTTCGTACTCCTTGAATATACACTAATCTCCATAGATTAACTCAAGATGAACAGAAATACGAATTATCAATGTTTAAGAAAAAGAAAGAGAGAGAAGAAGAGATAAGAAGATAGAAAATAGAGAGA
Source organism: Allium cepa (assembly GCA_030765085.1). Taxonomy (NCBI): domain Eukaryota; kingdom Viridiplantae; phylum Streptophyta; class Magnoliopsida; order Asparagales; family Amaryllidaceae; genus Allium; species Allium cepa. Next base: position 15,169,773 of record CM060942.1, read on the forward strand.
AAAGACAGAAAATAGAGAGAAATAGAAAAACAACAAAACAATATCAGAATCTCACAATCGCAGGGGAACAACATATAAGAAATAAATGAATAATCTTTAAACAAAGAACTATATCAGTTATTACATTTTATACATTATATTACATTACATCAGAGTGTACAACAAACAACAACAAACAGCGGAAAAGAAATACTATATACTAATAATACGCCATGCCATCCAGCTTACCTCCAGCAACTCCTGAATTCCAGAATATCCTGATAAACCTTAACTCTTGACTGCCCGTGTGGAAATTGGTGGGCACCCAGAGTTTAGGAAGGAAAACAATAAACTCCGAGTCAGTCATGTGACTGGTGCGAGAACTCAAAACAGTTTATTTATCTTTAAAATCAAAATAGAGGAATATTTTTAAATTCAATTCGCAATGCTTTTAAAAAAGAGGCTACCATAAGACCTTCCACCACACACACAATGCAAACGCAGACATGGAGGAGATTTCTCCTTATGATAGTCAAAGATGCTTGATACGCATTAAAAAGAAACATTTGATATTATTACTAGTGCATAGTGTAGAGAAAATCATTTCGAAAGTAGAATATAAATCTTAGCCAGCATAGGTACCATTATATTATGCCTACTATAGCTACAATATTAGATGGCAGGTTCTACAACTAAAACCGTACAAGTCTCGTATTGTTTCTTTGGATTTCCAACAAATGGTCAGGCCAAGGAACTTCCTATTGCCACATGAGAACGCTTCTGGAATGACGTCCCCGAGAACCAAACCAGATCTCTGCCAACACAAGGCCGGGTTACCCCTAACTGGGTAACTACTGACACGAGTATGCCATCCCCCGGTCCTTTGGGACCTTTAACCGAGCGCTCATAATCAACATCACACCAAATAATAAGTGTTTCAACATGAGTAAGTATCCGGGCTCCATACCATGATACCACCCTTTTCTAGAAGGAAATGCACATACCCTAAAGGGAGCTACCCCTCATAACCTTGCCGCATCATTCCTGTTTTGACCATTCCAGGGTGTGAGGCTCGACGAAGTCTCATCCACAAAAACACACTTTATAAAAAAGCCGTGCTTTGGGCCAACAAATGATCATAGAAATGATCACTAAGATAAACGATCAAACAAATGATCCTATCACAAATGATCAACACAATGATCATTTCACAGCAACACTCAGCATGTCACATTACCAAATTGGGAATATATCGCTGATAACATTCAACTACATAACCTCTGAGCTCGTACGTCTCAGAGAAGGGTGTTAAGCTAAAAGAATAAATTCTCCGCCACCAACAGAAATATATTTGAAAGAAATCTGCTTTATATCTCAATTTGTAATGTCATACATACAATCCATACAAGTCTGTTCCAGGCTCGAACAGAACCGAAGGCACCTACAAAGAAGTCCTTGCAATCCGGATATCGACAATCCTGATCGGATTTCCTATCACATATGGAGAACTCTATACCAGAGCAACTCGGTTCAGAGTCAATCGACAGGTCATCCTATCGCTCTCGCAAATACCCGGTCTTCAACACCGGTCATCAATGCTATCCATTACGTCGTATCACTATTCGGAATGGGCAATCCAAATAAGGAGCGCAATAATTTAAAAATAAGTGTAGCATTCAAATTCAGCAAATCACAACAAATACCATTCAAAGGTAAATATTGATATTCGGTTATCGAACTATCAATGGATATGCACAACATCACCAGATTCCAAATAATTTTCCAAATTATTTATTTCCCAAAATTATCTTTACAAGATATATAATTTCAATACCTCAAAAATAAATCAATATTTATTTTTAAACAAATTCCACTTTCTTTTATAAATTCCATAGTGAATTTACATTCCAAAATATCTACGAATATACGATTTCAATTATTCATTTTCAATTTATCTTCAAAAAGATAAATTCTCAAAATATTCACTTTATATTGGATAAAACATTTCCATACTTATTTATTCATAAGTAATTCACAAATTTTATCTATTTTCAACCTTTGGAAAATATTAAATATACCCAAATCGAGATTAAGTACATATTTCATTCTTTAAGGAAATCATTCTCTTAAACATATTTATCTGGGCCAAAACGAATGTTGCGTAAAATATAGTTACGACAACCCAAAATCACTAGTATAGGGATTCGAAATTAAAATAGATATATAAATCCCAATACTATACAAAACATTTCCCTTCGGAAATCATTTACTATAACAACAGTGTTATAGTCCACCATTTCCTTCTATTTCTCGAAAACGTCTATTTCAACAATGAATGTTGAAATCTATGGTTTCGAATCATAACACATTTAAAAACATCGTTAGATCGTTTTAATTCTGTTTAAAATATCACATCCTAAATATTTTCTTTAACATATTATTCACTATTCAAAAACGTGAATATACTTTGTTAACAAATTTCATCCTTTTATTCATTTTATTTCAAAGGATTGTTCACAGTCAAAAACGTGAATATAACTCCATTAATAGGTTTCAACAATTTACTTATCAAAATAAGTCATTTGCGAATTTATAAAACAATGTTTATAAATTCCATTTCTATTTATTTTATAACTACTTCCTTTTTATAAATCTCCTTTATTAACCTATTCACTTTATAACTCAATTATAAACCAAAAGTTCACATTATAAGTTAAATGCTTATAAAACGATTATTTTACAAAATCGTTCTTTTTAAGACTTTCCAAATTATAAATCTTACAACTTATAAGATTCATTTATTTAACTAAATCTACTCTTCAAATAACTTTACAAATTTTATAAACCTACTGCTTATAAAATTCCATTTATAACTTCATAGTTTATAATTCTATAAATTTCATTCATTTATGAAATTCATTCACAATTCATTCTAACACTTATAAAAGCTTGTTTTATAATCCCAACGTTTTAATTTACAAATACCCATCTTATAATTTTTTTATATAGATCAATTTATATTATTCTTTAAAACGTCTTTGAACTCCTTTATAATTTCATCATTTTGATTTATAAAAGAATCAAATTTTATAAATCCTATATTTTCAACTTTTCATAATAAATTCAAAAATCCCGATTAAACTATTTTATAAAATCACTAGCCTCGTATTTTCAAAAAAATCAACCTTTAACTATATTTCTCAAAAACCATAATTTTTATAACATTTAAAATTTATACGTTTGTTTATTTAAAATGAATCAATTCCAAACATATAGTATATTTTCAAAAATCACTTTAAAAGTCATTTTAAAATTCCAAAACTTGGTCCAACGATGCTACATACCAAATAGTCAATCACGACAACAACGACATCATATATCGATATGATAATCCATCAAATATCAAAATATCTGAAATCAAATAAAAACTGTTAAGGAATCCAGTTGGATCCCTCCAACATATTTTCCTACATCCAAAGATGTTAGCACAATACCAATTCCGTTCCAGTACGAAATTATCGTGGTATATGGGATTTAAAATATTATCCGCTTAATAGACGGCGCAATAGGGTCTCATCCGCTATACAATGCAGGAAATCAATAACTGCAATATATACATATGCCAATATATATATATATATTGCTATTATATATAATACCAATTTCAATGTTTATGAAATATTCACGGTATATGTTTTTAATAAATAACATCCGCTTACTAACGGCGCATAATGTCTATTTTAACAATCAATAGATATAATCATCATTCAAACATGCATTCAAATATTTTAAATATAACTATTTAAAATTAAAATCAAAACTGATTCGATTGAGTGAGAAGTTCTCACCTTGATTTCAATTTCGTTTTAGCGAATTATTTCGAATAAAATTAAACGGACGTTTAATTTTTACCCCAAATTCTCACTAACTCCAAACGACTACAATCCAATTCCATGGTGTAGTGCTCGTCCACACGATTCCAACGCTTCCTGTTTCGCTCGTTTTCGACCTCGTATGAAAAAGATATGATTTTCACAAGTTTTACACGAATTTTATATAAACTAATTACAACAAAATTTTTATTTTTAACCTATACTTAATCATCACCGTCCATACCAGATCCAACGCCCCCCTCCCATCTTTCCAAACTCACATTACAACTACAGGTATCATATACGCGCAAGAACCCATATAGTCACGAGCTAGGTTTTTACTTCGCGCCACCAACAGTCGACTAAAATTCGATCAGGTACCCTCATGTCGCGCGCCTCCCCCAGAGCGACCACCGGCCAAGATGCGGCCAAGCTCGGCTCCCCCTACAGCCTCGAAATGCGTGCGCAACTTCGGCCCTTCTACCTCAATTTGCCGTTAATCCGTGGCTTTGTTTTCGATCATACCCGTTGAGATCGAAGATCTCACGTAGCTCTACAACTTTGTAGTTGGAGATTTCTTGAATTGAAGTGTGGATTGGAAGATAATTGACGAAGAAAACTGTAAATTTTCGGCCATTGGTATAAGCTACTAGCGGCTGCAGAAATTAGGTTAGGGTTTTGAATATTTGTGAAAAAATGAAGGGAGGGGGGGGGGTTTATAGAAAATTTCCAATTACTATTCACCCGGATTTTCCGAACTTCAAACGAAGCGTGCCGGTTGGCGTTTCTAAGGTTTACCCTGCATTTCGAATACAATGGAACAGGTTTCGGAAGCTAATTCGGTCATCTGTGCGAGTTATGGCAATAAACGTTCAATTTAAATTAAACCGATTTAAACGATTTTCTAGGCGTTTTAGCTTGCACCGGACAAACAGTAAATCCAATTGACATGAAATTTGAAACAATACAATAATATCACATTACGGATCCAATGAAACTGGTTTCGTCGAAATCCGAGACTTTTTGAAAAATGGCTATTTTAACTCGCCAAATTAGTATTAAAAACAATTTCGATGCGTTTCGAGCTGCCACGATCAAACGATAACTCCGATTGCTACAAAAATTGAAATTCGGTAATAACTAACTATTATGGATCCAATGGAAGTAGTTTCGTCCAATTCTGAGACTGTTCGAAAATTGGCTATTTTCACTAGTCGATTAAATATTAAAATATCCAATTTTTCACAAATTAACTCTTAATTCGATTTTAAAAGTTCTAAAACATCATTCTAACTTCAATATGATAAAATATAATTTTACAAATCATTTTCAATCATATTTAACCCAATCTTCAATTATTTCCATAATTTAACATATTAAATTATCGATTTAATTATCCAATTAAATCCAATTATTCGAAATAAAATTTATTCGACTTATAAATTCACTTATTAATATTTAAAATTAATTAAATATACAATTTTAAATTAAATAAAGTTCTGGGTCGTTACATACTTCCCCCCTTAAAAGAATTTCGTCCTCGAAATCATCAAGTAATAAAAGTTACAGAATCTATTAATTTTCCCAAAATTCATGGTTAAACTTCTTACAAAATCTTTACTAAGTTTTCAAATCATACTTAGTTATCTTTTCAAAAACAACTACTATTGTTTAACTTTCAATTCCAAATCAAAGTCTAAGTTTTTCAAAATTTTCTAATTTTTCTCAAATTTTTTCTAACGCCTTAAATTTTCGGAAAAATTCGCCATAGTCTCCTTTGCGCGGCTCGATCTGTAAAAAAAATGACAGTATATATATCACAAATACACATCTCATCAAGTAATGAGGCATCCCGCAGGGAAAAAAATGTAAAAGTACGGTATGTAATCCGAGATATGTACCTTATATTTTATTAGCGAGCATTTACGGCTAATATAGCGCGAAAGCGAGCTCCAAATGCGAAGCAAACGCGATCCGCACCTACTAAACACTCAACAAACAACATGAGAAACATGCATATAGACAATAGTATCGATATACAACATATAGCAACATAATAACTATATTTGCCAACATAGCAAATGCAATAAAAGCAACAAATGCAAACATCAACCAACTATCATCCAACTAACATTCATAACCGAAAAATATTCATTCATACTCTCATTAATATTCAATGAAATGGGTTTTCAATTTAATCACATTTGATTCATTAACAGTGGATGTTTTTACTAACATTCATTTTCAATTAGTTTATATTCACTAATCCATATTCAAGTTGGTTCACTTCCAAATCAAATTAAATTCTATTTATGATTCACTTAACTTCCAATTGGATTTCAATTACTTTAGCTTCCAATTTCATTAACACTATTTAATGAATTATATACAATCAACTAACAATCATATATCAACCAATGTATATTTATTACAACCAAATTACTTTGCTTTCAATTGGTTTAATTAAATTGATTTTCATTCAACTATTCAACTTTCAATAACATTAGATTTTTAATGAATTAACACTTACATTCATTATTTCATATCAACTTAAGTTACATTCAATTGATTAATATTTAATCCATTAATTCAATTCAATTACAAAAGTTGAATTTCATTTATATAACTTAAGTTTACATTTATCACTTAAGTTTATTAATTTACTTTGATACCAATATCAACTTCATTCAACATCTCTTAAGTTATATTTCCATTTAATAAACATCACTTGGTTTTTACTTAACTCAAATTCCCACTTATAAGTCCAATTCAGCTTCCAAATTCTAAAGCAAATTTTTATTTAACTTTAACCAAGGTCAAATTTCATTACTTATTCAAACTCATTTTTATATATAAGTTTATTTCTTTGACAATTGTAAATCACATTAATTATAATTCAATTCTTATGATTCATTTTACTTATACAAGTATTCTTTTATTTAGATTATTCAAACAACTAAACAATCAACTTATATACACTTTAATAATTCTGAAAAATTATTCCTTTATATATAAAATATACTCAAGGTAAAATTATTTCATTTACCCAATTTAAAACAATATTGTGTCGAATTGTTCTGTACAAGTGTTTAGAGATCCTTATCAACAATGTTAATTACTCGTATTAACCAGAATCCATATACCACTCAACAAAGCAATCATCACAATATAAAACAATTTTATATTCACTAACAAATACGCTCTCATATCTATTATTACACTCAAACTCATTCTAGAGTACTACTGACTCCATCTCTAATGAGTAATACCCAACAGAGCCATGGTTGTCGCTTAACCATATGCTCTGATACCAAATGTGAAGACCCGCGTTCCGTACTCCTTGAATATACACTAATCTCCATAGATTAACTCAAGATGAACAGAAATACGAATTATCAATGTTTAAGAAAAAGAAAGTGAGAGAAGAAGAGACAAGAAGATAGAAAATAGAGAGAAAAGACAGAAAATAGAGAGAAATAGAAAAACAACAAAACAATATCAGAATCTCACAATCGCAGGGGAACAACATATAATAAATAAATGAATAATCTTTAAACAAAGAACTATATCAGTTATTACTGTTTATACATTACATTACATTACATCAGAGTGTACAACAAACAACAACAAACAGCGGAAAAGAAATACTATATACTAATAATACGCCATGCCATCCAGCTTGCCTCCAGCAACTCCTGAATTCCAGAATATCCTGATAAACCTTAACTCTTGACTGCCCGTGTGGAAATTGGTGGGCACCCAGAGTTTAGGAAGGAAAACAATAAACTCCGAGTCAGTCATGTGACTGGTGCGAGAACTCAAAACAGTTTATTTATCTTTAAAATCAGAAAAGAGGAATATTTTTAAATTCAGTTCGCAATGCTTTTAAAAATGAGACTACCATAAGACCTCCCACCACACACACAATGCAAACGCAGACTTGGAGGAGAATTCTCCTTATGATAGTCAAAAATGCTTGATACGCATTAAAAAGAAACATTTGATATTATTATTAGTGCATAGTGTAGGGAAAATCATTTCGAAAGTAGAATATAAATCTTAGCCAGCATAGGTACCATTATATTATGCCTACTATAGCTACCATATTAGATGGCAGGTTCTACAACTAAAACCGTACAAGTCTCGTATTGTTTCTTTGGATTTCCAACAAATGGTCAGGCCAAGGAACTTCCCATTGCCACATGAGAACGCCTCTGGAAGGACGTCCCCGAGAACCAAACCGGATCTCTGCCAACACAAGGCTGGGTTACCCCTAACTGGGTAACTACTGACACGAGTATGCCATCCCCCGGTCCTTTGGGACGTTTAACCGAGCGCTCGTGTGAAGACCCGCAAATCCGTACTCCTTGAATATACACTAATCTCCATAGATTTACTCAAGATGAACAGAAATACGAATTATCAATGTTTAAGAAAAAGAAAGGAAAGAAGAAGAGAGAAGAAGATAGAAAAGATAGAGAAAAGGAAATAGAAAATAGAACGAAACAGAACAGAAAACAACAGAATCTCACAATCGCAGCGGAACAACATATAATACATAAATGAATAATCTTTAAACAAAGAACTATATTAGTTATTACATTTTATACATTACATTACATCATCATCAGAGTGTACAACAACAACAACAACAACAACAACAAACAGCGAAATACTATATACTAATAATTCGCCATGCATCCAGCTTGCCTCCAGCAACTCCAGAATATCCTGATAAACCTAACTCTTGACTGCCCGTGTGGAAATTGGTGGGCACCCAGAGTTTAGGAAGGAAAACAATAAACTCCGAGTCAGTCATGTGACTGGTGTGAGAACCCAAAACAGTTTATTTATCTTTAAAATCAAAAATAGAGGAATATTTTTAAAGTCAATTCGCAATGCTTTTAAAAATGAGACTACTATAAGGCCTCCCGCACACACACACTGCGCAAACGCAGAATCGGAGGAGATTTCTCCTTATGATAGTCAAAGATGCTTGATACGCATTAAAAAGAAACATTTGATATTATTACTAGTGCATAGTGTAGGAAAATCATTTCGAAAGTAGAATATAAATCTTAGCCAACATACGACCATTATCGTATGCCTACTATAGCTAACTATGCTCAATAGCAGGTTACCGCCACATTCCATAGCAGGTTATACAACTAAAACCGTACAAGTCTCGTATTGTTTCTTTGGATTTCCAACGAATGATCAGGCCATGGAACTTCCCATTGCCACATGAGAATGCCTCTGAAAGGACATCCCCGAGAACCAAACCGGATCTCTGCCAACACAAGGCCGGGTTACCCCTAACTGGGTAACAACTGACACGAGTATGCCATCCCCCGGTCCCATTGGACCTTTATCCGAGCGCTCGTCACCAACATCACACATAATAATAAGTGTTTCAACATGAGTAAGTATCTGGGCTCCATACCATAATACCACCCTTTCCAGAAGGAAATGCACATACCCTAAAGGGAGCTACCCCTCATAACCTTGCCGCATCTTTCCTGTTTTGACCATTCCGGGGTGTGAGGCTCGACGAAGTCACGTCCACAAAAACACACTTTATACAAAAGCCGTGCTTTGGGTCAACAAATGATCATAGAAATGATCACAAAGATAAACGATCAAACAAATGATCCTATCACAAATGATCAACACAATGATCATTTCACAGCAACACTCAGCATGTCACATTACCACATTGGGAATATATCGCTGATAACCTTCAACTACATAACCTCTGAGCTCGTACGTCTCAGAGAAGGGTGTTAAGCTAAGAGAATAAATTCTCCGCCACCAACAAAAATATATTTGAAAGAAATCAGTTTTATATCTCAATTTGTAATGTCAGACACACAATCCATACAAGTCTGTTCCGGGCTCGAACAGAACCGAAGGCACTTACAAAGAAGTCCTTGCAATCCGGATAATCTCTAATCACGTCTGGACTTCCCATCACATAGGGAGTCTCTATACCGTAGCTACTCGGTGCAAAGACAATCGACGAGTTGTCCTTTCGCTTTCAAAAATATCCGGTCTTCAACACCGGTCATCAATGCTATCCATTACGTCGTATCACTATTTTGAATGGGTAATCCGAATAACGAACGCACTAATTTAAAAATAAGTGTAGCATTCCCATCCAAGCAAATCACAACAAATACCTTTCAAAGGTAAATATTGATAGTCGGTTATTGAACTATCAATGGATATGCACAACATCACCAGATTCCAAATAACTTTCCAAATTATTTATGTCCCAAAAATATCTTTACAAGATATAAAATTTCAATACCTCAAAAATAAATCAATATTTATTTTTAAAAGAATTCCACTTCCTTTTATAAATTCCATAGTGAATTTATATTCCAAAATATCTATGAATATACGATTTCAATTATTCATTTCAATTTATCTTCAAAAAGATAAATTCTCAAAATATTCACTTTATATTGGAAAACATTTCCATACTTACTTATTAAGTAATTCTCAATCCATTTATTTTCAACACTTGGAAAATATTCAAATATACTTAAAACGAGATTAGGTACATATTTCACTCTTTAAGGAAATCATTCTCTTAAACATATTTATTTGGGCCAAAACGAATGTTACGTAAAACATCGTTACGACAACCCAAAATCACTAGTATAGGGATTCGAAATTAAAATAGATATATAAATCCCAATACTATGCAAAACATTTCCTTTCGGAAATCATTTACTATAACAACAGTGTTATAGTCCATTATTTCCTTCTATTTCTCGAAAACGTCTATTTCAACAATGAATGTTGAAATCTATAGTTTCGAATCTCAACACAATTTAAAACATCGTTAGATCGTTTTAATTCTGTTTAAAATATCACATTCTAAACATTTTCTTTAACATATTATTCACTATTCAAAAACGTGAATATACTACGTTAACCAATTTCATCCTTTCCATTCATTTTATTTCAAAGGATTATTCACAGTCAAAAACGTGAATATAACTCCATAAATAAGTTATAAAAATTAACTTATCAAATTAAGTCGTTTGCGAATTTATAAAACAACGTTTATAAATTCCATTTCCATTTATTTTACAACAACTTCCTTTATAAATTCCTTTAGTAAACTATCTCAATTCATATCTCAATGATATACTAAAGATTCCTATTATAAGTTAAACTCTTATAATTTATTTGTTTACAAGAATCGTTCTTTTAAACATCCCCATTTATAAATCTTATAACTTATAAGATTCATTTATTTATCAAAAATCCATTCTTCAAATAACTTTTCAAATTTTATAAACCTACTGCTTATAAAATTCCATTTATAACTTCACCGTTTATAATTCTATAAATTTCATTCATTTATGAAATTCATTCACAATTCATTCTAACACTTATAAAAACTCGTTTTATAATTCAAATATTTTAATTTATAAATATCAATTTATAAATCTCTTATATAAATCAATTTATATTATTATTTCAAAACGTCTTCAAAGTCCTTTATAATTTCATCATTTTCATTTATAAATAGTTAAATTCTATAAATCCTATATTTAAACATTTTATAATAAATTCAAAAATCCCAATTTAACTATTTTATAAAATCATTAACCCCATATTTTCAAAAATCAACCTTTTAACTATATTTCTCAAAAATCATAATTTTTATAACATAAAAATTATAATGTTATTTATTTAAAATGGATCAATTCCAAAAATATTTTATAAACGTATACTTTAAAAATCATTTTTAAAATTCCAAAACTTGGCCCAATGATGCTACATACCAAATAGTCAATCACGATAACAACGATATCATATATCGATATGATAATCAACGAATATCAAAATATCCATAATCAAATAAATACTGTTGAGGAATCCAGTTGGATCCCTCCAACCTGTTTCCCTACATCCACAAACATTAGCACAATACCAATTCCGCTCCAGTACGGAATTATCGCGGTATATGGGATTTAAAATATTATCTGCTTAATAGACGGCGCAATAGGGTCTCATCTGCTATACAAATGCGGGAAATCAATAACTGCAATATATACATATGCCAATATATATATATATATATATTGCTATTATATATAATACCAATTTCACTGTTTATGAAATATTCGCGGTATATGTTTTTAATAAATAACATCCACTTACTAACGGCGCATAATGTTTATTTTAACAATCAATAGATAACAATCATCATTCAAACATGCATTCAAATATTTTAAATCTAACTATTTAAAATTAAAATCGAAACCGATTCGATTGAGTGAGAAGTTCTCACCTTGATTTCAGTTTCGTTTTAGCGATTTATTTCGAATAAAATTAAACGGACGTTTAATTTTACCCAAAAATATCACTAACTCCAAACGACTCCAATCTAATTCCATAGCGCAGTGCGTGTCCATACGATTCCAACGCAACTGGTTTCGTCGAATTCCGACCTCGTATGAAAGAGATATAGCTTTTTAAAGTTTACACGATTAATAAAATTCAATTTACATTTTATTTTATAACCTAAGTTCATCATTGCCGTTGCTTTCAAACAGGAGATCGTGGCCGCTCTTTTCATCATCTTCCCTAATCGTTCAAAACCGTAACCCTACCCATAGCCGCCTATATCCCATGAATTTTCGTGACGCATACGAACGTCTTCACCTTGATTGAGCACCACCATGTTGGAGCCTACGCCCACGCGCCCCACTGCCCAGCAACCGACCGAGCTCGGTCGCCTCCCCACCTCGAAAAACGAGCACAAAGCCGGCCCCTTCAAACAATAATTGCCGTCAATCCATCGAGTTATTTACGATCTCCACCGTACACATCGTAGACCTCACCGCCCTCTACCACTTTCACGTAGAAAGTTTCTTGAATTAATCGATGGATTTGAAGATTTTGAGGGAGGATGATGGAGACAATTTTCAGCCATCAAATAGTTTACTGGCGGCTGATGATAGAAACCCTATTTTCTTTTTTCTTTTATTTTTCATTTGTGAAGAGGGTAGGGTCTATTTATAGGAAATCGAATGACACTATTCATTTCGAAATTTCCGAACTCCGATTTACGTCCGGTGACCAGCGTTTCTAGGGTTTACCCCGCGTTCCGGACACAATGGAATAGGTTTCGGAAGTTAATTCGGTCATCTGTGCAAGTTATGGCAATAAACGTTCAATTTGAAATTAAACTGATTAAACGATTTTCTAGGCGTTTTCGCTTGCACCGGACAAACGGTAAATTCAATTGACATGAAATTTGAAACCTTACAATAATATCACATTATGGATCTGATGAAACTGGTTTCGTCGAAATCCGAGACTGTTTGAAAAATGGCTATTTTAACTCGCCAAATTATTATTAAAAACAATTACCGCGAATATTTCATAAACAGTGAAATTGGTATTATATATAATAGCAATATATATATATATTGGCATATGTATATATTGCAGTTATTGATTTCCCGCATTTGTATAGCGGATGAGACCCTATTGCGCCGCCTATTAAGCGAATAATATTTTAAATCCCATATACCGCGATAATTCCGTACTGGAGCGGAATTGGTATTGTGCTAATGTTTGTGGATGCAGGGAAACAGGTTGGAGGGATCCAACTGGATTCCTCAACAGTATTTATTTGATTATGGATATTTTGATATTCGTTGATTATCATATCGATATATGATATCGTTGTTGTCGTGATTGACTATTTGGTATGTAGCATCATTGGGCCAAGTTTTGGAATTTTAAAAATGATTTTTAAAGTGATTTTTGAAAGTATATGTTTATAAAATATTTTTGGAATTGATCCATTTTAAATAAATAACATTATAATTTTTATGTTATAAAAATTATGATTTTTGAGAAATATAGTTAAAAGGTTGATTTTTGAAAATATGAGGTTAATGATTTTATAAAATAGTTAAATTGGGATTTTTGAATTTATTATAAAATGTTTAAATATAGGATTTATAAAATTTAACTATTTTATAAATCAAAATGATGAAATTATAAAGGACTTTGAAGACGTTTTGAAATAATAATATAAATTGATTTATATAAGAGATTTATAAATTGATATTTATAAATTAAAATATTTGAATTATAAAACGAGTTTTTATAAGTGTTAGAATGAATTGTGAATGAATTTCATAAATGAATGAAATTTATAGAATTATAAACGGTGAAGTTATAAATGGAATTTTATAAGCAGTAGGTTTATAAAATTTGAAAAGTTATTTGAAGAATGGATTTTTGATAAATAAATGAATCTTATAAGTTATAAGATTTATAAATGGGGATGTTTAAAAGAACGATTCTTGTAAACAAATAAATTATAAGTGTTTAACTTATAATATGAATCTTTAGTATATCATTGAGATATGAATTGAGATAGGTTACTAAAGGAATTTATAAAGGAAGTTGTTGTAAAATAAATGGAAATGGAATTTATAAACGTTGTTTTATAAATTCGCAAACGACTTAATTTGATAAGTTAATTTTTATAACTTATTTATGGAGTTATATTCACGTTTTTGACTGTGAATAATCCTTTGAAATAAAATGAATGGAAAGGATGAAATTGGTTAACGTAGTATATTCACGTTTTTGAATAGTGAATAATATGTTAAATAATATGTTTAGAATGTGATATTTTAAACAGAATTAAAACGATCTAACGATGTTTTAAATTGTGTTGAGATTCGAAACCATAGATTTCAACATTTATTGTTGAAATAGACGTTTTCGAGAAATAGAAGGAAATAATGAACTATAACACTGTTGTTATAGTAAATGATTTCCGAAAGGAAATGTTTTGCGTAGTATTGGGATTTATATATCTATTTTAATTTCGAATCCCTATACTAGTGATTTTGGGTTGTCATAACGATGTTTTACGTAACATTCGTTTTGGCCCAAATAAATATGTTTAAGAGAATGATTTCCTTAAAGAATGAAATATGTACTTAATCTCGTTTTAAGTATATTTGAATATTTTCCAAGTGTTGAAAATAAATGGATTGAGAATTACTTAATAAGTAAGTATGGAAATGTTTTCCAATATAAAGTGAATATTTTGAGAATTTATCTTTTTGAAGATAAATTGAAATGAATAATTGAAATCGTATATTCATAGATATTTTGGAATATAAATTCACTATGGAATTTATAAAAGGAAGTGAAATTCTTTTAAAAATAAATATTGATTTATTTTTGAGGTATTGAAATTTTATATCTTGTAAAGATATTTTTGGGAAATAAATAATTTAGAAAATTATTTGGAATCTGGTGATGTTGTGCATATCCATTGATAGTTCAATAACCGACTATCAATATTTACCTTTGAAAGGTATTTGTTGTGATTTGCTTGGATGTGAATGCTACACTTATTTTTAAATTATTGCGCTCGTTATTCGGATTACCCATTCTGAATAGTGATACGACGTAATGGATAGCATTGATGACCGGTGTTGAAGACCGGATATTTTTGAAAGCGAAAGGACAACTCGTCGATTGTCTTTGCACCGAGTAGCTACGGTATAGAGACTCCCTATGTGATGGGAAGTCCGGACGTGATTAGAGATTATCCGGATTGCAAGGACTTCTTTGTAAGTGCCTTCAGTTCTGTTCGAGCCCGGAACAGACTTGTATGGATTGTGTGTCTAACATTACAAATTAAGATATAAAACTGATTTCTTTCAAATATATTTCTGTTGGTGGCGGAGAATTTATTCTCTTAGCTTAACACCCTTCTCTGAGATGTACGAGCTCAGAGGTTATGTAGTTGAAGGTTATCAGCGATATATTCCCAATGTGGTAATGTGACATGCTGAGTGTTGCTGTGAAATGATCATTGTGTTGATCATTTGTGATAGGATCATTTGTTTGATCGTTTATCTTTGTGATCATTTCTATGATCATTTGTTGACCTAAAGCATGGATTTTGTATAAAGTGTGTTTTTGTGGACGTGACTTCGTCGAGCCTCATACCCCGGAATGGTCAAAACAGGAAAGATGCGGCAAGGTTATGAGGGGTAGCTCCCTTTAGGGTATGTACATTTCCTTCTGGAAAGGGTGGTATCATGGTATGGAGCCCAGATACTTACTCATGTTGAAACACTTATTATTATGTGTGATGTTGGTGACGAGCGCTCGGATAAAGGTCCAATAGGACCGGGGAATGGCATACTCGTGTCAGTTGTTACCCAGTTAGGGGTAACCCGGCCTTGTGTTGGAAGAGATCCGGTTTGGTTCTCGGGGATGTCCTTCCAGAGGCATTCTCATGTGGCAATGGGAAGTTCCTTGGCCTGATCATTCGTTGAAAATCCAAAGAAACAATACGAGACTTGTACGGTTTTAGTTGTATAACCTGCTATGGAATGTGGCGGTAACCTGCTATTGAATATAGTTAGCTATAGTAGGCATACGATAATGGTCGTATGTTGGCTAAGATTTATATTCTACTTCCGAAATGATTTTCCTACACTATGCACTAGTAATAATATCAAATGTTTCTTTTTAAATCGTATCAAGCATCTTTGACTATCATAAGGAGAAATCTCCTCCGATTCTGCGTTTGCATTGTGTGTGTGTGCGCGGGAGGCTTTATGGTAGTCTCATTTTTAAAAGCATTGCGAATTGACTTTAAAAATATTCCTCTATTTTTGATTTTAAAGATAAATAAACTGTTTTGAGTTCTCACACCAGCCACGTGACTTACTCGGAGTTTATTGTTTTCCTTCCTAAACTCTGGGTGCCCACCAATTTCCACACGGGCAGTCAAGAATTAGGTTTATCAGGATATTCTGGAGTTGCTGGAGGCAAGCTGGATGCATGGCGTATTATTAGTATATAGTATTTCTTTTCCGCTGTTTGTTGTTGTTGTTGTTGTACACTCTGATGATGATGTAATGTAATGTATAAAATGTAATAACTGATATAGTTCTTTGTTTAAAGATTATTCATTTATGTATTATATGTTGTTCCGCTGCGATTGTGAGATTCTGTTGTTTTCTGTTCTGTTCCGTTCTATTTTCTATTTCCTTTTCTCTATCTTTTCTATCTTCTTCTCTCTTCTTCTTTCCTTTCTTTTTCTTAAACAATGATAATTCGTATTTCTGTTCATCTTGAGTAAATCTATGGAGATTAGTGTATATTCAAGGAGTACGGATTTGCGGGTCTTCACAGCTCGTAATCAACATCACACCAAATAATAAGTGTTTCAACATGAGTAAGTATCTGGGCTCCATACCATGATACCACCCTTTTCCAGAAGGAAATGCACATACCCTAAAGGGAGCTACCCCTCATAACCTTGCCGCATCTTTCCTGTTTTGACCATTCCGAGGTGTGAGGCTCGACGAAGTCTCGTCCACAACAACACACTTTATACAAAAGCCGTGCTTTGGGTCAACAAATGATCATAGAAATGATCACCAAGATAAACGATCAAACAAATGATCCTATCACAAATGATCAACACAATGATCATTTCACAGCAACACTCAGCATGTCACATTACCAAATTAGGAATATATCGCTGATAACATTCAACTACATAACCTCTGAGCTCGTACGTCTCAGAGAAGTGTGTTAAGCTAAAAGAATAAATTCTCCGCCACCAACATAAATATATTTGAAAGAAATCTGCTTTATATCTCAATTTGTAATGTCATACATACAATCCATACAAGTCTGTTCCGGGCTCGAACAGAACCGAAGGCACTTACAAAGAAGTCCTTGCAATCCGGATATCCACAATCCTGATCGGATTTCCTATCACATATGGAGAACTCTATACCGGAGCAACTCGGTGCAGAGTCAATCGACAGGTCATCCTATCGCTCTCACAAATACCCGGTCTTCAACACCGGTCATCAATGCTATCCATTACGTCGTATCACTATTCGGAATGGGTAATCCGAATAACGAGCGCAATAATTTAAAAATAAGTGTGGCATTCAAATTCAGCAAATCACAACAAATACCTTTCAAAAGTAAATATTGATAGTCGGTTATTGAACTATCAATGGATATGCACAACATCACCAGATTCCAAATAATTTTCCAAATTATTTATTTCCCAAAATTATCTTTACAAGATATATAATTTCAATACCTCAAAAATAAATCAATATTTATTTTTAAACAAATTCCACTTTCTTTTATAAATTCCATAGTGAATTTACATTCCAAAATATCTACGAATATAGGATTTCAATTATTCATTTTCAATTTATCTTCAAAAAGATAAATTCTCAAAATATTCACTTTATATTGGAAAAAACATTTCCATATTTATTTATTCATAAGTAATTCACAAATTTTATCTATTTTAAACCTTTGGAAAATATTCAATATACTCAAATAGAGATTAAGTACATATTTCATTCTTTAAGGAAATCATTCTCTTAAACATATTTATGTGGGCCAAACCGAATGTTGCGTAAAACATCATTACGACAACCCAAAATCACTAGTATAGGGATTCGAAATTAAAATAGATATATAAATTCCAATACTATACAAAACATTTCCCTTCGGAAATCATTTACTATATAACAACAGTGTTATAGTCCACCATTTCCTTCTATTTCTCGAAAACGTCTATTTCAACAGTGAATGTTGAAATCTATGGTTTCGAATCATAACACATTTAAAAACATCGTTAGATCGTTTTAATTCTGTTTAAAATATCACATCCTAAACATTTTCTTTAAAATATTATTCACTATTCAAAAACGTGAATATACTTTGTTAACAAATTTCATCCTTTTATTCATTTTATTTCAAAGGATTATTCACAGTCAAAAACGTGAATATAACTCCATTAATAGATTTCAACAATTTACTTATCAAAATAAGTCGTTTGCGAATTTATAAAACAATGTTTATAAATTCCATTTCTATTTATTTTATAACTACTTCCTTTTTATAAATCTCCTTTATTAACCTATTCACTTTATAACTCAATTATAAACCAAAAGTTCACATTATAAGTTAAATGCTTATAAAACGATTATTTTACAAAATCGTTCTTTTTAAGACTTTCAGAATTATAAATCTTACAACTTATAAGATTCATTTATTTAACTAAATCTATTCTTCAAATAACTTTACAAATTTTATAAACCTACTGCTTATAAAATTCCATTTACAACTTCACAGTTTATAATTCTATAAATTTCATTCATTTATGAAATTCATTCACAATTCATTCTAACACTTATAAAAGCTTGTTTTATAATCCCAACGTTTTAATTTACAAATACCCATCTTATAAATTTTTTTATATAGATCAATTTATATTATTCTTTAAAACGTCTTTAAACTCCTTTATAATTTCATCATTTTGATTTATAAAAGAATCAAATTTTATAAATCCTATATTTTCAACTTTTCATAATAAATTCAAAAATCCCGATTAAACTATTTTATAAAATCACTAGCCTCATATTTTCAAAAAAATCAACCTTTAACTATATTTCTCAAAAACCATAATTTTTATAACATTTAAAATCTATACGTTTATTTATTTAAAATGAATCAATTCCAAACATATAGTATATTTTCAAAAATCACTTTAAAAGTCATTTTAAAATTCCAAAACTTGGTCCAACGATGCTACATACCAAATAGTCAACCACGACAACAACGACATCATATATCGATATGATAATCCATCAAATATCAAAATATCTGAAATCAAATAAAAACTGTTGAGGAATCCAGTTGGATCCCTCCAACCTATTTTCCTGCATCCAAAGATGTTAGCACAATACCAATTCCGTTCCAGTACGAAATTATCGCGGTATATGGAATTTAAAATATTATCCGCTTAATAGACGGCGCAATAGGGTCTCATCCGCTATACAATGCGGGAAATCAATAACTGCAATATATACATATGCCAATATATATATATACTGCTATTATATATAATACCAATTTCACTGTTTATGAAATATTCGCGGTATATGTTTTTAATGAATAACATCCGCTTACTAACGGCGCATAATGTCTATTTTAACAATCAGTAGATAACAATCATCATTCAAACATGCATTCAAATATTTTAAATATAACTATTTAAAATTAAAATCGAAACTGATTCGATTGAGTGAGAAGTTCTCACCTTGATTTCAATTTCGTTTTAGCGATTTATTTCGAATAAAATTAAACGGACGTTTAATTTTTACCCGAAATTCTCACTAACTCCAAACGACTCCAATCCAATTCCATAGTGTAGTGCTCGTCCATACGATTCCAACGCTTCCTGTTTCGCGCGTTTTCGACCTCGTATGGAAAAGATATGATTTTTACAAGTTTTACACGAATTTTATATAAACTAATTACAACAAAATTTTTATTTTTAACCTATACTTAATCATCACCGTCCAAACCAGATCCAACGCCCCCCTCCCATCTTCCCAAACCCATGTTACAACTACAGGTATCATATACGCGTAAGAACCCATATAGTCACGAGCTAGGGTTTCACTTCGCGCCACCAACAGTCGACTAAAATTCGATCAGGTACCCTCATGTCGCGCGCCTCCCCCAGAGCCACCACCGGCCAAGACGCGGCCAAGCTCGGCTCCCCCTACAGCCTCAAAATGCATGCGCAACTTCGGCCCTTCTACCTCAATTTGCCGTCAATCCGTGGCTTTGTTTTCGATCATAACCGTTGAGATCGAAGATCTCACGTAGCTCTACAACTTTGTAGTTGGAGATTTCTTGAATTGAAGTGTGGATTGGAAGATAATTGAAGAAGAAAACTGTAAATTTTCGGCCATTGCTATAAGCTACTGG
The DNA here is from genome assembly GCA_030765085.1 of Allium cepa. Classification (NCBI taxonomy): domain Eukaryota; kingdom Viridiplantae; phylum Streptophyta; class Magnoliopsida; order Asparagales; family Amaryllidaceae; genus Allium; species Allium cepa. Next base: position 15,190,460 of record CM060942.1, read on the forward strand.
CGGCTGCAGAAATTAGGTTAGGGTTTTGAATATTTGTGAAAAAATAAAGAGAGGGGGGGGGGGGTTTTATAGAAAATTTCCAATTACTATTCACCCGGATTTTCCAAACTCCAAACGAAGCGTGCCGGTTGGCGTTCCTAAGGTTTACCCCCCGTTCCGAACACAATGGAACAGGTTTCGGAAGCTAATTCGGTCATCTGTGCGAGTTATGGCAATAAACGTTCAATTTAAATTAAACCGGTTTAAACGAATTTCTAGGCGTTTTAGCTTGCACCGGACAAACGGTAAATCCAATTGACATGAAATTTGAAACCATACAATAATATCACATTATGGATCCGATGAAACTGGTTTCGTCGAAATCCGAGACTTTTTGAAAAATGGCTATTTTAACTCGCCAAATTAATATTAAAAACAATTTCGATGCGTTTCGAGCTGCCACGATCAAACGATAACTCCGATTGCTACGAAAATTGAAATCCGGTAATAACGAACTATTACGGATCCAATGGAACTAGTTCGTCCAATTCTGAGACTGTTCGAAAATTGGCTATTTTCACTAGTCGATTAAATATTAAAATATTCAATTTTTCACAAATTAACTCTTAATTCGATTTCAAAAGTTCTAAAATATCATTCTAACTTAAATATAATAAAATAAAATTTTACAAATCATTTTCAATCATATGTAACCCAATTTTCAATTATTTCCATAATTTAACATATTAAATTATCGATTTAATTATCCAATTAAATCCAATTATTCGAAATAAAATTTATTCGACTTATAAATTCACTTGTTAATATTTAAAATTAATTAAATATGCAATTTTAAATTAATTAAAATTTTGGGTCGTTACAAACCAATAACAACTATCTATAAGCAATGACTTAATCATACCATCTATAATTAATTTAATATGAATTAAATTAATTACATCATCTTTAATTAATTTAAAATGAATTAAATTAATTACTTACACAATATAAATCTTGCTTACACTAACATTAATTAATTACGAATTAATTAATTAATTAACCTCTAATTTTATCATCTTAATTAATCAATCCTGATTAATAAATTCACAAAATTAATTACCCTAAACTCAATTGCAGTAATTATCCTTTAATTACTTTTTTAATTAATTAACTATAATTAATTACATTTATTCTTAATTAATTATAATTAATTAATTATACTTAATCATTTATTATTGATTAATTAATTTTAATTAATCAATCTTAATCACATCATTAATTATATTAATTAATGACACTTAATTATATTTAATTAATTACTCCATTAAATTAATTACTTTCAGTAATTAATCTCACTTAATACATAATTATTAATCACCTTTGATTAATCTCATTCTGTAATTAACTACCCTTAGTTACTTACCAAATTAATTATTCCTTAATTAATTTCTTTAATTAATCACTTGATTAATTATACAAAATAATTTAATCCAAATTATTTTCACAATCCCAATATCATCTATTAATTACATTCCGTAATTATCTTTAATTACTTCACTGAGTAATTTCACTACATTAATTACATCAGGTAATTATTATCAAATCTGATGTTTAAAATTAATTAAACTTAATTAATTAATTTAAACCAAACCCAAGAACTTCATTAATTAAGTAATTAATGTCTTAATTACTTTTATTTAAGTAATTAAACTTAAATAAATTTCACAATTTATTAACATTAATTAATTAATTTAATTAATTATTGAAAATTAATCATACTAATTAATTACTAAATAAACTTTAGTTAATGACCATCATTAACTATTAGTTATTCTTTAGTTACTTCTTAATTAACTCTACTTTAAATTAATCCAAATTATTAATTAAATAGATTAAATAAATAAGTTATTCCTTAGTTATCCAATTTATTTAATTATATTAATATCTTAATAATTTCTAAGATAACCCATTCCTTATTAATAATTGTATAAATATTAAGGTGTACTTAGAACATTTAAAATTCAAATTTCATTTTGAATCAAAAATTCAAAATGATATTTATTATAGCATTATCAAATTTTAAAATCCATTTATTCTTTCCAAAGTAAATGTAAATCACATTTATTACTTAAAATAAAACTTATATAAGATAGGTCTTAATTTAATTAAAAATTAAGTTTAAAATACATTACCATTTAAATTTCAACTTCAAGTTAATAATCATTTAACTTCCTTATAAACCATTTATAATGATTTCATTTAAAAAGGAAAATCAAATTAAATGTTTGAAAACATATTTACTTCTAATAAACAATTTAAAATTAAACTTGTTTGGAAACATTTAAAATTTTGAAACTTATTTAAATATCCATTTTTTTTATAAATTTAATACACTTGAATTCATTCCTTGTTTAAATCATTTGAATTAAAGCTTGAATTAGACTATTTGAATTAAACCTGGATTTTAAAATCCTTTGATTTAAAATACAATTTATTTTTAAAACCTGAAGATTCAAAAACCTTAAGAAAACTGAACTTAAATTTAGATTCAAACTGGTGATTTGAATCATGATTCAAATTTTAAAATGAAATTTAAATTTACAGAAAAACTATCAGGTTTCCCCCTCTCTTTTTTTTAAACTGAAACCATTTTCAAATTTGAAAACTTATAAGATTTTCAAAATCATTTGAAACTCTAATACATATTAGATTTAACTTAACTTAGATTTAAAACTTGACTCCGTTTAAATTCAGTTTTAAATTTCACATTTAAAATAAAAACAAAACTACAGGTTTCTTCAAAAAAACCGCAACCTGTATGCCTAAAACGCGAGCAAGTACAAAATTTACTTCGAGTCAGAAGTACTCTTGCTTCGAGCCATGTACAGCCACACTCGAGTATTACTTCGAGTAGCCTTACAAAACCTGGAACTGCAGAAATAGGTTTCACCCCCAACCTGTAACTCGACTTCTTCTCCACCTCTTGACCACTGGAATGGCAGTGACTCCGGCCACTAGTTCACCCATCAACCTACTATCATCCCCTTGAAACTTAGACAACTCGATTACTCCCTCCAGAAGAACTGACCATAGAGATTTACTTATCTTAAACTAGGGTTACAGGCAACAAATTCACACCACAGTCTTCATATAGTTTTGCATCATCACCCCATAATTTTCCAATCATTAGACACAACACCTCCACCTACCAGAAGAATCCCAATCCTTACATTTGCACAGATTTCCCAAAATCTCAAAATTTCCCCTCTACAGTTCAACACAGAACAATACTATACCCCTCCACTAAAAAATCCATATTTTTGTTCTAAAAATTAAGTTTGATCTTGGTATATAAATCTGAGTACTGAATTAATACTTAATTCAATATAAATTTTCACATATTTAAACTTGATTTATCAAACACTGGTTTACAGATATGTTTTACAGGTTAATTTAAATTAATTAAAATCTTAACTAAAACCTATCATAACAAATAAGTTTGATTAAATCTGAGTTGTATCAGAGATTTAAATCTATATGTTTGAATTATAAAACAAGAACCTGAACACATGATCTACATAAAATCAGAGAGAACCCCTTTAGGAATCACAAACATACATATTCACAGCATAATGTATTCTAGTACACATTCAACACATTTTATCACAAGGATTTAATCATGCAACTTATTTAAAAATTTAAAACTTTTTTTAAAAAAAAAACAGAATGTTACTCACCTGTGAATTAAAAGACAGAGCCACAAATGCTTTGCCTTGAAACAGGATTGCCCCACTGTTTTGCTTAAGAATTTAAACTGCACTGGCTTGAATAAGAATGCAGGTTTGCTTGAATAAGATTGCTTGTTTCTTTAATTTAAAACTGCATGCAGGCAGTTGCTTTGAATCCTAAAAATTTGAAATAATGCAGGCTACAGATTTCTAATATGGTGACAGGTTTGAAAATGCAGATTTTCAATTTGAAGATGTGCAGGTGGATTTTTTTGATTTGCATGCTACAGATTTTTTTCTTTTTACAGATTTAGATCTGAAAGAGTGGTTTTCAGATTTGTTTTGCAATTTGGTTTGAAAATTTATGTTAGGCTTGATATTTGAAGATATGTAGGTTGTTATTTCAGATTTGATAATGAGAAGTTTGATTTGCATGAGGACTGGTTTTGTTGGATATGTTTTAGACATAAGTTTTTGAGAATGTGTTTCTTTTGAATTTAGATCTAGAAAAGAAATAAAAATGAAAGAGAATTTGTTTATATGTAAAAACTGAAATAAAAAAATAAAAAATAAAAGAAGAACTAAATAAATGACACTTGTCTTGCATTCTAACATTTGTCATATTAGTATGTTAATTACTTAACACATGTTCTTTTAAATTTGTAAAAAGTTTACATTTGTCACCAATGTTAGTTAATTATAATTAAGTGTTAATTAGTTATTTATTTAGATGTTAATACAAGATAAATGTAAACCTATGTTTAAATAAATTTAATCATATGTTTATAGATTTTAAAATGAATAAATCAAACTATATTTATAAAATTAAACTTATACAAATATTTCAAAATCAAAACAAATTAAAAACATTCATACTTTAAATTTTAAAAACTTTGAATTCAAGTTCAAATTGAATTTTGAAATCCAGTTTATTTACAATACAACTACAAATTTGAATTTTTGAAAACAATTGTTTTTATTAAAAAATTATTTGTTAAACAATGTATTATTATATTTTTATAAATAACAATATTAAATAACCATAAATAACTTATAAAAGAAATTATCTTCTTTATTAATAAATTATTTATTATCACATTATATTTAAAAGAAACTCAAAATAGCATCATTGTTATTTATTTAAAATTTAAACTTGAGTTGAACATTTTTTTAAATCATTTAATATTTATCTTAGGTATTTAAAAACATATTTTATTTATTAAATGGCTTTTAAAAAAATTTAACTTTTAAACAAAATCATAATTTCCAATTTTACTAAAGATATAAATTTTGTAGAAAACAGAATTCATTTAAAACAATACCTATTTATAATATATAAAATATTCCATATATATTATAAATATAAAACAATTATTAGATTTAAAAAGATAAAATCTATCAATTACTATTTATTTTATTGAATTATTAAATTAAATTCAAATCTTATTACAAAGATTATCAAATCAATTTAATTTTTATTACAGATTATTAAATTGATATTGCTTTAAAATTCCGGGTCATCACATTCCTTCCCCCTTAAAAGAATTTCGTCTTCGAAATTTAAAACAAAGGCAATTTAATAATCTATTTAAAGGATTAAATTTTAAAACACACGCATATACCAATGATATGCTAACAACCATAGCAATCAATTCACCCAATCAAACAAATCTAATTAATCAAATATAGTTATCCAGAAAAATTCTGGATAAAACTTTCACGAGTTTCCCCGGTATAAATATCGGGATACTCGCTCTATAGATTTCAAACAATCAATACTACTAAGTTATAGAGCTCCTATTCATCTATATCTACAGAACTAGACAACATATCAGACTACAGACGAGTCTGACTCAACAACCAAACTCCATAACTGCTGGTTCTAAAATCATAGATAGACCATACACGTACTCCCTCAGAGATACGTGAAACTCATCGAATTCCAGTTATCCAAACTGACAATTCAATCCTGAAAATCAAACACGGATCCAACCAAAACACAGATGAGATCTAAAACATCTCGGAGCTAGCTTCTCTAGTCTTATCAAAACTTATAGCTCCTGAATCAGAGAAAACTCCAACAACAACGAAGTCTCCAACTTCGAATTCCAAATTCCTCCTTCCCTTATCTACAAAAGCCTTCAGACAAATTCTAGGCTGCTAACATCCAAACTGATCAGCTCTACCCCTTGCTGATTTCTCTAGAAACAAACAGAACCAGAAATAACCCATCACAATGATCACCTCAAGATCAATCCAAAACCAAAACACAATTCTACTCCATAAACAGCAGAAAACTACAAACTTCTCCTGATCCGGAAAAGAAAATCAGAAACATTATCAAACTGCTTCCGCTGCATAACTCTGATCCATAGTAGATAAGAAAATACTGACAAGGAACACAAACACTAACTGGACATCACTTCTCAGAAATACGGTTCAACGGATCCATAAAGAAAACTCAGAAATTCCTCCAAAACTGAGTTACTTCATCAAACTCTATTTCTAGGAATCATCCTTCAGCTAAATAGAACCACCGGCTCCACTCATGGAATTCTAATCGATAAGAAAACTCAATCTCCTGATGCTGACAAACCTTTGTCTTTCCCAGAAAACCTCCAGAAAATCTCCAACAATCCAAGAGAACACTCAACCAAACGCAAGTCACTTTTGCGATCAACCCAGATAAATTTCTAAAGAAAACCGTTCTCTCTTTACCTAACAGAACAGCTTACACTGGTCTAGTCAATCCATTGAAGAAACGGATCGCTCTGTAGCTTTCTGTACTCCATTTTCAGAAAAACTACTCAGCTAAGACCTCTCTGTCGGCTCATAGAATATTCCGAGCTGCACTGCTGACACCAATTCTAAACTTCCTAATCCAAAGCTCTTTCGAGAAACTCGGACTCCAAAACAAACAGAAACACCACAACATCTTGTTGAATCCAGCCACAACACTGACGCAGAATACTTCCAAAACCTGTTCCAAAGAAATATCTTCGGACATAACCATAGTCACTGCATCTCATCACGCAGTTACAGCTTCCTAAAGTATCAAAATTCCATCACTTGCTCAAGCCCAAATGACAGATCCAAACTTTACTCACCAAACTCCGCACTTCAAAGATGACTCCGAACCTTAACAGGTTTCCTTCAGAGATCGATGAAATACTTCAACACAACAAAACTTATTCGAGACGGTATTAGGTCTACAATCTCGACAGATACACTTCCAACCTCAAACATACAAACTCCAACCAATGGTAGTAATCGTGTTACAAACACTACTACCTTATCTACCTTTACAATCTATATTGGAAAACCTGAACAGGTAACCCAACAGATAGGTAGCAATAGATAAATATATATAAATATATATAAAATTACAAATACGCTCTCTGAAGATAGACACCACTACAGAGCCTAGGTATTCACTCAACCTAATGCTCTGATACTCTCTCAAGATAGACACCACTACAGAGCCTAGGTATTCACTCAACCTAATGCTCTGATACTCTCTCAAGATAGACACCACTATAGAGCCTAGGTATTCACTCAACCTAATGCTCTGATACCACTGTAGCGACCCAACTACCACATTCTAGGAAGTTGCTTCGCTAATAAGAAAGAAAGGGATAGAGAAGAGAAAGAAAGAGAAGAAGAAAAAACAACACATCAGAATCTAAACAGCGGAACGAATAAATTATATTATAACATAAAATATTACATAGTTTAAAATCACTATCAGAGTACACAGATAATACAACACATACTAGAAAGTTATAAACACCTGTCTAGTATTTACAACATAATACAACTCAGAGAAAACACAGGACACGCAGCGGAATACTAATATCTAATGCAGAAGCCTCCTGCTCCGTTGCTCCTCCAATATTCGTCAAAGCAAACCTGAATCCCTTGGCTACTCATAAAATTTGAGTACCCAAGAGTTTATGAAAAACAAAAATAAACTCCGGGTCAGACATGGGCCTGGTGTGAGTAACAGGTTAAAGTTGCTTAACTTTCAAAAACCTTTTGAAAAGAAAGGTATCACGTAAGACTTCCCACACATAAACATGGAAAAGTTTTTACCTTACGCTAACCAAAACATTTGATAGGAAATCCAGTGATATTATAATAGGTCTAGGGTTTTCAAGTAAATATGAAATAGCTGAAATTGTTACATTCATTAAATTCCAGCTACTGGCCACAAAAGTGGGTAATACAATCAAAACCGTTAGCACTTATTGGATTTTGGATTCCATACAATGGCAGGGCTACTGGGGTACCGCCCGTCACAGTACGTGGCCTAGATCAACGTACCGAGGAGTACTCCCACTCCCCTGCAACACAAGGCCGGACCCATTCCTTACTGAATAGTTCCGAACAAGACAACCCCGCAGTTGGTGCGCATATCCAACTGCCCACTAAGCCGAATAAAAAGGGACCTCTAGACAGGGATCAATCTTGCTCTCCAGTGGGTGCTACCCACGAAGCCTAGCTGCACCTCCCCTGTTTTAGCCATTCCCGGTTGATGAGGCTTGAGGCTACGATTACCTTTAGAGGGCACATTATCTTAGAATGCTCATCGCCCACCTGACGATGTTCTGAAAGAATTTAATCCATACAAGTTCATTCCGGGTTCGAACGAAACTGTAACGCCCCACTCCGAGACCCACTCTAGTAAAGAGTATTACGGAGTAATACCGTCTACTAGAACGGAGAATAGAGTATAATGGAAGCGACCATATGTAATCAAGCTATAACTACCTACTGAATACGTCGAATAGGTGGCTTTCTTTTCTCAAGTGGTTCGACATATCCAATAGATATTTATAACGAAACTACAATGGCTAAGGAAAATAGGCTCAGAACAAACATAATACTAAATGATAACATCATCATCACAGAACAGTCACATAACAGTCACAGAACATAGGTACAATATATCGTCAATACAGATCCAAGTATCAAAAGGTGGGTACAAAGCCACCGCTCACACATGTGAGTCAAAAATATGTACATAAGAGTCTGAAATAACAGAGTAGCTGAATAGTGGACAAATAAAAGAGCTATCTATCAGCATAGCAGATAATGTCCAAGCGGAAGCACAGAAAGCTAAGTCCAGAGACCTAACCTGAAACAACTCGGTCTGACCCGAGCGAAAACACTCGGGTCAGGCTAGCTAAATAATCAGTAATAACTGAGATATATAATAATGCAGTACATAAATAAAACAGTACTTCTCCGAAGAGAAGAGTAATATGGACTACATGAATATAATGACGATCCCTAATCATCAATCAACAGTAAAAATCTCCAAAGAGAAAATCAACACCAAAGTATAGAATAAATAAAATCGCCTCATATCATCGGCGTAGCAAAAACTATAAAAAGTTGCCCATAGGCAATAATCCCAAAAGTGACCAGAGTCTGTAATCAATGCCCAAGCAATGATCGATGCTCCAAAGAGCAATAGGGATATACTGAAAAGTCAATGAAATCGAATACAAAAATGCAGTGTCCAGAGACACTGTGAATCCATAGGGTAATCGCACTTACATCGTATGGTTCCATAGAACCAACACCGAATGGCGATACTCGAATGGATATAAAAATCATCAGATAATACAAATATTGCACGTGCACCGACCAGAGTCGTTGTTGCCAAGTACTGTAGAGTTGTGATCGATCACTTGCACAGATGCGGAACGCGCGAAACGGCGAGATCCTTCCCAGAAGGATAAAGGCCCAGAGGCACACGCCGAAAATAAACTGCTCCAAAGAGCAGGTGTCCAGAGACGGTTGCCCAGAGGCATGGTGACCCAGAGGTCCAGTACTGGCCGCCCAGAGGCTAATGTGCCACTAACTTCTTGGAGAGGAAACCGTAAAGTGTTAACAATGAGTCCCATACCCCACGTTCGCACTAAACGGTTTCCTAACCAATAGCAAGCTCACACTCCAAACAATAAAAAGTCCACCTCATATCATCGGTAGACTAGACCTAAAGGTCAAAACGGTCAATCGAATAGGTCGGGGATTAACGGAAAGAAAAAACACACGGTTCCATAGGCCGGAGATTTCCTAACCGTTTAAGCACCTTTCCACTTCGCTCGATGTGCTAAAAAGTGAGTGTGTGATTTCTATTATAGAAAATAATGGTGCGAAACGGATTTATAATTGATTTTGAAATCACTTTAAAACGGCTTTTGAAAACTCTCCTATTATGGAGTAATTAATTTAATATTTAAAAATAATATTATATAATAGTTTTGAAAGCCATTTAGGAGTGAAAAATCCTTTTAAAATAGCTCATAAAAACCCGTGTACGAAATCCGAAGACAAATCTCAAAGAAATCGATAAAACCAGAAAATCACTGAAAATATTCTAAGTGTTTGAAACCATTCAAAAACTGCTGCGAACGCAAATTCGGCAATTTATTTGGACCAGAAAACTGTGTCCAAATGGCATGAAACCTGGTAGGCATGTAGTCCGACATCCCTACTTTAAGGTGCAAAAAGAATTTCTGGATTTTGAGTTGAGACGAAGTGGCAGCGACGTCTCAAAGTTGAACCCAGAAAAAGATTCACACTGTTTTCCAACAGCGACCAGAGTCTAACTTTGGCACGAAAATCGGAGTACCAAACGAACTCCAATGTTGCCCAAATTTTTCGAAGATGGAATTCGCAACTCCACCTTTCCAACGAGACCAAAAACGTCGAATTCCGACTTCCGATGCGAACGTCGGGACATCGCGAAGTGGCGCTCAAAAGCTGAAAACAGAGGTTATTTTTTTTTTTTTTGGACGCTGACCTGGCCCGCGTCAGTCCGCCCCAGCCCACGCGGGCTGGGGGAAAACCCCCCCAGCCCACGCGGGGTGGGGGTCTTGGACCCGCCCCCAGCCCGCGCGGGCTGGTGGTACTGGGCCCGCCCCAGCCCACACGGGCTGGGGACTTGGGCCGCGCCCCAGCCCACTGCGGGCTGGGTCTGTGGCCCGCCCCCAGCCCCTTGCGGGCTGGGGGAAAAGGGGCGGCCCCTGCCCCTTGCGGGCTGGGGTCTGTGGCCCGGCCCCAGCTCGGGCGGGCTGGGGGCCTGTGCGTGCCCGGGCTGCGCCCGGGCTGGGGCCTAGGTGCAACCAAGGCCTGTCCTGGTGCACCCAGAGCCCTTCTTTGGTCTGTTTTGGCCTGTTTTCAGCCTGCACATTTCCAGCCAGCAGAAATTGTGTATTTTAGTGATTTTGGAGTGTTTTTTTCAAGTTTTTGGCATCAAATTTTGCTAATAACAATCACTAACCATCATATAATGATTATTATACTAAATTAAATGAAACATAGGGTCAAAGCTTAGCATTACCTTATGAAGCAATTTTACAAACACCTTATGTGCAACCCCAAATTGAATGCAAAGATGATTAAGGAGCTATGATTCACATATTACATAAATAAGCATGTGTTACTAATTGATTTATGACATCAAAAGAGGATCAAACACATACTATAAGAAGGTTTTAGCAATATACCTCTCTTAGAAAGCAACAATGATCATAATAGCATCAACCCAAGTTAGCAAAAGAGGATTAGGAGGCTATAAGATCATAAAAACACATAAAACATGTGTTAACAAACTAATTTCAGAAATTAGAAAGTTATAAAAGAGGGATTTGAGGTGGGTATTTGCATTACCTTTTCATAGAATGACTTGCATGAGCCAAAACTTGAAGGAGATAAAGATGGAGGCCATTTTTGTTAAGAAGCTTTAGGGAATGATTAGGGTTTTGATTAGGGTTGAATGAAGAAGGTTATGAGAGTTTGAGATAATATATAGGGGAGGTTTAGGGTGGGTTATTGGGTTAAGTTTTGTAACCCAATAAGAAGAGGGTTATTACAATGTTTTCAAAAAAAGTTCTAAGTGTTCATGTATGTTTATGAACTCATTTCTTATCCAAACCCGTTTTAAAAATCTCTTTTAAAAATTTTAACTCTCCAAAATAACATTTTATCCTCATTTTAAAATCCCATATTTCCCATTTAATTAAAATAGCCTTTTTCAAATAAATTTTGTTATTCCAAATCCTTTTATGCTTCATTAAGAATAAATAAAAATCCTAACTTTTATTTATTAATTGGTAATGCAAATCCTGGGTTGTTATAGACTCCCCCCCTTAAGAAAATTGCGTCCCCGCAATTTCTTAAGATAGATGTCGTCTATAACGTCAAATCCCCAAAAGAAGTGATAGAGTTAAAATAGAGAATTCTTACCCGCAGAAGAAGATGGGAGAAAGCCAGGATAAGAGCGCTCGATAGATTCTCTGGTCTCCCAAGTGCAGTCCTTAGGATTCGGTGACCATTGAATCTTCACGAGTGGAACCTCTTTGTTGCGAAGGCGTCTAACCTCCGAATCAAGCACACGGAGAGGTTGTTGCTCCAAAGATAAGTCAGGTAAGATCTCTAAATCAGGTACGACATGCGGCTCAATGATAGAATCAGGATCACGAACACACTTGCGAAGCTGAGAAACATGGAACACGTCATGCATTCCGAAAAAATGAGCAGGTAGAGCCACACGATAAGCAACGGGGCCGATGCATTCCGTAATAGGAAATGGTCCAATATAGCGAGGAGCCAATTTCCCTGTGGAGCTGAAACGCACAACCCCCTTCATGGGAGAAACCCGAATAAAGACAGAATCGCCAATGGAGAACTCAAGTGGCTTCCTACGGTTGTCCGCATAGGATTTCTGGCGGTTTTGTGCCTCTTTCATTCTCTAACGGATAAGCACGATCTTCTCTGAAGATTCCCGAACTGAATCTGGACCAAGAATGAGCTTCTCGCCAGATTCTAACCAACATGCAGGAGAGCGACATGGCCTTCCGTAGAGAGCCTCGAAAGGTGCCATGCCGATACTAGACTGATAGCTGTTGTTGTAGGAGAACTCTACGAGCGGTAAGTGATCCTCCCAACTACCTCCGAAATCCAAAATACAACAGCGCAAAAGATCCTCTAAAACACGATTCACCCTCTCCGTCTGACCGTCGGTCTGAGGATGATAAGCAGTCGAGAGATTCATCTTTGTGCCCAAAGCTGACTGTAGGCACTTCCAGAAGTGACTAGTAAAGATGGTGTCTCGATCGCAGACGATAGAGCTAGGAATGCCATGAAGTCGAACGACTTCCTTCACATAGAGCTTGGCCAACTGAGGTGCAGTCCGAGTGGACTTAATCGGAATGAAATGAGTCGATTTGGTCAAGCGATCAACAATAACCCAGATAGAAGTATGGCCTGACCTCGATCGAGGCAGACCGTCAATGAAATCCATGGATATCCGATCCCATTTCCATAATGGAATCTCTAGAGGCAGAAGAAGACCAGATGGACGCTGATGCTCGGCCTTGATCTGTTGACAAGTCATGCAACTACTCACATAACTTGCCACATCTCTCTTCAAACCCTCAAAATAATATAGCCGGCACATATCGGCATACATCTTACTCGAACCAGGATGTATAGTGTACTTAGTGCGATGGCACTCGTCCAGAATGTCACGCCTAAGTGGTAAATCAGATGGTACAACAATATGGTTCTTCCTACGAAGATACCGATGAAAATCCAGAGAATAATCCAGCAATGTCTCATCACTGGATCCCGACTTGAGAAGATGAATAAGATGCAATAAGTCTGGATCCTGCCGCTGAGCATGGGCAATGCGATCCAATAAGATAGGACGAGCTTCCAAGCTAAATAATAAGACAGGAGCATCAGAAGATGAAGCTCGATCTCTAATATCACATAAAAATAGAGTCTCAAGAACATTCCACTCGGCAATCATCATAGAAACTACCGTCGAGTGCTTGCGACTAAGCGCATCTGCAACACGATTACCCTTGCCAGGGGTATACTGAATATCTAAATCATATGAGGCGAGAAAATCAAGCCATCGCTGCTGCCTCATATTGAGATCCCTCTGACTGAAAAGATACTTCAGAGACTTATGATCGGTGTAAAGAGTGAAGCGTTCGCCTAATAGAAAGTGACGCCGCGTCTTCAAGGCAAAGACGATAGCTGCCAACTCAAGATCATGAGTCGGATAGCGAACCTCATTCGGACGCAGTTGCCTGGAAGCATAAGCAACTACCCGATCCTTCTGCATAAGCACAGCACCGAGCCCGCTACCACAAGCATCGGTGTAAACAACCAGATCCTGATTACTTTCAGGAACCACAAGAATAGGAGCATGAGTGAGAAGTTCCTTCAGTCGCTGAAAGGAAGCTTCACACTTATCAGACCAAATAAAGCGAACACCCTTACGAGTCAGCGTCGTAAGGGGAAGTGCAACTCGAGAGAAATCCTTGACAAACCGACGGTAATAACCCGCCAGACCAAGGAAGCTGCGAATATCATGAACGTTCTCGGGCTGCTTCCAATTCTGAATAGCTTCGATCTTGGCAGGATCGACAGAAACACCCTCAGATGATACAATATGGCCCAAGAACTTGACCTTGCTCTCCCAAAAATGGCACTTGGAGAGCTTGGCCTTAAGATGACGACGACGAAGAGTATCCAAGACGATCCGCAAATGATGAGCATTCTCTGCCTCGGATCTAGAATAAATAAGAATATCGTCGATGAAAACCAAAACGAATATATCGATGTATTCCCGGAATACTCGATTCATAAGATCGACGAAGAAAGCTGGTGCGTTCGTCAAGCCGAATGGCATGACCAACCACTCAAAAGAACCACAACGAGTGCGGAAAGCGGTAAGAGGGATGCTATCTTCCGCAACTCGGAGCTGTTGAAATCCGGTGGTAAGGTCGAGCTGGGAAAAGACCTTCGCACCGCTCAACTGATCAAACATATCGTTTATCCGTGGCAATGGATAACGATTTCTGATGGTCAACTCATTAAGCTTGCGATAGTCAATGCAAAGCCTAAGAGAGCCATCGGGCTTCTTAACGAAGACCACAGCAGCACCCCATAGCGAAGAACTGGACCGAATGAACTGCTTCGCCTCAAGCTCAACTAACTGTTTCCTGAGTTCCTCATTCTCCTTAATAGACAGCCTCGTGGGAGGACGCCCAACAGGGTGGGAGCCTGCAATGAGATCGATGCGGAACTCAATGGCCCGCTTTGGCGGCAGGCCAGATACTGGCTCGAATATATTGGGAAAATCCCGAACGACAGGAATACGAGATATGTCCAAATCCTCATCTCGTGTATCAAGAGAAAATAAAGTAACATCAGAAAGCCCAACATCCTGAAGAACAATAGCTAACGGAGAGGACGAATCAGGGTGATGAATGAATAATATCCGCTCCGAACAAATAATTTTTGCGTCATGCTGAACGAGCTAATCATTGCCAAGAATCATATCAAATCCCAAATACTCCATAACGTGCGGATTCGCACGGAAAGAAAATCCACAAAGATCGATATCTATATTCTCACAAAGCAAGCTAAGGGTCGTGGATCCGCCGATGGGATTCACAATCCTTAGTGAAGAAACCAGACAAGTAACATCCAAGGATAAAGCATCTACTAGCTCCTTTGATACGAATGAATGAGAGGAACCCGTATCAAAGAGAACTCTACAAGATCTACCATGAAATAAAATAGAACCTTCGAGAACGGAAGGATGCGTACATCGAGGCTGAGCTGAAGATGCAGGAGCCTTGGCAGCATTAAGCTTGCCAGGCTTGGCACTAGCTTGAGGAATATGACAAGTGGAGATCCTGTGTCCCTCCTTCTTGCAGAAGGTGCAATAGAGAGGTTTGGAGCACTCTCGAATAAAGTGATCTGGAGAACCGCAGTTGAAGCATTTCCTCGAAGGACGGGTTCCACTAGGCTGTGACTGAATCTGAGGCTGAGTCTGAGGCTGAGCCTGGATAGCAGAACTGCCAGTCTTCTTCTTCTTGTTCCAAGGCTTGTTCTTCTGAAATGGACCCCTCTTCTGGTTGGGGTTTTTGGAACCCCCACCATCATCATCGCTATGCTCCATCTCGACTGACTCAAGATGTAGGGCTGCATCGACTAGCTTCTCGAATGAGAGCTCAAGCTGTAGCATAAGATGCCTCTTTAGATATTTCTTCAAGCCCTCAACAAATTTGAGGTTCCTCTTATAAAGAGTAGCAATAAACTCAAGGCCGTACTTGGACAGGGCCTCGAAGGAAGAGACATAGTCGGATACGGAGGACTTCCCCTGCTTGAGATCAAGAAAGCGGGGAGCAAGGGAGTTCTTCTCCGACTCTGGGATGAATTTGAGCTCAAATCTCTGACGAAATTGAGCCCAAGTAAGTGTGGTCTCATCGACCTCGGCAATAAGTAGTTCGTACCAATCCAGGGCACGACTCAGAAGCTGACTAGAAGCAATAAGAACACGGTCATGATCCGGGATATCCATACGAGTGAAAATGCGCTCGCATATCCGAATCCAAGCCTGGACCTCTAAGACATTCTCGGAGCCACTGAACGGCTTCCCTCCGAGATGGGTAAAATCAATGCAGAGACGCACAAAAACAGACATGCGCGGAGCATCAGCAACTGGGGCTGGAGACTGAGAATGAGACTAAGAATTCCGAACCAGCTCCATGATCTGGTCGGTAGTCATGAACACGCCCTCTGGATGAGTGTTGCTGGACTTCCCAGCAGCACTAGTCTGACGTGTGGTTCTCCCTCTTCCCCTTCCAGACATACTGAAAGTCAAATGGGAATTAGAGTTAGACAAGATTCAATGATAGATACTTAATTAAGGAATACTACGGAATATAATAAATTCCTACACATACTCCTAACTTATCTATCGAGGCATAAGGAAGGGATTTGATTTAATTCGGATCCAATTAAAATGTATAGTACTAAGTGTAACCGTTCTGTGTTTGTTATGCTTAATTCTGAACCTTAGCTCTGATACCAAGATGTAACGCCCCACTCCGAGACCCACTCTAGTAAAGAGTATTACGGAGTAATACCGTCTACTAGAACGGAGAATAGAGTATAATGGAAGCGACCATATGTAATCAAGGTATAACTACCTACTGAATACGTCGAATAGGTGGCTTTCTTTTCTCAAATGGTTCGACATGTCCAATAGATATTTATAACGAAACTACAATGGCTAAGGAAAATAGGTTCAGAACAAACATAATACTAAATGATAACATCATCATCACAGAACAGTCACATAACAGTCACAGAACATAGGTACAATATATCGTCAATACAGATCCAAGTATCAAAAGGTGGGTACAAAGCCACCGCTCACACATGTGAGTCAAAAATATGTACATAAGAGTCTGAAATAACAGAGTAGCTGAATAGTGGACAAATAAAAGAGCTATCTATCAGCATAGCAGATAATGTCCAAGCGGAAGCACAGAAAGCTAAGTCCAGAGACCTAACCTGAAACAACTCGGTCTGACCCGAGCGAAAACACTCGGGTCAGGCTAGCTAAATAATCAGTAATAACTGAGATATATAATAATGCAGTACATAAATAAAACAGTACTTCTCCGAAGAGAAGAGTAATATGGACTACATGAATATAATGACGATCCCTAATCATCAATCAACAGTAAAAATCTCCAAAGAGAAAATCAACACCAAAGTATAGAATAAATAAAATCGCCTCATATCATCGGCGTAGCAAAAACTATAAAAAGTTGCCCATAGGCAATAATCCCAAAAGTGACCAGAGTCTGTAATCAATGCCCAAGCAATGATCGATGCTCCAAAGAGCAATAGGGATATACTGAAAAGTCAATGAAATCGAATACAAAAATGCAGTGTCCAGAGACACTGTGAATCCATAGGGTAATCGCACTTACATCGTATGGTTCCATAGAACCAACACCGAATGGCGATACTCGAATGGATATAAAAATCATCAGATAATACAAATATTGCACGTGCACCGACCAGAGTCGTTGTTGCCAAGTACTGTAGAGTTGTGATCGATCACTCGCACAGATGCGGAACGCGCGAAACGGCGAGATCCTTCCCAGAAGGATAAAGGCCCAGAGGCACACGCCGAAAATAAACTGCTCCATAGAGCAGGTGTCCAGAGACGGTTGCCCAGAGGCATGGTGACCCAGAGGTCCAGTACTGGCCGCCCAGAGGCTAATGTGCCACTAACTTCTTGGAGAGGAACCCGTAAAGTGTTAACAATGAGTCCCATACCCCACGTTCGCACTAAACGGTTTCCTAACCAATAGCAAGCTCACACTCCAAACAATAAAAAGTCCACCTCATATCATCGGTAGACTAGACCCAAAGGTCAAAACGGTCAATCGAATAGGTCGGGGATTAACGGAAAGAAAATACACACGGTTCCATAGGCCGGAGATTTCCAAACCGTTTAAACACCTTTCCACTTCGCTCGATGTGCTAAAAAGTGAGTGTGTGATTTTTGTTATAGAAAATAATGGTGCGAAACGGATTTATAATTGATTTTGAAATCACTTTAAAACGGCTTTTGAAAACTCTCCTATTATGGAGTAATTAATTTAATATTTAAAAATAATATTATATAATAATTTTGAAAGCCATTTAGGAGTGAAAAATCCTTTTAAAATAGTTCATAAAAACCCGTGTACGAAATCCAGAGACAAATCTCAAAGAAATCGATAAAACCAGAAAATCACTGAAAATATTCTAAGTGTTTGAAACCATTCAAAAACTGCCGCGAACGCAAGTTCGGCAATTTATTTGGACCAGCAAACTGTGTCCAAATGGCATGAAAACTGGTAGGCATGTAGTCTGACATCCCTACTTTAAGATGCAAAAAGAATTTCTGGATTCCGAGTTGAGACGAAGTGGCAGCGACGTCTCAAAGTTGAACCCAGAAAAAGATTCACACTGTTTTCCATCAGCGACCAGAGTCTAACTTTGGCACGAAAATCGGAGTACCAAACGAACTCCAATGTTGCCCAAATTTTCCAGAAATGGAGTTCGCTGCACCACCTTTCCAACGAGACCAAAAACGTCGAATTCCGACTTCCGATGCGAACGTGGCGACATCGCGAAGTGGCGCTCAAAAGCTGAAAACAGACGTAATTTTTTTTTTTGGGACGCGGGCCCGGCCCGCGTCAGTCCGCCCCACGCGGGCTGGGGGGCTTGGGCCCGCCCCCAGCCCGCGCGGGCTGGGGGAAAACCCCCCCAGCCCACGCGGGCTGGGGGTCTTGGGCCCGCCCCAGCCCACGCGGGCTGGGTGTACTGGGCCCGCCCCATCCCACACGGGCTGGGGACTTGGGCCGCGCCCCAGCCCACTGCGGGCTGGGGTCTGTGGCCCGCCCCCAGCCCCTTGCGGGCTGAGGGAAAAGGGGCGGCCCCAGCCCCTTGCGGGCTGGGGTCTGTGGCCCGCCCCCAGCTCGGTCGGGCTGGGGGCCTGTGCGCGCCCGGGCTGCGCCCGGGCTGGGGCCTGGTGCAACCCAAGCCTGTCCTGGCGCACCCAGAGCCCTTCTTTGGTCTGTTTTGGCCTGTTTTCAGCCTGCACATTTCCAGCCAGCAGAAATTGTGTATTTTAGTGATTTTGGAGTGTTTTTTTCAAGTTTTTGGCATCAAATTTTGCTAATAACAATCACTAACCATCATATAATGATTATTATACTAAATTAAATGAAACATAGGGTCAAAGCTTAGCATTACCTTATGAAGCAATTTTACAAACACCTTATGTGCAATCCCAAATTGAATGCAAAGATGATTAAGGAGCTATGATTCACATGTTACATAAATAAGCATGTGTTACTAATTGATTTATGACATCAAAAGAGGATCAAACACATACTATAAGAAGGTTTTAGCAATATACCTCTCTTAGAAAGCAACAATGATCATAATAGCATCAACCCAAGTTAGCAAAAGAGGATTAGGAGGCTATAAGATCATAAAAACACATAAAACATGTGTTAACAAACTAATTTCAGAAATTAGAAAGTTATAAAAGAGGGATTTGAGGTGGGTATTTGCATTACCTTTTTATAAAATGACTTGCATGAGCCAAAACTTGAAGGAGATGAAGATGGAGGCCATTTTTCTTAAGAAGCTTTAGGGAATGATTAGGGTTTTAATTAGGGTTGAATGAAGAAGGTTATGAGAGTTTGAGATAATATATAGGGGAGGTTTAGGGTGGGTTATTGGGTTCAGTTTTGTAACCCAATAAGAAGTGGGTTATTACAATGTTTCCAAAAAAAGTTCTAAGTGTTCATGTATGTTTATGAACTCATTTCTTACCCAAACCCGTTTTAAAAATCTCTTTTAAAATTTTTAACTCTCCAAAATAACATTTTATCCTCATTTTAAAATCCCATATTTCCCATTTAATTAAAATAGCCTTTTTCAAATAAATTTTGTTATTCCAAATCCTTTTATGCTTCATTAAGAATAAATAAAAATCCTAACTTTTATTTATTAATTGGTAATGCAAATCCCGGGTTGTTACAGAAACCGAAGGCATTATCTCGTTACACTCATTACGGAATCACCCATAGAGTTAACGACGATAACCCTTGCACTCTGAATGTCCATCTCGAGTCTATAAGTACTATTCCGTCAAACTCATTACGGAATCACCCACAGAGTTATACCGACCTATAGCCTTTACACCTCGAGTCTTCACTCTTCACATAAGATTCACGACCTATCTTTAGTTTGGATCGATGTGGTATTCAGATATCCAAATATGGAAACTCGATCGCGGTCTCATCCAAAATCAAAACGTGTCTTTTAGGTCGAAGTTGTTTTAGAGTTTAAAACAAATTCAATTATTTTATCTATATGCACACAGATAGATAATTCATAGATTCACAACAGATAATTATCATTATCAAACCACAAAATCCACATTATCACTATTAAAAGATAATCCATATCATAATGCAACCAATGCATCCATATCAATCAACAATACCAATCTCTTTTCTGATATTCAAACCATTCAAAGTAACCAATAACAACAATCTATAAGCAATGACTTAATCATACCATCTATAATTAATTTAAAATGAATTAAATTAATTACATCATCTTTAATTAATTTAAAATGAATTAAATTAATTACTTACACAATATAAATCTTGCTTACACTATCATTAATTAATTACAAATTAATTAATTAATTAACCTCTAATCTTATCATCTTAATTAATCAATCCTGATTAATAAATTCGCAAAATTAATTACTCTAAACTCAATTACAGTAATTATCCTTTAATTACTTCATTAATTAATTAACTATAATTAATTACATTTATTGTTAATTAATTACAATTAATTAATTATACTTAATCATTTATTATTGATTAATTAATTTTAATTAATCAATCTTAATCACACCATTAATTATATTAATTAATGACTCTTAATTATATTTAATTAATTACTCCACTAAATTAATTACTTTCAGTAATTAATCCCACTTAATACATAATTATTAATCACCTTTGATTAATCTCGTTCTGTAATTAACTACCCTTAATTACTTACCAAATTAATTATTCCTTAATCAATTTCTTTAATTAATCACTTGATTAATTATACAAAATAATTTAATCCAAATTATTTTCACAATCCCAATATCATCTACTAATTACATTCAGTAATTATCTTTAATTACTTCACTGAGTTCACTACATTAATTACTTCAGGTAATTATTATCAAATCTCATGTTTAAAATTAATTAAACTTAATTAATTAATTTAAACCAAACTCAATAACTTCATTAATTAAGTAATTAATGTCTTAATTACTTTTATTTAAGTAATTAAACTTAAATAAATTTCACAATTTATTAAAATTAATTAATTAATTTAATTAATTATTGAAAATTAATAATATTAATTAATTACTAAATAAACTTTAGTTAATGACCATCATTAACTATTAGTTATTCTTTAATTACTTCTTAATTTACTCTAATTTAAATTAATCCAAATTATTAAATAAATAAATCAAATAAATAAGTTATTCCTTAATTATCCAATTTATTTAATTATATTAATATCTTAATAATTTCTAAGATAACCCAGTCCTTATTAATAATTGTATAAATATTAAGGTGTACTTAGAACATTTAAAATTCAAATTTCATTTTGAATCAAAAATTCAAAATGAAATTTATTATAGCATTATCAAATTTTAAATTCCATTTATTGTTTCCAAAGTAAATGTAAATCACATTTATTACTTAAAATAAAACTTATATAAGATAAGTCTTAATTTAATTAAAAATTAAGTTTAAAATACATTACCATTTAAATTTCAACTTCAAGTTAATAATCATTTAACTTCCTTATAAACCATTTATAATGATTTCATTTAAAAAGGAAAATCAAATTAAATGTTTGAAAACATATTTACTTTTAATAAACAATTTAAAATTAAACTTGTTTGGAAACATTTAAAATTTTGAAACTTATTTAAATATCCAGGTTTTTTAAATTTAATACACTTGAATTCATTCCTTGTTTAAATCATTTGAATTAAAGCTTGAATTAAACTTTTTGAATTAAACCTGGATTTTTTGCTTTATAATACAATTTATTTTTAAAACCTAAAGATTCAAAAACCTTAAGAAAACTGAACTTAAATTTAGATTCAAACTGGTGATTTGAATCATGATTCAAATTTAAAAATAAAATTTAAATTTACAGAAAAAATGTCAGGTTTCCCCCTCTTTTTTTTAAAAAAAACTGAAACCATTTTCAAATTTGAAAACTTGTAAGATTTTCAAAATCATTTGAAACTCTATTATATACTAGATTTAACTTAACTCAGATTTAAAACGTAACTCCATTTAAATTCAGTTTTAAATTTTACTTTTAAAATAAAAACAAAACTACAGCTTTCTTCAAAAAAAACCGCAACCTGTATGCCTAAAACCCGAGCAAGTACAAAATTTACTTCGAGTCAGAAGAACTCTTGCTTCGAGCCAAGTACAGCCACACTGGAGTATTACTTCGAGTAGCCTTACAAAACCTGGAACTGCAGAAACAGGTTTCACCCCCAACCTGTAACTCGACTTCTTTTCCACCTCTTGACCACCGGAATGGCAGTGACTCTGGCCACTAGTTCACCCATCAACCTACTATCATCCCATAGAAAGTCAGACAACTCAATTACTCCCTCTAGAAGAACTGACCACAGAGATTTACTTATCTTAAACTAGGGTTACAGGCAACAAATTCACACCACAGTGTTCATATAGTTTTGCATCATCACCCCAAAATTTTCCAATCATTAGAGACAGCACCTCCACCTACCAGAAGAATCCCAATTCTTACATTTGCTAAGATTTCCCAAAATCTCAAAATTTCCCCTCTACAGTTCAACACAGAACAATACTATACCCATCCACTAAAAAATCCAAATTTTTGTTCTAAAAATTAAGTTTGATCTTGGTATTTAAATCTGAGTACTAAATTTATACTTAATTTATTATAAATTTTCACATATTTAAACTTGATTTATCAAACACTAGTTACAGAGATGTTTTACAGGTTAATTCAACTTAATTAAATCTTAACTAAAACCTATCATAACAAATAAGTTTGATTAAATCTGAGTTGTATCAGAGATTTAAATCTATATGTTTGAATTATAAAACAAGAACCTGAACACATGATCTACATAAAATCAGAGAGAACCCCATTTAGGAAACATAAACATACATATTCATAGCATAATGTATTCAAGTACACATTCAACGCATTTTATCACAGGGATTTAATCATGCAACTTATTTAAAAATTTAAAACTTTTTAAAAAAAAACATAATGTTACTCACCTGTTAATTAAAAGACAGAGCCACAAATGCTTTGCCTTGAAACAGGATTTCCCCTTTGTTTTGCTTAAGAATTTAAACTGCAGTGGCTTGAATAAGAATGCAGGTTTGCTTGAATGGGATTGCTTGTTTCTTTAATTTAAAACTGCATGCAGGCAGTTGCTTTGAATCCCAAAAATTTGAAATGATGCAGGCTACAGATTTCTAATATGGTGACAGGTTTGAAAATGCAGATTTTCAATTTGAAGATGTGCAGGTGGATTTTTTTGATTTGCATGCTATAGATTTTTTTCTTTTTACAGATTTAGATCTGAAAGAAGGTTTTTTAGATTTGTTTTGCAATTTGGTTTGAAGATTTATGTTTGGCTTGATATTTGAAGAAATGTAGGTTAAATTTTTAGATTTGATAATGAGAAGTTTGATTTGCATGAGGACTGGTTTTGTTGGAAATGTTTCAGATATAAGTTTTTGAGAATGTGTTTCTTTTGAATTTAGATCTAGGAAAGAAATAAAAATGAAAGAGAATTTGTTTATATGTAAAAACTGAAATAAAGAAGAATAAAATAAATGACACTTGTCTTGCATTCTAACATTTGTCATATTAGTATGTTAATTACTTAACACATATTCTTTTAAATTTGTAAAAAGTTTACATTTGTCACCCATATTAGTTAATTATAATTAAGTGTTAATTAGTTATTTATTTAGATGTTAATACAAGATAAATGTAAACCTATGTTTAAATAAATTTATTCATATGTTTATAGATTTTAAAATGAATAAATCAAACTATATTTATAAAATTAAACTTATACAAATATTTCAAAATCAAAACAAATTAAAAACATTCATACTTTAAATTTTAAAAACTTTGAATTCAATTTCAAATTGAATTTTGAAATCCAGTTTATTTACAATACAACTACAAATTTGAATTTTGGAAAACAATTATTTTTATTAAAAATTTATTTGTTAAACAATGTATTATTATATTTTTAGAAATAACAATATTAAATAACCATAAATAGCTTATAAAAGAAATTATCTTCTTTATTAATAAATTATTTATTATCACATTATATTTAAAAGAAACTCAAAATAGCCTCATTGTTATTTATTTAAATTTCAAACTTGAGTTAAACATTTTTTTAAATCATTTAATATTTATCTTAAGTATTTAAAATCATATTTTATTTATTAAATGGCTTTTAAAAAAGTTTAACTTTTAAATAAAATCATAATTTCCAATTTTACTAAAGATATAAATTTTATAGAAAACATAATTCATTTAAAACAATACCTATTTATAATATATACAATATTCTATATATATTATAAATATAAAACAATTATTAGATTTAAAAAGATAAAATCTATCAATTACTATTTATTTTATTGAATTATTAAATTAAATTCAAATCTTATTACAAAGATTATCAAATCAATTTAATTTTTATTATAGATTATTAAATTGATATTGCTTTAAAATTTTGGGTCATCACATTTATTTTCCTTTCAAAAATCCAATCTATACATTTTTGATAACTCAGTATACCCAAATATATTCAATCAAAATAGCATCTATTACTTCCAATTACCAATGTAATCTATCACAGATTATCCAATAATTCATAACATAGAAAATTTAAACAATCTAAATATTTTCGTGGAATCCAATTGGATCCCTCCAACCTGTTCCTTGCATCCACAGATGTTAGCACAATATAAAATAACAATTCCATTTCGAGGTGGAATATCGCGGTATATAGGGTCATCCGCTATTATGCAAGGCGCATAGGGTCTCATCCGCTATATAATGCGGGAAATCAATCACTCCTTTAATGAACCACTATTTAAGACCATTCAGATCGACAATAATCCACACATGTCAGACTTGAATAATTCAAAACAGTGGATTGTTAAGAAATTGGAGCAAATAAAATCATTCACAGAATTACAGACACAGAAATATCAGAATACTCGCAGCGGAAATAAAATACCAAAGTAGTTCATGAAGCTACTATGTACATACTCTCAAAACATAGACAAAATATCATAGTAAAATAGATACAATAGAAGTCAGGATACATAAACAACAATATAGAGACAGATACCAAATTGGAACTAATTGGAAGAAGTAGACAAATAGATAGACAGATAAGCTCCAACAAAACTCTAGCTCCAGAATATGAATCCAAAGCAGTGATTCTCAGGCTGACCCGAGTGTGAAGTAAAACACAAACTGGGTTAGGACATACATACTTATACAATGTAAACCAATTCAAGTGAACTATAATTGGAATGCACAATAACTTAAAGGATGCTTGGGATCACCCATCCTTTAAAGATCAGTCAAACCATCAATTAAGTAGTATTAAACACTATCGTAGAAATACCCATATTAAAGTAAACAATGCAAATAACAGTGTTATTGTGACTACGGTAGCGTAGAGCTGTAGTAACCGCTCACCTCTAGCCACACTCTTAA
This sequence comes from Allium cepa, assembly GCA_030765085.1. Classification (NCBI taxonomy): domain Eukaryota; kingdom Viridiplantae; phylum Streptophyta; class Magnoliopsida; order Asparagales; family Amaryllidaceae; genus Allium; species Allium cepa. The sequence continues at coordinate 15,216,430 of CM060942.1, forward strand.
AATCAAAGGTGTGCAACAAACAATCACAAGGAAATCACATGACACACAAAGCAGTGTACCCGTGGTTATAAGTTTCAAAATGATTTATAATTCCGAATTAAAATCATTCATTTAAACCATTAAACTTATAAAATTTCATATTTTCCACTATAAAATGGTCATTTAAATACACTTGAACTTATGATTTTTATAAAGTAAATTACACAAATAAATATCAATAACTTCACTTATTAAATTCAAGTGTACAAATTTCCAATTCTTTACCTTTTAACAATTATCACTTAAATTTCAAATTACCATTTCATACATTAAACTAAATTTCCCTTTAATTTAATTTACTTAAACTTCCATTTTAAAACCAAATCTCACAATTCCAAGTCAAGTTAAATTCCAAAATTTCCATTTCACTATCCATTTATTTAAAATTTTAAACTAATTACATAAATTCAAAATACATTGTAAGTTGTTTAACTTTATTTTACAAATAACTTGATATTTTCTTTTACTTTATATTTATCCAATTCATACATCAATTATATTAATTACCAAGTTAAGATTATAATTCCATTTTTACTTAAATTCCCATCATTAAGTTAAATCAAACTTTCACATTACAACCCAAACCATCTATTAATTTATAACATTTAACCTTTTAGAAAATCACTGCTTAACCATTTTAAATTCAATATAACTCAAATTTCATATTTTTTCTCTTTCTTTTACAATACGTGAAATTTATAAGAAATCATATTTTGAAATCAACCGCGGTTCCGAAACATATTTCACACCTAAATCAAGTGACATGGAAATTATCATTTAAATCCATAATCAGTAAAATTTTCGGGTTTTGATTATTTCAAACCGAAAATCCAAAAAGAAATACAAATAAATAAAAATCACCCAGGCCTATCATTTCAGCTCATAATGATCTTTCCCTATTCTCCCGTCCGGGTATGTATCATTTCAACCCATAGTGATTTCTATACTAACGGGGAACTTAAAGTGATGCTCAAAATAAACCAAGCAGTAACAACATATAGCGGTATCAGATGATATGACAGATAAATAAACAAGATTAACATTATATAATTTATAACATAGGCAGGTATAACATGATAATAAAATCTACAGATTCACATGGTGTCAATTTACTAATTATATAAGTACAGATGTCATGTGTGAATTACTCACTTGTTTCAAGATGGAGATAGCAAGACAAAGCAGACAAATGAATTCCAGAAGGCACGATAACACTACTTTTGATGGAGTGGAGAGCCAAGTTATTTATCTTGTACACAACCAATAGAACAAGATAATATGAATATGATTTCAACCCAAATCCACTTATGATTTCAACATAGAATACATATTGAAACATTTAAAAATAAAAGAAAAACGAACAAATTGAATTTGACCAATGCCTCAACCTTCACATGCTCGGCCTAGGGCTTATGTTTGCTCGGCCATAGTGGTGATTTGGGCTAGGGTATGGATCCAAAGAGGCAAGGCTAGCTAGTGATAAAGGAGTGGAAGTTATGATAGAGGAATATAAAGTGTTTAAGGCAAATAAGTAATTTTGGTGCACACTTTGGGTTCGGCCTTGACTGATTTAGGCTTGGCCATGCTGGGTGAAGGTCGGGTGGGGTCTGGAGTGGCGGCCAGAGGTGGTGGAGGAGCAGGTGTTGGCGGCTAAGGAGGTGGCAAGGAGGAAAAATGAAGGCGATGTTCATTAAGGGTTCGGCAATGGCAATTTCAAGGTGTTTGTGGAGTTTTTGTGGTGATTGCTTCAAGGGGTGCTCACGGCCTTGCACTGGTCAGAGTGGAAGAGGGTGATATGGCTGTGGATGTGGTGGTGTTGGATGGTGGAGAGGGTGGAGAGGCTATGGCCAATCATGACAAGGAGAAGCAAGGTAATATCTAAAGGAAAATTCATTAAAAATGAAGAGAAAAGAGTAGAAAAAATTTAAGAATCCATTACCTTTCTCTTCAGATCTGAAAATGGCATGTATGATGAATGGGAAAGACATGTTTTCTTTCACGTAATATACAAAATGCATGGCTAAGGATCAAGGAAATACACGACAACAAATATGGAGGAGTTATGGTATGAAATCAATTGATGGAAAGAAAAAGAGGTAAAAAATCGAAACGTGACGTATGCCTTTAATTAAAAATAGGTAACGTATCTTAATTTATGCTTTTCCTATATATTAAAGAAAGGTGCATATAAGAAGCTATCACAAACAAATCAATACAATAACGTTAAATTAAATACATTTTAAAGGTATGCCTTTTAAAACAATAACGTGTGTGTGTGTGTGTATATTTGAAATCTATTTCCCAGAAATAAATATGGATCTAAACACTTACCATTTAATTAAAAAATGAATGACTAAATAGATAAAATAGAAAGACAAGGTAGAGATATATATTATGAAAAATAAATTAATAGTTTTAGGAAAAGTAGGAAATAAATAAAGAAAATACTCTATTTAATGGAAACTAGAATTAAAAATTGAAAACAATATAAAATCAACATTTGAAAATTATAACTATACTTTAAAAAAATTAAAAATAAAATATATGCATAACATATCATGTTACACAAATTAGAACATGATTTTACAAAAAAATATATTATTTATATAAATTAAAATAAACAAATTTGCTAAATAAAATAATTTACACACAATATTGTAAAAAGCATAACTTTCACAATATTAATCCGATTTCAACGAAACGAAAAGAAGTATTCTTGAAATTAAATCTATTTGCATAATAAAGGATAAAATTCAAAAATTCAAAAATTTAAATTTTGAATTTAAAAGTCAAAGTTTGACCATTTTGACCAAAGTCTACTTTTTGGAAATATTCCATTTATTCAGGTTTGGAATTATAATTCACACAAAATCAAAATTTATATTTAAATTAACAAAATTTATCCATTTTAATAAATAAAATAAAAATTTTAGATTAGGAATTTTAGCTAAAATAATTTAAAATATAAAATTAAAATAATCACAAAATACGGGATTGCTATAACTCCAATGTATACTATATATACTACTATATATATACTATTACATCTAGACAATTCAAGCAATCAATCAACAATTTAAATTTTACTATTTAAATTTAAGCGGAATCTAAACGAGTGAGATCAACTCACCTTTGGCAGTGTTTAATTTGCAATCCACTTCAATCCCGACTGGCTTCACGTTTTTCGACTAGAAAATCATCTCGACCTCACCTTCGTTCGAACCCTTCACCATCACCAAACATCGCTATTCCATGTGAGTCTGCCTCGAATCGTCACAGCAAGCGAACACCCAAACCATGCGACTCGACAGCACCCATCCCCAAATTCAAACTACCATCCTACCAGGTTCGATAACCGCACCCTCCCACAATTCAAAACCGACCCTTATTGTGATTCGCAAAGGCTCCTTCTTCGAAATCAATGCCCTCAAGTAGGACGCCTCCTCCCGCATCCAACAAACGCGCGTGCACGAGTTGGTGGTTCGCGATACTCTACGTTGCTGAGGAAGACTGACAGTGGACTCGTACGACTTCAAGAATGAGAGTGAAACACGATTGGAATCGAATTCAATTCGAAAACTGTCACGTTTTCTCCTCGTCTGAGCTAGATTGGCCTCGATTCGTTAAATAAATATATGATTCTCTAAGTTGTAAAGAAGAGGGAAATTTGGATTTTAGATTGGAGATCGAGGATGGAAATTTGCAGGCCATTGTTTTTCTTACAGATACCGATATTGATTTGAAGATGGAGAAAGTCTTCGGCCTATTATTTTAAAAAAAACTGTTACGTGTTTTAAATTCCTTTACATGCTTAATAGATGGAAGAAATGTTGTTTTCTTTTGTACAGGTGTCAGAATGTTATAGTGGTAAAAACAAAGTGTTGTAAATAAATTTTTGACTAGTCAATATAAATATAGTTTTTAAATTTAAATTTGAATCATCACGAAATCGTGGCTTAAAATTTAGAATTCCAATCGCGGCATGCCGCTTGGCATTTATAAGGTTATACCCCTATTCCGAATGCAATGGAAAAGGTTTCGAATCCTAATTCGGTCGTATGGAGAAGAGAGCTTTTTGGACTCGGTTATTATATTGAATTTTCGATATAACTTATATCGCATTAATATATCGTACGGCCACATGATCACTCCAAACACTACGAAAATTAAAATTCGATAATAATTCAATATTACAGATCCAATGGAATTGGTTTCGTCAAATTCCGAGACTGTGCCTCGGAAGGCTATTTTTAAATACCAATTTAAACAATATAATTTGAAAACCGAATAAACCATCTTTAAATTTAATTTTAAAAGTTCTATTATCTTTAGTATTAACCATATAAATTTTAAAAGCCTTTGAAATATTTTCTAATAAGCATAAAACTGAAGATTAAATATTTTACCCAACTTCAATAATTTAATTGCCAAATTCATAGTGATATTTGAAATTCAAGTCAAATTCACTTTGAAATATTTAAAATCAATTAAATATCCTAATTTCAAATATCCAGAAATTCTGGGTCGTCACATTTCTTCCCCTTAAAATAATTTCGTCACCGAAATTACTAGTTAAGAGGAATGGTCAATTACGCGTTCACTATTTTCCCAATCCAAATAGTTTCTAACAACTTCCCAAAAATCTTCAGTTTCAACTTTCCAAAACAATTTTTATTAGAGACACTATCACTTACTAACTTCCCAAACTCAACCATAAGTTCCAAACAATATTATTTACTCAACAATTAAAATTTAAAATTTAAAACCAAATTTAAGTTATCAAAATTTTCCCAAAATTCTTTAAACTCCCTAAATTTTCGAAAAATTTCGCCAGCGTCTCCTTTGCGTAGGTAGATCGGTAGAACTACAAAATGCCTCTATAGGCCCCCAGATTTCAAAAGAAAACAAAACCCCAAGTGGCTATTTTGAGAAATTCAAATTATGGATCTTAAGGGTAGAATTAACACTAGAGTGAGGGTGAATAGTGTTTTAGGGAATTACTAATTCATTTTGAGTTTATATTAATTTGAACACAAATGTATGCAATATTAAAACACAGATATGATCACAGAATCAAACAGATGCAGAAATAAAGTAAAAGCAATAAAGGAAAGAACACACCGGATTTTATACTAGTTCGGAGTTACCCTACATCCAGTCCTGCAACACAAGTACTGATTTCCTTTCAAAATCAGTTTTTACAGTTACACCCTCGATTTCAAGGCCACGAGGTACACCACTCCAGATTCACAATCCTCTGGGTAGAGATTCTTGATTTTACGGGCAACAAGTTCACCCAATTGATTTCCTATGCTACAATCACACCTTTTATCGCTTGATTGATTTCACAGATTACAATCACACCTTTTTTCGCTTAAATATTTACAAAGAAGCCTATAACTCTGAATAGCACTGAGATCTTGTTGAGATAGTGATAGAGAATCAAACCAGAGATGAACTAGTTAGCTTCAATGGTGATTTCGGCAGAGTATTGATAAAAATGTGTATATAGAAATGTGGAAGAAGAAGAGGAGTGAAATTGGAGAAAATATAAATACAAATTCGTTTAAAACTGCCCCTATTTACAGAAGAATAACAGCCATGTCTATTCATGAAAGGATAGGACGAATAGACACTTCTTTTGAATTTCAAATTTTTGAAACAAATTGCCACCTTGTTGACATGAGTCCCTAGGGATTGTCGACAAGCCTATGGTATTTTTGGTGATTTGTTTTTCTTTGAAAATAACTTCTATCTTGTATTAAAACTATTTTAATCTTTTCTAAATATACTCAACTATAGTTAAAATACATAAATAGGTATAGAGAATAATATTTTGGTATATATAAGATTTTACTGTAATTTTATATTTAAATCAAAGTATAAATCTAAAAGTTAAATATATTAAAAGATAGTCTATAACTTAAGGATAATTTGATTTTGAAGATAAATATTAGTTTGAGGCTAAAAGTATTTTAAAACTAGGATAGGCGCTTTTGATCTTTTAAAAGGAAGATTTTGAAATCATTTTGAAAACAAGATATAATTTTGTAAAACATTTGAATAAAAGTTAGTGGATACAAAACAATGTTCCACTAGATTTTTTTGTATGTTCCATCCTACTTAGGGTTCCATCCCTTTAACAGCTCGAAGTGGATTCCATTACACGAATAAATTGGATTTTAAGATGCTAGTGATTTTCTAGGAGTTTTAACAAAGTTCCTAATTAAATTATTTATTATTGAAATCTTGAACTCTTGATAATATTGATACTCATGAGACTTCAATCATGATATCTTCAATCTATATATTGTACGGTCTTCATTCTTTCTACCTACATGGTTAAATCACGCAAATACATGTATATCTAAACTATAATGTTACTATTTATATTTTATAATTTTATTCTAATTTTTTGTTGTCAAAACTAACTTCTCAAGGACTAACAATCTCCCCCTTTTTAATGATGACAACCTTTGTTTATAAAATATTACTTCTATCCTAATCACTCCCCCTAAAACTAATAACTGCCCCTTAATCTATGCCTAACTATCCTATTTTTTACTTCTCCCTCTTCGTCATCAACAAAAACTAACTCCAACTATATAACTTCCCCTTAATCTAATACGATATGACATGTGATTATAATGATAGTGTTATCATAAATAATCAACACTTAATTCTAAAACTAAAACTTAGTCCTTAATTACTAACTATCCTAACTAAGAATCTATATATTATAATACTAATAATATAAGAACACAAATCATTTATTATATATTGTTATATGTACATTTGCGTAGAATACGAAAGTAAAAACTTACAACAATAGGAAAGAGAGAAAAGAAACTAACATGTGTCCTTGAAAATGGGAGATATATGAACCGAACAATTTGGGTAGTGGAGACAGAAATTTCCACGTTGTTCGACTAGATTTCCATCCTCGTCAAAGCACACTTCGCCAACACAAACGATTTTGTCGTCATCTACAGCGTGCTCTTCTTCCATGGGGACTTCTTCTTCTTCTTCCTCGCGGTCCTCCTGCACTTGATCTCCTGAAGATTCTTCATCAATCAAGATCGAAATAGCATGATTGTCCATTGGAAACTTTTGCAAATTTCTAAGGATTTTGCCTTGCCGTTCTTGTTCTTTTTCCATTCTAAGTTGCACTACTTGAATTTCAGTCATTAGTTGCAGTGCATGCTTCAAGAAATCATCCATTTTCATTACTCGTGCAAGCGTAGTTCGTTGAAATGGTCCGGTAAAATGAGAAGGGAACGAAACGGTTGATTTTTTGTTTGATTTGGAAGAGGAGGTCATTTTCTAATTGTTTTCAGAAGTTAGAACAGAGAAAGAACAGAAAGAATGATCAAAATTTCGAAATAAGAAGAATATATAACCGCTTATTTGAATTTTGGTGGGAAAATTTCAAAAATAAAAAAATCGTTATATGTCGACAGGAGTAGGAGAGGGTTGTCAACATGGTACCTATATTTTTACTTTTTGATTTACTTTAATTTAATTTTTAATTATACTTTATTATTTATATTCTATATTTCAGTTGTTGAAAAAATACCTAATTCTCTTCTTAATTTAGTAAATATAGATTCATTTAAGGATTTTGTTAATATATCAGCAATTTGGTTCTCAAAATTGATACGATCGAGAGCAATTACTTCCTTACTTATATTATCTCTGAGAAAATGATGTCTGATATCAATATGTTTAGTTCGAGCATGATGAGTAGTATTTTTGGATAAATTTATTGCACTAGTATTATCATAATAAATTGGTGATTTTGAGATATTTAAACCAAAATCTTTTAAAGCTTTTTGCATATATATTACTTGAGAACAAGCCAAAGCAGCAGAAATATACTCTGCTTCAGTTGTCGATAAAGAAACTGTGTTTTGCTTTTTACTAAACCAGGAAATCAGAGAATCCCCCAAAAATTGACAAGTTCCACTTGTACCTTTTCAGTCTGATTTACAACTGGCATAATCAGCATCACAGTAAGATATTAAGTCAAAAGAATCATTTTTAGGATAAAATAAGGCATAATCAAAGGTGTGTTAACATTTCTATGATACGTTTTATGGCCTTTAAGTGGGTCTCTTTAGGTTGTGATTGATATCTTGCACAGAGACAAACACTATGCATGATATCAGGTCTACTAGCAGTGATATAAAGTAGTGATCCAATCATTCCTCTATATAATTTTTGATCTACGTATTTGAAGAGATCTTCTTTACTTAGGTACTCATTGGTTGCCATGGGAGTGGGTTTTCCACTCGCAATAGTCAAACCAAATTTACTAATTAGGTCTGTAGCATATTTTTCTTGACCAATAAAAATACCATTATCTGATTGTTTTATTTGCAATCCTAGAAAGAAGTTTAATTCACCGATGACTCATCTCAAATTCTTTTGTCATTATTTCAAAAAATTCTTTGTTCATTTAAAAATTAGTTGATCCGAAAATGATATCATCTACGTAAACTTGTACTAGTAGAATATCATTTTTATTTATTTTAATAAAAAGAGTATAATCTACTTTACCAATTTCAAAGTTTGACTGTAATAAGTAAGATCTTAGTCTATCATACCAGGCTCTAGGAGCTTGTTTTAGACCACATAGAGCTTTCTTAAGTTTGTAAACATGATTTGGTAATTATTCATTTTTAAAAAGTGGTGGTTGTTCATCATATACTTCCTCTTTTACAAATCCATTTAAAAAGACACATTTAACATCCATTTGAAATAATTTGAAATGATTACGATTTGCGAAAGCAAGTAGAATCCTAATGGCTTCTAATTTTGTTACGAGAGCAAAGGTTTCATCAAAATCTATTCCTTCTTCTTGACAATAACCTTGAGCGACTAACCGAGCTTTATTTCTAACAACCTCTCCTTGTTCATTCATTTTATTTTTATAAACTCATTTAGTTCCGGTTATAGTTTTATTTTCAGGTCTAGGAACAAGTTTCCAAACATCATTTCTAGTGAATTGATTTAGTTCTTCTTGCATGGCCAAAATCTATGAATCATCGGTTGATGCTTCTTTAGGATTTTTAGGTTCAATAGTTGATATAAAGGCTACATTCCTCATTTTACTTAGTTGATTTCTAGTTGTAACAACAGATTGCATATCTCCTAGTATGTTCTCTATAGGATGGTCGTTTAAAAGTTTAATCTTTTTATTAGGATGATTAATTTCATTATTAGTTTTAGTTGACTCTTGATTTTGAGTGATTAAATCCTCTTCATCATTTGTATCTTCAAATTTTTTGGGACTTTCATCTAATGAAACATGCATTGTTTCTTCGATGGTGTTAGTTCTTAAATTAAACACTCTGTATGCTTTACTTCTATTAGAATATCTGAAAAAGATTCCTTTGTAGGATTAGGATCAAATTTATCTAAGTTATCTTTTGTATTTAAAATAAAACATCTACTTCCGAAAATTCTAAAATAAGATACCTTAGGTTTCTTTGAGTGAAGAAGTTCATAAGATGTCTTATCAGTTAAAGGTCTAATTAAAATTCTATTTAAAATATAACAGGCGGTAGCAAGTGCTTCTGCCTAAAAATACTTTGGCAATATACTATCTGAAAGCATAGTTCTCGCACACTCTTGAATCGTCCTATTTTTAAGTTCTACTACTTCGTTTTGTTATGGAGTTCTTGGAAATGAAAAATTGTGAGTTATTCCCTTTTTATTGCAGAATTCCTCAAACTTTTCATTTTCAAATTCACCATCGTTATCACTACGGATGGTTATAATATTTAGTGAAAGTTGATTTTGAATCCTTTTTGTAAAGTTCTTAAAACATTAAAAAGTGTTACTTTTATGTTTTAAAAACATTGTCCACGTAATATTAGAATAATCATCTACAATTACAAAAACATATTTACTATAATTTATTGACAAAATTTGAGATGGACCAAATAAATCAAGATGAAGTAATTCAAGAGGTTTTTAAGTCGAAATCATATCTTTTAATTTAAAGGAACTTTTTCTAAGTTTTCCTAATTGACTGCATCACATAAACTATCTACTTTAAAATTCATTTTAGGAAGACCTCTTACTAGATCATGTTTTGACAGTCTAGACAAGAGTATGAAATTCAAATGTCCAAATCTCTTATGTCATATCCAAAGGTCACTTGTATTTGCCAAAAGACACAGGTTATCATTTGAAACTTTCATACTAAGAATATAAATATTCTTTTTCCTAATTCACTCAAATATTATGGTTGAATTATTATCTTCAATGTGATACTTATCTTTTTCAAATTTAATTTTATACACTCTATCGCAAAGTTGACTAATACTTAGCAGATTATGTTTTCAGATTCTTAACTGGCAAAACATTAGTAATAATAGGAGTTATAGAGTTACCGACTTTGCCAATGCCAATTACATATCCTTTTGAGTTGTCTCCAAAGTTAATCAGTCCTCCGTCTTTATATATTATATCATTCGGCATATCAGGATTACCAGTCATGTGTCTAGAGTATCCACTATCGAGTATCCATTTATACTTTTTGATCTGCATAATTTTTCCATTGTGGATTGATTCCTCAACATGCATAAAGCATGTTTCCAGCACATCATACACTTTTGGTAGACTTGAACTTGAATATTGATTATATGCAGACTCAAGAGACAATGAGGATCTGAATATTTCTAAACTAATATTAACAAGTTTTTTAAACGTAGCCATTTTAAAAACGTTTTCAAAAATCATATTATGAAACTTAGAAAACCTTGCTCTGATACCAAATGTGAGAAATGCGGATTACGGATCTTAAGGCTAGAATAAACACTAGAGTGGGGGTGAATAGTGTTTTGAGGAATTATTAATTTTTTTGAATTTATATTAATTTGAACACAAAAGTATGCAATATTCAGACACAGATATGATCACAGAATTAAACACATATGCAGAAATAAAGTAAAAGAAATAAAGGAAAGAACACACCGGATTTCATACTGGTTCGGAGTTACCCTACATCCAGTCCCGCAACACAAGTACGAATTTCCTTTCAAAATCAGTTTTCACATTTACACCCTCGATTTGAAGGCCACGAGGTACACCACTCCAGATTCACAATCCTCTGGGTAGAGATACTTGATTTTACGGGCAACAAGTTCACCCAATTGATTTCCTAGGCTACAATCACACCTTTTTTCGCTTGATTAATTTCACAGGCTATGATCACATATTTTCTCGCTTAAATAATTACAAAGAAACCTATAACTCTGAATAGAACTGAGATCTTGTTAAGACAGTGATAGAGAATCAAACCAGAGATGATCTAATTAGATTCAATGTTGTTTTCGGCAGAGTACTGATAAAAATATGTATATGGAAATGTGGAAAAAGAAGAGGAGTGAAATCAGAGAAAATATGAACACAAATTCGTTTAAAACTGCCCCTATTTATAGAAGAACAACAGCCATGTCTATTCGTGAAAGGATACGACGAACAGACACTTCTTTTGAAATTCAAATTTTTGAAACAAACTGCCACCTTGTCGACATGGGTCCCGAGGGGTTGTCAACAAGACTATGGTATTTTTGGTGATTTGTTATTCTTTGAAAATAACTTCTATCTTGTATTAAAAAAATTACATAAATAAGTATAGAGAATAATATTTTGGTATATATATAAGATTTTACTATAATTTTATATTTAAATCAAAATATATTAGAAGATAGTTTTTAACTTAAGGATAATTTAATTTTGAAGATAAAACTTATTTTGAGGCTAAAAGTATTTTAAAACTAGGACAGATGTTTTTGATCTTTAAAAGGAAGATTTTGAAATCATTTTGAAAACAAGGTATAATTTGTAAAACTTTTGAATAAAAGTTAGTGGATACAAAGCAATGTTTCACTAGATTTTTCGTAGGTTCCATCCTACTTAGGGTTCCATCCCTTTAACAGGCTCGAAGTGGATTCCATTCCATGAATAAATTGGATTTTAAGATGACAGTGCTTTTCTAGGAGTTTTAACAAAATTCCTAATTAAATTATTTATTATTGAAATCTTGAACTCTTGATAATCTTGATACTCATGAGTCTTCAATCTTGATATCTTGAATCTTTATGTTGTACAGTCTTCATTCTTGGTACCTGCATCGTTAAATCCTGCATATACATATATATCTAAACTATAATGTTAGTATTTATATTTTATAATCTTATTCTAATGTTGTTGACATCAAAACTAACTTCTCAAGGACTAACAGCTATACTAGAAAATCATCAAATTTTGTATAGAAATTCAAATACATACCTTTTTGTTGAGCAATTCTATTTATCTTCTGAAATCAAAAATTCCAATTCCCTTTTGCCTTTAAACACCTTTATATCCTACTTAGCAATAATGTCCAATTACAACATTCAAAATCATTTTGTATATTTCTTTAAGAAAGTTCCAATATTTATTTTATTCAAGCCCATATAATGCATATATATCATCCATACGCAATACCAAAATTTGATCGTTACTCGATTACACAATTTCACTTCCAAACTAGTATTGCCCACTCGACTCTCTAGTGCGGACTCAGATCTGGTTTCTTGATCAGAAACTATCATTTTCCTTGCATAGCCGTAAATTATGTTAGAGAATTTCTAGAATCGATCAAAAATCCATATCCAGGGTTCGCAATAGTGAATCGAGTGAATCCCAACTCGGATCGATATAACTATCTCGAAATTCTGTGCTCGAATCTGGATCAAACCGCTACGTGAATAAAATAATATACGTACATCTTACGTATTTGCCCCAATTGATTATTAGCTATATCAGTTCTCTTTTATACACACTTATTTTGGATTTCCATTACCTATTCAAAATTGTCCCATTTCACAATTTACATAATCTTATTCAAATGTTAACTTGGAACATTTTTCTCAATATTAAATTTTACATAAGAATTTCACTACCCCTTCTTATATTCATTTTCACTATATCACTTAAGCCTTTATATCTATTTTTATTTAATTTACATTTCAGTTCCTTATGAATTTGATTAACCATTTCTTATATTAGTTGCACTTACTAATTCATTCATATCTCAACACTTTCATTTCCATACCTTTATTATTATGTTAAATTAGTTCTATTTATTTCAAATTTCAATTCATTTTATCTCAAACCATTTTTTTATTTAACCATCTCTTTACTTAGTTCTACTTACCGATTAATTTTACCACTTTACTTTAATCAATTTGATTTTAAATTTTAATATTCAATTTTCAATTTCATTTAGTTAAAACCAAATAAATTTTCAAATCTCATTACTTTTATTCAAATCTTTATTTTCAATTCCACTTGAATTAAAAAAAATTCCCTTTTGCTGTTTTCTTTTAATTCACTTCAATTAATTAGCTTACCTATCATCTTATTTTGTTTTCACACTTACTTTTATTTACTTTACTAGCTCATTTTGTTTCATTCTTATTTTAATTTAACTCTTCTTAAGTTAAATTTTATTCTAAACAATTTCAAATTTTTATAAGTTTCCTAACTTATTTTTTATTCCATAAACATTTTAAATAAGATTCCAGAGTCCTTTAAACAATTACTCAACATTTCAAAATCATCTTTGAAATCAATTATATCCAAAATCCTTCGATAAATTCGCTTATCTCTTTGAATTTCAAATCCAAGCCTAGTTTTTTGCAAACAACCCCAATTTTAAAACAAATTGAAAGCAATTCCTCTCCTGGAAACTCGAAAATAAATCTCGATGATGCTGCATTCATCACCGAAATTATTTTCAAGCGTCCGAAGTGAGTTCAGTGCTTTTATTCTTTCCAAAAACCCTTTCCAAATATTTTTAAATTCCAAATCCCACTAGATTTCAAAATTCAAAAATATTCTTGAAATAATATCTCTACTCTTTCTCCAAAACATTTGAAACCATTTTCAAATTCAAAGGAATTTAAATTTCCTAAACTTCAAATTTCAAATGCTTCCAATCTATATTCAAACATTACTCTAGAACATTATTTTAAATTATAAATCACATTTATAATTCACATTTACAACTTCATATTGTTATACAAATTTATTTCTCATCCTCTGGTTATAACTTCATTTCTTTATTCAACTTCCACTTAACAACGATATTATCAATTTCTAACAACTAAGCATCCATATATATATATATATATATATATATATATATAGCTATAATAATTTGCGAAAAATTATTTCATTTATATCAAAAATAATTTGGGTAAAATTATTTCATTTACCCTATTTTAAAACAATATCTTGTCAGTTTATCTTGTTTAAGAGTTTAGAGACCCCTATCGATGATATGGCGTCCCACGTATCAACTAGAATCCATAAACACTTGACAGATAGGTCAAAACAATGTAAAAAAAAAATTATATACACTAACAAATACGTGCTCATATCTATTAATACTCTCAAACTCATTCTAGAGCACTACGGACTCTATTTTTAATGAGTAATCCACACCAGAGCCAAGGATCTCGCTTAACCTTCAGCTCTGATACCAATCTACGACGACCCGATTTTTCGATGTACGAAAATCCAACACCAATACGGTCCACTGTATTTATGGCCGAACAATCGAACGCCAGAAAAACGAACCATTAGTGTTAATGATGAAGGAGGTAGAAGAAGAAATAGAAAACAACATCAGAATCTCACAAACGCAGCGGAATAATGTATAATAGATAAACGACTAATCTTTTAAATCAAAAGAATTATATCTGTTTTATATATTACATCATCAGAATACAATACAATCAACATCGCAATCCAGGACGGTTATAATATCTCGTCCTTCCAAAGATGAATATAAAGCTTACACTGCAGAACGGAAATATGAATCCACGGAAATACGCCTTGTCATCCAGCTCGTCTCCTGAGCTCCACAGCAGTCCATCCAGAATTTGTACTCTATAATACTCGATCTGACCCGAGCATTATAGTTAAATAACACCCGAGTCAGTCTAGAAAGCTAGCATGAGAAAACACACTCAATTGGATTATTAATGTTTTCAAAATCCTTTGAAATCAAAAGTATTTCTTAAGACCACGCTACAAATAAACATGCTGGGTTTTTACCTTATGATAACCAAAAATTTTTATCAAATCCGTCTGATATTATAATAGCGTCTGTAGAAAGTAAAATAGAATCTAGTTGAAATGCTTGCATCTCACGTTTCAACATAATTGGGCACAATCAAAACCGTACAGGCGTTTATTGGAGATTGGATTCCATACAATGGCCGGCCTACTGGGGTACCACCCGTTACAATACGTGGTCTATTTCACCGTACCGTGGATCCAACTTGATCCCCTGCATCACAAGATCCACCTACTAGATAAGACCGAATAAGTTCATCCCGCGGTTGGGATTAACAACCGCCCACACAGCCGAATAAAAGGAACCTCTAGACAGGGGTGACATTAGCCTAATGGTTGCTAGCCACTTAGCCTTGTGTGCACCTCCCTTGTTTTAGCCATTCCCGGTTGATGAGTCTCGAGGTCAAGCGTTACCTTTTAGTACATATTCACCTAGAATTCTCATCGTCGTCCTGACGATGTTCTGAAAGCATTCGTCCATACAAGTCTGTTCCGGGTCCGAACGAAACCGAAGACACTACTCGTACTACATCCATTTTGGAATCAACCTAAAGATTAGTATCAATTAGCCCTTGCATTTCAGTGCTCCATCATCGACTCCCAGCTCTTTTCTTCCTCACGAAAACGTTCAAACCGGATCAAAGTGGTTTTCGGAAAATAAATCCCGATTCCGGTCTCTTCGTAACGATCAGCGTCTTGGCCAATGTTGATAGTCGGTTATTTAACTATTAGATAACATTTACAAACAACCATTAGTCTTCATAAATTTTCCAAATTATTCATTATTCAAAATATCTTCACAAGATATCTTTCCACACTTCAACCCTTTGAAAACAGTTTTCAAATTACTTCCTCTTGCAGAATAAATTTATAAATATTGTTTATTCCATTGAAAATCACCAAGTCTAAATACTTTAAATTTCAAAATAAATTAAATCACTTTATCCAAAAATATATGCTTTAAAATACTTAAAATAAAACTGCTTAAATACTTTATCTAAATACTAGTTATGAAATTTTATAATAATTTCTTATGTAAACTTAAGCCAAAACTAATTTTAAAATAAAAGTTATGAATAAGTTTTTCAAATAAAAACTTTAGCCAACTATCTTTAAAATAAAACTACTTTATAAAATATAAATATTAATAATTATCTTTTTAAATCATAATACCAATTAATCTTCCAAAATAATTACTACTATAACTAATTTAATAAACATTTACCTTTAAAATTTTAAACAACTTAAATAATAATTTCTCAAAAACATTCTTTTAAAACAACTTTAAAACTTTTAAATTATACTTAAAAATCTGTTTTAAAAATGTACTTCGCTTTTCAAGGAAAAACACTTTCCTTTCGTAACTTTTAAAAATAAACCACCATTTATTTTCAAAACAAATTACCATTCCTTTATAAAATCCGATCATGAATTTATACTTCCAAATATCCACATTATATTTTTTCACTTTATAAACCCAATTTATAAATTCCATGGTCTCATCACCCTTTAAATAACCATTTCAAACATTGTATCAATTTCCAGATTTACCTTATTTTAAAATAAAGTCCTTTACTTATTAAATTTATTTCATAACCCATTAATTTCAGATTTAACTTCATTATTATAATTTAAAGTCCTATTTAAACTGAATACACCAATTTCGTACTTTTCCAAATTCTTTCTTATCTTTTCCCAAACAAATTTAAACCTTGAATTCAAAATGAATTCTTTATTCCATTAAATAATATCACTTAATGTTCAAAAAAATTCATTTATTCCTATTTATTCAAAAATCTCCTTTCCCATACTCGGAATTATTTATTTGAAATTAAAATCAACTTTTATCTTTTCCAAATATTCTTTAATTTATCCAAATTCTCTATGATTATTTTACTTAAAAAATTCTTTCTTATATTTTCCTTTCAAAAATCCAATCTATACATTTTTGATAACTCAGTGTACCTAAATATATTCAATCAAGCATAGCATCCATTGTTTCCAATTACCAATGTAATCTATCACAGATTATCCAATAATTCATAACACATAATATTTAAACAATCTAAATATTTTTTAGGAATCCAGTTGGATCCTGTAGGATCTAGATTAACCCTAGAGGGGGGGTGAATAGGGTTAATAACAAATTTTCTCGATTTAAAACAAAGAAACAAACTGCAGAAATAAATATGCTGAAAAGTAAATCACACACAAAATTTACCCAGCTTCGGCAACCCCTGCCTACTGCTGCATTCCCAGATTTCTATTAGAATTAAACAGTATCTCGCTTACAAACACTCTACCAGACTCGCAAACCCTTGCTCCCGCTCACAAACACTCTCACAGACTCGCACACCCTGCTCCGCCTATAGAGCTTTGTTTACTCGCAAACTCTGCTCCGCCTCTAGAGCTTCGCAAACTCGCACACCCTGCTCACTGAACTAATTCTAACTAGACAATCTGACACTACCTAAACCCTAGGTGGTGATTTACAAATTTGTTGACTCGAAAATAAAAACAAGAACAACTTCAAAAATAAAACCCGATGCAAAAATTAAAATATGAATTTGAACCCCTAATTTTTGCTTGAAATAAAATAAAGCAAACCCCTTTTAAAACTTAAACCCCTTTTATCATTAACAAAGCCGGCCCCTTGTTTTCCTTTAACCCGACCCACTTCGTTCTTTTGCTTTGTGAAAAATAATGGCGACCGATCTCCTTCTTTCTGAAACTAGGGTTCGTCTCTTGCGATCCAAATTGGGTTTTCGGCTGGTTTGTGATGCTCTTGTGTTCGTTCTCTGATGATCAATTGCTTGATTCACGTTGCTCTTGCTCACTGCTTCGTTCGTTCTCTGATGATTGATTGTACTTGCAGCTGACCGAGTTCGTTGAATTGTGGTATGTGATTTTCGTATGCTGGTTTGATTATTTGCCTTTTTCTCTTCATAACTCGATGCCGATGATGATCTTTGGGCTGTTTATTTATAAGGTTGAAATCCTCCTAATCACTGTCAGATTTGATTTTTCCATGTCGTTGATTTTTTTTCTTGAAATCAATTTCGAATTATTGCTGTCCATATTTGTTTTCGAATTATTTAATTCGAAGATCTCTTTCCATACTTGTTGGTTCGGCCCCTTTATGAATTAACACAGACCATATATGAATTCGAGATATTTGATTCAGAGATATCTTTCCAAAATTAAATTCCTTAATTAAAGCAAAAAAGAAACTGACTTCGGCCATCTTTTCTTGTCTCCATTTGAACGTATGTTCATCTGGTCATTGTTGAATATGTTGCATTTTCAAATTGCTGACCATCCAGACTTTTGTTAACTTCACTGTGTATATGCGTATTTCAATGTTGCAGTGATCATTGAATTTTGATCGAGGCCATTTGCACTTGTGGTTGGTCACTTGAACTTGATTGTTTGGTTTCATGTGCATGTGCTTATATTTCCAGTGTGCACTTGGCTGTTCTTTCATTTTGCTGTAATCTCACTTCGAATTGCATACACTTCATGTTGACATTTGCAATGCTTCGACACAGATGTTACACTAGTTCATTGTGTTGTTGTCTGGACACATATTTTATCACTTGATCTTGCAGTCTTCATTTTTGCTGTGACACTTGTGATATTCATGTTGATTGCTTCATGACTTGTGCACATTTGTGTTGCTTACTGATGCATGCACTCGAGTCATTCTGGTCGTTGTCTCCAGTTGCTTGTGTATCACTATGATGCCTGGTTTACACTGTCATGTTGCTTTCATATATGCACAGTTGGTTCATGTATCACTTGAATTTGTTTCACTGCCATACTTGTAGCTTGCCTCTGGTGTAGTCTTGTCTGGTGCATTGACATTGACATTGTATTACTGTCCCTTTACCATGTTGCATTATTCACTGAGCATTTCTATGTTGAGTTTGCATTGGTGTAGTTGTTCATTTCAGTGAGTTGTCTGCACTTGTGAACTTTGTTGTTGGCATTGGCTTTGTCTTCTGTTGACATTTGCAGTTGTACTTCTGTTGGCAGTGTAGTTGTTCTTGCTTTGATGCATCTATGTCCTGCCATGTTGCTGTTGACATGTTCATATGAACTTGCATTCATTTGAGTTCATTCCACTGTTTCATGTAGCTGTTGACATGTTTATATGAACTTGCATTCATTTGAGTTCATTCCACTGCCATGTAGTTGTTTGCCAAGACTGTTGTACACTTGCTTGAAGTTGTTCTGCACTTTGGTGGCTCCGGCTTGATTTGTTCTGATTTGTAAGTTGTGCTTTTTCTTGGTCTCTGTTGCATGCTTGTTTGTATGTTGCACTTGATATTGCAGTCTCTGGCATTCTTGTACAACTTCATTGTTGCTGCTTGTATCACTGGTATATCTTGTCTGCACTTGCATACTCACTTTGGTCTGTTGGTGGCATTCCTTTTGTCCATGGTACTGTTTGAGTTGTTGCAGTTTATCACTTGACTTGTTAGTGCATTGCCACACTGTACATTCTTGAACTTGGTCTCTGATGGTGTTGAGCTTCACTGTTGCATTCCATTTGTGTTTGCTGTCAGTTGATGTTCTATTGCAGTTGTACTGCTTGATATTCATTCCTGTAGTTTGCATTCATGTACTTGCTGTCGTAGATGTTTTGAACTGCATACTTCTTGTTGCAGTTTTGAACAATGCTCGGCCATGTTAGTTTCATATGCATATTTGTGCATATTGACCATTGGTTGTTCATTTGGGCTGCTGGACTTGTTATACATTTCATAGTACATCTGTTTTGGACTTGTTTTTGGATTGCATTGCGTTGAGTCGAATTTGCAGTGATGGCTTGACCTTTGCACTTTCACACTTGCTCTTGTTGGCTGCACACACGAGTTGGCGAGGCAGTGCACACGTGTATGAATGTACACGTGTGTATTGCAGCCACTTGTGATTACCTGTCCCTGTAATATCTATGTGCACGACTTTGTGATAAATTCAAGTGTGAATGATGACGAACAACCCATATATCTGAGGCAAACATTATTTTCAAAAATATCGTTTATTTTAAACTTCAAAAATATTTCTCGATCAATTTTACTGCGTTAGTGAATATTTTTGCAGATTTGCTCAGATGCTAGATACAAACTGAAATGCAGTTGAAGACCAAATACGAGAGTGAGTGATATGTAGTGAGGATAATGATGTAAATATGAAATGTGATGTAGTTCAAAATTGTATATAGTGAGAGCATGAATTTGTACTTTTCAAGATTTGTAATAAATATTTGTTTGAATAAAATTTCTGTTTGAATTCAAAATCTGTGTAACTTGTTCTGTTTGAATTCAAATTAAAATTCTGTGTAATTTATTTTATTCAACAAATATTTATTTAATATATGAAAATTAAAATAGTACATTAACAAATACATTTAAACGAACTATATATATGTGTTTATTATCATCAAACAAAAATCATATAAGCGCAAAGCGCATATTTCACAATCTCCCCCTTTTGATGATAACAAACATATATTTAAGATTTTGACCGTGTTAAATGTATTTGATCCATGGTATACTCTAATTTGCTCCCCCTATTTAAATGCTTTCTCTCTACATGATGCTCCCCCTACATATATGCATACAAATAAAAATATATACAAATGAGCTTAGATGCATATGGAAAATTATTTGACCTTTGCTTGATTCTATTTGACAAAATCTTAACTTTTCTCTCCCCCTTTTGTTATCAGCAAAAGAATAACAGTGTGAGAGAAAATAGAGATGAAGTGATCAATATTAATCCAACATTAAACTCAAATTGAATATAAATATTAAACTCAAATAAGAATCAAACAAAAATCATAACGACCCTTGTTAGGCGCATATTCCACTTTTAGAAATGACGGAAATAAAATTCTCATACAATATCATACAGTTAAATCTTCTTGTGGTACATTTATATCAGGAATTTGAATATCTACTAATCATGCATAACCGTTAGGACTTTTAAATGAGATTAGTAGTATTCCAATTTAATTTTTAAAATTGAAATCAAGTATCTTTTAACCACGCATGACCGTGAGGACTTTTAAATGGGATTAAAATCAACTTGTCTATTAAATCAATTAATTTTGAAATGCGTTTCATACATGCATAACCATAAGGACTTTTAAATGAGCATGGAAGCACATAATCAAAAATCCAAGTAATTCACCCATGCATAACCGTGAGGACTTTTAAATGAGAGTGGATACTTTGGATATTTATTTATTTTTACAAAAAAAATGTGAAATGAAAAGCAAATGATCCCTGATTATAGTACCACCTATTGACAAACTATCTTGAATATTTGATAAATCATGGTCGATAGAAATAATGGTAGATATAGAAATGGTCATGGAATTTTTACCCAACAAAAAGTTTTATAACTCTTGATTAAATTCCTAAAGAAAATTTCCAAATATACTCTTTTGAGTAATGTATGTTAATTATCAACACTAATCACTTTTTGAATCACAATTTATCTCTTCGATAATCAGCAGGGAGTCGGATTTGTCATTTAAAATCAAATAAACATGACTAATCTGAAAGTATGGTCAAACAATTATTTTTACGAAGGGGTTATATGAGAGAAAAAAAAATCTGCTAAATGAAAATTATTTCAAGTGAAAAATATGCAGATATTTTCTTTGAAAAAACGATGCAGCAAATGTATGTTTCACCATAAATCACGTTCAACTCGTAAATTTTCTATCAACTAGATTACCAGAATGAACTGCATCTGAATTTCTTTTTCACTTCAAAATATCACTAACTTGATAAACAAGACCATGAAAATATGCATAAGGAATTTACACTCAATTTTGAACAGTGAACAAGTCAGAATAAATCATCATCTCAATCTTGGCTGATTTCATTCAGAAAATGGTACAGATTATCACATAAGAATATCTTCACCTGTTTTACCTTTACGATGATTTTACGTGATTACCCATTGTGATTCTGTCACCTTTATACTAGGCTAAGGAACTTTGCTTTGACACTCATTGTGTTTCTGGAACAGCCAAAAACCAGAAAACACCGTTGATGTTCCTTAGCCTGCCACCATACCTACACGAGAAAAGATTTATGTGACCTATTTATAGGTCCATGGTTGTTAGTGGCAGAAGCATTATGAATAAACAAACCCTTTGGAACCCAAACTTGTTTTGTCCTTTCATTCTTGTTCCAATAGACATGAAATCTGTTTGTAGAATTTTTAGGAACCCAAACTTGTATAAATTTTGTGTTCTTGTTCCTATGTCTACAATTTTCAACATGATGTCCAATTATTTCACATCTACCAAAGACACTCCTTCCTTTTGCACTATCCTCAACTTGTGTTTTCCCAAAACCTAGTCCTTTTCTGTTGTTAGCAAAAATTTGATTTCCCAATAACATGTTGAATGATTTTTCTCCTATTGAAAAGTTATTCAGAGATTTTTCAAGATTTTGGACTTTGGTTTTTAGTGTTGAGTTTTCAGTTACAAGTGAGGCGCATCTATTTATGAAATCCTTTTTCCTAGTGTCAATGGTTTCCATAAGACTCAAGTTTTCTTTTTCAAGACTCTCAAAGCTATTCTTGAGTCTTGACAATTCCGAATCTAAACTTCTACGTTTTTCATATTCTAGGTTATGAATATTTTCAAGTTCGGTTTCTAACCTAAAATTTTCACGAGCAAGTTCTCTCTTATCAAATTCTAGTTTTTCAATTTTTGATTCAAGAGCATCAACTTCTTTAGTAAGATCAGAACACATAAAAACAAGACCTCTATAGGAATAATCACCTTCCTCACTTGATTCCTCCGAGCTTGCTTCTAAATCTAATTTTGCCACAAGACACAAGTCAGCCTCCTCTGAGCTGCTATCCGAAACTTCCTCGCCTTCTTCATCATCCCAAGTTGCCGCGAACACCTTCTTTTCCTTTTTCTTTCCTTTGTTATATTTGAGAAGTGGGCATTCTGGTTTGATGTGGCCAGGCTTGTTGCAATTATAACACGTCAGCTCATTATCGGAATTTTCAGAATCTTTTGACGAATTTCCCTTTGTTTTCTTCTTGCGTGGCTTGAATCTTGACCATCTTCTAAGATTATTGACAGCCATGGCAAGTTCTTCAATTGGATCTTCTCCTTCATCGCTCTCTTGTTTGATTTTTAAGGCAATTGTCTTCTTCTTTGGTTCGGAGTTGTTGCGTTCTTCCTTTGCTTTTAGCTCAAGCTCATATGTCATCAAGTTGCCAATCAACTCCTCCATGCTTAGCTTACTCAGATCTTTCGATTCTTGTATTGCTGTGACTTTTGCCTCAAAGTTCATCGGTAAGACTCGTAGAATCTTCCGCACAAGCTCTACCTCAGTGAAGACCTTCCCAAGTGCTCTAGCGTTGTATACCAAGGTTGAAAAGCGTCCAAACATATCCTTTATGCTCTCGCCTTTGTCCATCACAAAGTTCTCGTATTCGTTGCTGAATAGGGCTAGACGAGACTCCTTGACTTGAGAAGTTCCTTCGTGTGTCACCTCCAAAGTGTGCCAAATTTCCTGTGCTGTTGTACAATGAGAAATTCTATTAAATTCGTTTTTATCAAGAGCACAGATTAAAGCATTCATGGCTTTAGCATTTGTGGTTTTCAATCTCTTATCGTTTTCATCCCACCTATCCTTAGGTTTAGGAATCTCAGTACCACCAACAGTTATAGTAGGAGGTTTATAGCCAGTTTCAATAATATCCCAAACATCATAACCCACTGAACTAAGATAAATACCCATCCTAACTTTCCAATAAGCATAATCATTCCCGTTAAACATGGGTGGCCTGACAATAGATTGCCCCTCAGAAAAAGTATTATTTGGTAGACTCATGACTCTAGAGTTAAATAAAAAATACCAGGCTCTGATACCACTTGTAGGATCTAGATTAACCCTAGAGGGGGGGTGAATAGGGTTAATAACAAATTTTCTCGATTTAAAACAAAGAAACAAACTGCAGAAATAAATATGCTGAAAAGTAAATCACACACAAAATTTACCCAGCTTCGGCAACCCCTGCCTACTGCTGCATTCCCAGATTTCTATTAGAATTAAACAGTATCTCGCTTACAAACACTCTACCAGACTCGCAAACCCTTGCTCCCGCTCACAAACACTCTCACAGACTCGCACACCCTGCTCCGCCTATAGAGCTTTGTTTACTCGCAAACTCTGCTCCGCCTCTAGAGCTTCGCAAACTCGCACACCCTGCTCACTGAACTAATTCTAACTAGACAATCTGACACTACCTAAACCCTAGGTGGTGATTTACAAATTTGTTGACTCGAAAATAAAAACAAGAACAACTTCAAAAATAAAACCCGATGCAAAAATTAAAATATGAATTTGAACCCCTAATTTTTGCTTGAAATAAAATAAAGCAAACCCCTTTTAAAACTTAAACCCCTTTTATCATTAACAAAGCCGGCCCCTTGTTTTCCTTTAACCCGACCCACTTCGTTCTTTTGCTTTGTGAAAAATAATGGCGACCGATCTCCTTCTTTCTGAAACTAGGGTTCGTCTCTTGCGATCCAAATTGGGTTTTCGGCTGGTTTGTGATGCTCTTGTGTTCGTTCTCTGATGATCAATTGCTTGATTCACGTTGCTCTTGCTCACTGCTTCGTTCGTTCTCTGATGATTGATTGTACTTGCAGCTGACCGAGTTCGTTGAATTGTGGTATGTGATTTTCGTATGCTGGTTTGATTATTTGCCTTTTTCTCTTCATAACTCGATGCCGATGATGATCTTTGGGCTGTTTATTTATAAGGTTGAAATCCTCCTAATCACTGTCAGATTTGATTTTTCCATGTCGTTGATTTTTTTTTCTTGAAATCAATTTCGAATTATTGCTGTCCATATTTGTTTTCGAATTATTTAATTCGAAGATCTCTTTCCATACTTGTTGGTTCGGCCCCTTTATGAATTAACACAGACCATATATGAATTCGAGATATTTGATTCAGAGATATCTTTCCAAAATTAAATTCCTTAATTAAAGCAAAAAAGAAACTGACTTCGGCCATCTTTTCTTGTCTCCATTTGAACGTATGTTCATCTGGTCATTGTTGAATATGTTGCATTTTCAAATTGCTGACCATCCAGACTTTTGTTAACTTCACTGTGTATATGCGTATTTCAATGTTGCAGTGATCATTGAATTTTGATCGAGGCCATTTGCACTTGTGGTTGGTCACTTGAACTTGATTGTTTGGTTTCATGTGCATGTGCTTATATTTCCAGTGTGCACTTGGCTGTTCTTTCATTTTGCTGTAATCTCACTTCGAATTGCATACACTTCATGTTGACATTTGCAATGCTTCGACACAGATGCTACACTAGTTCATTGTGTTGTTGTCTGGACACATATTTTATCACTTGATCTTGCAGTCTTCATTTTTGCTGTGACACTTGTGATATTCATGTTGATTGCTTCATGACTTGTGCACATTTGTGTTGCTTACTGATGCATGCACTCGAGTCATTCTGGTCGTTGTCTCCAGTTGCTTGTGTATCACTATGATGCCTGGTTTACACTGTCATGTTGCTTTCATATATGCACAGTTGGTTCATGTATCACTTGAATTTGTTTCACTGCCATACTTGTAGCTTGCCTCTGGTGTAGTCTTGTCTGGTGCATTGACATTGACATTGTATTACTGTCCCTTTACCATGTTGCATTATTCACTGAGCATTTCTATGTTGAGTTTGCATTGGTGTAGTTGTTCATTTCAGTGAGTTGTCTGCACTTGTGAACTTTGTTGTTGGCATTGGCTTTGTCTTCTGTTGACATTTGCAGTTGTACTTCTGTTGGCAGTGTAGTTGTTCTTGCTTTGATGCATCTATGTCCTGCCATGTTGCTGTTGACATGTTCATATGAACTTGCATTCATTTGAGTTCATTCCACTGTTTCATGTAGCTGTTGACATGTTTATATGAACTTGCATTCATTTGAGTTCATTCCACTGCCATGTAGTTGTTTGCCAAGACTGTTGTACACTTGCTTGAAGTTGTTCTGCACTTTGGTGGCTCCGGCTTGATTTGTTCTGATTTGTAAGTTGTGCTTTTTCTTGGTCTCTGTTGCATGCTTGTTTGTATGTTGCACTTGATATTGCAGTCTCTGGCATTCTTGTACAACTTCATTGTTGCTGCTTGTATCACTGGTATATCTTGTCTGCACTTGCATACTCACTTTGGTCTGTTGGTGGCATTCCTTTTGTCCATGGTACTGTTTGAGTTGTTGCAGTTTATCACTTGACTTGTTAGTGCATTGCCACACTGTACATTCTTGAACTTGGTCTCTGATGGTGTTGAGCTTCACTGTTGCATTCCATTTGTGTTTGCTGTCAGTTGATGTTCTATTGCAGTTGTACTGCTTGATATTCATTCCTGTAGTTTGCATTCATGTACTTGCTGTCGTAGATGTTTTGAACTGCATACTTCTTGTTGCAGTTTTGAACAATGCTCGGCCATGTTAGTTTCATATGCATATTTGTGCATATTGACCATTGGTTGTTCATTTGGGCTGCTGGACTTGTTATACATTTCATAGTACATCTGTTTTGGACTTGTTTTTGGATTGCATTGCGTTGAGTCGAATTTGCAGTGATGGCTTGACCTTTGCACTTTCACACTTGCTCTTGTTGGCTGCACACACGAGTTGGCGAGGCAGTGCACACGTGTATGAATGTACACGTGTGTATTGCAGCCACTTGTGATTACCTGTCCCTGTAATATCTATGTGCACGACTTTGTGATAAATTCAAGTGTGAATGATGACGAACAACCCATATATCTGAGGCAAACATTATTTTCAAAAATATCGTTTATTTTAAACTTCAAAAATATTTCTCGATCAATTTTACTGCGTTAGTGAATATTTTTGCAGATTTGCTCAGATGCTAGATACAAACTGAAATGCAGTTGAAGACCAAATACGAGAGTGAGTGATATGTAGTGAGGATAATGATGTAAATATGAAATGTGATGTAGTTCAAAATTGTATATAGTGAGAGCATGAATTTGTACTTTTCAAGATTTGTAATAAATATTTGTTTGAATAAAATTTCTGTTTGAATTCAAAATCTGTGTAACTTGTTCTGTTTGAATTCAAATTAAAATTCTGTGTAATTTATTTTATTCAACAAATATTTATTTAATATATGAAAATTAAAATAGTACATTAACAAATACATTTAAACGAACTATATATATGTGTTTATTATCATCAAACAAAAATCATATAAGCGCAAAGCGCATATTTCACAATCTCCCCCTTTTGATGATAACAAACATATATTTAAGATTTTGACCGTGTTAAATGTATTTGATCCATGGTATACTCTAATTTGCTCCCCCTATTTAAATGCTTTCTCTCTACATGATGCTCCCCCTACATATATGCATACAAATAAAAATATATACAAATGAGCTTAGATGCATATGGAAAATTATTTGACCTTTGCTTGATTCTATTTGACAAAATCTTAACTTTTCTCTCCCCCTTTTGTTATCAGCAAAAGAATAACAGTGTGAGAGAAAATAGAGATGAAGTGATCAATATTAATCCAACATTAAACTCAAATTGAATATAAATATTAAACTCAAATAAGAATCAAACAAAAATCATAACGACCCTTGTTAGGCGCATATTCCACTTTTAGAAATGACGGAAATAAAATTCTCATACAATATCATACAGTTAAATCTTCTTGTGGTACATTTATATCAGGAATTTGAATATCTACTAATCATGCATAACCGTTAGGACTTTTAAATGAGATTAGTAGTATTCCAATTTAATTTTTAAAATTGAAATCAAGTATCTTTTAACCACGCATGACCGTGAGGACTTTTAAATGGGATTAAAATCAACTTGTCTATTAAATCAATTAATTTTGAAATGCGTTTCATACATGCATAACCATAAGGACTTTTAAATGAGCATGGAAGCACATAATCAAAAATCCAAGTAATTCACCCATGCATAACCGTGAGGACTTTTAAATGAGAGTGGATACTTTGGATATTTATTTATTTTTACAAAAAAAATGTGAAATGAAAAGCAAATGATCCCTGATTATAGTACCACCTATTGACAAACTATCTTGAATATTTGATAAATCATGGTCGATAGAAATAATGGTAGATATAGAAATGGTCATGGAATTTTTACCCAACAAAAAGTTTTATAACTCTTGATTAAATTCCTAAAGAAAATTTCCAAATATACTCTTTTGAGTAATGTATGTTAATTATCAACACTAATCACTTTTTGAATCACAATTTATCTCTTCGATAATCAGCAGGGAGTCGGATTTGTCATTTAAAATCAAATAAACATGACTAATCTGAAAGTATGGTCAAACAATTATTTTTACGAAGGGGTTATATGAGAGAGAAAAAAATCTGCTAAATGAAAATTATTTCAAGTGAAAAATATGCAGATATTTTCTTTGAAAAAACGATGCAGCAAATGTATGTTTCACCATAAATCACGTTCAACTCGTAAATTTTCTATCAACTAGATTACCAGAATGAACTGCATCTGAATTTCTTTTTCACTTCAAAATATCACTAACTTGATAAACAAGACCATGAAAATATGCATAAGGAATTTACACTCAATTTTGAACAGTGAACAAGTCAGAATAAATCATCATCTCAATCTTGGCTGATTTCATTCAGAAAATGGTACAGATTATCACATAAGAATATCTTCACCTGTTTTACCTTTACGATGATTTTACGTGATTACCCATTGTGATTCTGTCACCTTTATACTAGGCTAAGGAACTTTGCTTTGACACTCATTGTGTTTCTGGAACAGCCAAAAACCAGAAAACACCGTTGATGTTCCTTAGCCTGCCACCATACCTACACGAGAAAAGATTTATGTGACCTATTTATAGGTCCATGGTTGTTAGTGGCAGAAGCATTATGAATAAACAAACCCTTTGGAACCCAAACTTGTTTTGTCCTTTCATTCTTGTTCCAATAGACATGAAATCTGTTTGTAGAATTTTTAGGAACCCAAACTTGTATAAATTTTGTGTTCTTGTTCCTATGTCTACAATTTTCAACATGATGTCCAATTATTTCACATCTACCAAAGACACTCCTTCCTTTTGCACTATCCTCAACTTGTGTTTTCCCAAAACCTAGTCCTTTTCTGTTGTTAGCAAAAATTTGATTTCCCAATAACATGTTGAATGATTTTTCTCCTATTGAAAAGTTATTCAGAGATTTTTCAAGATTTTGGACTTTGGTTTTTAGTGTTGAGTTTTCAGTTACAAGTGAGGCGCATCTATTTATGAAATCCTTTTTCCTAGTGTCAATGGTTTCCATAAGACTCAAGTTTTCTTTTTCAAGACTCTCAAAGCTATTCTTGAGTCTTGACAATTCCGAATCTAAACTTCTACGTTTTTCATATTCTAGGTTATGAATATTTTCAAGTTCAGTTTCTAACCTAAAATTTTCACGAGCAAGTTCTCTCTTATCAAATTCTAGTTTTTCAATTTTTGATTCAAGAGCATCAACTTCTTTAGTAAGATCAGAACACATAAAAACAAGATCTCTATAGGAATAATCACCTTCCTCACTTGATTCCTCCGAGCTTGCTTCTAAATCTGATTTTGCCACAAGACACAAGTCAGCCTCCTCTGAGCTGCTATCCGAAACTTCCTCGCCTTCTTCATCATCCCAAGTTGCCGCGAACACCTTCTTTTCCTTTTTCTTTCCTTTGTTATATTTGAGAAGTGGGCATTCTGGTTTGATGTGGCCAGGCTTGTTGCAATTATAACACGTCAGCTCATTATCGGAATTTTCAGAATCTTTTGACGAATTGCCCTTTGTTTTCTTCTTGCGTGGCTTGAATCTTGACCATCTTCTAAGATTATTGACAGCCATGGCAAGTTCTTCAATTGGATCTTCTCCTTCATCGCTCTCTTGTTTGATTTTTAAGGCAATTGTCTTCTTCTTTGGTTCGGAGTTGTTGCGTTCTTCCTTTGCTTTTAGCTCAAGCTCATATGTCATCAAGTTGCCAATCAACTCCTCCATGCTTAGCTTACTCAGATCTTTCGATTCTTGTATTGCTGTGACTTTTGCCTCAAAGTTCATCGGTAAGACTCGTAGAATCTTCCGCACAAGCTCTACCTCAGTGAAGACCTTCCCAAGTGCTCTAGCGTTGTATACCAAGGTTGAAAAGCGTCCAAACATATCCTTTATGCTCTCGCCTTTGTCCATCACAAAGTTCTCGTATTCGTTGCTGAATAGGGCTAGACGAGACTCCTTGACTTGAGAAGTTCCTTCGTGTGTCACCTCCAAAGTGTGCCAAATTTCCTGTGCTGTTGTACAATGAGAAATTCTATTAAATTCGTTTTTATCAAGAGCACAGATTAAAGCATTCATGGCTTTAGCATTTGTGGTTTTCAATCTCTTATCGTTTTCATCCCACCTATCCTTAGGTTTAGGAATCTCAGTACCACCAACAGTTATAGTAGGAGGTTTATAGCCAGTTTCAATAATATCCCAAACATCATAACCCACTGAACTAAGATAAATACCCATCCTAACTTTCCAATAAGCATAATCATTCCCGTTAAACATGGGTGGCCTGACAATAGATTGCCCCTCAGAAAAAGTATTATTTGGTAGACTCATGACTCTAGAGTTAAATAAAAAATACCAGGCTCTGATACCACTTGTAGGATCTAGATTAACCCTAGAGGGGGGGTGAATAGGGTTAATAACAAATTTTCTCGATTTAAAACAAAGAAACAAACTGCAGAAATAAATATGCTGAAAAGTAAATCACACACAAAATTTACCCAGCTTCGGCAACCCCTGCCTACTGCTGCATTCCCAGATTTCTATTAGAATTAAACAGTATCTCGCTTACAAACACTCTACCAGACTCGCAAACCCTTGCTCCCGCTCACAAACACTCTCACAGACTCGCACACCCTGCTCCGCCTATAGAGCTTTGTTTACTCGCAAACTCTGCTCCGCCTCTAGAGCTTCGCAAACTCGCACACCCTGCTCACTGAACTAATTCTAACTAGACAATCTGACACTACCTAAACCCTAGGTGGTGATTTACAAATTTGTTGACTCGAAAATAAAAACAAGAACAACTTCAAAAATAAAACCCGATGCAAAAATTAAAATATGAATTTGAACCCCTAATTTTTGCTTGAAATAAAATAAAGCAAACCCCTTTTAAAACTTAAACCCCTTTTATCATTAACAAAGCCGGCCCCTTGTTTTCCTTTAACCTGACCCACTTCGTTCTTTTGCTTTGTGAAAAATAATGGCGACCGATCTCCTTCTTTCTGAAACTAGGGTTCGTCTCTTGCGATCCAAATTGGGTTTTCGGCTGGTTTGTGATGCTCTTGTGTTCGTTCTCTGATGATCAATTGCTTGATTCACGTTGCTCTTGCTCACTGCTTCGTTCGTTCTCTGATGATTGATTGTACTTGCAGCTGACCGAGTTCGTTGAATTGTGGTATGTGATTTTCGTATGCTGGTTTGATTATTTGCCTTTTTCTCTTCATAACTCGATGCCGATGATGATCTTTGGGCTGTTTATTTATAAGGTTGAAATCCTCCTAATCACTGTCAGATTTGATTTTTCCATGTCGTTGATTTTTTTTTCTTGAAATCAATTTCGAATTATTGCTGTCCATATTTGTTTTCGAATTATTTAATTCGAAGATCTCTTTCCATACTTGTTGGTTCGGCCCCTTTATGAATTAACACAGACCATATATGAATTCGAGATATTTGATTCAGAGATATCTTTCCAAAATTAAATTCCTTAATTAAAGCAAAAAAGAAACTGACTTCGGCCATCTTTTCTTGTCTCCATTTGAACGTATGTTCATCTGGT
Organism: Allium cepa; assembly: GCA_030765085.1. Classification (NCBI taxonomy): domain Eukaryota; kingdom Viridiplantae; phylum Streptophyta; class Magnoliopsida; order Asparagales; family Amaryllidaceae; genus Allium; species Allium cepa. The sequence goes on from CM060942.1 coordinate 15,248,543, forward strand.
CATTGTTGAATATGTTGCATTTTCAAATTGCTGACCATCCAGACTTTTGTTAACTTCACTGTGTATATGCGTATTTCAATGTTGCAGTGATCATTGAATTTTGATCGAGGCCATTTGCACTTGTGGTTGGTCACTTGAACTTGATTGTTTGGTTTCATGTGCATGTGCTTATATTTCCAGTGTGCACTTGGCTGTTCTTTCATTTTGCTGTAATCTCACTTCGAATTGCATACACTTCATGTTGACATTTGCAATGCTTCGACACAGATGCTACACTAGTTCATTGTGTTGTTGTCTGGACACATATTTTATCACTTGATCTTGCAGTCTTCATTTTTGCTGTGACACTTGTGATATTCATGTTGATTGCTTCATGACTTGTGCACATTTGTGTTGCTTACTGATGCATGCACTCGAGTCATTCTGGTCGTTGTCTCCAGTTGCTTGTGTATCACTATGATGTCTGGTTTACACTGTCATGTTGCTTTCATATATGCACAGTTGGTTCATGTATCACTTGAATTTGTTTCACTGCCATACTTGTAGCTTGCCTCTGGTGTAGTCTTGTCTGGTGCATTGACATTGACATTGTATTACTGTCCCTTTACCATGTTGCATTATTCACTGAGCATTTCTATGTTGAGTTTGCATTGGTGTAGTTGTTCATTTCAGTGAGTTGTCTGCACTTGTGAACTTTGTTGTTGGCATTGGCTTTGTCTTCTGTTGACATTTGCAGTTGTACTTCTGTTGGCAGTGTAGTTGTTCTTGCTTTGATGCATCTATGTCCTGCCATGTTGCTGTTGACATGTTCATATGAACTTGCATTCATTTGAGTTCATTCCACTGTTTCATGTAGCTGTTGACATGTTTATATGAACTTGCATTCATTTGAGTTCATTCCACTGCCATGTAGTTGTTTGCCAAGACTGTTGTACACTTGCTTGAAGTTGTTCTGCACTTTGGTGGCTCCGGCTTGATTTGTTCTGATTTGTAAGTTGTGCTTTTTCTTGGTCTCTGTTGCATGCTTGTTTGTATGTTGCACTTGATATTGCAGTCTCTGGCATTCTTGTACAACTTCATTGTTGCTGCTTGTATCACTGGTATATCTTGTCTGCACTTGCATACTCACTTTGGTCTGTTGGTGGCATTCCTTTTGTCCATGGTACTGTTTGAGTTGTTGCAGTTTATCACTTGACTTGTTAGTGCATTGCCACACTGTACATTCTTGAACTTGGTCTCTGATGGTGTTGAGCTTCACTGTTGCATTCCATTTGTGTTTGCTGTCAGTTGATGTTCTATTGCAGTTGTACTGCTTGATATTCATTCCTGTAGTTTGCATTCATGTACTTGCTGTCGTAGATGTTTTGAACTGCATACTTCTTGTTGCAGTTTTGAACAATGCTCGGCCATGTTAGTTTCATATGCATATTTGTGCATATTGACCATTGGTTGTTCATTTGGGCTGCTGGACTTGTTATACATTTCATAGTACATCTGTTTTGGACTTGTTTTTGGATTGCATTGCGTTGAGTCGAATTTGCAGTGATGGCTTGACCTTTGCACTTTCACACTTGCTCTTGTTGGCTGCACACATGAGTTGGCGAGGCAGTGCACACGTGTATGAATGTACACGTGTGTATTGCAGCCACTTGTGATTACCTGTCCCTGTAATATCTATGTGCACGACTTTGTGATAAATTCAAGTGTGAATGATGACGAACAACCCATATATCTGAGGCAAACATTATTTTCAAAAATATCGTTTATTTTAAACTTCAAAAATATTTCTCGATCAATTTTACTGCGTTAGTGAATATTTTTGCAGATTTGCTCAGATGCTAGATACAAACTGAAATGCAGTTGAAGATCAAATACGAGAGTGAGTGATATGTAGTGAGGATAATGATGTAAATATGAAATGTGATGTAGTTCAAAATTGTATATAGTGAGAGCATGAATTTGTACTTTTCAAGATTTGTAATAAATATTTGTTTGAATAAAATTTCTGTTTGAATTCAAAATCTGTGTAACTTGTTCTGTTTGAATTCAAATTAAAATTCTGTGTAATTTATTTTATTCAACAAATATTTATTTAATATATGAAAATTAAAATAGTACATTAACAAATACATTTAAACGAACTATATATATGTGTTTATTATCATCAAACAAAAATCATATAAGCGCAAAGCGCATATTTCACAGATCCCTCCAACCTGTTTCCCTGCATCCACAGATGTTAGCACAATATAAAATACCAATTCCACTTCGAGGTGGAATATCGCGGTATATAGGGTCATCCGCTATTATGCGGGGCGCATAGGGTCTCGTCCACTGTATAATGTAGGAAATCAATCACTCCAATATATACTATATATACTACTATATATATACTATCACATCCAAACAATTCAAGAAATCAACCAATAATTTAAATTTCACTATTTAAATTTAAACGACATCCTAATGAGTTAGATTAACTCGCCTTTGGCAATGTTTGATTTGCAATCACTTCAATCCCGACTGGCTTCACGATTTTCGACCAGAAAATAATCTTGACCTCACCATCGTTCAAACCCTTCGCCATCACCAAACATTGCGATTCCATGTGAGTCTGCCTCGAATCGTCACGCCAAGCAAACACCCAAACCACGTGACCCGATAGCACCCATCCCCAAATCGAATTACCCTCCTACCTGCTTCGATAACCACACCCTCCCACAATCCAAAACCGACCCTTATCATGATTAGAAAAGGCTCCTTCTTTGAAATCGTGGCCCTTCAGCAGGAAGCCTCCTCCCTCCTCTGACAAACGGGCGTAAACGAGTCGATGGTTCGCGATACTCTACGTTGCTGAGGAAGACTGATAGTGGACTCGTACGACATCGAGAATGAGAGTGAAACACGATTGGAATCGAATTCGATTCGAAAACTGTCACGTGCGCGGCTCATCTGATTTAGATTGGCCTCGATTCGTTGAATAAATATATGATTCTCTAAGTTGTAAAGAAGAGGGAAATTTCGATTTTAGATTGGAGATGGAGGATGGAAATTTGCAGGCCATTGTTTTTTTAACAGATATCGACATTGATTTGAAGATGAAGATAGTCTCCGACCTATTATTTTATATATTTTTTATAATGTTACGTGTTTTAAATTCCTTTGCATGCTTAACAGATGGAAGAAATGTTGTTTTCTTTTGTTTATGTGTTAGAATGTTATAGCGATAAAAACAAACTGTTGTAAATAAATTTTTGACTAGTCAATATAAATATAGTTTTGTAATTTAAATTTGAATCATCAATAAGGTTATAAGGTTATACCCCTATACCGAATACAATGGAAAAGGTTTCGAATCCTAATTCGATCGTATGGAGAAGATGGCTTTTTGGACTCAGTTATTATATTAGATTTTCAATACAAATTCTAGCGCGTTTATATATTGTATGGCTACACAATCACTCCAAACACTACGAAAATTGAAATCGACAATAATTCAATATTACGGATCCAAAGGAACTGGTTTCGTCAAATTCCGAGGCTATGCCTTGGAAGGCTATTTTTAAATATCAATTTAAACGATATAATTTGAAAACTGAACAAACCATCTTTAAATTTAATTTTAAAAGTTCTACTATATTCAGTATTAACCATATAAATTTTAAAAGCCTTTGAAATATTTTCAACAAGCATAAAACTAAATATTAAATATTTTTCCCAACTTCAATTATTAAATTTAATAATTTAATTGCCAAATTCATAGTGATATTTGAATTCAAGTCAGATTAACTTTCAAATATTTAAAATCAAGTAAATATTCTAATTTCAAACATCCAGAAATTCCGGGTCGTCGCATACAATGAGTAAGTTTCATTTCCCTCTTATCTTATAGCTAGTTTTCATGTTCTAGTAATTATTTTCAGGCTTGTACATTTCAATTTAGGAACATGTCGCATGCTAAGGATGACTTATGTATGTTAATCATTTAAGTTTTTTTCAGTTTTTTCATCTTGTATCAGGTAAACCAGTGGATCAGGAACTAGATTTGTCAAGACATACATGGACAAGGGTAAAAATTAACATTATTAACTCAATCAACTAGCTTTCCACAAAGTTAGATACGATTGCACAACTTGCATCAGTAACTCTGGAGACCAAGATGAGTCAGTGTTAGCTGCCATTTCTAAGAATGGTAAATGATTGCATATAAAATGTTTTAACTTTTTAAATGTGCATAAATTCACTTACATGTGTATATTTTCAGATATCATTGCAGCAGCTGTGATATTTGGGAATAGAAATTTCGAAGGTTGTGTGCATTCTTTGATGAGCAGATTATCTCACATCTCCTCTACTTGTTGACGCTTATACTCTTGCTAGAATTGCAAGTAATTTTATCAAATGTTTTTTGCCACGTCTTTACCATTATTTTAGAATTGACTTGGATGATGATGTAAATAGTTTTTAATGCTGTTGAATTTTTATTTCTTGGCAGTTGAGGCATGCACTGTCTACTTCAGCTATTGAGGGCATTATATCTATACATGGAGATAATGTAAAGGGGTTGTGATGTAATTTGATAGTGTGATGCAATTCGCTAAATGTAGAGCTAAAAGTATATGTAGTAATGTTAACGGTAATCTCTATGTATTTGAATGTACTGTTACCCTTTTTAGTTTAGTCTGAGAATAATTCGTTAGGAGTTTGTGTCACATCGGATTATTCTATATTCAAAATAAATATAAAATAAAATGGAAATAATCATTTTATATATAAAAAATTAAACAAGTTCATAAAATTTAACTAAGTTAAATAAATTTTATAAAATTAAACAAAGCAACTAAGTTCTATAAAAGTTGAATAAAATTGAACAAGTTGATTGATTTTTATAGAAATTAATTACATTAATGAAGTTTTAGCAAAAGTTGACCAAGTTCAATAAAAAATAACTAAATTTTAAAAGATTAACTAAGTTAAATAAGTTTTATAAAATTAAATAAGTTTATAGAAATAACTAAGTTTATAAAAACTAATTAAGTTTCAAAAAATTAAATGAATAAAATAACTAAGTAAAAAGGAACAAAGTTAACTAAGTTTTACTAAATAAATTAACTAGATTAAAGCTAAATAAGAAGACTAATTTTACAAAAAAATAACTAATTTTTCAAAAAATAACTAAGTTAACCAAGTCTTAGAGAAATTAATTACGTTAATGAAGTTTTATAAAATGTTGAATAAGTTTTATAAAAAAATAACTAAATTTTAAGAGATTAACTAAGTTAAATAATTTTATAGAAATAATTGAGTTTACAAAAATTAATTAAGTTTCAAAAAATTAAATAAATAAAATATCTAAGTAAAAAGAAACAAAGTTAACTAAGTTTTATATAATAAATTAACTAGATTTAAAGATAACTAAGTAGACTAAGTATTACAAAAAAGTAACTAAATTTTCAAAAATTAACTAAGTAAACCAAATCTTATAAAAATTTAACAAGTTTATAAAAATAATCAGATTTATAAAATTTAACAAAGTTAACTTTGTTTTATGAAAATTAAATTATATTATAAGAATTACAAGCATAAATACTGGCAGTATCCTACTGGATCCGTGTAATAAATAAATAAGTTAACTTTGTTTTATAAATTAAACCAGTCTATAATAATGATGATAATAAATTAACCATGTTTATAAAAAGTAGCTAAGTATTATAAAGATATAAAGTATATCTAAATCTTCTATAATAGTATAACAACAACAATAACAACAACTAAAATTTATAAACATTAAATAAGTTTACAAAAAAAAACTAACTATTATAAAGTTTAACAGTAGTAATAACAATAACTAAATTTTATCAAAATTAACTATGCTTTATAAATAAATAATTTTATAAAAATTAACTAGATATTATAAAAAAACTAAGTTAACTTAGTTTTATAAAAATTAACGAGTTTATAATAATAGTAAAATTATAAAATATACTTAATGCTCATTATATGTGAATAAAATAAAATATACTTAATTCTCATTATCTGTATTCATGGCCAAATGAATAAAATAAATAATACTCTTGCATGAGTCGATCCAACACTCAAACAACTAATTTATTGTTAATCAGCATTCAATATTTCTGAGCGCTTGAATACCCATCAATGACAGTTGCAGCCAACTTTACATGAAACTATTTTGAACCATCAATATATTAATACAGACAATGCATGAAAAAAGAAGCACACTATTATTGTTGTTGTTGTTGTTGTAAACATGATTAATACGTTGTGAAGGAAGGAGTATGATAGTAATTCAAGTTAGGCACACTATATGTTCTACCAGACAAGCTTAACTAACAAATCAGCCAATATACTTAATGCTTTCTATTTCTTGCTCACTCAGGAATGCCACTAAATGCTTTTGGCCTTGGTGTAGGTATAACAAACTAGATATATGTATAAATTTAATTTAAAGCAAAAATTCATTTTAATCTTTATAATGTTTCAAAGGTGGAAGTTCTGGAGTAGGTCTTGGTCTTGATTGGGGATTTGGAAGTGCATTTGGAACCAAGTATCATTCCGCTAGAGTAATATTTCTCAAAATTGTATATGACAAGGAAAGCAAAAGTGTATTACCACCATCAGCCAATCAGGATAAAGATGCTTAAGTCGTGGGTAGAAGTTACCCAATGGTTAGTTGGTGTAATTTCATTTTGGTCACAATAATGCAATTTATATTTCCTTTTAGATAATATGGTGGACTAGATGATGTAGTTGGTTTGGATTAGAATTTGTGCAATTTGACTTATTTACATATATTGTTCATACTTGGATATGTTTTTTTATATATAACACGTTGAACTATTTAAATGTGTTCATATGATTATTGTTTGAGTTTTATTTGAATGCTGCAAATGCTGCAAAAAAAATGCTACGATATTTCCTAACACTATGCCACAACATTTGTCAAAATATATGCGTCAAAATATACCAAAACATTTGTCAAATGCTGCAAAAAAAGCTGAAGTATGTTTCTTTTTTTCAGCGTTTCAAAAACGCTACGATATTTCCTAACACTATGCCGCATGTTGTCAAACAGCGTTCTTTGAAATCCTGCCAAAGTGGTTCACAACGTTTTGAAAGCTCTGCAAAAGGCCTTTTTTGTAGTGTTTGCTGATGTATTTGAGCTTGTTTTGGGATTGCTACCTGAGCGGGCAATCAAATTCTGTATTGACCTCATGCCTGGTGCTCAACCTATTAGTCGTCCTCCCACGAGGATGTCCACTAAGGAAAATGAGGAACTCAAAAGCAATTGTTGGAGCTTAAAGCCAAGCAATTCATTCAGTCAAGTTCTTCGCCGTGGGGTGCCATGGTCATCTTTTTTAAGAAATGTGAGGGAACTCTTAGGCTTTGCGTTGATTGCTGCAAGCTTAATAAGTTGACTATTAAGAACAAGTACCCATTGCCTAGGATCGATATGTTCGATTAGTTGAGCGATGCTAAGGTCTGTTCTCGGCTTGACCTTACCACCGGATTTCATCAGCTACGAGTTATGGAGGACAACATTCCTCTTACCGCAATACGCACTCGTTATGGTTCTTATGAGCGGCTTGGTATGCCGTTCGGTTTGACGAATGATCCAGCTTATTTCGTTGATCATATGAATCGAGTATTCAAGGAATATCTCGATAAGTTCGTCCTTGTATTCTTTGATGATATTCTTATCTATTCTAAATCCGACGATGTTCATGCTCATCATTTGAGGTTTGTTTTGAATACTCGTCGGCATCAACTTAAAGCCAAATTATCAAAGTGCCACTTTTGGGAGAATAAGGTGAAGTTCCTTGGCCATGTCGTATCTTCTGATGGCATTTCTATTGATCCGTCGATGATAGAAGCCATTCAAGATTGGAAAAGGCCAGAGAACGTTTTTGAGATTCGCAATTTCCTTGAATTGGTGGGTTATTACTGTCGGTTCATCATGGACTATTCCCGCATTGCTCTTCCTCTCACTAGTCTTACTGGAAAAGGTGTTCGATTTATTTGGTCTGGTAAGTGTGAAGCTTCTTTTAGAAATTGAAAGTAATTCTCACTAATGCTCATATCCTTATGGTTCCCGAAGGGAATCAAGAACACATTGTCTACATGATGCTAGTAGATGTGGTCACAGTGCCATGCTTATGCAAAGAGATTGGGTATTTTCCTATGCTTCTAGGAAATTGCATCCAAATGAAGTTCGCTATGCCACCGACGACTTAGAGTTAGCCGCCATATTCTTTGCCTTGAAGATTTGTCGTCATTGTCTTTTAGGCGAGCGCTTCATTCTTTATACCGATCATAAATCGTTGAAATATCTATTCACCCAAAAAGAGCATAACATGCGGCAAAAGCATTGGCTCGAGTTCCTAGCCTCTTATGATTTTGATATCCAGTACACTCTTGGAAAACGGAACCAAGTTTTAGATGCGCTATGTCGCAAGCACTCAATTATTGTCTCTATGATGTTAGCTGAGTGGGATATGTAATAAACCTTATCTTTTTGTGATATTCGTGATCATGCTCTAGATTCGGATTCTCCTATCCTGTTATTTTGTTTGGAAGCTCGTCCTAGCTTATTGGATTGTGTTGCCGATGCTCAATGGAAGGATCCAGATCTTGTGCGTCTTATTCAACCATGTAAGATTGAATCCCACGATGATGAGTTGAGGGATTTCAGCATTAATATTATTTATCTTGGATTGGACATTCTTGATGATTGTAACCGTTCCAAGTATACTATTCATCCCAGCAGTAGCAAGATGTATGCCGAATTGAGACGCTTGTATTATTAGAAAGGCTTGAAGCGTGACGTTGTAAGCTATGTAAGTAACTGAATGACTTGTCAACTAATTCAAGTCGAACATTAGTGTCCCAGTTGTCTTCTTCAGCCTCTTGAGGTCCCATTATGGAAATGGGATCAAATCTCTATGGGCATTATTGATGGACTACCTCGTTCGAGATCGAGCCATAACAGTGTTTGAGTTACCGTAGATCGCTTGACTAAATCTGCTCTTTTCATTCCTATTAAATCTAATAGGGCAACTTCTCATCTATCTAAGCTATATATTAAAGAGATCGTGAGACTTCACGGTGTTCCTAATTCGATCGTTTGTGATAGGGATCCACTTTTCACTAGTAATTTTTGGCTGAGTCTTCAGAAAGCTTTGGGTACCAAGCTTAACATCGGCATAGCTTATCGGCCGCATTTTGATGGACAGACTGAATGGGTGAATCGTATACTTGAGGATCTACTTCTTGCATGCATTCTGGACTTTGGTCATATTTGGGAAGACCACCTACCGCTTGTTGAGTTCTCTTATAACAACAGTTTTCAGTTCAGTATTGGTATGGCTCCTTTCGAAGCCCTATATGAAAGGTCATGTCGATCACCTTCTTGTTGGCTGGAATCTGGGAAAAGTTGATTTTAGGCCCCGATTATATACGTGAGGCTTCACAGAAGATTGATCTCATTCGTCCGAGAATGAACGAGGTACAGTCGTAAGAAATCCTATGCGGACAACCGTAAGAAGCTTCTTGAGATCTCAATTGTCGATCTTGTTTATATTCATGTATATCCCTTAAAAGGGGTAATGCGTTTTAGTAGGACCGGGAAATTATCTCCTCGATTCATAGGACCATTTCCTACTACTAAGCGTATTGGCCCAGTTGCTTAAAGAGTATCACTTCTGGCTCATTTATCTAGTATTCATCACGTGTTTCATGTCGCTCAGCTTTGAGGATGGCCTCATGATTCAGATTCCATTATTGATTCTCCTAGTCTGCAAGAGCTTGAGGTCTAACTTGATTTATCTATTGTGCATCATCTTGTATGTGTTCTTGCTTCGAAGGTGAAACACCTTCGAAATAAGGATGTACCGTTCATGAAGATTCAATGGTTAGCTAATCCCAAAGTCTGTACATGGGAAACCAGAGAATTTATAGAGTGATCATATCTTGGCTTTCTATCTTCCCATGTTGAGGGTGAGAATTTTAAACTCAAGCTATCTATTTTCCTTTGCTAGATGAAATAAATTGTGTTGTTTACAGCTCTTCTTTAGGAAATTGCAAAGACACAACTTTTATAAGGGGGGAGTCTGTAACAACCCATCTTTTGGTGATTGCCTGTGAAATTAAATTATAACGGTAGTTGTAATTTAATAGTGGAGAAACAAAATAAATTTGGGATATAAAATTTGTTAAAATTGTTTATTTTAAATAAACAATGGATTTTGGAGAAATAAAATTGAACTAACATGGTCTCATTGGTAATAAATTGTGAACAAAAGAAATATGTTGACTTGGTGATTAATTGAATTAAATGAAGATAAAAAAATTAATTCAACATTAATTTGTTGAAATAAATATAAAATGTTGAAAATAAATTTTTAAAAATTTTATTATTTAGTTTGGGGTAAAATTGAGCATTATATTGTTATAATTTGATAAAATGCAATGATTTTGGAAATTATTTCCAAAACAGTGAATTTTATTAATTTTAATAAAGTAATAAGAATTTAAAATGGTAAATATTGTAAATAAAAAGGTGGAATTTTGTTCAACAATAATATATGGATGTAAATATATTTTTAACATGGTTTGTTAGGATAATATAAACAAGTAATTTTATGAAATTTTGTTGTCAAAAATACTAATTTGTGAAAATAAAAAGGGGAAATTAAAGCATTTAAGTAAAAATTGAATTTTTAATAATGGAAAACAATTTTTAAACGAAAAAACTAATTTTTCTATGTTGTAAAACATTTTTTTAAACATAGAAATATGTTGTATAAATTTATTAAATTAAGATTTGTGCAAAAATGGTGAAATTGTGTTAATATAAAAATTAACTTAGTTAATTTTTAACTAAATATTAACATATAGGCTTATTGGGTAATGGGTTAAAGCCCAAATCCATTCTCTAGAATGAGCAAGAAAGGTTGGGGTTGAACTATGCATTCAATTCTTCTTTTCTTTTGCTGCCTTCCTCTATAAAACTTGAAAATAGCAAAAATGGCCTCCTTTCCAACTTCCTAAACTAAAATCTCATCAAATTTAAAGTAAACCAAAGAGTAAAATAAGATAAATCCTAACCTAATACAGGTAATGTAAAAACCCGCATATTTTACGATTGTATATTTAAATGATTTATTTCAATATGGCATTCTTAGTCAGATTAAAGTCTGAAACTCTACTTTTTGCAAACAGTTGAACTAGGACTCGAGACTACTTCCATTGAGTTAAAAATGGCGTTTGTGACATTTTTGAGTATAAACATCGATATGTTTGGAGTTGACTAGAATTTTGCTATTTTTTGTACTAGGCTTTGGGTTTGAGTTTCAGCCCACTAACCCAACAGAATACCCTAACTCCACCCCCTCTCCTCTTCATTCATTATCATTTCCAAAATACCTTTAAGCTAAAGTAAAAATGGGGGGAGAGAAAAGAAATCAAAATTCATAAATCCTAGTTTTGCTAGGAAATTCAAATTCAAGCTCCAAAATCAAAGAGAAGCTTAGGTAAGCATCCTCTTCTTCTTCTCCACCTCAATCTCCCTCCAATTTTCAAAAAAAAATCCTAAAACATAACTTAGGAAACATTTGTTTTGAGCTTAGATTGGAGCTTCTAGAGTTGAAGTTGAAGAGTGGTTGATCTTTCCTTTGTGTGTGAGCTTCTCATTCGTTGTTTTTAGGTTAAAAGGTGAGTTCTTGAACTCACATCTACATCTATAACTTTGACAGTTATTAGTATGAATTCCTAACACCTATTTCATGTTCATTTACTTTGAATTTAATTGGATTAGTATATTTTCTAATTTTGGTATCTTGAAGTCAAAATTTATGAAAAATCCTACATTAGATGTTTTGACATGTTGTATAGAGTGTATTGAAGAGCCTATAGGGTTGGGTTGTCACTTGACAAAAATCCCTAGCCAACATCGCTAATTTGATCTCTTCCGATACGAATTGGCCATTATTGGCCAAGGAAAAATATTGCCCTGAGCTTCAGCTCAGACGTCTGGTATTATGGTCAGACGTCTGGAGCTACGGGAATAAAACTCCAAATACTCAGCTCAGACATCTGAGCTAACTTCCTAGGCGTTTGTGTGATTTGGAATTATAATTCTAGTACTTCAGCTTGGACATCATTTGGGAGAACCACCACACGTCTAGAGCTGCTAATTTCAGCCATCTTGCTTGTTTTTGATGGGTTTCTATTTATATCAATTTTTGGTTGATCTGACTGGTCGTCGTCATTTATTACCAACTTTGATGACTCCTTTATGGATTTTTGGGAATATCCATTGATGGACATGATATCAATTTTTATGGATTTCATTCATGTCATTGAATGTGAAATTTTTGTGATCCATCGTTTTTACAATCGTTTTCTATGATTTCTCACTTTAAAATACAAAGGTTTCTATACTAGCAGTAAATATTCAAACTCTTTCACAAAATGATTTCAACGTTACTTTCAATATAAAGCTCGTTTTCACAACCGTCTTCCAATCTACTAGTATATACAAAGCTTTACTTCATTCGTATGAGAAATCTAATTAAACGACCTAGCAAAACAAGTGGTTTGAAATGCTTGCGTTTTCTTTGTCGGTAAATTCTTGGACTTGTTCGATTGAACTCTTGTGACAATTTTCGAGTGGAAATCTACGATTTATTCGTAAATACTTAGGTTAAGCCAGTGGTTATGAGACATGAAGCTAAACTCATTTATTTACTAGCTCAGTGTAATTCACACTTTTTATTGATCAATGGTGATCATTTTATGGTTTAGACTAGCGATACGCGATGTCTCTTTGTCTGTGTGAGGGCACAGTACTCCGTTATATTGAGCTTCGTCTCTCTTTGTCGACGTGGGGGACTATACCTCGATTTTATGTAGTTTCGTCTCATTTGTAAGGGCTAACGACCCTTGGTCTTTTGACCATTCTTTGGAGTTTCGACTCACTTTTATGGGCTAGCGACCAATGTTCTTTTATAGAGTTCGGTTCATCGGGACGTACCATTGTACTACGTTGTTGTTTGGCTTATCAGGCTCGTCGATCGTACCGTTGTATTTTTTCGTTGTTCCGAATTATTTGAGTTTCAGGTTCCTTGGACGGACCATTATTCTACCACGTCGTTGCACCGGCTCTGTGGTTAGCGACCAAGGGATAGCGCCCCGTTTGTGATACATGTGTTGGTGAGTTTTCATGATCCCATTTTTGATAGGCCTCCCCCTTTGTGATTTCTGGATTTCTAATTGATGATTTCTGGAATTTGTGTTTCACCAATTTTTGAGATTGGCATTGATATGTTTGTCAATATTTGTGGTTTGATGAATAAAATAAAGAATATGAAATTCTTTTTGGTGTTTGAGATTCTTGAGATATTGTATGATTTTTGTTGTTGTTAAATGTATACTTGTCACAGTATGGCATTATTGTCATCATACATTTTTGCCATATCTTTTATCCTATCTCATTTTATCTGATATTTATAGCTAGACTGATCCATTTATTATTTTCTTCTTAATTAGTACTCGGGTCAGGGTGAGGAATTTCAGGTGCTTCTACTTGACTTCCTATCAGGGACTGTCACCTGACTTTTGGCTAACTACTTAGATCAGTAGATTTTGTTTTATATATTTGAGATAGAGACTCCTTAATGTATACATATTCTTTTGTCTAGCACTTGTACCTATTCTTTGGTGTTGTAATGGATCTTGTATGACCACTGCTTTAATGAACACTTCTACGTGTTATATCTATATCTTTTTTCGCCTTTGTGATATAAATACCTATGACTGATTATGTTATATTTATTTTATATTTGTTTTCGAAGATCACATAGAAACTGTGCAGTAGTTTTGAGTTTGTATCGGTATGTCAGTTTTCGTTTGACCTTCTATCTGGCAAATCGGTACTCGCATAAAGCAATTACACAGATGGTCTCTCCTTAACAGCCTTATTCTTCGTGCTAGTCGATGGAATTACTCCGTAGTGTCCTTGGCTAATGTGAGGATAGAGGTGGGTCGTCATAGGTAATCTCACCAAAATCTTTGTTTCATCCTCTTTTCTCTTATTGTGACAAAAAAATCAGTGTCTGTTTTTGCTGCGTGTCTTGGTTTTTCTTTCTACACGTAATTGAAGCTTCTAAATACCAAAAAGTCATCAACTTGCTAATCAAAATTGCCTCAATTTTTGATAAGGTGAGTAGTAACTCACATTTCTATTAAAATAAGTTGCCAGTTAAAGTTTTGTTTCTGTTTATATTGTTTTTTGATTCACTTTAAACTGTAAAGTGAAATTTGTAGTTTACAGTGAAATTCTTGTCTGGGTTCAACTTTGTGAATCCATATCTCTTTGGTTTCATACTGAAATTGAGTGAAATATTTTCTAGATCATAGACCATTTTTAGTTGTATGTGCATGCCAAATTTCATAGCTAGATTCAATTTGAAGTGTCTGAAATCAAGCTCAAATTTGCAAACGAAACAGGCAAAAAGTTTGTAGCATTCCCGACCACTAGGTCGACCCAAGAACATTGGGGGTCAACCCAGACAATATGGATATTGACCTAAGCCAAGTAAGGGTCGACCCATGCTCGTCTACAGTTGATCTAGGCAATATAAGGGTCGACCCTAGCCTTTGACACTTGTCCAGATTAATTCTTTTGTGTTCCTGTGCACTATTTTGCTTATTCTGCTTATTCCAATGAATTTTGTGACAAATTTTATGACATTTTGAAGTATTTTGAAGAGCTTAAAACTATCTATAGGTGCGCTAACTTATGGTTGATTCGGACCCGGATTGATGTGTTTTTGAGTAGATTTCATATGCCGATTTTATGGCGTTTTCGGTGATTTTTTCTTTTTTCAAGCACGTGTTTATTAAAACAAATTTGAAATGATTTTTATAATAAAATAGCCTTCAAAATAAATATTTTTACAACATTTATAATTATTTTTGAAGCTATTAAAAATAAATATAATCTCTATAATGAAGAGAATTTCAAAGCCATGATTTCCAAACGATTTAAAAACTAGTTTCTTCGAAGCATAGTATTTTCTATATAAAAATACATGTTTTTGCAGTCATCGAGTGAATGAGAAAGAGATTTAAATGATTTACTAAAACATATGGTATGGGACACATGCATTTACTTTATTAGTTAATTCTGGACTTGTTTGTTTGAAGCTATACACATTTCATGGACCTTCGGTTGTTTGCCAGTGCTGGACCTTCGGGTTGTTTGGCCTTCGGGTCTTATTAGGCGCCTTATTTATGATATAGTACTTGGCGGGCTTCGGCCATTTTGTTGAGCACGTGAATCTGGGAATATATTATATAGTGATTTCATTTTGGAGTTTTGAACTCCTAAACGAGTTCTATATATTGTGATTTATGGTTGCCATTCCTTAGCGAATTTTTGAGATTTTTGATTTTCTATATTTGAGTTATTTGTGGTTGCCATGCTTTGGTGTTTATTTGAGATTTTTTATTTCCTATTTAGGATTTATGGTGTTGATGGATGCCATTATATTGGTTGTTGATGCCGATGATATAAGCCTAATATTTGTGACTAACTGATGTTGTGGTTGATCTTGCCTCTTTCGAGAAACCCTCTTATGATATTTAGTAGTTGATGTACGTTTAGTGTAGCTTCTTCTCTTTTGAGAAGAAATATTATCGTTTATTCCTTTACTTCATCTATCTTATGCTAATCAGTTTATTTAAGCTAGACCGACCTGTGCATTTTATGTACTCGGGTCAGACCGAGTTATTTCAGGTTAGTCACATGTTGTAGATTACTGCGATATTGCTCCGCTATGGATTTCCTTGCTTTCTTTTGGATGTTAGTCATCTTCTTTGTTGCTTTATAGTTATTTTGTAAACTCCGATATGTACTTATTCTTTTTGACTCGATGTATATATTGTGGTCCATGTACCACAACTATTGTATCACTATGTAGTGTACTACGATGTACTTGTTTATATGTATATATATGTGTGACTGCTGTTCTGTGATCTGTTATATTTGATGTTGTTATATTTTGTTTTGATAGATCCATTACCCACTGTAGTTTTGTGTTAAACATTTATTGAGTATGTCAGTGCACTTGAGAAAGATAAAAGAAAAAATTAGAGCACCCAATCGACGTATTCAATACTTGTTTAAGACAAAGCATACGGATGGTCGCTCCTAACCAGTCATATTCCCTACATTAATAGACAGTATTACTCTGCAATGTTCTTTGTTATTGTGGGTCTCGGGGTGGGGCATCACAATACAATTATCATAAAATTATTCACATTTTAAACTTGTCCCTTCATATTTTTTTGTCACCACCTCATTTCCTATGTTTAGATCTCCATTTTAAATCTTTATTTCCCTGAATCATTTTAACGTGAGCTTGCAAATTAAAAAGCTCTTATTAGAAATTTTCTTATTTTGAAACCAAGATTTTCTAAACTTCATTCCTTCTGTGTACACCTTGTTAGAAATCTCTTGGTTAGAATTCTTATCGATTAGGATTCCTTGAACTTTGGAACGCTCCCACTTGTTCTGGAATCCAGTCTTGTTTTCCCTATTTTATCCTTTTGATTTAGGAGCATTCCGTAAATCCACTTTGGAATGACCTCTATAAAGATTAGTGATTCCGTAAATCTTTGAATGATTTGTAAGGGGGTAAAACTCCTTTACAATTGACATTGATTCACCAGAGATTTCAGTATCCTTGAATTTTGATGCTATTTATCTCTTTCTCTACATGGATTCTATCACTGGCGATCGACTGCTGATTTGCCTTAGATTTTCGAATTGATTATATTCCTGAAGTCTTGGTTGACCGATTAAGGTCGCCTGCGATTTATAAAGGCTTATCCATCTCCTATTTGGCAATTAAATTATCTCATCTTCGTTTGAGCTTATCTTCGAACCAGAATTCTATTTGATTAGAGTTCTTCTAATTTGAATCTCTGTTGTTTGGAATCCACCCTTGTATCATCCTTTGGAAATTTGATTTTGGTTGTATTTTTAAATTGTGCATACATCGAAATTATTATTTTGATAAGGATGGCCCTATTATATATAAAATGAAATGTTTTCAATAAGGATTTTTATATCTTTTGAAAATGGAAATTTGAAGTTTCGAAAGGATTTGAATTTTTGAAAATTTATAAGAATTTGACTTATATAAAATGATTTATAACTGAAGGGTTTTGAATGTGAATTTCGAGGAATCAAACTTCGGTGTTTTGAAATCGGTTTTAAGATTTTGGAAAAATATATAATAATATTATGATTTAAAGATATTTTTTGAATAAGAAATGTTTAAAATTTATTCGAATGAATTCCAATGATTTCTAAGAAGTTTCAAAGAAGTTTCAAGAAAATAAAAGTCCAGAACCCACTTATGTCGTTGGAAAATAATTTCGGTGATGAATGCACGCATCATCGACATTGATTTTCGAGTTTCTGAGTGGCGGAGAGGCCACTATAGTAGCTTTGCTATGCGAGTGATTTTGTGAAACCAAATATTGATTTCATATTTTGAAGTATGGTTTGATATTCGAAAGTTATATGTATATATATAATCGAAAAGATGTAAAGTAAGCCGGTGTTCAGTCCTCGAGATTCAGATTTATTTTGGTATAACCCTATCTTTTGGAATTGGTTTACTGATTTGTCGGTGATTTCCAACTCTTGAGTTGAAAATCTGATTTCTTCGACTATTTTGAAGGTTCGAGCACTTCCAAATCAAGGTTAAATTTTCAATGCGAAGTAATTTTGAAAGGTATAGGGAATGTGATAAAGAATATAAGTTTAGTCTGGTATGATTAAAGTATAAAGTAATATGATTTATATAAGTTTGAAACTGTTCGTTGAGTGAAATAAATAAGGCTATTTTGAATTATACTGGTATGAAATGTTTTGAATAAAGTGTGTATATATATATATATAGAATAATAATATTTCCAAGGGTAAATTGGATTTTTAGTATAGAAATAAATAGTTTGAAGGTTTTAAAAAGAGATGGTTTTAAACTTTGTAACCATTTTAGATATTTTGATGATTTAAATGGTTTGGAAAAGATTTGATCTTCATTTTGAGAAAGAATATGAATTTGGAATGATATTTGATTTTGATAAATGAATATTTGATATTTATATTTGTATGAAAAGATATTTGGTTTACTTGTAATTTGAGTTTATTTAAATGATATATGATTTATGAAATGAATATTTCAAAACCAAGTAATAATGAAGTTAAATTTGAGATATATGAAATTATAAAATTTAGTTTTGAAATGTGGGATATTAAAGCTTTGAAGTATATTAAAATTTTAATACTTTATTTTCTGGATCAAATCTATATTTAAATTAATAAGATTTGAAATGTTTTGTAAGGAAACTGAATTGAATTGAAACTGATGGTTTGATTTGAATTAAATTGGAAATTTTGGTTTAATTGAATAAATTTGTGAAATGTAAGGAATTAAAGGAATATTTCATGATTTCAAATGTATGATTTCGAAATGTTATGATTTTCGAAGTGTAGTGATTTCAAGTATTTTGGGTTTCGAAAGATTTATAACTTTGAAAGTATTACATAAATTTGTTTTCGAATATGTATGTTTGAAATGGGAATGAATTTGTTTGACATAAATTATGTTGATTTGGAAATTTGGAATCTATTGTTTAAAAAAAAATTGAAACTAAATATATGAAATTTGGAAGAAATGATCTGGCAAAATCATATATGATTTTGAAACTGAATTGATATTGAAATGGTTTGAAATTGAGAACCATGTTTATTTAAATACTTTGATTTGGGAGTTATCGAACTTTTATAAAATGGATTTGTATAAGTATAAATTGATTTGAAAACCGTTGGTTTGGAAAATAGGTGCTCAATTTGTAAAGTGATATCTTATATAATCGAAGTCTATATAAGTATGATTTGATATACTATTGATTTGGAAAGTAATTGATTTGAAAATGGAATCTTATATATAATGGACTTTATATAAGTATGATATTTGAAAGTGATCTTGAAAGGTTCTATATGATACATATTTTCGAAGTAAAGATATGGAAAGTGCTTCTGCTTGATAACTGCTTTGTGGCCACACTGTGGATTCATTCTATCGATATTATTCTATCTGATTTGGGTTTTTCAGATATGATACTCGAGTGTCCATCGAATTCCATGGCGATCCCCATGGTCTTATGATCATGACTGCATGGTGTAATTCATAGGGGCTGCGAGAGCCTAAGGGTACAGATGTTTCCTGGGGAATCCAAGCATAACCATTGTGTATCTATGATCTATTGGGTCGCTTGGTAGCGTAATCTGCAGGGGCTGCGTGAGCCTAAGGGTATAGAAGTTTCCTTGGGGATCCAGGCGTAACCATTGTGTATTTGCGGTACTTCCAGTCTTCATGGCGTAATCGCAGGGCTACGGTAGTCAGCCTACAGGTACGGATGTTTCCTGGGGAATCCAGGTGTAACCATTGTGTATCTGCGATCCATGATCGACGTATTTGGTTTGGTTGATTTGTTTGGATTGTACTTTCCATATCTGTTGTTTTTAAAATGTTTTCCAGTATTTTCACTGGGTGTTGAAACAAGTCTACCAAGTACCTGGAGAATTCTATCTTTGCGCCCGATCAACGCATAGCCAGAGTTGACAGGAAGGAAAGTAAACTTGTTAAGACATCGAGTTATAAATGTATTTTGATAAAGTATTATATAAATATTTTGATCATTTATTTTACTTTTCTATTTAAATAATGTTTACTTCGAACTGTCAAATTTGAATCAAATGACTATTTATCATATTATTAAATGTTTAAAATGTTAAATATAAAATTTTTAAATTGAAACTTATATAGTTTTAAATATGGTTCATCCTTTTCTTTCAAGATATTCTCCTTTCTAGCTATTTCTACCTTCTTCTTCTTTAAGGGTACTTTCTGTATTATGGAAAGAGTTGGTTCTTTGGCTTATCGCTTAGATTAGCCCGAGAAACTTTCTGAAGTGCATGATGTATTCCACGTCTCACATCTCCTCTAGTATCTTCTTAGCCCACCTCTTTTTGTTCAGCCAACTTCTCTTGATAGTTTGGATATTTAGCTTAGTCTGACTGTCGAGAGTAAGCCACTTCATTTTTCCAGTAGAGGTACGAAGCAGCTAAGAAGGGAATCTGTTAGTCTGGTCAAAGTACTTTAAGTGCTGATGATCGAGAATGTACCTAGGAGAGGGAGGAGAACATTCGTACTTCGAATCCGGAATTGTTTTTTAGGTACTATTTTCTTTTCTATCTAGGTTCTCCTTATTTTCCTTGTTCGTACTTTTCAAGGACGAAATATTTGCGTGGGGGAGAGTGCAACAACACTGAATTTTTTGATTTATTTTAATTGTTTAATTTGATTATTTTATTTTAAAACTTTATTATATTTATTAAAATGAATAAATTATGTTATTTCAAGAGCATATTTTTATTTTTGTGTGAATTATATTTTCAAACCTGAATAAATAGATATTTCCAGAAAAAGTGGACTTTTGGTCAATCTGGTCAAATTTTGACTTTAAAATTTAAAATTTAAATTTTTGAATTTTTGAATTTTATCTTTTATTATGAAAACATTTTAAATTTTGAGAATACTGCTTTTTGTTTCGTTGAAATCTGATTTACATTGTGAAAGTTATGCATTTTAAAATATTGTGTGTACATTAATTTATTTAACAATATTGTTTACTTTTAATTTTTATAAAAAACTATTTTTATTTGTCAAATCATGTTCTAATATGTGTTATATGACATGTTAGGTATATATTTTATTTTAAAACATTTTGAAACTGATGTTACAGTTTTTCCAAAGCTTAGTGTATTTATTTTCAATTTTTATAACCTAGTTTCTATTTTTAAGCTATTTTCTTAATTTAATTATATTTATTTAAAATTTTATTTATTTATTTTATTCATTCATTATTTTTCTGTGTTTTTATTTTATTTATAATCATTTTATATGTTTTTAAAAATGTAAAAAGAATTTTGGAAATATGAAGAGTTTTGACCTTTTGTATATCTTGCATTTTCACATTTCAACTTACCTTTTCACATCAAATATCACATGCATTCAATTGCTGGCCTTATCTCATTGCTTCAGCCTCATATCCATATTATTTTCACGTATAGGAAAGTTTCTCAAACCTAAAATTTCGGCTATCATCTCCTGAGGCAAAGTTTGGTAAAGTTCTTCTTCTTTTCTTCTCATTTTTTTCTTGTTTTTCTTATCTCTTTGCACTCATTTTCACCTTTGTTGCTCAGCCCTTCCTCCTCCTTCACCATTGCTGCATCCACCACCACCACATCAAGCTGCCATCACCTCCAGCCCTCTTCCCAAGCCTGGCCATGCACCACTAGTTGATCAACTCCACCAAAATTTGCATTATCCACTTGAAAAACTCCATAGTCGAGCTCTTCTGCCATCAATACTTCACCACACCACCTTGGCCGGCCCAGACCTCATCACCACCAGCCACCTACATGACCTGAGACCTTTGCCACATCACCTACTGACCCCACAAGGCCTGGCCGTGACCATGCTTGACTTGACCGTGACTTGTGTTGCATTGACATTCACTTTGGTTGCCTTGTATTTGTAGTTTCATGCATATATCCTTATACAACATCTTCCATGCTATGGCCGACCTATTGAACCAAAAACCAGATCCAAATCCTTACCATGGCCATACATTTTAACCTATGGCTGAGTCTAGGGGTGGTTGAAAGCAAGTGCAAGAGATTTGGTGACTTTTTGTGCATGTATTTCTAGTGTTGTCTAATAATTTTTAAGTGTATATTCATGTGTTGTATATTGCTTTGTTTCATATGTTCAAGGCAATTAACTTTGGCTCTCCCATACTCAAATCGTACTCATGCTTTCATGCTTTGAATATCTCTGTTTTGTTTATTTGGTTGTCACCTCCAGCTATACAAGTGAGTTATTCTCACCAGACAGTTTTATACTTATATGACTAGTAAACCGATCACATTTGAATTTGTTAAATATATCACCATGCTATATTTTCTATGTTATGATCATATGTTTTTCACCCATACTTATTTACCTGTTATATCATCTGTTACTGTTAATTAAGCTATTCTATTATTTGTATCAGTTTATCACACTGCAAGTTCCCTTTAGATTAGAATCACTATGGGTTGAAATGATACATACCCGAACAGACTTTAGAATCGGGAAAAATCGTTATGGACTGAATTGATAGGCCTGAGTGATTTTTATTTATTTCATTTACTTAGGATTGCGGGTTTGAAATGATCAAACCAGGACTTTTCTTTGTAAATTACGGATTGAAATGATATATTATCCGTATCACTTTACCTAGGCTAGAAAATGATATACAGACTCGTGGTTAAAATATATTTTTCTAAAATTTTAAAAAAATATTGTAAAAATGTAAATATTATAATATTTTGATTTAAACTTAATTAAAAATGATTTTTATAAAGCATTATTGATTTTCTAAAAATTTATAAGTGAAATAAATTAATGGTAAATTTAGAAATTCGAAATATAAGTTATTTGGAAATTATGATTTAGTTATAAATGGAATTTAAATTAAGTAGGAAATGTGATAAATAGATTTAAATTTGAATTAAAATGAGTTTAAATGATTTTTATAAAGTATTAATGATTTTTGAATAGACTAAAAGGTAAGATAAATGAATATTTAAGTTGAATTTTAAAATATAACGTAATTTGGAAATTTTTGAACTTTGTTTAAAAAATGAATTTTAAGTTAAGTAAATAAAATGAAAAATAAGTTATATTTTTAAATTTAAACTTAAGTGTTAAGTTAAAAATTTAATTATAAAGAATCGAAATTGAATGTAATGACCCGTATTTTACGTGTCGATAAATCGTGGAATAATTATCATTAGGTCGTTGTTATTCTTAAGCCATCTAGAGTTTAATTCGTTCAAGGTAGAATGGATCGACTTGGAGAAGTGAACGACCTAAGGGAGGTAGGCCGTATGATAGTTAAGTTGTTAGTGTTGGTTGAGTCGTGTAGTGGTTAACTCGAGTGATGCTTAAGTCGTGGACGAGTTAAGGGTTAGCTCGTGTGAAGTTTAGGTCGTGTGGAAGTTAGGTCGGTTGAGCGATCTAAGTGGTGACCGACCTAAGGAAGAAGAGCGACTTAAGACAGTACGACCTAGTATTTACCAAGTGGCGACTTATAGGATGTTACGACCTAAGAGAGTGACCGACCTAATGGGAGTTAGCGACCTAAGATAGTGAGCGACCTATAGAATAGTGGCTTAGGTCGGTAGGACGAGTTAAAGATAGGTCGTGTGTATCACTAGGTCGTGTGAAGGAGTTGTGGTTAGGTCGTGAGCGACTTATGATAGGTCGTTAGACCGCGTGTGTGTTGAGTCGTTAGATCATATACCAGTTAGGTCGCGTAAGGACTTAAGCCGTTGGATCGTGAGTGCGTTAGGTCGAGGATGCGCATACGCAGTAGGTCGTGGGAAGTCTTCGGTCGGGGATGACTCATGGGGTAGGTCGTGGACGACTTATGGGGGCCGCGACTTAAGGATTCAGCCTATAAATAGAGGGCTTTGGTTCAC
Organism: Allium cepa; assembly: GCA_030765085.1. Classification (NCBI taxonomy): domain Eukaryota; kingdom Viridiplantae; phylum Streptophyta; class Magnoliopsida; order Asparagales; family Amaryllidaceae; genus Allium; species Allium cepa. Next base: position 15,272,232 of record CM060942.1, read on the forward strand.
TTTTTGGCACCGGATTTTGAAGCGACAAAGTGCTGCTATTTTGAGAGCTCGACTACAACACTTCTTCACTTCTTTTCTCCACTCTAATCTAGTGCTTCCTTCCATCCAAGATTGAAGATCAAATCGAAGATCCATGAGCCAAAGTTGAAGATCCCCATCCATTGAAGAGAGATTTCATCATTTGAAGCAGAATCTTGTCGGATCAAGCTAGATCCTTTGCTGTCCAGATCTGAAGTTAGCTGCTTGTGAGGTGTTTAGGTGATTCGGTGAGTGGTAGTTATCTTTCACACGGACCCAAAGGAGTATTTTGGATCGGTGGTTTGTTTATGTGTTAAAGATAGTGATTCATGCATTTTCCTTAAGTCTGCATGTAGATCCATTGTTCATAAAGTTTTGATATCCATTTTATTATATGCTTAGAATTCATGCTTGTTAGGTTTGGATCCCTTAATTACAAAATTACCATTATTGTTATAACTGTTTAGATAGATCTTGTTTGAATGATTGATTACTTGGATTAATGTTTGATTTGATTGATTATTAGAAGTTAGTTGATTGATGATTTGAAATGGACAAGTTGGTCGAAGATGATTCAAAAGCTAAGTGGAAAGGCTCTTGAATAAGGAAAGCTGTCGTGGAATATGAAGCGGACGATAAAGCTCATACGGATAGATTTGATCATGATGTTGAGATGGGACTTTGCTATAATGCGATGAAGCAAAGTATGATATGAGAAAGCCTTGGTATAATCCATACGGGATCATTCTAAGCATGTTGATAACTCGGTGATGTGGTCTGAGTTTGTGGATAATGGTTGGCTCGAGAGGCGCTTGAGCTAGTATGTGAATAGTCGTCGAGGAGGATGACTAGAAGGCTGAGATTTCCTCGTTATTGAAGGTTCTAGCATGCTCAAAGCAAGAGTACGTTGGGACGGGTCACGACGACGTTCCAGACACGGTTCACGATGACGTGTTAGTACTCTGGGCAGATTCGATAGTCCTAGGCAAGGGGCACGACGACGTGCAGAGTTATGTCTAGAACCGGGGTCACCATTAGCCCTTGACGGACGGATGAAAGAATGAGACGGTCATTCAATTAACGGTGAAATCGAGGCAATGATAACAGTGATAGCCAGAGTCATGGATGTTTGGATGCCTTGTTGAATCGTCACTCGATCTCAAGAGTGATGTTTTGTGGGTGCTTATCTGATCTTGGTTTAGGCCTTAGGGGTTTGTACTTGGAAAACATCGACCTTGACTCGAGTAATAATTGCTTTACTTAAATTGTCTGCTTTGCTATGCTTGTTTATGCTTAGTGGGTCTAGGGGCTATCACTGTAGAAAGAGGTGGAGTGGGATGGTTGGGTTCCTATTCCTTTTACCCTTTATGCTCTTTTGGTATGTTTGATAGTTGATTTACTGCTTACTAGGACTTTTGTCTGACTCAAGGTTTTATGTTCAACTCTTATTACCTTGGGCTGTTCATCCGCTTTGGGGTGGGCAGACTAGGTAGCAGGTGACAGGTGCTGATCTTAGTGACTAACGCTGTTGATGACGAAGATGAGCTGGAGGCTTTTGCATATTGTTTTCTTACTATATGTACTGGATGTTCCACTGTTTGTATGATTCTCTGAGTGCTATGTAGTGAGGCTTGATGTATTGACTATTCAGATGTTTGTATCAAATTGTTATGAGCTTATATGATGAGAATTCTGTTCTATAGAGCTTCACTATGTATACTTTCTATTGTATTTTATCCATGCGCTGTGAGTAATACGATAGAGTTTATTGTTTTACCTTACCCTGATGATCGTCCATGGCGGCCTGGCACACTTTTCAGCGCACTATTTCCTTGTTTAGTGCAGGAGTCATGGGCGGTCGTCACATTTGGTATTAGAGCTTTGGTTAATCGATTTTAGCCAACGCTCGCTGACGTAACTACGTATGAGAGACGTAATTGTAATTTTGATGGATGATTACTATATATAATATAGTAGCTTAGAAGGATTTGAACTTCTTATGCAGTTGTTTCTCAGGGTATATTAATCATTTCTTTTATATATTAGGAATGAGTCGAAGAGGGAGACCAGCTGCTAGGGGAGGCCATGTTGTTGAGGGGGCTGCTGATTGTGCTTCTATGTTCGAGGCTATGATGACTTCGATCATGAGAAGGATGCCAGCTCCGGGGCCATCAGTAGATGTTGGAGCTCAGGTTCAAGCTCCAAAACCAGTGGAATTTGCTAAGTTGTGTAAGGACTATACTGCTCTTGGAGGAAAGGTTTTCTTGGGAACAGAATCAACCATAGAAGTTCAGAGATGGATAGATGCTTGTAGAAGGATCTTTGGTGATTTGAGAATTGAGGATGCAACTAAGAGGAAACTTGCATCAAGACAGCTTCAGGGAAGAGCTTCTGATTGGTGGAACTCTATCACCATTGATACTCCAGAGGAAGAGATCACTTGGGGGAAATTCCAAGTTAGATTTGAAGCTAAGTTCATTTCTACAGCTCAGAAATCTGTTCTGTTCAAGAAGTTTGTGGAACTCAAGCAAGGTGGAAGACCAGTTCTTGAGTATGTTTCTGAGTTTGAAGCCTTGTCCAAGTATGCTCGGTCGTATATTGAATCTCCTTATCAGAAGAATGAGAAGTTTGTGACAGGCTTGGACACTTATCTTGGGAAACAGTTGGTGGATCATTTGGATGACCCATTTGAGAAGCTTGTGGAGAAAGCTCTCAGGCATGAGAATTTGTTTCCTAAAGAAGGATCTGTTGTTGCTGTGACCAAAAAGTCAAGTGGAAACAAGAAGAGAAAGTAGCAGCACCAGAAGGGTAAGGATGGCCAGAAGAAGCCTAAGGGTGAAGTGACCTGCTACAACTGTCGGCAGAAGGGTCATCTCTCCAGAGATTGCAAGAATCCGAGAGTGCCAGTGAAGTGCCACAACTGTGACAAACCGGGGCATATCAAGAGGAATTGTCCGGAACCGAGGAAGGACAAACAGATTGTGCAAGCTTATGCTTTGGGGGCTGTGCCATCATCTTTGAAGGCTCCTACTGCTGAAAAGGAGGGAAAGAGTGTGGTGGTTCGAGGTACTCTTTCTTTATGTGGTGATCCAGTTAGAGTGTTGTTTGATACTGGGGCGTCACATTCGTTTGTTTGTAATGATCTTGTAGGCCGGCTGGGTTTGAAACCGGATATTGTTGATAGACCATTGGTCGTGACTAATCCAGTTGGGGGTTCGACTTGTTTGTGTATGGTATGTCGTGGTCTAGTTGTATCGAGTCATGATTGCTCTTTTGTTTGTGATTGTTTTGTTCTGAACTTTGCGAGGTTCAGAATTATTTTGGGTATGGACTGGCTTAGGAAGTATGCGGCAAAGGTTGATTGTAAGAGGCTGGAGGTGACAGTCGAGAATGTGGAGGGGCGAAAGGTTGTAATACGATGTAAGCATGAGGAAGGCGTCTTCATGAGCTTCATGTATTCGCGGGTTGTTCCACGAGATGGACTGTCATCGGTGCCTATTGTTAATGGATTTGAGGAAGTCTTTGCCGAGGTAAAAGGGTTACTGCCGCATAGGGAGATCGAGTTTCGTATCGATCTAGTTGAAGGAGCCAGACCTGTTGTGATGCCTCTTAGGCGGATGGCGCCTAGGGAATAGTAAGAGTTGAAGGTGCAAGTTGATGACCTTTTACAGAAAGGATTCATTCGGCGTAGTGTGTCCGAATGGGGTGCACCAGTTGTGTTCGCAACCAAAGCGGATGGATCGTTGAGGTGGTGTGTGGATTATCGTGAGCTGAATAAGGTGACTAAGAAGAACAAGTATCCGTTGCCGAGGATAGATGCCTTGTTTGATCAGCTTCACGAAGCTAAGGTGTTTTCTCAGATGGATTTGGCAACGGGATTTCACCAGTTAAGAGTGGCTAAGGATAGTGTGCCAAAGACTGCTTTCAGGACACCATCCGGTTTCTTTGAGTGGCTGGTAATGCCGTTTGGATTGACCAATGCACCAGCATATTTTGTGGATCTTATGAATAGAGTGTTCAGGGATCAGTTGAACAAGTTCGTACTTGTGTTCATAGATGATATTCTGATTTATTCCAGAACTGAGGAAAAACACAAGATGCACTTGCGTATTGTTTTGGAAATCTTGCGGAAACATCAGCTGAAGGCTAAGTTTTCAAAGTGTCACTTCTGGAAGAGTGAAGTGAGATTCTTAGGCCATGTTATCTCTGGAAATGGAATAGCGGTTGATCCCGCCAAGGTGGCAGCAATCCAGGATTGGGTTAGACCTAAGAATGCATCTGATGTGAGAAGTTTTCTTGGATTAGCAGGATACTATCGTCGGTTTATCAAAGACTTTTCCAAGATAGCCGCACCATTAACAGGATTGACGAAAAAGAACCAGTGTTCGGATGGGATGCTAAGTGTGAGCAAGCTTTTGGAATCCTGAAAGAGCGACTAACAAGTGCTCTTGTTTTGACTATTCCAAGTGGGAATGATGAGATGGTGGTTTACACCGATGCATGTGGTACTGGACTTGGAGCAGTGCTGATGCAAAAGGATAAAGTTATTGCGTATGCAAGTCGACAACTGAAGCCGCATGAAAGGAATTATCCGACTCATGATTTGGAGTTAGCGGCGATTGTATTTTCTCTGAAGATGTGGAGACATTACCTATTGGGAGTTCGATTCGAGTTATTTACAGATCATAAGTCGTTGAAGTATCTTTTCTCCCAAAAGGATTTGAATCTTTGACAGCAACGATGGCTAGAGTTTTTAGCATCATATGATTTTGGTATAGCCTCCGGGAAAAGGTAACGCAGTGGCAGATGCGTTAAGTCGAAGACATGCAGGTTTGGGAGCCATGTTTTCAGAATGGAAGAATCTCGAGTATTTAGCTGGATTTGACTTCCGGCCTAGATGTGAATTGGAACCTGAGATGTTGGCAAACTTATCGATAAGACCTTCTCTTGTGGAAAGAATTGGCAAGAGCCAAAAGCGAGACGATAAGCTTGTCAAGATTATCCGTGATTTGGAATCTGGAGTGGACCCAGAAAAGGATAAAGGATTTGAGGTCGATCGAGAGGGTTGGCTTCGGAAGCAAGGACGATTAGTTGTTCCCGATATAGATGAATTGAGAGATGAAGTTCTTAAGGAAAGTCATCACTCGAAGTTAACAATTCATCCAGGTGGAAATAATATGTATCGGGATATGAAGAGAACCTATTATTGGGAAGGTATGAAGAAGGATGTTGGATATTTTATTTCCAAATGTATGAACTGCCAGTTGGTTAAAGCCGAACAGAAGAAGCCAAGTGGATTGCTTCAGCCATTAGAAGTTCCTACATGGAAGTGGGAACAAATATCGATGGATTTTATTGATGGTCTACCTAGAACCAGGGCAGGAAATGAAGGGATTTGGGTCATCGTAGATTGTTTGACTAAAAGTGCAAGATTCATTCCTGTTAGATCAACCAGGACTGCATCGAAATTGGCTGAGTTGTATGTTAAGTGGATAGTTCGATTCCATGGTATTCCGAAGAGTATAGTGAGCGATCGAGACCCATTGTTCACTAGTGAATTTTGGAAGAGCTTCCAGAGAGTTTTGGGAACCGAGCTGTGTTTGAGTACAGCTTATCACTGTAACGACCCGTATTTTTACGTGTCGATAAATCGTAGAATTTACAGGTCGTTAGTGTTGTTTATGTTGTCTCTAGCCTGAGTCGTATGGAGAGTAACTCGTGTGTTGAGTCGTGACTGACCTATAGTAAGTCGTAGACGACTTAGGAGGGTGCACGAGTTAGTGGAGTAACGACCTTAGAAAGTGACCGAGTTAACGAGTCATAGGTTAGGTCGTTAGACGACTTATAGAATGACCGACTTAAGAGTCGTCGGCCTAAGGTGATAAGCCGTGTGAAGTTTAGGTCGGGTTGTAGATGAGTCGTTTGAACGACTTAAGACTTAGACGACCTAGGAGATCAGACGACGTAAGGTAGTGGCTGGCTTAAGGTATGGCCGACTCATAAGTTGTCCAAGCTAAGAGATTCACCGACCTAAGAAGTATGGACGAGTTAGCATAGTAAGCGACTCATAGGTGTTGCCGACTTAGGGTGTGGCCGAGTCAAGGTGTGACCGACATAAGACAGTTAGGGGTTTAAGGGTTATGGTCTTAGGTCGTTAGGACGGCAAGGGGTTAAGTCGTGAGTCGTGCCAGTGTTGAGTCGGCTTGTGTTTTGAGTCGCATGGTGGTTAAGTTGTTAGGTCGGAGGCTTTTTGGGTCGTGCCATAGTTAAGTCGGCATACGACTTAGGACTTAGGATATGCGGCAGGAGGGATGAGTCGTAAGTTGCTAGGCCACACGTATGTTAAGTCGTTAGCGACTTAGTGTTAGGTCGCATAGGAGTTAGGTCGGCCTTGGGTCCTTGAGTCGTTGGGTAGATGAGTCGTTAGGTCGGCCTGTGTTTTAGGACGTGTCTGGGTTGAGTCGTTAGGTCGTTAGCACGACCTAAAGGAAATAGGTTGAGTCGTGAGTCGGCTATGTTGATGGGTCGTAGCTGTTAGGTCGGAGGTTTTCTTGAGTCGGCAACGACTCATAGGGGCGACGACTCATGGTCATTCCAGCCTATAAATAGAGGGGTTTGGCTCACTTTTTGGCACCGGTTTTTTTGAAGCGACGAAGTGCTGCCATTTTGGAAACTCGACTACAACATTTCTTCATCTTCTTTTCTCCATTCCAATCTAATTCTAACATCCATCTAAGATCGAAGATCGAGATTGAAGATCCAAGAGACAAAGTTGAAGATCTTCATCCAACGAAGCTAGATTTCATCGTTTGAAGCGAAATATTGCCGGATCAAGCCTTGATCTTCGCTGTCCAGATCTGTAGTGATTAGTTTTCAAGGTGTTTGGGTGATTTGGTGAGTGGTAGTTATCTCTCACGCGGACCCAAAGGAGTATATTGGATTGGTGGTTTGTTGGAGTGTTGTAGATAGTGATTTTGTGCATTTTTCTTAGATCCAAGTGTAAATCCATTGTTTGTGAAGATGTTTACCTATGCAAGTTCATTTGTTAAGCTATAGAAACAAAACCCATGTTTTATATTTGCTAGATCTATGCTAAAAACCCATGATTCATGTATGTTAGTTCTATGCTCATTTATTTACGAAATTGCCATTGTAGTTATAAATGCCTAATTAGATCTTGATTGAATACTTAATTGTTTGGATTAATGTTTGTCTTGATTGATTATTGTGAATGAGCTATCTAGTTGATAGATTTGGACAAGTATGGTCAAAGACGATTCAAAAGCTACAGAAGAGGCTCTTGAATGGTGAAGGCTACTTAAGGCATATGTGGCGGACATTGAAGCTCATATGTATGGATTGGATGATGTTGAGATGGAACTTTGCCATGATGCGATGAGGCAAACCATGTTGTTGAGTTGAGACTTTGCTATGGTATGATAAAGCGAAGTATGATGTGATGAAGACTTGGCGTAATCCAGGCAGGGATCATTCCAAGCATGTTGATGACTCGAGGGATGGTTCGAGTTGGTTGATAATGGATTGCTCGAGAGGTAGCTTGAGCTAGTATGAGGATAGTCGTCAAGGAGGATGACTAGGAGGCTTGGATCTCATCGTTGTTGAAGGTTCTAGCATGCTCAAAAGCAAGAGTACATGGGGCGCCCACAACGACTACAGGCAGGTAGTCGGGACACCCAAAAGACTACAGGTAGGTAGTTGAGTACTCTGGGCAGAGTAGGTAAGTCCTAGGCACGGGTCACGATGACGTGCGGAGCTATGCCTAGAACCGGGGTTACCATTAGCCCTTGACGGATGGTCATTCAATCAACGGTGAAATCAAAGCAAGGATAACAGTGATAGCCAGAGTCATGGATGTTTGGACGTTTGGTTGTATCATCATTCTGTCTCAAGAGCGGTATTTTCTAGGTGCTTATCTGATCTTGGTTTAGGCCTTGGGGGTTTGTATTTGGAAAACATCGTCCTTGACTCGAGTGGTTATTTCTTTTCCTTAATTGTATGCTATGTTATACTTGCTTCTCCTTAGTGTGAGTCTGGGGGCTATCACTGTAGAAAGAGGTGGAGTGGGATGGTTTGGTTCCTATTCCTTTTATCCCTTATGCTCTTTTGGTATGTTTGATAGTTGATTTACTGCTCACTAAGACTTTGTCTGACTCAAGGTTTTATGTCTCCTCTTATTACCTTGGGCTGTTCATCCATGTTGGGATGGGCAGACTAGGTAGCAGGTGACAGGTGCTGTTTTTTTTGGAGATCTACGCTGATGATGACGAAGACGAGCAGGAGGCTTTGCATATTAGTTTTCTTACTATTTGTACTGGGTGTTCCGCTGCTTGTATATATTCTGAGTGCTATGTAGTGAGGCTTTGATGTATGGATTTGCTGGGATGATTGTATCAAACTACTGTGATGCTTATATGATGTTTTCCTGTTATGAAGCTTCACTATATATATATTTCTCTATTGTATTTTATCCATGCGCTGTGAGTTATGCGATAGAGTTTTTGTTTTATTTTACCCTGACTATCGTCCATGGCTGCCTGGCACGCTTTTCAGCGCTCTTTTCTCTTGTTTTAGTGCGGAAGTCATGGGCGGTCTTCACATTTGGTATCAGAGCTTTGGTTAATCGATTTTAGCCAACGCTCGCTGACGTAACTACGTATGAGAGACGTAATTGTATTTTGATGGATGATTACTATATATAATATAGTAGCCTAGAAGGATTTGAACTCCTTATGCAGTTGTTTCTTAAGGTGTTCTAATCATTCTTATTACAGATATTAAGGATGAGTCGTAGAGGGAGACCAGCTGCAAGGGAAAGCCGTGCTGATGAAGGAGCTGTTGATTATGGAACTATGTTCGAAGCGATGATGACTTCGATCATGAGAAGGATACCAGCTTCAGGATCATCAGTGGATGTGGGAGTTCAAGTTCAAGCTCCAAGACCGGTGGATTTTGCTAAGCTTTGCAAGGATTATACTTCTCTTGGAGGAAAAGCTTTCTTGGGGACGGAGTCGACTATTGAGGTGCAGAGATGGATTGATGCATGTCGAAGGATCTTTGGTGACTTAGGGATTGAGGATGCAACTAAGAGAAAGCTTGCATCGAGACAGCTTCAGGGAAGAGCTGCTGATTGGTGGAATTCTATCACCATTGATACCCCAGAAGAAGAGATCACTTGGGAGCAATTCCAAGTTAGATTTGAAGCCAAGTTCATCTCTACGGCTCAGAAGCCTGTTTTGTTCAAGAGGTTTGTAGAGCTCAAGCAAAGTGGGAGACCAGTTCTTGAGTATATTTCTGAGTTTGAAGCTTTGTCCAAGTATGCCAGATCGTACATTGATTCTCCCTATCAGAAGAATGAGAAGTTTGTGACTGGTCTGGATGCTTATCTTGGGAGGCAGTTAGTGGATCATTTGGACGATCCATTTGAGAAGCTTGTGGAGAAAGCCCTTAGGCATGAGAGTTTGTTTCCTAAGGAAAGTTCTGTTGTTGCTGTAACTAGGGAAGGATCTAAACCACACCAGAATGGCAATAAGAGGAGGAAGCAGCAGCAGCAGAAGGGTAAGGATGGCCAGAAGAAGCCGAAAGGCGAAGTGACTTGTTATAACTGCCAACAGAAGGGCCATCTTTACAAAGATTGTAAGAATCCCAAGGTGCCGGGAAAGTGTTATAACTGTGATAAGCTGGGATATATCAAGAAGGATTGCCCAGAGCCGAGGAAAGATAGGCAGATTGTGCAAGCTTATGCTTTGGGAGTTGTGCCGTCGTCTTCAAAAGCTCCTACTGCTGAAGAGAAGGGGAAGAGTGTGGTGGTTCAAGGTACTCTTTCTATTGGTGGTGTTCCAGTTAGAGTGTTGTTTGATACTGGAGCGTCGCATTCTTTTGTTTGTGATGATTTGGTAGGCCGTTTAGGTTTGAGACCGGATATTGTTGATAGGCCATTGGTTGTGACTAATCCAGTTGGGGGTTCGTCATGTTTGTGTATGGTATGCCGTGGTCTAGTTGTGTCGAGTCATGATTGCTCGTTTGTTTGTGATTGCTTTGTTCTAATCTTTGCGGGGTTCGGAATTATTTTGGGTATGGACTGGCTTAGGAAGTATGCGGCAAGGATTGATTGTGAGAGGCTTGAGGTGACAGTCGGGAATGTGGAAGGGCGAAAGGTTGTGATACGATGTAAGCATGAGGAAGGCGTCTTCATGAGCTTCATGTATTCGCTGGTTGTTCCACGGGATGGACTGTCATCGGTGCCAATTGTGAATGGATTTGAGGACGTCTTTGACGAAGTCAAAGGGTTACCGCCGCATAGGGAGATCGAGTTTCGTATCGATCTAGTCGAGGGAGCCAGACCTGTTGTTATGCCTCTTAGGCGGATGGCACCGAGGGAGCAGCAAGAGCTGAAGGTGCAAGTTGATGACCTTTTACGGAAAGGATTCATTCGGAGAAGTGTGTCCGAATGGGGTGCACCAGTTGTGTTCGCAACCAAAGCGGATGGATCGTTGAGCTTGTGTGTGGATTATCGTGAGCTAAATAAGTTGACTAGGAAAAACAAGTATCCATTGCCGAGAATAGATGACTTGTTTGACCAGCTTCACGAGGCTAAGGTGTTTTCTCAGATGGATTTGGCAACGGGATTTCACCAGTTGAGAGTGGCAAAGGATAGTGTGCCGAAGACTGCTTTCAGGACACCATCCGGGTTTTATGAGTGGCTGGTAATGCCGTTTGGATTGACTAACGCGCCAGCATATTTTGTGGATCTTATGAATAGAGTGTTCAGAGATCAGTTGAACAAATTTGTACTTGTGTTCGTGGATGATATTTTGGTTTACCCCAGAACTGAAGAAGAGCACAAGACGCACTTAAGGATCGTTTTGGAAATCTTGCGGAAACATCAGCTGAAGGCTAAGTTTTCGAAGTGTCACTTCTGGAAGAGTGAAGTGAGGTTCTTAGGCCATGTTATCTCTAGAAATGGAATAGCGGTTGATCCCGCTAAGGTGGCAGCAATCCAGGATTGGGTTAGACCTAAGAATGCATCGGATGTGAGGAGTTTTCTTGGATTAGCAGGATATTATCGTCGGTTTATCAAAGACTTTTCCAAGATAGCTGCACCGTTAACAGGATTGACGAAAAAGAACCAAGTGTTCAGATGGGATGCTAAGTGTGAGCAAGCTTTTGAAATCCTAAAAGAGCGACTGACAAGTGCTCCTGTTTTAACTATTCCAAGTGGGAATGATGAGATGGTGGTTTACACCGACGCATGTGGCACTGGACTTGGAGCAGTGCTAATGCAGAAAGATAAAGTTGTTGCGTATGCTAGTCGACAACTGAAGCCGCATGAAAGGAATTATCCGACTCATGATTTGGAGTTAGCGGCAATTGTGTTTGCTTTTAAGATGTGGAGACATTATCTATTGGGAGTTAGATTCGAGTTGTTTACAGATCATAAGTCGTTGAAGTATCTGTTCTCCCAAAAGGATTTGAATCTTCGACAGCAACGGTGGCTAGAGTTTCTAGCATCTTATGATTTTGGTATAGCCTATACTCCGGGAAAAGGTAACGCAGTGGCTGATGCGTTAAGTCGAAGACATGCAGGATTGGGAGCCATGTTTTCGGAATGGAAGAGTCTCGAGTATTTGGCTGGATTTGATTTCAGGCCCAGATGTGAATTGGAACCTGAGTTGTTGGCAAACTTATCGATAAGACCTACTCTTGTGGAAAGAATTGGCGAGAGCCAAAAGCGAGACGATAAGCTTGTCAAGATCATCCGAGATTTGGAATCTGGATTGGACCCAGAGAAGGATAAGGGATTTGAGGTCGATCGAGAGGGTTGGCTTCGGAAGCAAGGACGATTGGTTGTCCCCGACATTGATGGATTGAGAGATGAAGTTCTGAGGGAAGGTCATCACTCGAAGTTGACAATTCATCCAGGTGGGAATAAGATGTATCGGGATATGAAGAGAACCTACTACTGGGAAGGCATGAAGAAGGATGTTGGAAATTTTATTTCCAAGTGTATGAACTGTCAGTTAGTGAAAGCTGAGCAGAAGAAGCCCAGTGGATTACTTCAGCCATTAGAGGTTCCTACATGGAAGTGGGAGCAGATATCGATGGATTTTATCGATGGTCTACCTAGGACCAGGGCAGGAAATGAAGGGATTTGGGTCATCGTAGATCGTTTGACCAAGAGTGCAAGGTTCATTCCTGTTCGATCAACTAGGACTGCATCGAAGTTGGCTGAGTTGTATGTTAAGTGGATAGTTCGATTCCATGGTATTCCGAAGAGTATAGTGAGCGATCGAGACCCATTGTTCACTAGTGGATTTTGGAAGAGCTTCCAGGAAGTTTTGGGAACCGAGTTGTGTTTGAGTACAGCTTATCACCCTCAAACAGATGGTCAGACTGAAAGAGTCAACCGAGTTTTGGAAGATCTTCTCAGAGCTTGTGTTTTGGACTTCGGAGGATCATGGGAAGATCATCTTCATTTGGTGGAATTTGCTTATAATAACAGTTATCAGTCGAGTATTGGTATGGCACCATATGAGGCATTATATGGAAGACCGTGTAACTCTCCGACATGTTGGTTGGAAACTGGAGAAAAGTTGATACTTGGGCCAGAGATGATTCGACAGACTTCGGATTGTATAGAGATCATTCGGCAACGAATGAAGGCATCCCAAGATCGTCAGAAGAGTTATGCCGATAATCGTCGAAAGGATTTGGAATTCGTCGTAGGTGAGATGGTTTTTGTGAAGATTTCTCCATTAAAGAGTGCTATTAGATTCGGGAAGAAAGGAAAGTTAACTCCGAGATTTGTTGGACCATTCCCAATTATCGAGCGAATTGGAAAGCTCGCTTATAGATTGGAATTACCGGAAAAGATGGCGGGTGTGCACAATGTTTTTCATGTATCTTATCTACGGAAGTATGTGCATGACCCAACTACGGTGGTTTCTACTGATAGCTGTGAAGGCTTGGAGGTTGATCCAGTGTTTAGAAGACCTCGTAGGCCGCTTCGTATTGTTGAAACCGATACGAAACAGCTTAGGAGGAAGACGATCACGTTGCTCAAGATACAATGGAGTGATGATGTTAACGACTGTACATGGGAGGAGGAAGAGAGGATGAAGGCAGCTCATCCCGGACTCTTCGAGGTATGGCCCTAAAGTGTCGTGACATCTCATGAATTTGTAGCTTGTTCTAAGTCTTAGAATTCTGCATGCTAGGCTAGAATTGGATGCATGGGTTGTTGATTGCTTTGGATGGTAGGCATGCGGAATATCTTTGATTGCTGTTGTTTGCTTGGAATTTCGGGGGCGAAATTCCTAAGGGGGAGAGAATGTAACGACCCGTATTTTTACGTGTCGATAAATCGTAGAATTTACAGGTCGTTAGTTTTGTTTATGTTGTCTCTAGCCTGAGTCGTATGGAGAGTAACTCGTGTGTTGAGTCGTGACTGACCTATAGTAAGTCGTAGACGACTTAGGAGGGTGCACGAGTTAGTGGAGTAACGACCTTAGAAAGTGACCGAGTTAACGAGTCATAGGTTAGGTCGTTAGACGACTTATAGAATGACCGACTTAAGAGTCGTCGGCCTAAGGTGATAAGCCGTGTGAAGTTTAGGTCGGGTTGTAGATGAGTCGTTTGAACGACTTAAGACTTAGACGACCTAGGAGATCAGACGACGTAAGGTAGTGGCTGGCTTAAGGTATGGCCGACTCATAAGTTGTCCGAGCTAAGAGATTCACCGACCTAAGAAGTATGGACGAGTTAGCATAGTAAGCGACTCATAGGTGTTGCCGACTTAGGGTGTGGCCGAGTCAAGGTGTGACCGACATAAGACAGTTAGGGGTTTAAGGGTTATGGTCTTAGGTCGTTAGGACGGCAAGGGGTTAAGTCGTGAGTCGTGCCAGTGTTGAGTCGGCTTGTGTTTTGAGTCGCATGGTGGTTAAGTTGTTAGGTCGGAGGCTTTTTGGGTCGTGCCATAGTTAAGTCGGCATACGACTTAGGACTTAGGATATGCGGCAGGAGGGATGAGTCGTAAGTTGCTAGGCCGCACGTATGTTAAGTCGTTAGCGACTTAGTGTTAGGTCGCATAGGAGTTAGGTCGGCCTTGGGTCCTTGAGTCGTTGGGTAGATGAGTCGTTAGGTCGGCCTGTGTTTTAGGACGTGTCTGGGTTGAGTCGTTAGGTCGTTAGCATGACCTAAAGGAAATAGGTTGAGTCGTGAGTCGGCTATGTTGATGGGTCGTAGCTGTTAGGTCGGAGGTTTTCTTGAGTCGGCAACGACTCATAGGGGCGACGACTCATGGTCATTCCAGCCTATAAATAGAGGGGTTTGGCTCACTTTTTGGCACCGGTTTTTTTGAAGCGACGAAGTGCTGCCATTTTGGAAACTCGACTACAACATTTCTTCATCTTCTTTTCTCCATTCCAATCTAATTCTAACATCCATCTAAGATCGAAGATCGAGATTGAAGATCCAAGAGACAAAGTTGAAGATCTTCATCCAACGAAGCTAGATTTCATCGTTTGAAGCGAAATATTGCCGGATCAAGCCTTGATCTTCGCTGTCCAGATCTGTAGTGATTAGTTTTCAAGGTGTTTGGGTGATTTGGTGAGTGGTAGTTATCTCTCACGTGGACCCAAAGGAGTATATTGGATTGGTGGTTTGTTGGAGTGTTGTAGATAGTGATTTTGTGCATTTTTCTTAGATCCAAGTGTAGATCCATTGTTTGTGAAGATGTTTACCTATGCAAGTTCATTTGTTAAGCTATAGAAACAAAACCCATGTTTTATATTTGCTAGATCTATGCTAAAAACCCATGATTCATGTATGTTAGTTCTATGCTCATTTATTTACGAAATTGCCATTGTAGTTATAAATGCCTAATTAGATCTTGATTGAATACTTAATTGTTTGGATTAATGTTTGTCTTGATTGATTATTGTGAATGAGCTATCTAGTTGATAGATTTGGACAAGTATGGTCAAAGACGATTCAAAAGCTACAGAAGAGGCTCTTGAATGGTGAAGGCTGCTTAAGGCATATGTGGCGGACATTGAAGCTCATATGTATGGATTGGATGATGTTGAGATGGAACTTTGCCATGATGCGATGAGGCAAACCATGTTGTTGAGTTGAGACTTTGCTATGGTATGATAAAGCGAAGTATGATGTGATGAAGACTTGGCGTAATCCAGGCAGGGATCATTCCAAGCATGTTGATGACTCGAGGGATGGTTCGAGTTGGTTGATAATGGATTGCTCGAGAGGTAGCTTGAGCTAGTATGAGGATAGTCGTCAAGGAGGATGACTAGGAGGCTTGGATCTCATCGTTGTTGAAGGTTCTAGCATGCTCAAAAGCAAGAGTACATGGGGCGCCCATAACGACTACAGGCAGGTAGTCGGGACACCCAAAAGACTACAGGTAGGTAGTTGAGTACTCTGGGCAGAGTAGGTAAGTCCTAGGCACGGGTCACGATGACGTGCGGAGCTATGCCTAGAACCGGGGTTACCATTAGCCCTTGACGGATGGTCATTCAATCAACGGTGAAATCAAAGCAAGGATAACAGTGATAGCCAGAGTCATGGATGTTTGGACGTTTGGTTGTATCATCATTCGGTCTCAAGAGCGGTATTTTCTAGGTGCTTATCTGATCTTGGTTTAGGCCTTGGGGGTTTGTATTTGGAAAACATCGTCCTTGACTCGAGTGGTTATTTCTTTTCCTTAATTGTATGCTATGTTATACTTGCTTCTCCTTAGTGTGAGTCTGGGGGCTATCACTGTAGAAAGAGGTGGAGTGGGATGGTTTGGTTCCTATTCCTTTTATCCCTTATGCTCTTTTGGTATGTTTGATAGTTGATTTACTGCTCACTAAGACTTTGTCTGACTCAAGGTTTTATGTCTCCTCTTATTACCTTGGGCTGTTCATCCATGTTGGGATGGGCAGACTAGGTAGCAGGTGACAGGTGCTGTTTTTTTTGGAGATCTACGCTGATGATGACGAAGACAAGCAGGAGGCTTTGCATATTAGTTTTCTTACTATTTGTACTGGGTGTTCCGCTGCTTGTATATATTCTGAGTGCTATGTAGTGAGGCTTTGATGTATGGATTTGCTGGGATGATTGTATCAAACTACTGTGATGCTTATATGATGTTTTCCTGTTATGAAGCTTCACTATATATATATTTCTCTATTGTATTTTATCCATGCGCTGTGAGTTATGCGATAGAGTTTCTGTTTTATTTTACCCTGACTATCGTCCATGGCTGCCTGGCACGCTTTTCAGCGCTCTTTTCTCTTGTTTTAGTGCGGAAGTCATGGGCGGTCTTCACAATCACCCTCAAACAGATGGTCAGACAGAGAGAGTCAACCGAGTTTTGGAAGATCTCCTCAGAGCATGTGTTTTGGACTTCGGAGGATCATGGGAAGATCATCTTAATTTGGTTGAATTTTCATATAATAACAGTTACCAGTCAAGTATTGCTATGGCACCGTATGAAGCATTGTATGGAAGACCATGTAACTCTCCGACTTGTTGGTTGGAAACTGGAGAAAAGCTGATACTTGGGCCAGAAATGATTCGACAGACTTCGGATTGCATAGAGATCATTCGGCGACGGATGAAGGCAGCCCAAGACCGTCAGAAAAGTTATGACGATAAGCGTCGTAAGGATTTGAAATTCGACGTAGGTGATATGGTTTTTGTGAAGATTTCTCCACTGAAGAATGTTATTCGATTCGGGAAGAAAGGAAAATTGACTCCGAGATTTGTTGGACATTCCCGATCGTCGAGCGAATTGGAAGGCTCGCTTATAAGTTGGATTCCAGAAAAGATGTCGGGAGTGCACAATGTTTTTCATGTATCGTATCTACGGAGGTATGTGCATGACCCAAGTACAGTGGTTTCTGCTGATAGCTGTGAAGATTTGGAGGTTGATCCAGTAGTCAAGAGACCTCGTAAGCCGCTTCGTGTTGTGGAGACTGACACGAAACAGCTTAGGAGGAAGGTAGTCAAGTTGCTCAAGGTTTAATGGAGTGATGATGTTAACGACTGTACATGGGAGGAGGAAGAGAGGATGAAGGCAGCTCATCCTGAACTCTTCGAGGTATGGCCCTAAGGTGTCGTGACATCTCATGAATTTGTAACTTGTTCTAGTCTTAGAATTCTGCATGCTAGGCTAGTAATTGGATGCATGGTTTGTTGATTGCTATGGATGGTAGGCATGCAGAATAGTTTTGGTTGCTCTTGTTTGTTTGGAATTTCGGGGGCGAAATTCCTAAGGGGGAGAGAATGTAACGACCCGTATTTTACGTGTCGATAAATCGTGGAATAATTATCATTAGGTCGTTGTTATTCTTAAGCCATCTAGAGTTTAAGTCGTTCAAGGTAGAATGGATCGACTTGGAGAAGTGAACGACCTAAGGGAGATAGGCCATATGATAGTTAAGTTGTTAGTGTTGGTTGAGTCGTGTAGTGGTTAACTCGAGTGATGCTTAAGTCGTGGGCGAGTTAAGGGTTAGCTCGTGTGAAGTTTAGGTCGTGTGGAAGTTAGGTCGGTTGAGCGATCTAAGGGGTGACCGACCTAAGGAAGAAGAGCGACTTAAGACAGTACGACCTAGTAGTTACCAAGTGGCGACTTATAGGATGTTACGACCTAAGAGTGTGACCGACCTAATGGGAGTTAGTGACCTAAGATAGTGAGCGACCTATAGAATAGTGGCTTAGGTCGGTAGGACGAGTTAAAGATAGGTCGTGTGTATCCCTAGGTCGTGTGAAGGAGTTGTGGTTAGGTCGTGAGCGACTTATGATAGGTCGTTAGGTCGCGTGTGTGTTGAGTCGTTAGATCATATACCAGTTAGGTCGCGTAAGGACTTAAGCCGTTGGATCGTGAGTGCGTTAGGTCGAGGATGCGCATACGCAGTAGGTCGTGGGAAGTCTTAGGTCGGGGACGACTCATGGGGTAGGTCATGCACGACTTATGGGGGTGGCGACTTAAGGATTCAGCCTATAAATAGAGGGCTTTGGTTCACTTTTTGGCACCGGATTTTGAAACGACGAAGTGCTGCTATTTTGAGAGCTCGACTACAACACTTCTTAACTTTTTTTTCTCCACTCTAATCTAGTGCTTCCTTCCATCCAAGATTGAAGATAAAATCGAAGATCCATGAGCCAAAGTTGAAGATCTCCATCCATTGAAGAGAGATTTCATCATTTGAAGCGGAATCTTGTCGGATCAAGCTAGATCCTTTGCTGTCCAGATCTGAAGTTAGCTGCTTTTGAGGTGTTTAGGTGATTCAGTGAGTGGTAGTTATCTCTTACACGAACCCAAAGGAGTATTTTGGATCGGTGGTTTGTTTATGTATTAAAGATAGTGATTCATGCATTTTCCTTAAGTTTGCATGTAGATCCATTGTTCATAAAGTTTTGATATCCATTTTATTATATGCTTAGAATTCATGCTTGTTAGGTTTGGATCCCTTAATTACAAAATTACCATTATTGTTATAACTGTTTACTTAGATCTTGTTTGAATGATTGATTACTTGGATTAATGTTTGATTTGATTGATTATTAGAAGTTAGTTGATTGATGATTTGAAGTGGACAAGTTGGTCGAAGATGATTCAAAAGCTAAGTGGAAAGGCTCTTGAATAAGGAAAGCTGCCGTGGCATATGAAGCGGATGATAAAGCTCATATGGATAGATTTGATCATGATGTTGAGATGGGACTTTGCTATGATGCGATGAAGCAAAGTATGATATGAGAAAGCCTTGGTTTAATCCAGACGGGATCATTCTAAGCATGTTGATAACTCGGTGATGTGGTCTGAGTTTGTGGATAATGGTTGGCTCGAGAGGCGCTTGAGCTAGTATGTGAATAGTCGTCGAGGAGGATGACTAGAAGGCTAAGATTTCATCGTTATTGAAGGTTCTAGCATGCTCAAAGCAAGAGTACGTTGGGACGGGTCACGACGACGTTCTAGACACGGGTCACGATGACGTATTAGTACTCTGGGCAGATTCGATAGTCCTAGGCACGGGTCACGACGACGTGCGGAGTTATGTCTAGAACCGGGGTCACCATTAGCCCTTGACAGGCGGATGAAAGAATGAGACGGTCATTCAATTAACGGTGAAATCGAGGCAATGATAACAGTGATAGCCAGAGTCATGGATGTTTGGATGCCTTGTTGAATCGTCACTCGATCTCAAGAGCGATGTTTTGTCGGTGCTTATCTGATCTTGGTTTAGGCCTTGGGGTTTGTACTTGGAAAACATCGACCTTGACTCGAGTAATAATTGCTTTACTTAAATTGTCTGCTTTGCTATGCTTGTTTATGCTTAGTGGGTCTGGGGGCTATCACTATAGAAAGAGGTGGAGTGGGATGGTTGGGTTCCTATTCCTTTTACCCTTTATGCTCTTTTGGTATGTTTGATAGTTGATTTACTGCTCACTAGGACTTTTGTCTGACTCAAGGTTTTATTTTCGACTCTTATTACCTTGGGCTGTTCATCCGTTTTGGGATGGGCAGACTAGGAAGCAGGTGACAGGTGCTGATCTTAGTGACTAACGCTGTTGATGATGAAGACGAGCTGGAGGCTTTTGCATATTGTTTTCTTACTATATGTACTGGATGTTCCGCTGTTTGTATGATTCTCTGGGTGCTATGTAGTGAGTCTTGATGTATTGACTATTCAGATGTTTGTATCAAATTGTTATGAGCTTATATGATGAGAATTCTGTTCTATAGAGCTTCACTATGTATACTTTCTATTGTATTTTATCCATGCGCTGTGAGTAATACGAAAGAGTTTATTATTTTATCTTACACTGATGATCGTCCATGGCGGCCTGGCACACTTTTCAGCGCACTATTTCCTTGTTTAGTGCAGGAGTCATGGGCGGTCGTCACATTGAATGTTGAAATTATATAAGTAAATTATTATTAAATTGATTTTTGAATGAAAATTTAAATTTATAAAACCATGAATATAAGGGTATTTAAATGATTGTTTTAAAAGTGAAAATATATGATTTTATAAGTTTAAAGTGGTTTAAATAAAAAAATTAATTGTTTGTGGAATTATATTGAATATTTTGAATTTACTAACTGCATTTTTGAAATGTTATGATTTCTAATGTAAAGAATATTACAGCATTTGTAAATGTTGTGGTTGATAGAAATGATCTAAATGGCTAAATTGAATTAAGGGCTATTATAGCACTTTGTAAGTGCTGTAGTTGCTGAAATTAACTAAGATTTATTTGAACTAAATTAAACCTATTACAGCATTTTAAATGATCTTTTGTTAAATGAATTGTTTTAAAACATAACTTTCCGTAGCATCTTCTAAGTGCTACGATAGTTGAATTTATACCGTCTTGATAAATTTAAAAGAACAGATGAACTTTGAAAAGGCTAAATTTATGAGAATTTGATATTTGATTATTAAATATAATAACTTCACTTTTAAATGATTTAAATGGAATATTTAAATGATTTAAATGGAATATTTAATTGGTTTAATTGGGATATTTAACTGGTTTAAATGGAGTATTTTGGTTTGAAATATAAACCATTTTGAATTGTGATTTGAAATGGTATTTAAATTAAATAAAACTGAATGAGGTTTTGAAAGATATGATATTTTGAAATGGATTTATGAATTATATTGAATTTTGAAATGATATTTGATTTCGAAGTATAAATTACTATTTTGAAACTTTAACCATGGGATTTATTTAATTTATAGTTTAACTGATCCTTAAAGGATGGGCGATCCCAAGCATCCTTTAAGTTATTGCACATTACTACTACAGTTCACTTGAGTTGGTTTACATTATATAAGTATATATGTCCTGAGTCGAGTGTTTTGTGTTTTACTTTATGCTCGGGTCAGCTTGAGTATTTACAGCTTAGCTTTGGATTTCTTTTCTGGAGCTAGGAATCGCTGAAGATTTTGCTTGTCTAGTTATCTGTTCCCTTTCAGTTTCGGTTGTTCTATTTCAGCTCTGGTATTTATAAACTGCTATGTATTTGGGATTTCTATTGTGTATGTTTTTCAGACTGATATTATGTATTATGTTATGAGAGTTTGTTATTGAAGCATCATGAACTAATATGGTATTTTAATTTCCACTGTGAGTTATTCTGATATTTCTGTGTCTATGATTCTGTGATTGTATTTATTTTGCTCCAAATTTATTTACAATGCGGTATTTTGGGCAATTCAAGTCCGACATGTGTGGATGCGAATGGCTGAAAATATCGGGTTGTTACAGAAATGATATATACCTATGACACTTTGATTTAGATTGAAATGATATATATCTATCCCTGAAATTAAAAATTGAATTAACTGATAACTTGGCTATAGGGTAGAAAATTATGTACGGACACCAGATTGGTTAAATTAAATGGTTTTATAATCTTCAATTTGCATTTTGATTAAATGATACTGTTTTAAAGGAAATAAATTATAACATCCCGCCTTTTTGTATGTTTAAGCAGACACACAAACCATACAGAAGGGCGGATTATTATTGGGGTGAATAAGAAAAAGATGAGAAAGAAAAAAACAAAACAGAATCTTGCAGCGGAATGACAAAATATAATAATCAAATAAACAGTTCATGAAGCTGTTTTACAAAACATTTAATTTTACTTATACAACACAGATTAGAGTTACACCTACCAGAGATAAATAAATAACAATGTAGAAGAACATTGTGATGTAGTGGAATAATATAGTAAATAATAATAATAATAAAGTCTTCGTCTTCGACTTCCAAAAATAAGGTTTTCAAATCCTGAAATGCTCAGGCTGACCGGAGAAAATTGAAAAGTCAAAACACTCGAGTCAGATCTAAAAGATCTTATGTAAGTTAGATCAAAGAAATAAGTATGAGTGAAACGGAGTCAGAGATGTTTACGGGGTTTTACATCTCCTACCCAGTGTCTAACGTGAGTTTAGTAACTTAAGAGATGCTCGGGGTTCACATTTCCTAAGGATCCGTTAAATTATCTACTATGTAGTACAATACGCTATTATAATAGTGTCTAAAGTAAAGTAAACTATTAAAATATCGTTAAGGTGTTGCCCATATCCCCATTAACACATTTTATATATTCCCATAATCTATACAGTATCGTAATTCCAGCCATACTGGACGCCGTCAGAGGGCACTCCATAGGTATAGTACAAAATAAACTCGTAGAAGGCGTGCTAGGGTAGATGACATGGCACAACTAGGCAATGCCAGAGTAGATATACCAATTAAACTTCTGGACTGTTGGTAATGCATAACCGCAACTACCGCCCAACTTGGAACGCACTCCCGAGTAAAAATCGAAGGGTGGCCACCAAATAAATCACAAAGTCAGATTATAGATCGATGGAGTGTGCCCGATTGGAGGAATGACCACACTTGGCCCATCAATTGCTCCTGTTTTAGCCACCTTAAGCCAACTCATGGGAGTCAGGTCTATGTATATACATCATATAGGATCGTTGTAACGAACCGTAAATTTTCGATAATTAAATTTGTTAATTTAATAAGATTTTGGTATTTAAACTTGGAAGAAACAAAAATTTCAATTTCAATAAATTTTTATTAAATCGCAGATTTTTAGTTCTTTCAATATTATTTTACCAAAATATCATTAAATTAACTATTTTAAATTATCAAAATTTACGGGCCGTTACACTCTCCCACAATCAAACTTTTCGTCCCCGAAAAGGAAGAGAAGGAGAAGAAGGAATCAAGTAATTAATATATCTTATTCAAAACATTAAATTTATAAACCAATAAATTTAAAAAATAAAATAATTTAAATAAAATATATCAATTTATAACAATTAAATCCTTTTATACTCAACTTAGTAAAATTTGGAAAACATTTTTCAAAATTTTCTAAATCCAAAATTTACGAAAAATTTCAGTAGAGTCTCTTTTGTACAGAGAGGCTCGAGAGAAATTATAATATAAATAGAACAATATATATCATAACTTTTCAAAATAAAAAAACCCCAACAGCAGGAAAACAATTTAATATCCTAGAAAACCGTAATCCGAGAACATACATATTTTTCGGCAAATAACACTTATTTTATAAAACCAAAAGCATTAGCAATTGCTTCCATAACCTGTATTTCACTTATATAATCCAAAAGAGTTAATAATTATATAAAATGAAATATTTGATGTTGTTTCAACCACTAACAAACAAATCAATATAAAACAACAATCACTTGCAACTACAGCATACAATCATTATATGAATCAATACAAATCAATTATGCATCCATATCAACCAAAACAAATAGTTTGTTCAGGTTAAGACACTTTTAAATTGCATAGAATGACAAATAAACCACTAAGTATACCATCTAGCAAGAAATTATTCATACATCCAAACAATTTGAAGTATAATTTCCCAAATAATCCCTAAACCAACACAAACAACAATTTCAACAATAAATCAAGTTCATTCATTTTAATTCCATTTCTCGATGATCATTTCTTTAGTGTACATTTATTCCTTACAACATTCAGTTCCATTCATTCATTCGGTGTTTATTTCATTTATAACTTACAAAAACCCATTTTCATTTATTCATATCATATTAATTTCTTTTTATTGCATTATATTCATTTATTCATTACTTAATTTCATTTATTTACATTCATTTATCTATAGTACACATGTTCAATTCAATTACTCAGCATATCAATTGATTAACTTAAGTTTATAATCACTTACTTACAATACTTACTTTCTATCACATTTTATTACAGTAACATTTAAATTATAACTTAAGTTTATAACAACTATAACATCAATTTCTTGTTTATAAAAGAATTTCATTAAATATTTTCATTACTTTAAGTTTTATTTGTATAACATTCAATTACATTTTCTTATTAAACATTACAAATTTTAATATTTGGTAAGTTACATATATATATGTATATATATATATATGTATGTATGTATATGCTTTTAAGAATGCAATTGAAAGTTACACAACTTTATCTCATTTCTTCTAATTAGCTTAATGTTCAATAATCATATCCTTTTTTTATACGTTACAAATTTCAACATTCTTGTAATTTCATTTATAACCTAGCATTTAATCTCTTATTTCATTTAGTGGTTTCAATTATTAATTTGTTAAATTCCATTTCATTAATTAAAATCTCTAATTCATAGAAATTTAAGAACTAAATGCCAGTTCCATTTCAAATCATTAAAAAACAATAGGTGGATGTATATACTCATAACTTATATATCCAATTATATTTAAAAAAATTGAAATTTATGTTTGTTTATCAAAATAAGTTTGTAGTACAACTACTATAGTGGCCTTCTCACTTAGAAACTTTAAAATGCATGTCGATGATGCGTGCACTCATCACCGAAGTTATTTCCCAACGATAGAGAGGGGAGCACATAACTTATTTCATTCCAAAATTTCTTCAAAACAATTCTTACAAATTATATTAAAATGTTTATATCAGAAAATACTTCTAATAATATTATTATTATATTCCAAAATCATTCGAAAGAAATTTTCAAAAACCCCGAAAATTAAGCTCTAAATTTCCAATTTTCATTTATTTTATTTCCAAATCTTATTTCCAATCAATATTTGTAAATTTCACTACCTAGCAAACAAATATATTACAACCAAATATATATCATTTATAAATCATTATTTTATATATAAAAATATACGATAGGTAAAATTATTTCGTTTACCTATATTTCAAAACAAATATTGTGTCGGTCTGTCCTATTAAGTGTTTAGAAATCCCTATCGATCACATAGCATCCTACGCATCAACCAGAATTTATAAATACAAAACGGAACAAATTAACATAATATAAAACCTTTTATAACACTAACAAATACGCTCTCTCATATATATACTCTCAGCGACTCATCCTAGGGTATTACCACCCTATGTTATATGAGTCAGACCCCACAAAGCTAAGGTTATCTCTAACCAAAGCTCTAATACCAACTATAACATCTCACCTTTTTGTATGTTTAAGCATACACACATGCCAACTCAGACAATGCAGAAGGACGGATCGTTATTGGGGAGAATAAGAAAAAGCAGAGAAAGAAAAAAATACAACAGAATCTCGCAGCAGAATAGCAAAATATAATAATCAAATAAACAGTTCATGAAGCTGTTTTACAAAACATTTGATTTTACTTATACGACACAGATCAGAGTTACACATACTAGAGATAAATAAATAACAATGCAGCGAAATAGTGTGATGCAGTGGAATAATATAGTAAATAATAATAATAAAATCTTCGTCTCCTCCAGAAATAAGGTCTTCAAACCCTAAAATGCTCAGGCTGACCCGAGTGAATTGAAAAGACAAAACGCTCGAGTTAGAACTAAAAGATCTTATGTAAGTTAAATCAACGGAAATAAATATGAGTGGAACGGCGTCAAAGATGTTTATGAGGTTTGACATCCCCTATCCATTGTCTAAAGTGAGTGTAGTAACTTAAGAGATGCTCGGGATTCATATCTCCCAAGGATCGTTAAGCTATCTACTATGTAGTACTATACGCTATTATAATAGTGTCTAAAGTAAAGTAAACTATTAAAATACATATCCCCTTAACACATTTTATATATTCCCATAGTCAACACTCTTACCCAGTAAATTGTCTTGGGTACGAGGTACCGGTTATTACGTGAGTGCCACCGTTCGGCATCCCTTATTCGACCACTAGCGCTCGGTTAGGGTGGCTCGACACTTGGTCGCTTGGCATAGGCATGCCGCTCGGCCCAAGTGTCGTTCGGCTGGATCATGTCGCTCGGCATTTATCCCTCACTCACTAGCAACGGCCTCGCTCAGCAAAGGCATGCCGCTCGGCCTAAGAGCCTCGCACGACACAAGTACATCGCTCGACATACAAGCCTCGCTCTGCATACAGGCCTCGTTCGGCTAGAATGCATACCTCGTTCGGCATACGAATGCCGTTCGGCCTGGATATATGGCTTGGCACACGAGTGCCGTTCGGCATGCATACCTTGGCCTGGATATGTGGCTCAGCATACGATTGTCGGCATGCATACGCCGTTTGGCATTCTCTGGTGCAAACACCGTCGCTCGTCCTAACACCCTCGCTCGCTATTCTATGCTTCAAACTGTTGTTCGGTATCCCTGGCTTGGCGCAACTAAAGGAGTTAACAAGTTGTCTAGCCCATAACAAACTAAGGGCGTTCGGTAGAACTTTACATCAAGTCACTTAATGATCCCTGCAGACAGTTCTCGACCGGCATCCCTCAGTCGGCAACTACCGTTCGGCATCCCTAGCTCAGTGCACAGAAGCAACCTACTATAGGCCGAAGTATCCTGCCCTTGGACCCGCAAAGTAAGTCCGACCAATCTTCGCCTATAAATAGAGGGCAAGGCACAGTGAAAGGGACCTTTTTTCGAGAACACTGGGGAGACTCTGCTACTTTAAAGACTTATTCTTTTCAGTTATAACTTGTATTCACATCACTGGTGTACGGATTGTATCTGTATTCGATAATTTGTGAGAGCAATAAAGATTAAACTCAAAGTGGACGTAGGCAGTTACGACGAACCACTATAAATCTGGTGTTCTAGTTTCTTACAGTTATCATTGCATTATACTGTGTTTTTGTCCTCAGTTTAATTTACTTTCTTCATTAATCTCTCTACATTATCTTTCTCAAGGGTGTTAGTAACCAATTTTGGTGCTAACATTTTGTTGCTTTCATTGAGAACGCGTTCTCAGGTTATTAGGAACTGCTTTGTAGCTACTGGATTGAAGAAATCCCCCAAAGGAGATCCAAGTAATTCACACGAAGACCGTTGTTTCTACTCGGAGTTTCTACCAATAACTCTACAATGGGAAGACCTCGTACCAGATCAGCCTCGCACAATGCAGATGTCAATGAGACTGCTAGCGTCCAACAAGTAGGACGAAGCAACCAGCAAGTTAATACGGGCGCAGGGACTGTCTCCGCCCAAAGCCAGATCGAAATTGTCACTAGGACGGAGTTCAACGACCTGATGAGAGAAATCATGGAAAACTGGAGACAACTTAGCGAATAGATTCAAGCTAATGCCAACCTTATGACTCGGCTTACTCAACAACAGCATCAGAATGCTGGAGGTAGCCTCGCTCCTTACTCCTCATCGTACGGCTCAACTTCGTCTGATGAACCTCCTAGGCAAATATGTCGCAAAACTAAAACAACACAAGCAGGTGTCACAGATCGATCAACCATGGCTGGTCCAAATTCCGTACCTGGAACCATGGCGCCCCACTTACATTAAGGTAATCATACCCAAGCTGAAGCGGGAAACTTAGGATCTGGAGCGCGAGTGGAAACCGGACGCCCGGCTTACCAAGGCCCTAATTGGAACGACCCTGACTCGACCTTCGAAAATCGACACCTGTACTTCACTTATACTCAAATGTCGCGGATTCAAATGTCGAATCTGGTTTGCCGGAGCTTATAACACATTAAGTATAACAACACAGCGGAAGAAAATGAATAATATCATTGACATACAATATCTGATAAAACAATTTGATACAAATGACTATCAATATATCAAAGATAGATACAAGACAATAATAGAGACAACGGCAGCAGACATACAATGTCTTCAATGCCAAACTCCAAAAACTTCATCTCCAATCCAAAGCCAGCAAGAACCCCTATCAATGCTGAAGTGAAGCAACTCGATCCCAATAAGATTTGCCAATATCCAAAGATTGAATGTTATCGAATCTACTCCTATTATTTGTCTATCTGAAAAACCCAACTCTAGACTACCCGTGTGGAAAATTGTGGGCACCCAGAGTTTTGGAAGGGAACAATAAACTCCGGGTCAGTCATGGGACTGGTGTAAGAAAACGAAAACAGTTTATCTTTATTAAAAGAAAAACAAAAGATTTAAAAGAAATCCGCAATGCTTTTTGTAAAATGAAAGTACCATAAGACCTCCCACCGCACACACCATGCAAACCTAGAATTGGAAGAAATTTCTCCTTAGATAGTCAAAAATGATTGATATGCGAAAATCCTTTCGATATAATTATTAGCGCATAGTGTAGAAAACCTTTCGAAAGTATAATATTAGTCTTAGCCAGCATACAACCATTATTTTATGCCTACTATAGCTACCATGTTCAATCGCAGGTTACCGCCACATTCCATGGTAGGTTATACAACTAAAACCATACAGAGCGAGTATTGTTTCTTTGGAGTTTCCAACAAATGGTCAGGTTAAGGAACTTCCTACTGCCACATGGGTACGCCTCTGGAGGGACGTTTCAAGAAAAGGCCCGGCTCTCTGCCAACACAAGGCTGGGTTACCTCTGTAACTAGGTAACTACTACTCGAGCATAACATCCCCTGGTCATTTGCAACCTTTATCTGAGGTACCTCTACACCAACAACCACAAAGCAATCACAAAGTAATAGATTTGCAGTGACCGTGTGAGTTAAGTATCTGGGCTCCATACCATGATACCACCCTTTTCCAGAAAGGAATGACACATACTAAAGGGCGCTACCCTCATAATCTTGCCGCATCTTTCCACTTTCGACCATTTTCGGGGTGTGAGGTCCTGATGCAGTCTCGTCCATAAAGCTACACTTTTTCACAGAGCCATGCTTTGATCAACAAATGATCAGCAACACTTCGTATGCCACATTACGAAATTGGGAATGTATCACTGGTAAATATCAACTACATAACCTTTGAGTTCGTATGTCTTAGAAAAGGGTGTTCAGCTAAGAGAATAAATTTTCCTCCACCAAACAGAAATGTATTTGATAGAAACAAATTTTACATCTCAAAGTGTAATGTCAGACACACATCCATACAAGTTTGTTCCGGGTTCGAACATAACCGAAGGCCCTTCCCAAGAAGTCCTTGCAAATCCAGGCATCCTCAAACCCGATCGGACTCCCCATCACATACGGAGATCTCTTTAGTGGAGCAACTCAGTGCAGAGTCATTCGACATTATATCCTATCGTTCTCGAAGACACCCGGTCTTCACCAACAGTCTTCAAATGTTATCCATATCGTCATATCACTATTCGGAATGGGTTTTATGACACAA
Organism: Allium cepa; assembly: GCA_030765085.1. NCBI lineage: Eukaryota > Viridiplantae > Streptophyta > Magnoliopsida > Asparagales > Amaryllidaceae > Allium > Allium cepa. The sequence continues at coordinate 15,301,417 of CM060942.1, forward strand.
AGTCCTCTCACGGCTAAACCGAATAGTGAGCGCTTAATTTAAAAACATATGGATAATAGGGTCTCAGTTAAGTCACAACTTGTTACCCAAAACTTTTCTTTCAAATGGTGAAACAAATTACCATTTTAGTCTTTTTTAAAAAAAGATTCACTTCACAAAGTTCACCAATCTTTCACAAAGATTCATTTACAATATTTAAACAAAAGATCTATCTTTGAGTTCCTCTTTTGTTTGAAAACAAAGTTCACCAAGTATTTCACAAAGATTCCTTCATAGTTTTTGAAACAATTCCATTTCAAATCCTTTATACAAAAGATACACCTTTAAGATTTTCTTAAAATTTCAAAACAAGGTTGAACAATTTTTCACAAAGATTAATTTCATAGTTTTCAAAGCTATTTCAATTCCATTTCAAACTTGAAATCTTTCGACACAAATTGGAAATCCTTTTTTATATGAAAGCTATTTTTATTTGAAAACAATTAGTTTTCGTTTTGAAAAAATACGATTACATTTGCATGAGTTAAAACCCTTCAAGTATAAAACTTGGGTTAGATTCAAATTTCCACAACAATGCTTTTAAAATGGTTTAAAAACACATTTCTAAATTGTGTAGCCTTTTTAAACCATAATTTCCAAACATAGAATTCAATTTCAAAATTTGAATTCAAATCAAATTATTTAAGTTTCAAAACTTTATCCAGTTATTTAAAATAACTTAAAAACCTTTTCAAAAGCTTGTTACATTTATCTCAAATCTATTTCCAAAGCTGTTTTGGATTCAATATTTAACTTTAAAACCATTTCATTAAATACAAATATCTGTGACTTAACCAATTTCCACATGCGATCCATATTTGTGTGTATGGTGTAGTCCAGGGGTTTTACACAGTAGTGCAACAACATCAATCATCACAGATTCAATCATATCAATATCGATAAGCGGTATATTCCTATAATGCTTACCTTTATTCACAGATTCACAGATAAATGTATCATCGATAAAATGAATAAATAAATAAATAAATTACACATAGCTCAATTCATAGAACAAAATATTACAATCCAGAGATAACAATCAATTCAAGGCATTTCATACAATACAAACATTTACAAGCTGTCCAAGCATTCAATGATCATTTATAAACAGGATCAATTAATTGTTTAATCCTAAATTATTTACTCATGAATTAATTTCTCAATCCTGATAAATTAATTACAAATCATTTAGTATTAATTAATTAATAAATTAATCCTTAATTATCCATCTTAATTAATTACCCTTAATTAATTAATTAGTCCTTAATTAATTAATTAGTTCTTTAGTTAATCACATTAATTAGATTAACTTTTAAGTTAATTACATAATTAATTAACCCATAGTTATAAATAAATCAGCTTTAATTAATAAATTAATCAATCCCTAATCATTAAATAATTAACCTCTAATTATTTACTCTTAATTAATTAATGAACCTTTAATTAATTACCATTTAGTTAATTATCCCTAATTAATCAGAATAATTAATTAACCTTAAGTATATTACAAAATTGATTAACCCTTAATTTAATCAATAAAATCATAACAAGTAATTTATCCTTAATCACTTTCATTAATTAATTAATTATCCTCAACTACTTTTATTAAGCACTTGTCTTTAAATAATTAAATACCTTTGATTAATTACCTTTGATTAATTATTCTTAATTAATTACAATAAGTGATTATCCCTAATCACTTAATCAACTTTAATTAATTAATTACTTTTTAATCAATACTTAATTGACCTTAATTATGTAATTAATCAACCTTAATCATGAAATTGATTATCCTTAATTATCCAAACACCCACAAGTAATTATCTTTTTATTTATCACTAACTTATCATTAAAAATCTTTAATTAACCATCTTAGTAATTAATTATTATTAATACAAAATTCAGTCAATTAATGATTCAAAAAAATTTCTTTTGATAACTCTTTAACTTTATTATTGATGTTAAAATAATTTTAAGAATTAATTTATAAATAGTGATCATATAATAAAAAACTTAATTACTTCTTTATTAATTTTAAGATTGAATCAAGACAATTATCTAAAATCTATTAACTTTAAATTTATTTTAAAACTTGTTCAAAATTAAATCTTTGCAAACTAATTTTTTTCATAACTCTAAAACTTTTTTTTTGTTTTCTTTAAACTTAGAAACATTAAAAACACAAGTTCTTCGATTCAAAACCTGAAACACCTTTTTTTCTTTCAGTTTCGAAAACTGTTTACTTAAAAAAAACATGACCCGAGACAATATACAAAATTCCCGAGGTGCAACCCAGTTTCCCCGAGACCTCCTTCGAGTAAAATATCAAAAGCTCCGAGCCATTTCTTTTTGAAACTTGTTGCATTTAAAAATTAAAACCTGATATAATCACTCTCGAACATCTCGACAACGAACCCAAGCCAAAACTCCTTTTCCCTGAGCACAAACTCGAGTACGCTTTTTCTTCCCCAAATGTTCAAATCGCCAGATACACACAGTTCTGTATGCACGTGCACGAATGTTCCGGCGATCTCCAGTTGACTTTGCCATCTCCAACATGTCGACGATCAACTATACTTCGCCATCTCCGACATGCCATAGATTCAAATGCCGAATCTGGTTCGCCGGAGCTTATAACACATTAAGTATAACAACATAGCGAAAGAAAATGAATAATATCATTGATATACAATATGTGATACAATATTTTGATACAAATGACTATCAATATATTAAAGATAGATACAAGACAATAACAGAGACAACGACAGTGGTAAGACAATGTCTTCAATACCAAACTCTAAAAACTTCACCTCAATCCAAAGATAGCTCGAACCCCCATCAATGTTGAAGTGAAGCAACTCGATCCCAATATAATTTGCCAATATCCAAAGATTGAATGTTATCGAATCTACTCCTACTATTTGTCTATCTAAAAAAACCAACTCTAGATTGCCCGTGTGGAAAATTGTGGGCATCCAGAGTTGAGGATGGGAACAACAAACTCCGGGTCAGTCATGTGACTGGTATGAGCAAACAAAAACATTTCATCTTTACCAAAAGCAAAAAAAAGATTTAAAAGAAATCCGTAATGTTTTTTGGAAAATGAAAACCTTGAGGCCTCCTGCGGCACACACCACGCAAACGCAGAATTGGAGGAGATTTCTCCTTATGATAGTCAAAAATGCTTGATACGTGAAAATCCTTTTGATATTATTATTAGTGCATAGTGTAGAAAACCTTTCAAAAGTATAATATTAATCTTGGCCAGCATACAACCATTGTTGTATGCCTACTACAGCTACTATGTTCAATAGCAGGTTACCACCACATTCCATGTCAGGTTATACAACTAAAACCATAGAGGACGCATATTGATTCTTTGGAATTTCTCCAAAAATGGTCAGGCTAAGGAACTTCCTACTGCCACATGGGTACGCCTCTGGAGGGACGTCCCGAGAACCTACACAGCTCTCTACCAACACAAGGTCGGGTTACCTCTGTAACAAGGTAACTACTACTTGAGCTTGCCATCCCTCGGACGTTTGCGACCTTTATCCGAGGTACCTCTGCACCAATAACCACAAAGAAATCACAAAGTAATATATTTGCAGCGACCACATGATTTAAGTATCTGGGATCCATACCATGATACCATCCTTTTCCAAAAGGGAATGACACATCCTAAAGGGCGCGACCCTCATAACCTTGCTGCATCTTTCCTGTTTCGACCATTTCTAGGGTGTGAGGTCCTGATGCAGTCTCATCCACAAAGCCACACTTTTTCACAAAGCCAGGCTTTGATCGATAAATGATCAACAGCACTTCGCATGCCACATGACCAAATAGGGAATGTATCATTAGTAAATATCAACTACATAAACTATGAGCTCATATGTCTCAGGGAAGGGTGTTAAGCTAAGAGAATAAATTCTCCACCACCTGACATAAATGTATTCGATAGAAACCAGTTTTACATCCCAAAGTGTAGTGTCATACACACATCCATACATGTCTGTTCCGGGTTCGAATAGAACAAAAGGCACTTCCAAAGAAGTCCTTGCAAATCTGGGCATCATCAATTTCGAACAGACTCCCCATCCATATGGAGATCTCTATACCGGAGCAACTTAGTGCAGAGTCATTCGATAGGTTATCTTATCATTCTCGAAGACACTCGGTCTTCACCACCGGTCTTCAAATGTTATCCATATCGTCGTATCACTATTCAAATTGGGTTATATGACACAAAGTCCTCTTTCGGCTAAACCGAATAGCGAGCGCTTAATTTAAAAACATATGGACAACGGGTTCTCAGTTAAGTCACAACTTGTTACCCAAAAATTTTTCTTCAAATGGTGAAAGAAATTACCATTTTAATCTCTTAAAGAAAAAGATTCACTTCACAAAGTTCACCAATCTTTCACAAAGATTCATTTACAATATTTAAACAAAAGATCTATCTTTGAGATCCTATTTCATTTGAAAACAAAGATCACCAATTATTTCACAAAGATTCCTTCGTAGTTTTTCAAATAATTCCATTTCAAATCCTTTATACAAATGATACACCTTTAAGATTTTCTTAAAATGTCAAAACAAGGTTCAACAATTTTTCACAAAGATTAATTCATAGTTTACAAACCTATTTCAATTCCATTTCATACCTGAAATCTTTGAACAAAAATTGGAAATCCTTTATCTATATGAAAGCTATTTTTATTTGAAAACAATTAGTTTTCGTTTCGGAAAAAATCCGATTACATTTGCATGAGTAAAATCCCTTTAAGTAAAAAACTTGGGCTAGATTCAAATTTCCAAAACAATGCTTCTAAAATGGTTTAAAAACATATTTCTAAATTGTGTAACCTTTTTAAACCATAATTTCCAAACATAGAATTCAATTTCAAAATTGGAATTCAAATTCAAATCAAATTATTTAAATTTCAAAGCTTTATTCAGTTATTTAAAATAACTTATAGCCCCTTTTTAAAAGCTTGTTACATTTATCTCAATTCTATTTCCAAAACTATTTTGGATTCAATATTTAACTTTAAAACCATTTCATTAAATAAAAATATTTGTGATTTAACCAATTTCCTCGTGCGATCCATATTTGTGTGTATGGTGTAGTCCAGGGGTTTTACATAATAGTGCAACAACATCAATCATCACAGATTTAATCATATCAACATCGATAAGCGGTATATTCCTATAACGCTTACCTTTAGTAACGATTCACAGATTAATGTATCACATATAAAATGAATAAATAAATAAATTACACACAGCTCAATTCACGGAATAGAATATTACAATTCAGAGATAACAATCAATTCAAGGCATTTCATACAATACAAACATTTATAAGCAATCCAAGCATTCAATGAGCATTTATAAACAGGATCAACTAATTATTTAATCCTAAATTAATTACTCATGAATTAATTTCTCAATCCTGCTAAATTAATTACCAATCATTTAGCATTAATTAATTAATAAATTAATCCTTATTTATCCATCTTGATTAATTACCTTTAATTAACTAATTAGTCCTTAACTAATCATGTAACATTCTCGAATTTTGAACAAGTTTAATTTGGAACTTAATCTAATTTTTAGAAACAAATTGAGAATAAATGTGATTTTTTCCAAATTTAGTTAGATATTTGTATATAAAATTTATTCTAAATTAAATTGTGAGATTGAAATTCAAGAATAAATATCTTAGGAAATAAATTGGATTTAGAAGCTATATTTTAAAAGATAATAATAAAATTGGTTTCTAAATTTTAATATATAATATGATGTTAAACAAAGTTAAATAAAATATTTAAAAAGCTTCTGTCTTATATACTTGAAAATAAATATTGTTGATAGATATATACAAAGCTTTGATAAGAATGTATATTTTGAAGGTATAAAATGTTAATATATTGAAATTTAATTGGACTTAAAGAAAATTTTATATCTGAAACAAAAATATAATAAGTATGATTACTTAAGTTTAAAATGAAAATTTTAAAGTCTAAATATAAATGTATTGAAAATAAATTTGATTTGAGATTCAAGAATGAATATTTTAGAAATAAAATTGTATTTGGATTTTCCAAAAAATTAAATAAGATGTATCTTTATTCATATAAATGTATTTAAATTTAGAATTAGATTATAAATATTTTATAAATAGACATTGGATTTATTAAACTTTTTGTTTCAAGTAATCAATATATATGGATATATAGTTATTTGATAGTAATGGATAATTTGATTTCAAATCATGTATTATTGAATTGTATAAGTACAAAAAAGAATGTAAGGAGAACAAAATAGATAAACATGTTTTACAAATTAAAATGAACTAAGTTGGAAATATATAAAAGTACAAGTAATAAAAAATGAAAACATGATTTGTAAATTAAAAATAAAATAAGGTTTAAAAACAAAATTTGTAAATATATTTGAGAAGAGGTCTTTACATAAAATTGTTGAATTAACTAGTGTTAAAATAAATCACAAGTGTTTATTTAAAATTAGAAGTGTTAGTAATCATACAAGTGGAAAAAAAAGAAAAAAAAATGAAGAAGGAAATTAACAGGCTAATACAATTCATCCTCTTTTCCAAATTGTGTTCCATCTTCAAACTGAGAATTAAAAACTAGAATAATCTCTATATTCAAACCAAATAAATTTGTTCAAAAACAAATTTAATAATAAAAGAAAGAAATGGGGCACCTGGAAACACAAAATCAAAACCAAATTCAAGTATTCAAAAGTGCAACCTAGCAATCAACACAAAACAAAGATCTGAAACTTGAAAGCAGAAATCATCTCAAAAATTTTTTCAAAGCCTGGAAATCAAAGTTTTGATTCACCTGAAAACCAAAAAAGCATGCAACATGCCTGACCAAATCTAATTCATAACCGATTCAATGCAAAGATCAAAACGCAAAGCAACTCAAAGCAAAGATCAGTTTTCAAATCAAACTGTTTTAATTTGAGGCAACTCAAACTTCAACAATTTCTGCTTCTCTGCTCTTCAATTCCAGTTCTCTGTTTCAATACCTACAGGTGAGCAAACCTTTAAAATTTTGAGTGCTTGATGTTGTTTGTGATGATGCTTAAGATGAATCATAAAGTGTTTGTGTGCATGCAAGTATATGTGAATATTTGTATGCAGAGATAACTGTGCATGCTTAGTATCAGGCAAATTTGCCTTTGCTGTTCCAGGTTTCCAAAACTTGTTTTGGAATTTGATTTCTTCTTCTTTGGTCATTGTTAAACTTTAAACAAAAGATGTTTATTTAAACATGATTTAAGTTTTAAAAATAAATTTAAGTATTTTAAGTTTGAAAATCCTCTGAATTCAAGAAAATACAATAGCAATTCTAGTATTATGATAAAATCAAATAATGTAATTGGCTGATGCAATTATAAAAATTGAATCATCTCAGGAAATCATGATTTTTAAAAAGAAAATCACGATTTTTAGTGTTGTATTGAAAGAGCAGTTCATGGATGAACAGAAAATGGTTTTTGAGGTTTATCTAATGATCTCAGTGGACTAGGAGGTCGGGTTTCTCACTAGTGATACTTAAGTTATAGGGAAGTTTGGGAAAAATGTCAGTGTAGTGATTAAAGTACTGTGGCGGCGGCGGAAAGTCAAAATTGTTCGTAACCCTAGTTTTTGTGATGGTCAGTAATCGATCCACCACAGCTTCTCTCATAGATTGAGCGCTACCATTTTTTTGGGGAATGAAGGTGGGAGTGTTGACGAAGGGGTAGCCGGAATTTCAGATATTCTGGTGGTCGGCATTGGGTATACAAGTGATTTCCAGGTTGGCTTGTGGGTTCAGGATTGGTCTTGAAGGCTCGAATTCAATTTCGAATTTGAAACAATAATCTGATAGTCGACTTTGGATGCGAGAGTGATCGCCGGTGTGAGGAAGTCGTCATTGTCGACCAAAGATGGTCGGAGTAATGGTACAGGTGCACGCATTTATGTTTGTGCATCTAGGATAGTATGGTTTGAGGAAGAAGAAGAATGCTCGAGTTCAAGCACGATAAAACTACAGTTCGACTCGAAGTAAAGTGATAAAGAGTAGAGCCTGAAGTTGAGCTCGGGTAAATAAGGTTTTGGCTTGGGTTAGATTTATTACATGTTTGAAAACCTATTCCGTTCTATTCTATTTTTTTTTTAATTTTAAAATAAATTAAAATTATAAAGCATGGATTTAAAATAAGTTTTCAAATCAAAGTTTAAAATGGATTCAAGTTTAATTTGAATCTTAGCCATAAATAAATAAAGTTTTTTTAAAAAAAATTCAAATTTTTTTAAATAACCTTAAAGTGGTTAAGTGTTTAAAGTGTATTTAAAAGAATTTGAATTTAAAATGGAGTTTGAAGTGTAAAGAAAGGATTTAAACAAAGTTTAAATCAAAGTTGTAAATCTGATTCAAATATAAATTTGAATCTTAGTTTTGAAATAAAATAAGTTTTATAAATTTAAATGTATTTTTAAAGATTAAATTTCCAGTTTTTTTAAAATTTTAAAAAGGAATGTGTTTTTCGGTTTTAAATTTGTTTTAAAATAAATATTGACCAAGTTTTGAATCGAAATTATAAACAAGTGTTTTTAAAATAATTGCCAAAGATTTGAAAGTTTGAAATGTTTTCAAAAATTTTTTGGTAATTAATAATTTTATGTTAGTTAACTAATTAAATTTAAATAACAAATATTTTTAAAATTATAATGTTGTGATGGGAAAAGTGATTAAGGAAGTGTTTTATTCCTTAATAAATCAAGAAGATTTTATATGATTTTGTATGACAACAATTTCAAGTATTTATCTTTATTTAAAGGATGAAATTAAGTGATTAAGTAAGCATGAATTACTTTGTGAAATTGATTTAAGAAGCTAATTACTTTGTGTAATTTCATTAAAGATAATCAATTACTTAAAGGATAATCTTAAAGATGGTAATTAAAGAATAATTAATTAAATTCTTAATTGATGATTAAAGGTAATTAATTACCTAAAAATAATTACATAATAAAAAATAATTGATTTATGATTAATCAAGTAATTAAAAGAATAATTACTCAGTGTAATTAATTTATTATACAAGTGATTGAGGATAATTACTTAGTTTAATGTTAATTAATTTAATGATAATTGATTAAGGGTTAATTAATCAATGCGATTAAGGATAAATTAATTAAGATAATTAATTAAGAAATGATTTAATTTATGATGGTGATTAACACTTAATCAATAGTAATTAGTGATAATTAATTTATTGATTTAAAGATAATTAATAAAGGTTAATTAATTTATGAAAGTGATTAGGAATAATTATTATTTTAATTAAGGATAATTAATTAAGAATTAATTTATTAATTATTGAAATTAATTAAGACTAATTAATCAAAGGATTATTTATTAAATAAAGGTTAATTAATGATTAAAGAGTAATTAATCAAAATGGTTTGTATTTGAAATTAACTAACGATTAATTAACCAGGATTAGGAATTTATTCATAAGTAATTAATTTGATTTAAACAAATCAGATAATTAATTGATCTCACTCATGGATGTTAGGAATCTATGGAGTGCTTTGAATTGATTGATGTCCTTGATTTGTGATAATGTGTGATATGAATTATTTTGTTTTGTGAATTGTGATGTAATTTATTCTGTGATGAAATTAATTATCTGTAATGTAATTTATTATCTATGATATATATATTTGTGATCTGTGAATGGAAGATAAGCGTTATAGTTTATATGGCTTATCAAATATATTGATGTATTTGAATCTGTAATGGTTAATGTTGTTGCACTATTGTGCGTAAACCCCTGGACCGCACTATACACATAAAAATATGGATTTCATGAGGAAATCAGCTAAGTCACAGATATTTGAATTTAATATTTTGAAATATTTTTAAAGTTTGAATTTTGAATCCAAATGGTTTTGGAAATGAAATTGGGTTGAATTTGAAAAATAATTGAAAAGGAGATTTGCAGATACAAGTTATTTTAAATAACTTGATTTAGTTTTAAATCTGAAATATTTTGATTTGAGTTTGAATTCAATATTTGAAATTGAATTCAATGATTTGGAAATTTTGGCTTAAAAGGATTGTACAAGTTATAAAAGTGTTTATATGGGTTTTTAACCATTGAAAAGTATTGGTTTGGAAATTTAAATTTAAACCCAAGTTTATACTTGAATGGCTTTAACTTAGGTAAATGTAATCAGTTTTTCCCAAAACAAAACTATTTGTTTCAATTAATAATAGCGTACATATAAGGAAAGGGTTTTCAATTTGTGTTGAAAGATTTCAAATCGAATTGAAATAGTTTTGAAAACTGTTAACTAATCTTTGTGAAAGATAGTCAAACCTTGATTTGAAATTGAAGAGCACTTAAATAGTTTATCTTTTATACAAAAGTTTTTGAATGGAATTGTTTTGTGGAAATGATTTTGAAAGCTATAAAATGAGTCTTTGATTTAAAGATCGGATGAATTGATCTAATTTGCTATGAATAAATCTTTGTGAAAGATTGGTGAACCTTGTTTTAAATTGAAAGTGGACTTAAAAGTGAATATTTTGTTTAAAAGATTAAATTTTTTAAACCATTGAGAGGTTTCTTGAAGTAAATCTTTTTGTTTAAAAGATTGGAAATGGTAATATGTTTTAACCATTTGAATGAAAGGTTTTGGGCTTTAAGTTGTGATTTAACTGAAATCCTATTATCCATATGTTTTTAAATATTGCGCTCATTATTCGGTTTAGCCGGGAGAGTACCTTGTGTCATATAACCTATTCCGAATAATGATATGACGATATGGATAGCATTTGAAGACCGGTGGTGAAGACCGGATACTTTCGAAAGCGAAAGGATGACATGCCGAATGTCTCTGCACCGAATGGCCCCGGTATAGAGATTTGAGCACCCATTGTGATAGGTAGTCCGAACATGATTAGAAATTATCCGGATTGCAAGGGCTTCTTCGGAAGTGCCTTCGGTTCTGTTCGAACCCAGAACAGACTTGTATGGATGTGTGTTCGACATTACACTTTGAAATGTAAAGCTTGTTTCTATCAAATATATTTCTGTTTGGTGGCGGAGATTTATTCTCTTAGCTTAATACCCTTCTCTGAGACGTACGAGCTCAGAGGTCATGTAGTCGATGGTTACTAATGATACATTCCTAATTTGGCAATGTGGCATATGAAGTGCTGCTGATCATTTGTTGATCAAAGCAAGTCTTTGTGAAAAGCGTAGCTTTGTGGACGAGACTGCATCAGGACCTCACACCCCGAAAATGGTCGAAATAGGAAAGATGCAGCAAGGTTTCAAGGGTCGTGCCCCTAGGGTATGTCCATTACTTCTAGATAGGGGTGATATCATGGTATGGAGCCAAGATATTTAACGTATGTTGTTACTGTAAATACATTACTTTGTGGTTGTTTGTATTAAGCGCTCGGATAAATGTTGGTTATGACCGGGGATGGAATATCTTAGGTGATACTCCCGGGAAGGGGGTACATTGGCCTTGTGTTAGCAGAGAACTGATGGATGGTTCTCGTGGCACCCCTCCAGAGGCATACCCATAAGGCGCAGGAAGTTCCTTAGCCTGACCATTTGTTGGAAATCCAATCACCAATACGCGCCTTGTGCGGTTTTAGTTGTAGAACCTGCCATCTAATATGGTAGCTATAGTAGGCATACTATAATGTTACATATGCTGGCTAACATTAATATAATACTTGCAAATGTTTTCTGCACTATGCACTAATAATAATATCAAAGAGTTTTCTCGTATAAAGCATATTTGACTACCATAAGGGGAAATCTCCCCCAAGTGTGCGATTGCATTGTGTGTGTGTAGGGAGGCCTTATGGTAGTTTCATTTTCCAAAAAGCATTACGGATTTCAATTTAAATTCTTTTGTTGTTTCTTAAATGATAAACTGTTTTTGTTTGCTCATACTAGCCCCATGACTGACCCGGAGTTTATTGTTCCCTTCCTAAACTCTGGGTGCCTACAATTTTCCACACGGGCAGTCTAGAGTTGGGTATTTCAGATAGTCGATATAGATATTGATTCGATATCTTTCGGCTTTCTCTTGGGTATTCTTTGAAGACTTTGGATATTGAAGTATTTGGTTGCGGACCGGACTTGCTTATCTAGGTGCAACGTGATGGTGGTTCTCGCTTTTTGGATTGGAGATCTTCGGAGTTTTGAGCCTTTGCAGTTTGATATTAGAGTTATCTCTTTGGCTATTCGTTTTTCTGCTGTTGTTTATTATCTTTGATATTCTTGTATCATTTTGATATCATTGTTGTATATCATTGGATATTGTATTCATTGAAGTTGTATATGATATTCATTTATTTCCTTCCACTGTGTTGTTATACTTGATGTGTTATAAGCTCCGGCGAACCAGACTCGACGTTTGGATCTGCAGCATTGGAATACGAGTGTCGTATTCGGTGCCGATTTTCGAAGGTCGAGTCAGGGTCGTCACAAATCAATTAACTTTTGAATTAATTACTTAATTAATTAACCCTTAATTATAAATAATCAACTTTAATTAATAAATCAATCAATCCCTAATCATTAAATAATTAACCCCTAATTATTTACTCTTAATCAATTAATGAACCTTTAATTGATTACCATTTAATTAATTATACCTAATTAATCAAAATAATTATTCAACCTTAAGTTAATTACAAAATTGATTAACCCTTAATTTAATCATTAAAATCATAATAAGTGATTTATCCTTAATCACTTCTAATTAATTATCCTCCATTACTTTTATTAAGCACTTATCTTTAAATAATTAAATACCCTTAATTAATTACCTTCGATTAATTATTCTTAACTAATTACAATAAGTGATTATCCCTAATCACTTAATCAACTTTAATTGATTACTTTTTAATCAACACTTAATTGGCCTTAATTATGTAATTAGTTGACCTTAATCATGAAATTGATTATCCATAATTATCCAAACATTTATAAGTAATTATCTTTTCATTTATCGCTAACTTATCATTAAAAATCTTTAATTAACCATCGTTGTAATTAATTATTATTAACGCAAAATTTAAGTCAACTAATGATTCAAAAACATTTCTTTTGATTAACTCTTTAAATTTATTATTGATCTAAAAATAATTTTAAGAATTAATTTATAAATAGTGATCATATAATAAAAAAAAACTTAATTACTTCTTTATTAGTTTTAAGATTGAATCAAGACAATTATTTAAAATCTATTAGCTTTAAATATATTTTAAAACTTGTTCAACATTAAATCTTTCCGAACTAATTTTTGTCATAACTCTAAAACTTTGTTTTACTTTGCTTTAAACTTAGAAACATTTAAAAACACAAGTTCTTTGATTCAAAACCTGAAACACCTTTTTTTCTTTCAGTTTTGAAAACTGTTTACTTAAACAAAACATGACACGTGACAATATTCAAAACTCCCGAGCTACAACCCAGTTTCCCCGAGACCTCCTTCGAGTAAAATCTCAAAACCCATGAGCCATTTCTTTTTGAAACTTGTTGCGTTTAAAAATTAAAACCTAATATAATCACTCTCGAACAACTCGACAATGAATTCAAGCCAAAAATCCTTTTCCTCGAGCACAAACTCGAGTTAGCTTCTTCTTCCCCAAATGTTCAAATCGCCAGACTGTGTGCACGTGCACGAACATTCCGACGATCTCCAGTTGACTTTGTCCTCTCCAACATGTCGACGATCATCTATACAAGCCTCCAAACAACACGAAAATTTGTAACAATGACGAACTCAAAATTTAGCTATTTAACTCAAACTTGAACAACATTCGATCATCGAAAAAACTGCCTCGTTTGATCGCCTCAGGCCACCAACAACGTCGTAACTTTGGTCAGAGCTCCTCCATGATCCCTGCTCCAATCCCCCTGGGTGTGAAAGCTTCCCGTTCACCCTCGAGCATGAAAAGACCTCAACTTCAACAATTTCCAAAACCATTCACTAAACCCTATTTCATCATCGCGTCGCCATCTCGATGATCGAAAAATTTTCCGATCATTTTTGCCAAGATCCCCCATCCTCAAAAATTGTAACGACCCGTAAATTTTCAATATGTAAAATTGGTTAATTTAATATGATTTTTGTAATAAAATCTAGAAAGAAATAAAAACTTTATAATTTATAATGAAATAGTGTAAACTGTTGCATTTAGTTATAAAAATTGAAAATAACTAAGAAAAGGTAATTATTGAATTAACCAATGAAATAATAACTTAAATGAGATGTAAAAAGGCTAATCGATGTTGAATGAAGTTACAATTAACGGAATTAATGTAAATGTTATACTAGGCTATAAATCAAATATAAGAAAACAAACATAAATACTGAATTAATTAATGATTTAATATATATTGAATGGTAATTGAATATAATCAATGTTTAGTAAGAAATTATAACATTGGTTTGGAAATGATTATACTTGTAAGAATGTGATTGAGAGTTAATGATAACTAATTATTATAAGTTACCTTCTTTGATGGAATTGGAAATAAATTTTAATAAATGTGAATAAATGCTAAATTAATGTGAAATGTAATACAATGTTTAGAAGTTGTTAAATTGGAGTATATTAAGGTAATGAAGGGAAAAAACAAGGTAACTAAGTTTATAGAGTAGTAATGAACTTAATAAAAAGATTTGAATTGAAACAAATCAATCCATTGAAATCCAATTTATAAGAAGTGTAATTATTGTAGCAATTGAAATTAAATATTATGCAATTGAAATAAAGATAAATTGGAAAAAAAATTCAAAGTTATGTTAATTGATGGGATAATATGTAATAAGTTGTAATTTGATAGAATCAATGCTAGATAAGTAATTGTAATAATTGTTGGTTGATAATTAAGTATGAATGTGATTAAATTAGGCAAATAGTGATAATTATTAATTGTTTACCCATTCATTTAATTATTGAATTAGATCTAAATTAATTGCCATATTTGTTTGTTAATAATAGCTTATCAGTGAAATTAAACGTTAATGGTAACAATTAGTATAAGCTAACCATTTATTTAGTATATTAAATTAAAACATGTAATCAATTGCGATAAATCTAAATTAAAAGTTATGTTAGTATAAATTAAGAAAATAATTGGAAATAATGTTAATTTTATTCATAATATGACAGTTGGTTGAATAAAAAGGGATGGAAATAAAGTTTTATCAATATATTGGAATTTAAATTATGATAACAGGATTAATTGCAATTAAATGTAATTGAATATGTAAATATTACATAAATGAAAATTTAGATGAAATTTGGGAAAATTAATGTAAACAATCATGAACCAATATAACTTCATCCTTTGATAATGATGGATTGAAAAATAGAGTGCAAGGCCAATTAAATGAAATTACGGAAAAATTAAATTTGTAATTTCTACACTTACTGAAATTGAAATTAAATATGGTAATTAGCGAAATAATTAACGTTGAATTAACATAGAAATTTGTTTTAAGTTATTATAATTTTCTAAAAAATCAAAAGCGAAAAAAATTATAAATTATAGAATTTGGATTGAAAAAGTGATTTAATTAATTTAATATTAATTTATTTAATTAACTGGAAAATAACCATTTTGGCCACTGACTCGGATTTCAATGAAACCTATTTCAACGGATTCGTAACGATGAACTGTTGTAGGATGTCAAGTTTCGTAACGATCGGATTTTTCGTTTGATCGTACTGGCATGAAACGCCTTGAAATCAATTAAATTGAAATCAATTGAAATTAATTTGATATAACTTGATTTTAGCATAACTTCTTCGTACGATGGAATTTGGGCTTGAAACCTGTTCCATCGATTTTAAAATATTTTAAAACATCTAATTTGATAGACTGGTTGACCCAATTACATTCCGGAGTCGAAACGGGCCTTTCGGGCCATATATCGTTCAATTTTCCAAATAAAATCTGGTCCATCTATTCTATTTTTAGCCTTGCCTATACATACCTTGTTATAAACTCTAGCCTATTCCTCCTGTTCATTTTTCTGTACGTACAATTCAGTTGTCTCTCCTCCTCAATGGCGGACAATAAAATTCAAGATCCAATTGCAATTCAAAACCAAATCAAAATTTCAAACTATGTCATATTTTATATCATCGGAAAGCTCTCGACGAGCACATCTTATATCTGTGATTCGTTTTCCAATACGAATTCCTGTTCGTCCAGAAATTTAAGAATGAAGCACGGCCGTTCATCGTGCCGTAATCAACTTCGCCTGATCATCAATTGGAGGTTACCGTTGCGTGGAGATTGACGAGCGCAACTCATTACTGCAGTCTGTTGGTCGATTAACGTTCGATTTTCATCAAAAATTCACTTAGGGTTTCAAACATCTACCGGAGGCTGCCCTTTTCGCGCGCATTTTGATGGTCGTGGCTTGGCTGTGGGGTCGCGTGATGATGGGTGGCACGTGGAGGTGGCGGCGGCTCTAGCAGGTTGCGTCTACGTGGCATCAAACGGGGGAACTACGACGGGGTTCCGTTCTGTGTTGCATGCGTGCGTTGATGTTGCTTGGAGCGTGTCCCAGAGCGAAGTGATGACGTGCTAGTTCTTTGATTTCATTTTTTTATTTCATCTACTTTTATATTAATTTTGTTTCCAATCTTCTAACTCAAATAATTTCACACACGAGTTCGGATTTGGGCGCGGTTTACTCCGTTAGGTTCGTATTGGGATTCCGGACATTTTGGCTCTGGTTTGGTTGAATTCTGAGACTGTTCAAATTTTGGGTTTAAATTGGATTTAAATTCAATTTAAATTTGAAAGGTGAGTGTTTGAACCCACTCACAACTTCTAAAATTTCTTATGTTTGTTAAATTGATTTATGATGCGATTAAAAATTTATTTATGACTGTTTGGCATATTTTTAATCATCGTCTCAATTAAATTGAATTTATTTGAATTAAATTGTTATTAATTTATTATTGCATATAAACTGTCAGTTAAATCGTTAATTTATTTATTTTTGAATATAAACTGCCAGTAAATACCTATTGTTTATTATCTGTTTATATTGATGTTATGGATTTAATTGGATGATGATTGTGATAAATGGTTGATGGTTGATGTTGGATGAATGGATGTTGTATTTTATATTGTTATAAACTGGAAGTTGTTATGCATTTTTATTTCATTCGGGATTGCGGTTTGAAATGATATATATGACCATATTTTTATTTTAAATTATGGATTGAAATGATAAATATCTGTATCACTTGACCATATGGTAGAAAATTATATACATACACCGTGGTCTATATATAAAAATAATTCGAAATGATTTTCTTTGGTTTTGTAAAGAAATATATGGTTTTATGAGATATTTATTTGGATATTCTATAAATGTTATTTTATATATAGTTAAATTCTTGGTTTTAAGCTTTGTACAAAATTGGTTTAAAGTATAAAAGAAGTTTAATAATAATGTTTGATTTTATTAGGATACAATATGGTTAAGTATTTATTTAAATTATATTTCTGGATTTTATAATAACTTAAATGAGAATAAGGTGGGAAGATAAATATGAAATTGATTTGAAATTTAATAAAATTGAGATTTTAAAGGTATGATTTTTATAACTGGATTTTGGTTTAAGATGAATTAATTGAATATTTCAAGCATAAATAAATCGAAGGAAATATTTAGTTATTTGTAATTTGAGTTTTATTTAAATGACAATGGATTCATTATGCAAATATTTCAAAACTAAATAATAGAACGTTGAATTGTTGAATCGTAATTACCAAACTTAGTTTTGAAATTGTATAATACTCAAAGTTTGAAATATATTAAAATTGAAATGGTTTATTGAAACTGAAAGTGAGTTGAAAGTTATGAATTGAGATTTAATTTGAAGTGGATAAAATTGTGAAGTCGAGGAAATTATTTTACTTTATAAAGTAATTTTAAATTCAAACTATTTTATTTATATACTGTTTGAATATGCAAACCATTTAAGTTTTGGAAGTTATGGTTTAGAAGCTATTAAATTCGAAGTATTATGTTTTGAAAGGTTATATTTCAAGCGTTTGATTTCGTAATATTATAAATTTGAAAGTGCCATGATTTTGGAAAAGAGATATATTTGAAATAAAATGATATTATATTGATTTGGGTTTTATAAAAATGATATCATAATGATTTGGTTTTTTTGAAATGAAAAGGGTATCATATTTATATGGTTTTGAAATGGATATTATATTCTGGTTTTGAAGTATAAATTATTTTGAAATGACCGCGGTGTTATAATGACGTTTGGTTGTTGAAGAGACCGGGATCGAAAGTTGTCATACTCTCTGTGTAACGACCCGACTTCCTATCTCCAGGAAATCGCATCATTTTGAAGAAAGAAAGGGATAGAAGAAGAAAAGAAAGAGAAAGAAGAACACAACAACATCAGAGAACTCACAGCGGAACGAATAAAATATAATATATCAAATAAAATATTACATAGTATCAGATTACATCAGAGTTACACAACTATACAACACATATTAGACAGTTATAAACATCGGTCTAATTCATACAACTCAAGTACAACAGAAGAAACAGATACCAAACACAGCGGAACCAATATATATCTATACGTCGAAGCCTCCTGCTCCATTACTCCTCCAGAATTCGTCAAGCTAACCTAAATCACTTGACTACTCATACATAATATGAGTACCCAAGAGTTTAATAAAACAGAAAATAAACACTCGGGTCAGACAGGGGTCTGGTGTGAGTAAACGGGTAAAATTGCTTAACTTTAGAAAACCTTTGAAAAGAAAAGGTATCACGTAAGACTTCCCACACATAAACATGGAAAAGTTTTTACCTTACGCTAACCAAAACATTTGATAGGAAATCCAGTGATATTATAATAGTGTCTAGGGTTTTCAAGTAAATAAGAAATAGCCGAAATTGTTACATTTATTAAATTCCAGCTACATAGGTATACAAACAAAACCGTAGGGTCTCGTAAGGAAAATGGGTTTCCATCAATGGCAGGGCTACTGGGGTACCGCCCGTCACAGTACGTGGCCTAGATCACCGTACCGAGGAGCCACCCTAACTCCCCTGCAACACAAGACCGGGACCATTCCTTACTGAACAGTCCCAAACAAGACAACCCCGGCGGTTGTCCGGAATTCAACCGCCCCACACAGCCGAATAAAAAGGGACTTCTAGACAGGGGTAAATCTTGCTCTCCAGTGGGAGCTACCCACGAAGCCTTGCTGCACCTCCCCTGTTTTAGCCATTCCCGGTTGATGAGGCTTGAGGCTGCGATTACCTTTATAGAACACATCTATCTTAGAATGCTCATCGTCCGCCTGACGATGTTCTGAAAGCATTCAATCCATACAAGTTCGTTCCGGGTTCGAACGAAACCGAAGGCACTATCTCGTTGCACTCATATTGGAATCACCCTCAGAGTCAACGACCATAGCCCTTGCACTCTAATCTCCATCTCGAATCTATAAGAACTATTCCGTCAAACTCATTACGGAATCACCCACAGAGTTATACTGACGTATAGCCCTTATACCTCGAGTCTTCACTTGCTCCACTTGGATTAACGACCTAACGTTTAATTGGAATCGATGTGGTTTTCGGATTCCAAATATGTAAACCCGATCCCGGTCTCATCGAAACCAAACGCCATTTTAATGTCCAAGTTGTACTTAAGGGATTTAAACAGTTTAACTTATTCAGGATGATATAAACAGATAGATGCATAACATTATCACAAAAGATAATTCATAACAACATTCATCTCACAAAGCAGCATTCACAACATTGATATCCAAATCATCCAATATCAACCTAACACCCAATATCAATCATCCATTATCATTCAACATCCAATATCAATCATTCAATATCAACCAATCATCCAAAGCAGAATTGATTAACTCTTAATAAGTTTAATTAACCTCTAATTAAATTAATTACTATCCTTTAATCACTTGGATTATCTTACTCCTGCTTCATTGATTTATTACAAATCAATTCATTTATCATTCCTTAATGATCTTCCTAATTAATCTCCCTAGATTAATTATCCTTTAATCATATTCAAGTAATTATCCATAACCATATTCAGTAATTAACCTTTAATTACTATCATTAATTACAATAATTAATGATCCTTCATTGATTAATTAATTACATTAATCTTTAATTAATTACAATTAATTAATCACACTTAAATTAATTACTTTAATTAATTACTTACATTAATTATATTAATTAATAATCTTTACTAATTAATAATCCCTTAATTAATTAAATAATTAACTTGTAATTAATTATCTCATTAACCATAAACAGTAATTAACAATTTGTAATTACTTATCTTAATTAATTAACTTCTTAATTAATTATATTAATCCTTGATTAATAAATCAAATTAATTAATCTTTAATTACTTCATTAAGTAATTATTAAACAATTTAAATTAATAATTAATCCTTAATTAATTACTTAATTGATTACATTTTAATTAATTACACTTGGTAATTAATCTTAACTTAATCACATTCATTAATTAATTACATTAATTAATTAATTAAATTAAATAAGTAAATAACCTTAATTACTTACATAAGTAATTATCTCTAATTACTTTCATTAATCAATTTTGATTACTTTCTTAATTAATTACTTAACAAATAATTAATTCAACATTGAATAATTCTTAATTCATTAACTAATTAATTACTTCATAATTAATTAACTTTAAAACAATTATATTAATTAATTCCTTAATTAATAACATTAAGTGATCTCATTAATCACTTTCATAAATTACTACCATGAGTAACTTCCCTAATTACTTCCCTAAGTAATTAACATTCTAATTACATCCAAGATTTAAACATTTATTACGTCATTATGTAATTACACTTAATTAATCCATAATTAAGTGAATATTAAAAATAAATAAATAATTAACTAATTGTTTAAAATTAATTAAACAATTAATTAATTAATTTCTTATATTTCAAAATCTTTAATTAAGAATTTATTAATCTTAATTAACAAATCATATTTATTAAGTATTCCTGGTTTCATGACAAAATAATTTAAACATATTTATCTTTATAAATATTTTATTTGAAATTAATCAAATTTTAACGACTTAAACAACTTATTATATTTGGTTTTCAAAATTCTAATAATAACCTTGTTTGAAATAAGAAATTGATAAACAAATTTCAAAATTAAAAACCCTTTCAAAATTATTTAATAAAAACTTATTTATAAATTTGAAAGCTTAGTTATTAGACACTTCTTAATAACTTTGATTTTAATATTTTAAATGAAAACATTTCATTTAAATTTACATTTCTTCAAAGTTTAATTAATCTTTACTTACAAAGAATAATGTTTAACTTTTATAAAATTTGTTTACCTTCATAAACCCGTTTATAGTTTAAGGTCTAATTTCTTTTATTCAACTCATATTCACTTTGCAACATTTTCTTTAATTTTACAGTACAAAACATTGCACAGAACTTAATATTCCTAACCCAGTACTAACAGAAATACATTCGACCAAAAACCCGAGAAAATCACTTAAACCACACGAACGAGCACCGAAGATACCCCCAAGTTCCCACGCTTCGAGTCATCCCCGCGACTAACACGAGAACTACTTCGGTCAAACCCCTCTTCCCCAACTGCTCCTCTACCATCGTACACATCGTACACGCGTACATATGCACTGACGCCACAGGCCACCGTGGGTCGTCTCAACCGACGTTGACGATCGTAAGAACCCACGCAAACTCGAATCTAAACCCAGATCGAATAAAAATCATATGAATCAAAATTTGACCCATCAGTCGAAACTGCAGGAAGCACCAACTCCAAAAACCACCCATCACCGATCCTCTCGTCGCTGACTAACCTTGCCGACCCCACCACCAAGTCGCCACTCCAAAGTACATCGTCCACTCCAAAAACTAGCAAGCTCGGTTCAACATACTCGAGACAATTACTCAATGGTCATGCCGAAAGCAACAGCAAACATAAACCCTTTTTCCCCAAGATTCCCTTAATCCACTCAATAGAAAAATAAATTTGCATTTTTCCCAATATCCTCTACATCTAAGCAAGCTTCAACCAAAAATCAGGCTTCGATCGATGTGCCGATCACTGGAAATTATCAAAACCCCCAAAATCACATAAACCCACATTTCTCATAATTTGTCAAACTAAAAATCATGAAATTGGTATTAAAAATCATGGTTTCTTATCACTAATGCATTCATGAAATCTCAAATCAAAATTAAATAAGTTGATTTTTTTTTTACCAGATGAGAATGTTTCACTGAGTCTTCTGTTTTAAAAGTTATCTGTAAGTTTAAAAATTATGGAAACTACTTTATATCCTTTATTAATCATTAACAAATCAATTTCATTCAACTACTAAAGTCCAATATGAATTATATTTGTAGATATTGAATTTTTTTTTCAGTAAAACATTTACTGTAACCAACAGAGCAATTTGAATGAAGTAACAGGCAAGCTCAATACACATTCATACCAATTCACTCAGATTCAAGCAAAAGAATTTTGATACAAATAAATATCATCACATGCATGGCAATAAAACCATATCAACCTGTTTTTAAAATTGTTTACTCACCTGATATTCAAATATGCAGAGAACAGCACTTGTTCCAGGCCTTGAATCTGGAAAAAAATACTTTGATTTGCTTTTTTTATTATGCTTACTGTGGTTGATTCCTTTTGCATGCTTCACTTAGTTGTTTTTAAACTTGCTGTTGAACAGATTGAATTGCAGGCTTTACATTTTCAGGTTGAATTTCATTTAGTTGCAGATTTGAAGAGCAGATGTGAATTTGCAGCTTTTCACTATGCAGTTTTGAAGATGCATGTTGATTTGCAGACCGCAGAATTGAGTTGCAGTATTCTTTCCAAATTTTACAGGTTTTAATTTGTTTATGTGATAATGAATTTCAGGTAGCATTTGGTTTTTGTTTTGGATTTAGTATCCATTTTCAGGTTTTGGAAAGAATTTCTGATTTGAGCTAAAGAAACAAAGAAGAATTTGTGATAAACTCATTTCTTTTCTAAAAACATTTATCAAAATTAAAATGAAAAAAATAATGCCACTTGTCATTAATTTGCACAAATGTCACAAACATAATTTTAAAAGTTAACAAGTGTTATTAATGTGATTAATAGTATTACACATGTCTTTTAAGTATTTAAAATAAACTTTTATTAAATTTAAATGTAAACATAAACTAAAATGTTTAATTTGCTTTATAAATGAATATTTACATATGTGAATATGAATTAAATCCTTTAAAGAAAATGTTAGAAAATTAATTATAATATAAATAAATCTTATACATGTGTTTTAAAAGAACCTAAACATTATACCTAAACATTTTAAATCTAAACATTTTAAAACAAAACCAAAACAAAACAAGACTTGTTTAAATTCTTTTGAAACTATTCTATTTAAAAATTAAATCACAATCTTATATTTGAAACAATTGAATTAAACTAAATTTTCTTTTGAAAAACATTATTGAATTTAAAACAAAACTTTAAAATTGCAATATTCATTCATATATATTTTATTAATGGATAAAATTAAATTTTCAAAACAAATATCAAATTAGAACATATGCTTACATATATTACAATTTGAAAATTCAACTTTTAATTTAAAACAAAAGATATTTCCATTCACAATATATATCAAACATATATATTATAAATAGAATAAAAATTTATTAGCTTTGGAAAATAACTCTTATCAAAATTGTCAGATTACAATTTATTAACCTTTTAAAAGATTAAATTAACCAATTTAAATTAAAATTATAAAGAAAATCATTAAACCAATTAAATTATTTACACAGATTATTAAATCGATATTGCCCAAAATTCCGGGTCGTTACAATCCTTCCCCCTTAAAAGAATTTCGTCCCCGAAATTTAAAAGCAAAGATAATTTAATAACCCAGTAAAGATTTTAATTTCAATTAGCAAAGCATTCCTAACAACCAGTTACTACCAACCAAAGCAACCAATCACACAAACAAACTTAGCTAATTATCCTGACATACGTCAGAATAAAATTCTAATACTATCTCGAGTTTCCCAAGTAAAAATTACCGGGAGACTCGCTCCACCAAAGCTAAACTAACAAGCTACACCACCAAAATCCAAAGCTCCTCTCTTCTCTAGATCCACCAATCTGAACAGAATATCAGATTACTCTCAACTCCAGCTCAACATCCAAATTCAACTGAACTACAGATTCAACAACCAATCGATGAATCATACACGTACTCCCTCCGAGATACGTGAAATTCAATGAATTCCAGTTATCCAAACTGGCAATTCAATCTCATAGACAACAGATCTTATCTTATCAGTACACAGATAAGAAATCTCAAATGCCACAGCACTAACCATCCAAACTTATCCAATATTAGTTCTCTTAACCCGAGAAATCTTAACAATAAATGAAGTCCCCAGCTTCAAACTCCAAACTTCTTATCTCATATCTACATAACTCCACAGACAATCCTGAGCTGGCAATCTCTTCCGATCAGCTCAACCTATGCTGATACTTCCAGAAACCACTAGACCAAAGCAAACAGCTTCCTGGATCCTATTCAACAGAAAAGCCTTCCATAATTCGTTGAAATCCAGAACACAAACTCTACTACTCAAGCAATAGCAAACAGAACTTGATTCCTTCCTTGCACAGCTGCTACCTCGCTTCCGCTGCGCAACTCTGATTCTGAAATAGATGAGAATACTGTTGATGAACACGGGTGCAAACTTATCCAATATATTCGGAAAACTTTGTTCATCAATTCCATATAATCTTGGTGACACATCCTACTCGGTCACACAACTTACTACAGAATCCAATACAAAAACAAGATCCAACCAAATCCAAATTCCAAAAATAAATTTCTGAGTTGCTTCACCAACTTCACCTTCTCCAAGAATCATCCTCCAACCAGGCTAACTACCAAAACAATATGGAATTCAATTCCAGATGCAGACAACCTACTGATTATATCAGTAGCTCCTACTTCCTCATGAGAATCCTCAGTCTCAACAAAGAATGCTCAAGAAAATCCCAACTAATCGCAAGTCACTTTTGCGATCCAAACTAATTCGGATTCCAAAGAAACTGTTCTCTCTTTACCAATTAGAACAGCTTAAAGTTTTTCCAAACAAGGTTAACCTTCAAGAGAACTTTCACTAACTGCTCGGGCTGTTGATAGAAGAACCAATAAGATTCCTGAACCATCGAAGAAACAAGCTGCACTGCTGCTTCCAAACTCAACTTTGATGATACTGCAAAGCTAAAAGATCCACTCGTCAGCACACCGAACACTTCGAGTTAAACTGCTACCACAGCTATCCAAAGACTCTAATCCAAAGGCTTCTCGAAAACCAAAACTATCTACAAACCATACAATGGACCTCCGAGTTGGCAGACAATCCAAAAGAACTCAGGCTCCAAACCAAGCATCAACACTTCACTTTCCTTAAAGTACGACAAATGAGACCATGTCGAAGCAAAGCAACTCATAGACCTTAGTCTCATATTCCAGAGTAGCCAACTTCCATATTGAAGATCCAGATAACTTCTACACAGATAAATTTTCCCTGAGGCAGGTAAAGACTGCTCCTCAACCATCTCAAAACTACTTCAAGAGAAAACATCATTGGAAAATATCCAAGGATACTGCATCTCATCACGCAGTTACCAAAATACCATCACTTACTTCAACACTTCCATCTAATCCAAACTCAAGAATAATTCGCTCACCCTAGCGAAAATCCAAACTTACACCTCAAAGATAGACTCCGAATCTTTAAAAAGATTTCCTTCGGATATCAGAGAATTCCTTACTCTAAACAACAAATCTCACTCGAGACGGTATTAGGTCTACAGTCTCGACAAAAACTTCAAACTCGAACCTATAGACCTCTTCCATCAGTGGTAGTCATGTTACACACCACACACCACTACTCCATCTACCTCTATAACTTATGTTGGAAAATCCGAACAGATAACCCAACAGATTAGGTAGATATATATATAGTTATATATATAAAAATTTACAAATACGCTCTCTCAAGAAAGACACCACTACAGAGCCTAGGTATTCGCTCAACCTACAGCTTTGATACCAAGTGTAACGACCCGACTTCCTATCTCCAGGAAATCGCATCATTTTGGAAGAAAGAAAGGGATAGAAGAAGAAAAGAAAGAGAAAGAAGAACACAACAACATCAGAGAACTCACAGCGGAACGAATAAAATATAATATATCAAATAAAATATTACATAGTATCAGATTACATCAGAGTTACACAACTATACAACACATATTAGACAGTTATAAACATCGGTCTAATTCATACAACTCAAGTACAACAGAAGAAACAGATACCAAACACAGCGGAACCAATATATATCTATACGTCGAAGCCTCCTGCTCCATTACTCCTCCAGAATTCGTCAAGCTAACCTGAATCACTTGACTACTCATACATAATATGAGTACCCAAGAGTTTAATAAAACAGAAAATAAACACTCGGGTCAGACAGGGGTCTGGTGTGAGTAAACGGGTAAAATTGCTTAACTTTAGAAAACCTTTGAAAAGAAAAGGTATCACGTAAGACTTCCCACACATAAACATGGAAAAGTTTTTACCTTACGCTAACCAAAACATTTGATAGGAAATCCAGTGATATTATAATAGTGTCTAGGGTTTTCAAGTAAATAAGAAATAGCCGAAATTGTTACATTTATTAAATTCCAGCTACATAGGTATACAAACAAAACCGTAGGGTCTCGTAGGGAAAATGGGTTTCCATCAATGGCAGGGCTACTGGGGTACCGCCCGTCACAGTACGTGGCCTAGATCACCGTACCGAGGAGCCACCCTAACTCCCCTGCAACACAAGACCGGGACCATTCCTTACTGAACAGTCCCAAACAAGACAACCCCGGCGGTTGTCCGGAATTCAACCGCCCCACACAGCCGAATAAAAAGGGACTTCTAGACAGGGGTAAATCTTGCTCTCCAGTGGGAGCTACCCACGAAGCCTTGCTGCACCTCCCCTGTTTTAGCCATTCCCGGTTGATGAGGCTTGAGGCTGCGATTACCTTTATAGAACACATCTATCTTAGAATGCTCATCGTCCGCCTGACGATGTTCTGAAAGCATTCAATCCATACAAGTTCGTTCCGGGTTCGAACGAAACCGAAGGCACTATCTCGTTGCACTCATATTGGAATCACCCTCAGAGTCAACGACCATAGCCCTTGCACTCTAATCTCCATCTCGAATCTATAAGAACTATTCCGTCAAACTCATTACGGAATCACCCACAGAGTTATACTGACGTATAGCCCTTATACCTCGAGTCTTCACTTGCTCCACTTGGATTAACGACCTAACGTTTAATTGGAATCGATGTGGTTTTCGGATTCCAAATATGTAAACCCGATCCCGGTCTCATCGAAACCAAACGCCATTTTAATGTCCAAGTTGTACTTAAGGGATTTAAACAGTTTAACTTATTCAGGATGATATAAACAGATAGATGCATAACATTATCACAAAAGATAATTCATAACAACATTCATCTCACAAAGCAGCATTCACAACATTGATATCCAAATCATCCAATATCAACCTAACACCCAATATCAATCATCCATTATCATTCAACATCCAATATCAATCATTCAATATCAACCAATCATCCAAAGCAGAATTGATTAACTCTTAATAAGTTTAATTAACCTCTAATTAAATTAATTACTATCCTTTAATCACTTGGATTATCTTACTCCTGCTTCATTGATTTATTACAAATCAATTCATTTATCATTCCTTAATGATCTTCCTAATTAATCTCCCTAGATTAATTATCCTTTAATCATATTCAAGTAATTATCCATAACCATATTCAGTAATTAACCTTTAATTACTATCATTAATTACAATAATTAATGATCCTTCATTGATTAATTAATTACATTAATCTTTAATTAATTACAATTAATTAATCACACTTAAATTAATTACTTTAATTAATTACTTACATTAATTATATTAATTAATAATCTTTACTAATTAATAATCCCTTAATTAATTAAATAATTAACTTGTAATTAATTATCTCATTAACCATAAACAGTAATTAACAATTTGTAATTACTTATCTTAATTAATTAACTTCTTAATTAATTATATTAATCCTTGATTAATAAATCAAATTAATTAATCTTTAATTACTTCATTAAGTAATTATTAAACAATTTAAATTAATAATTAATCCTTAATTAATTACTTAATTGATTACATTTTAATTAATTACACTTGGTAATTAATCTTAACTTAATCACATTCATTAATTAATTACATTAATTAATTAATTAAATTAAATAAGTAAATAACCTTAATTACTTACATAAGTAATTATCTCTAATTACTTTCATTAATCAATTTTGATTACTTTCTTAATTAATTACTTAACAAATAATTAATTCAACATTGAATAATTCTTAATTCATTAACTAATTAATTACTTCATAATTAATTAACTTTAAAACAATTATATTAATTAATTCCTTAATTAATAACATTAAGTGATCTCATTAATCACTTTCATAAATTACTACCATGAGTAACTTCCCTAATTACTTCCCTAAGTAATTAACATTCTAATTACATCCAAGATTTAAACATTTATTACGTCATTATGTAATTACACTTAATTAATCCATAATTAAGTGAATATTAAAAATAAATAAATAATTAACTAATTGTTTAAAATTAATTAAACAATTAATTAATTAATTTCTTATATTTCAAAATCTTTAATTAAGAATTTATTAATCTTAATTAACAAATCATATTTATTAAGTATTCCTGGTTTCATGACAAAATAATTTAAACATATTTATCTTTATAAATATTTTATTTGAAATTAATCAAATTTTAACGACTTAAACAACTTATTATATTTGGTTTTCAAAATTCTAATAATAACCTTGTTTGAAATAAGAAATTGATAAACAAATTTCAAAATTAAAAACCCTTTCAAAATTATTTAATAAAAACTTATTTATAAATTTGAAAGCTTAGTTATTAGACACTTCTTAATAACTTTGATTTTAATATTTTAAATGAAAACATTTCATTTAAATTTACATTTCTTCAAAGTTTAATTAATCTTTACTTACAAAGAATAATGTTTAACTTTTATAAAATTTGTTTACCTTCATAAACCCGTTTATAGTTTAGGGTCTAATTTCTTTTATTCAACTCATATTCACTTTGCAACATTTTCTTTAATTTTACAGTACAAAACATTGCACAGAACTTAATATTCCTAACCCAGTACTAACAGAAATACATTCGACCAAAAACCCGAGAAAATCACTTAAACCACACGAACGAGCACCGAAGATACCCCCAAGTTCCCACGCTTCGAGTCATCCCCGCGACTAACACGAGAACTACTTCGGTCAAACCCCTCTTCCCCAACTGCTCCTCTACCATCGTACACATCGTACACGCGTACATATGCACTGACGCCACAGGCCACCGTGGGTCGTCTCGACCGACGTTGACGATCGTAAGAACCCACGCAAACTCGAATCTAAACCCAGATCGAATAAAAATCATATGAATCAAAATTTGACCCATCAGTCGAAACTGCAGGAAGCACCAACTCCAAAAACCACCCATCACCGATCCTCTCGTCGCTGACTAACCTTGCCGACCCCACCACCAAGTCGCCACTCCAAAGTACATCGTCCACTCCAAAAACTAGCAAGCTCGGTTCAACATACTCGAGACAATTACTCAATGGTCATGCCGAAAGCAACAGCAAACATAAACCCTTTTTCCCCAAGATTCCCTTAATTCACTCAATAGAAAAATAAATTTGCATTTTTTCCAATATCCTCTACATCTAAGCAAGCTTCAACCAAAAATCAGGCTTCGATCGATGTGCCGATCACTGGAAATTCTCAAAACCCCCAAAATCACATAAACCCACATTTCTCATAATTTGTCAAACTAAAAATCATGAAATTGGTATTAAAAATCATGGTTTCTTATCACTAATGCATTCATGAAATCTCAAATCAAAATTAAATAAGTTGATTTTTTTTTTACCAGATGAGAATGTTTCACTGAGTCTTCTGTTTTAAAAGTTATCTGTAAGTTTAAAAATTATGGAAACTACTTTATATCCTTTATTAATCATTAACAAATCAATTTCATTCAACTACTAAAGTCCAATATGAATTATATTTGTAGATATTGAATTTTTTTTTTCAGTAAAACATTTACTGTAACCAACAGAGCAATTTGAATGAAGTAACAGGCAAGCTCAATACACATTCATACCAATTCACTCAGATTCAAGCAAAAGAATTTTGATACAAATAAATATCATCACATGCATGGCAATAAAACCATATCAACCTGTTTTTAAAATTGTT
Organism: Allium cepa; assembly: GCA_030765085.1. Classification (NCBI taxonomy): domain Eukaryota; kingdom Viridiplantae; phylum Streptophyta; class Magnoliopsida; order Asparagales; family Amaryllidaceae; genus Allium; species Allium cepa. Next base: position 15,332,111 of record CM060942.1, read on the forward strand.
TACTCACCTGATATTCAAATATGCAGAGAACAGCACTTGTTCCAGGCCTTGAATCTGGAAAAAAATACTTTGATTTGCTTTTTTTATTATGCTTACTGTGGTTGATTCCTTTTGCATGCTTCACTTAGTTGTTTTTAAACTTGCTGTTGAACAGATTGAATTGCAGGCTTTACATTTTCAGGTTGAATTTCATTTAGTTGCAGATTTGAAGAGCAGATGTGAATTTGCAGCTTTTCACTATGCAGTTTTGAAGATGCATGTTGATTTGCAGACCGCAGAATTGAGTTGCAGTATTCTTTCCAAATTTTACAGGTTTTAATTTGTTTATGTGATAATGAATTTCAGGTAGCATTTGGTTTTTGTTTTGGATTTAGTATCCATTTTCAGGTTTTGGAAAGAATTTCTGATTTGAGCTAAAGAAACAAAGAAGAATTTGTGATAAACTCATTTCTTTTCTAAAAACATTTATCAAAATTAAAATGAAAAAAATAATGCCACTTGTCATTAATTTGCACAAATGTCACAAACATAATTTTAAAAGTTAACAAGTGTTATTAATGTGATTAATAGTATTACACATGTCTTTTAAGTATTTAAAATAAACTTTTATTAAATTTAAATGTAAACATAAACTAAAATGTTTAATTTGCTTTATAAATGAATATTTACATATGTGAATATGAATTAAATCCTTTAAAGAAAATGTTAGAAAAATAATTATAATATAAATAAATCTTATACATGTGTTTTAAAAGAACCTAAACATTATACCTAAACATTTTAAATCTAAACATTTTAAAACAAAACCAAAACAAAACAAGACTTGTTTAAATTCTTTTGAAACTATTCTATTTAAAAATTAAATCACAATCTTATATTTGAAACAATTGAATTAAACTAAATTTTCTTTTGAAAAACATTATTGAATTTAAAACAAAACTTTAAAATTGCAATATTCATTCATATATATTTTATTAATGGATAAAATTAAATTTTCAAAACAAATATCAAATTAGAACATATGCTTACATATATTACAATTTGAAAATTCAACTTTTAATTTAAAACAAAAGATATTTCCATTCACAATATATATCAAACATATATATTATAAATAGAATAAAAATTTATTAGCTTTGGAAAATAACTCTTATCAAAATTGTCAGATTACAATTTATTAACCTTTTAAAAGATTAAATTAACCAATTTAAATTAAAATTATAAAGAAAATCATTAAACCAATTAAATTATTTACACAGATTATTAAATCGATATTGCCCAAAATTCCGGGTCGTTACACTCTGCCAACTCTGAAAACCTCTTTAACAACCGTGTATGCGATGGAGATTCCACAATGAAGTAGGGTGGCGGTGACGTTCTATTAAGGTATATACGTGGACCCGACTCACGTGAGTTGGCATAAGGTGGCTAAAACAGGAGCATTTCTCGTGCCACGGAGGTAGCCCCTCTTATCAGACACACCCCTTTGATATTATATTCTGACTTTTGGATTGATTCGGTGGCCACTTTTTTTTTTATTTTGGAGGTGTGGCTCGATGTGGGCGGTAGTAGCTGTTACGCGTTTCCACCAGCCTGGATGCGTAATTGGCATATCTACCCTAGCATTGCCTTGTGTGTCGTGTCACCTATCCTAGTATGCCTTGTACGAGTTTGGTTTTCTCCCATAATCCATGTGGTATCCTCTGGTGGCTTCTCGATCAGGAGGGACTATGAAACTGGATGGACTACTAGGACTATTACGTGTTAAGGGGAATATAGGATCACTCCTTAACGCTATTTAAAAGTAAGTTTATTTTAATATAGACATTATTATAATAGCGAAATATTACTACATAATAAATAGTTTAAAGGATACTTAGGAGATGTGAATCCGAGCATCTCTTAAGTTACTGCACTCACGTTAACACTGGATAAGAGATGTCAAATCTCGTAAACATCTCTGACGCCGTTATGCACATATTTATTTCGTTTGATTTAACTTACATATGATCTTTTAGTTCTGACTCGAGTGTTTTGTCTTTTCAATTCGCTCGGGTCAGTTTGAGCATTTCAGTATTCGAAGACTTTATTTCTGAAGGATGAAGACGAAGATTTTAGTACTATTATATACTATATTGTTCCACTTCATTCATGTTTTTCCGCTGCATTTATTATTATCCTCTGTTACCTGTAACTTTGATTCTATGTTGTATAAGTATAATCAAATGTTTTGTAAAACAGCTTCATGAACTGTATTTGATTATTACATATTGTCGTTCCGCTGCAAGATTCTGTTTTGTTTCCTTTCTTTCTCCCCTTTTCTTATTTACCCCAAATAACAATTCGCCCTTTTGTATGTTTTGAGTCTAACGTGTGTGGTTTATCATCGATTTAAAGCGTACAAAAAAGGGGATGTTACATCTGGTATCAGAGCTTTGGTTTAGCGATGAACCTTAGCTTTGTGGGGTCTGACTCTTTATTAGTAGGATAGTAATACCCTATGATGAGTCCCTCAGCCTATATATATGAGAGAGCGTATTTTTTAGTGTTATAAAAAGGTTTTGATATTGTGTTAATTTGTCCCGTTTTGTATTTATAAATTCTGGTTGCTGCATAGGATGCTATGACATCAATAGGGATTTCTAAACACTTAATAGGACAAACCGACACAATATTTGTTTTGAAATATAGGTGAATAAAATAATTTTGCCTATTATATTTTCTATATATATAAATAATTTTTTTTATAAATGATATATATTTGGTTGTGATATATTGGTTGTTAGGTAGTGTAATATATAAATATTAGTTTAAGGTAGGATTTGAAGTAAAATAAAATAAATGAAATTGGAAATTTAGAATTTAAGTTCCGGGGTTTTGAAAATTTCATTCGAATGATTTTGGAATATAATAATAATAATATTAGAAGTATTTTCTGATATAAATATTTCAATATAATTTGAAAGAATTGTTTTAAAGAAACTTTTGAAAAGAAATAAGTTCTGTACTCCCTTCTCTATCGCTGGAAAATAATTTCGATGATGAGTGCATGCATAGTCGACATTCATTTTCGAGTTTCGAAGTAGGGAAGGCTACTGTAGTAGTTTACTACAGATTTATTTTGATAAATAAATATAAGTTTTAGTTTGTTTTAAATATAATTATATATATATATACATATGTAAGTTGCAAGTATATACATTTATGTACTATTTTAAAATGATTTGAAATTTAACCCGGTATTTAGTTCTTAAGTTTCCGTTAATTAATAGTTTCAATTATTGTAGTGAAATGGAATGTAACTAATTAATAATTGGAACCTCTAAAGGAAATCAGAGATTAAATGCTAGGTTATGAATGAAGTTACAAGAAAATTTGAAATGTGTAACCTATAAGACAAAAGATTGGATTATTGGGCATTAAATTAATTTAAAAAGAATTGAGATAAACTTGTATAATTTTCAATTGCATTCTTTAACATATATATATATGACTTACCAACTATAAAAAGTTAAAATGTTGAAAGAAAACGCTATGGGAAATTTTACAAGTAAAACTTGAGTAATGAAAGTATTCAATGAAATTGCTTTTATAAAAAGAATTTATGTTATAATTATTGTAAACTTAAGTATGACTGAAAGGCCACTAATTAAATATAATAGAAAAGTTATAAAGAAATGATAATAAATTTAAGTAAATGTCGAAGTTGTCTATAATAAAAATAAGTAGAAAGATGAATACAGGAAATAAATGAAAATAAGTAGTAAATAAATGAATGTAATAGAATAAAATGAAAAAAAATTGTTAGAAGTTAAATGTAAATTTAAAAGACAAATCATTATATGAAAGGGGAAATCAAACAACAAATGTATGAAATGAAGTTAATATAAGTGAACTTGATCTTTTGTTTGAAATTGTTGTTTTTTTGGTTTTTGTAATAAGGTTTTTGTAGTGAAATCTAGAAAGAAATAAAAACTTTATAATTTATAATGAAATAGTGTAAATTGTTGCATTTAGTTATAAAAATTGAAAATAAGTAAGTAAAAGTAATTATTGAATTAACCAATGAAATAATAACCTAAATGAGATGTAATAAGGCTAATCTAAGTTAAATATTAACTATTTTAATAAAGTTACAATTAACGGAATTAATGTAAATGTTATACTTGGCTATAAATCAAATATATGAAAACAAACGTAAATATTGAATTAATTAATGAATTAATATATATTGAATTGTAATTGAATATAATCAATGTTTAGTAAAAAAATTATAACATTGGTTTGGAAATGATTAAACTTGCAAGAATGTGATTGAGAGTTAATGATAACAAACTATTATAAGTTACCTGTTTTGATGGAATTGGAATTGGAAATAAATTTTAATAAATGTGAAAAAATTTACATTAATGTGAAATGTAATACAATGTTTAGGAGTTGTTAAATTGGTGTATATTAAGGTAATGAAGGGGAAAAAAACAAGGTAATTAAGTTTATAGAGTAGTAGTGAACTTAATAAAAAGATTTGAATTGAAACAAATCAATCCATTGAAATCCAATTTATAATAAGTGTAATTATTGTAGCAATTGAAACTAAATATTATGCAATTGAAATAAAGATAAATTGGGAAATAAATTCAAAGTTATGTTAATTGATGGAATAATACGTAATAAGTTGTAATTTGATAGAATCAATGCTAGATATGTAATTATAATAATTGTTGGTTGATAATTAAGTATGAATGTGATTAAATTAGGCAAATAGTGATAATTATTAATTGTTTACCCATTCATTTAATTTATTGAATCAGATCTAAATCAATTGAAACATTTGTTTGTTATTAGTAGCTTATAAGTGAAATTAAACGTTAATGGTAACAATTAGTATAAGTTAGCTATTTATTAAGTACATTAAATTAAAATCGGTAATCAATTGCAATAAATATAAATTAAAAGTTATGTTAGTATAAATTAAGGAAATAATTGAAAATAATGTCAATTTTATTTATAATATCACAGTTGGTTGAATAAAAAGGTATGGAAATAAAGTTTTTTCAATATATTGGAATTTAAATTATGATAACAGGATTAATTGCAATTAAATTTAATTAAATATGTAAATATTACATTAATGGAAATTTAGATGAAATATGAGAATATTAATGTAAACAATCATGAACCAATATTAACTTCATCCTTTGATAATGATGGATTGAACTATTGAGTGAAACGCCAATTAAATGAAATTATGGAAAAATTAAATTTGTAATTTCTACAATTATTGAAACTGAAATTTAAATATGGAAATTAGCGAAATAATTAACGTTGAATTAACATAGAAATTTGTTTTAAGTTTTTATAATTGTCTAAGAAATCAAAAGTGAAAAAATTATAAATTATAGAATTTGGATTGAAATAGTGATTTAATTAATTTAACATTAATTTATTTAATTAACTGGAAAATAACCATTTTGGCCACTAACTCGGATTTCGACGAAACTAGTTTCATCGGATCCGTAACGGTGAATTGTTGTAGGATTTCTAGTTTCATAAAGATCGGATTTGTCGTTTGATCGTACATGCTTGAAATGCCTTGAAATCAATTGAAATAAATTTGAAATAACTTGATTTTATCATAACTTCTTCATACGATGGAATTTTGACTTGAAACCTGTTCCATCGGTTTTAAAATATTTTAAAACATCTAATTTGATATATGGGTTGACGCAATTACGTTCCAGAGTCGAAATGGGCCTTTTGGGCCATTTATCGTTCAATTTTCCAAATCAAATCTGTTCCATCTATTCTATTTTCAGCCTTGCCTATATGTACCTTGCTATAAACCCTAACCTATTACTTATGTTCATTTCTCTTTACGTACAATTCAGCTGTCTCTCCTCCTCAATGACAGACAATCAAATTCTAGATCCAATTGCAATTCAAAACCATATCAAAATTTCGAACTCTTCAAACTATATCATATTTTACATCGTCGGAAAGCTCTCGACGAGCCCATCTCAGATCTATGATTAGTTTTCCAATTTGAGTCCCTGTTCATCAAAAAATTAAGAACAAAGCACGGTCGTTCATCGTCCCGTAATCAACTTCGCCTGATCGTCAATTGGAGGTTACCGTTGCGTGGAGATTGACGAGCGCAACTCATCGCTGCAGTTTGTTGGTCGATTTAACGGTTGGATTTTCATTAAAAATTCACTTAAGGTTTCAAACATCTACCAGCGGTGTAACGACCAGATATTTTCAACCATTCGCATCCATTATAAGTGTATGGGTAGATACTCATGCCGAAATTGAATTGCTCAAAATACCGCGTTGTAAATAAAAATTTGGCAAATCTCAGAATATACAGTAAATAAAAATCACAGATCACAGACACAGAGTATATAAAAATGTAGCGGAAGAAAAAGAGATAGTAGTTCATGAAGCTACTATATAAAATATAAGATACATCAGGGTTAAATAAGATACAACCGAAGAGTAACAAGATACATCAGGTACAAATCAGATACATCACTGAAACACTGGATACTGAAACAAAATAGATGGCTGGATCTTCAAGGAAAGCTCCAACTCTGAAGGTGAATCTTGAATGCTAACTCAATCAATCTGACCCGAGCGTAAAGCAAAACACAAAACCCTCGAGTCAGGACATAAATACTTATAAACTGTAAATCAACTCAAGTGAACAGTAACAAAATGCATCAGTAACTTAAAGGATGCTTGGGACCGCCCATCCTCTAAGGATCCGTTAAACTATTTACTATGTAGTAATATACGCTATGTATGGTAGTGTCTAATCAGTAAAGTATAATCATATAGAAAATAGCGTTAAGGGGATGGTGAACCTTAACGCGGTCGGATCTTTAAAACCAAAATCGTAGTGGGCTCAATATAAGGATATGACACGGCACGCGAGGCAATGCCAGGGTGGATACACCATTTGCACTCCCGGACCGGTGGTGACGGCAAGCCAGCAGCTTCCGCCTACCTCGAACAATACCCCCGAATCAAAGTGGCGCCACCGAATCGAATCACAACAGTAATAGAATAGTTTTCGATGGAGCATGCTCGATGAAAGGGTGCGACCCTTTGTGTAGCCCGGTATAGCTCCTGTTTTAGTCATATATGGCAACTCACGGGAGATGGGTCCACGTAATATATACCTCGAGAACGTCGCCACCATCCTACTTCATTCTGGAATCTCCACCGCGTACACAGTTGTTAAAGTGGTTTTCGGTATTGGCCGGCTATAAGACAATATCCGATCCCGGTCTCTTTAACAACCAATCGTTATTATAACCCGTAGTTATAACTTTAAAACAATATTTTATACTTCAAAATAAAATATCCTTTTCAATCCAAATCTTTATCAAAATAAAGATTAAATCATTTCCAAAACCATTTCAATATATCATAGTAAAATATCTTTCAATTCAAATATTTGTCAAAATAAATATCAAGTCATTTCTAACCATTTCAATATATTAAATTTTCATACCCTTTCAACACTACCTTTCAGTTTCAAAATATCATATCTTTCAGAACTTCTTTTTAAATCATGTTAATATCAAAATGTCCTATCTTTCAAACTTCGTTTTTCAAATCATTTAATATCAAAAATATCATATCTTTCAAAACTTCGTTTCAAATCATTTTAATATATCAAAATATCTTATTCTTTCAAAACTTCATTTTCAAATCATTTTAATATATCAAAATATCGTATCTTTTCAAAACTTCATTCATTTCAAATCATTATTCATTTTATTCAAGCTAAAATACCATTTCAATTCATATTTTAAAACAGTTTATATTCCAAAAATTCTTTTTTTTTTTCATTTCAATGAAGTTATTATGCTTAATAATTAAATTATTAAATTTCCAAAAATTTCAACTTCCAAAGTTCATTTATTCACTTAAGTTTATCAAAACATTGAAAATTCACTTTTCGCATCATTTAGAAAACTCTGCGGAAAGTTACATTCAAAACAGTTCAATTTAACAAAAGACAACGTTTAAAAATGTTGTAATAGAGTTTTCTTAAATTTCAAATAAACTTATTTAAATTCAAAAATCATAGTACTTACAACAATTTCTATAATAGTTTTTTCAATAGCTTTTTTTTTTAGTTCATTATCATCAACTACAGTGTTTATAATAACTGTAATATCATTTGCATTGTAATTAATATCATTTCAAAATTGCAGTCAATTAACTTCAAATATTCAATAAAATTTCTCAACCAGTTATATTTTTATTAAAACATTTTTAACTTATAAATTCATACATTTTCACATTTATAACATCATTTAATTTTCCTCAAGTTTATGATTTTACAGTGTTAAATTTCCATTCAAAAGTCAAGATTTAAAAATAATCCATTTATTAAAATGCAATGTTCAATTTTAAAATCCATTACATTAAATTTCAACTTAACACTTAAGTTCAAATTTTCAAATATAACTTAGTTTTATTTTTATTTGCTTAACTAAAAGTTCACTTTACGTCAATTTCATAAATTTCCAATTCTAGTTATATTTCAAAGTTTCAACTTAAAATATTTATTCATTTCACATTTCAACTTTATTAAAAATCATAAATATGATAAAAATCATTTTAAATTCATTTAAATTCAAATTATCATAAATTTATCATAATTGCATATTCAATTAAATTTTCAATTATAATTAAATCAAAATTTCCAAAATAACTTACGTTCAAAATTTCTAACTTTTTCATTAATTCATTTCACTTACAATTATTCAGAAAATCAATAATATTTTACAAAAATCTTATTTTTATTAAATTTCAAATAAAAATATTATAATAATTAAATTTCTAAAATATTTTAAAATTTTTAGAAAAGCATATTTTAACTACGGGCCTGTATAAAATTTTCTACGCTAGGTAAAGTGATACGGGTAATATATCATTTCAACCCGTAATTTACAAAGAAAATCCGGGTTTTATCATTTCAAACCCGCAATCCCAAGTCAAAATGAAAAATTTAAAACCATTCAGGCCTATCATTTCAGCCCATAACATTTTTTTGCTAACAGGGAACTTGCAGTGTGATCATATGCAGAAATAATATAAACAAGGTCAATATCACAATATACAGTCTGTTTGCGTCAAAATTGGCCACAAACACCCGATAGTCGTGAAAGCACCCGTTTATCAACACATATCAGCAACAATCAATATTGAACTCAGATTTAAGCAACAACAATCACAATAATTCACAGATAACAGTCACAAACACAGGATTTATAGTGGTTCGACGATCTTGCCTAACACTTTGAAGGTTCTCTCTTTATTGATTCACTTGATGATATTAATCGATTACAGTTGATGATAACTTTGAAATCAGAATACAACAGCGATAATGAAGTATGGAATTTAATCCGGCAGAGTCTGGATGTTCAATGGTTGAAGCTCCGAAAGATCCCCTTTTCTGAAGGCTTCAGGGTGCTATTTATAGGCGTAGCAGGCCCAGATCTCGCTCAAACTTCGGGAGACTTCTTCTGGCACGTGAGTGGGCCCACGCGACCGACCCCACCAAGTTTCGACTCGATCTGACATCGATTCGAAGTGATTTCGAACCCATCAAGAAATGGTCCAAACGAGCTGAAACTTCGCAGGAACAATCTTTATCATGTATGGAAGCTACTGTGAAAATTTCGTTGCATTTGGATCAGTGGTTTAGGAGATATGATCGATTCGAATTGAAGTAGCTTGGATGGCTGTGTCGTTCGAACCGATCAATTCGAATCGATTGATTCGAATCGATGCAAACATGCGATAGTGGGTTGACGTGGCGCGCGTTCTTCGAGTCGATCCGGCCTTTCCTCCTTGTTGAGCGCTTCGTCTCCGTGAATCTTGCCGACTTCGTATCGTGGAGCGACACATCATCCAAGTTAGTTGACTTGGTGGATACGAACAAGTGAATGTTCCTGGGTTCGAACGCGACCGATTCGAACCAAGGTATACTCGTGGGTTCGAACTCTATCGATTCGAACAAGATCGGTTCGAAGCGACTTGGATTTGAAGCTGGTGGGCTTGAATGGATTCGAACATACTTGAGAGAATGGACTCGAACTAAGGCATACGAGGATGGGCTCGACTCGATGGCTTCGAAGGTGATGGTTTCGAAGCTAATGGAGTCGAAGTTGATGGTTGTGAGGCAGGCACTAATTGATGGATTCGAACGAGATGGGTTCGAACATAACCTCTGGCCATCGATTCGAACCACGGGTACCCTATGGGTTCGAAACGAAAAAAGGGCTATCTTTCTCAAATTGAAACCATCATGTCTTGAGCATACGAACTCGGATTGACTTGAAACTTGAAACGCTGGCTTCTACAGCTTTGCTTGTTATGCCTTATCAATTGTGGCCTGATCCGGGCTCGGACAAAATTCATCGATATCCATAGTGAAGTGAAGTACAACCAATCTCTGAGACGAACTGCCATTTGTTTTCGAACAATCTTTTGGTATCATGGCTTTGCCAAAACGCGGGATAACATTTGCCCCCCAAAACATGCCTTGCGGTAGGAAGGTGTGCTTTGCAATGCCTTGAGTTGGATGTTCATATCCCATCACCAACCTGTAAAGAATTTTATAGTCTCATATGTCCTCCAATGACGATCGTTCGGGATCGAGCTATTTGGGATGAAGCGCGGCCGTTCATGGTCAAGCGCCTAACTTCAAATGACGATCGTTTGTGATCGAGTCACTTGAGGTGAAGTGCGACCGTACGCGGTCAAGCGCATAAATCCATGCGTCGATCGTTCGGGATCGAGTTATCTGCAGTGAAATGTGACCGTTCAAGGTCAACCGCTTAACTTCAAATGACGATTGTTCGTGATCGAGTCATTCGAGGTAAAGTGCGACAGTGCGCGGTCAAGTGGTGGACCTCAAATAACGACCGTTCGCGATCGAGCCATTTGAGGTGAGATGAGTTGTGCCGTTCCGGGCGAGTCGTGCCTGTTCGAGGCGAGTTGTGACCCTTCACGATCGTGTGCTGTTCGAGGCGTTTTTGTGACTGTTCGAGGTCGGGTGTTGTTCGTGACGAGTTGTGACTGTTCGAAGTCGAGTGCCGTTCGTGGCGAGTGGTGACTGTTCGGAGTCGAGTGCCGTTCGCGGCGAGAAAGTGTGCCCGGGAGGGCTTGGTATTATCGATTCCAGGTTCACGTTCGCGTGGGTCCCTGGATCGTTTGTCAGGGCGGTTTATCGCCATCTCAGAGCATGCCTAAGGACCGTTCGCGACCCCGTACAAGTGTAAGTAGCTTAGCCATTTCAGAATCATCAAAATCAAATATCTATTCAACAGGTGAATTTTAAAAATAGAAATGTCCAAACAAATCAAGTATAAATGTCCAAATAAAAATGAAACAAAAGCAAAGCAAGGATGTCAAAGTGTAAATTCTCACAACGATAGGGTTAATAGCCATTTAGAGCATGCCTGTGGACCGTTCGCGATCTCGTACATGTGTAAATGATTAACACGCGTTAGTGAGAGGTTTACTACTTGTTCATCGTTATTTCAATCAATTGATGATCAAACGGTGTCGCGGTTCAGGGCCACCCCTGGCTGATGTGGACGGTGGCCGCTCTGGCTCCACCGCTGAAGCTCGTCTCCTCACATATTGAAGGAGCATACCATTCCCGATATGCCCTTCCACCTCGTCCTTCAGATGCCTACAATCATTAGTGTTATGACCATTTAATTCATGAAATACACAAAACTTATCTGATCTCCTTTCGTCAGAAGTTGGATCCCTCCATATCGGTCTACGATAGGGAACCTGCTCTTTGGTATCCTGATAAATCTGCTCCAAACTCTCAGTCAGCTCGGTGTAAGTAGTGAATCGCGGCTCCCTCCGTTGCCGTTTTGACTTGTCATTATAATCCTCAGCCCTTCGTTTTCCTTTATCCTTGTCTAAGTCCATTTCGAGAGGCTTTTTCTCTTTAAGCACGTAAACTTCTATTCCCTCTCCCTCTTCTCTTTCTTCATTCGCATCCTCTAATCGTAGAAACTTTTCTGCCTCATTGTAAAATTCCTCTAGATCCACAGGTGGATCCTTAGTCAATGAATTTTTGAACTTTGTGCCATCAGCTACTCCGGACACAGCTGCCATCACCACCATAGATGGATCTGCTCGATCCACCGAAGCCACTGCTGCATTGAATCGTGCTAGATAACTTCTCAAGGTCTCTCCGGCTTTCTGCTTTTGGGTCGCCAAAGTCATAACATTCTTGGGTCTCGTAATGTGAACCCTGAATTGCCTCATAAATCTCTCAATTAAACCGTTCCATGTTCCGATGGATCCATTCTCCAATTGTCTAAACCACAATGCTACAATATCCGCCAAGTACAATGGAAAGCACTGGGCCATAACCTCCTCTGATGCCCCCCAGCACTTCCATATGCCTCATATACTTCGTTAGATGAACTGTGGGATTCGTTCTCCCGTCGTACATGTCTAATGATGGTAACTTGAAATCCGGTGGGTTCCTAGCTCGTCTGATTGCTGGAATAAAAGGACTCCTATTAACATCCTCCAAATCTTTGTTTACCAAACCGCCTCTCATAGCTCTTCTAACCATTTCTGCCAACTTGTCATCGTCTCCGAGATGCAATCTCCGTTCATTACTTTCAACCTTCCCCCTGAGTCCACGAGGGAATTCTGGGATCTGCCCCCTTGACTGAGCGTTCACTCCTCTGCTACTCCTCGCTTGGGTGGACGCATCTCTATCTCTCTTAGGGATTGGATCAGCATTCTCTATGTGTGTTTCCCCTACTCCAGGTGCTACGTTGGACGGTCCTGCTCCGTTCTGAACTCCGGTTACTCCTTGATTCTGTGCTCCAAGGTGCCCTATTTGCTGGAACAAACTCTGGATCAGCTCCTCCTGTTTTTTCATCATTGTCTCCATCTCGTCCCTAGTGATGAAGATTGAAGCTTGGTTTGCTCCTGAAGAAGCCTCTTGACTTCCTTGGTGTTCACTTCTCTCTGGCCTTTGTTTCTTACTTGTTTGTCTCGTCATGGTTCTTAGATCTAAATCTTTAAGCTTTCAAATTTCAATTATCCTGAATCAGCTGTTCTCAGTGAAAGCACCAAAATGTTTGCGTCAAAATTGACCACAAACACCCGATAGTCGTGAAAGCACCCGTTTATCAACACAGATCAGCAACAATCAATATTGAACTCAGATTTGAGCAACAACAATCACAATAATTTACAGTTAACAGTCACAAACACAGGATTTATAGTGGTTCAGCGATCTTGCCTACGTCCACTTTGAAGGTTCTCTCTTTATTGATTCACATGATGATATTAATCGATTACAGTTGATGATAACTTTGAAATCTGAATACAACAGCGATAATGAAATATGGAATTCAATCCGGCAGAGTCTGGATGTTCAATGGTGGAAGCTCCGAAAGATCCCCTTTTCTGAAGGCTTCAGGGTGCTATTTATAGGCGTAGGAGGCCCAGATCTCGCTCAAACTTCGGGAGACTTCTTCTGGCACGTGATTGTCCCACGCGACCGACCCCACCAAGTTTCGACTCGATCTGACATCGATTCGAAGTGATTTCGAACCCATCAAGAAATGGTCCAATCGAGCTGAAACTTGGCAGGAACAATCTTTATCATGTATGGAAGCTACTGTGAAAATTTCGTTGCATTTGGATCAGTGGTTTAGGAGATATGATCGATTCGAATTGAAGTAGCTTGGATGGCCGTGTCGTTCGAACCGATCAATTCAAATCGATTGATTCGAATAGATGCAAACATGCGATAGTGGGTTGACGTGGTGCACGTTCTTCGAGTCGATCAGGCCTTTCCTCCTTGTTGAGCGCTTCGTCTCCGTGAATCTTGCCGACTTCGTATCGTGGAGCGACACGTCATCCAAGTTAGTTGACTTGGTGGATATTAACAAGTGAATGTTCCTGGGTTCGAACGCGACCGATTCGAACCAAGGTATACTCGTGGGTTCGAACTCGATCGATTCGAACAAGATCGGTTCGAAGCGACTTGGATTCGAAGCTGGTGAGCTTGAATGGATTCGAACATACTTGCGAGAATGGACTCAAACTAAGGCATACGAGGATGGGCTCGACTCGATGGATTCGAAGGTGATGGTTTCGAAGCTAATGGAGTCGAAGTTGATGGTTGTGAGGCAGGCACTGGTTGATGGATTCGAACTAGATGGGTTCGAACATAACCTCCGGCCATCGATTCGAACCACGGGTACCCTATGGGTTCGAAACGAACAAAGGGCTATCTTTCTCAAATTGAAACCATCATGTCTTGAGCATACGAACTCGGATTGACTTGAAACTTGAAACGCTGGCTTCTACAGCTTTGCTTGTCATGCCTTATCAATTGTGGCCTGATCCGAGCTCGGACAAAATTAATCGATATCCATAGCAAAGTGAAGTACAACCAATCTCTGAGAGGAACTGCCATTTGTTTTCGAACAATCTTTTGGTATCACGGCTTTGACAAAAAGCGGGATAACACAGTCATATATCAGATGTCAGGTGAAAATTAACAGTTTTAACATGGTAATAATATGGTAATAACATGGCATAGCATATCATATGATCATCATTAACTTGCATAAACATTTTTTATTACTAAACACTTGTCGTCAATTCACTTTTCATAAGTATAAATGTCAGAGTGAGAAAGACTCACTTTTTCAAGCTGAAGACCAAAACAACAAACATAAGTGCGATTCCAAAAGCACGACAAGCACGATATAGCATGACTTTTGATTTGAATGAATAGACAGCCTTGATATTTGTCTTGTAAACAATAACCAAAACAAGACAATATACACATAAATATTCAACGTAAAACAATGTTGAAACAATGAAAATACGAAGCAACAAAGGAATAGATTACTTGATCTTGCTTTAACCATTCAAATGCTTGGCCTAGGAGGTTCTTGGGTTCATCCATGATGATGATATAGCTCAGGTTTGGCACCATAACTCACGGCTAGAAGGAGTATGGAGTGGTAGGGTTATAACATGAAGCATACAATTGATCAAGGCAACATATATGAAGTATTTGAGCACAACAAGGCTCGGCCTTGGGTCAAGTGGGGCTTGGCCATACTTGTACAGGTTTGGAAAGTATATGGAGGGGGTGTGGGGAGGTCTAGAAAAGGTGGTGGTGGCGGCCTATGGTGGTGGCCAAGGTGGTGGATGAAGATATGAAGTGATAGGGTGGCTATCATGAATGTTTCAAGGCTTTATGCATTGTTTTTGTGGAGTTTTGGTTCATGGAGTCTTGGCCATGTCAATTTCAGATCTGGACAGAGGCTAAGATGAAGTGTAGTGGTGGTAGCAAGGTGGTGGTCGTGGCTAGAGGTGGTGGCCATGGTGGAGTATGAAGGTGGTGAAGTAATAGTGGTGGCTAGGGCATTGTTTTGGACATTATTTGCAATTTTGTGGAGTTTTGTCACCAAGGGAGGTGTGGCCATGGATGGATCTGAAATGATGGCTAGAGGTGATGCCAAGGAAGAGTGGCAGGGGATGGTGGAGAGTATGGTGGTGATGGTGGGTGGTAGAGGCCAAGCAATACACATGAGAAAACAAGGCAAAATATAAGAAAACAATGGAAAAAGAAGAGCAAAAAGAAGAGGAAAAGAGGAGCCATTACCAAGCCTTTCTAGCCGTGAAAAATGAAGTGGAGAGGAATGTTTTCATGTAAACATAAGGTAAGAAATGCACAGCTACAATAAAGAAAGGAACGGTCAAAGGAAATTAAATCTATTAATTGGAAAAGAAACGGAAGAAGAAACATTAAAACGGGTTTACGTTTCTTTGCTTTCAAACCTTTTAAACTTCCTATATATATTCATATACATCTTAAATAACTGAAAACGCTTATAAATTTCAGTTAGAATTGGAAAATATAAAAGATAAACAAAATATTAATAATTAATTATTAATTAGATATGATTAAAATAAGAAAAATGGCATAGAAAAATGAAAACTAGACTTAGGAATTAGAAATAACTACAATACACTTTGGAAAAAATTTCTTAAATTTAAATACATGTAAAATGAATAAAATAAAGTAAAACACAGCAATAAAAGTGAATGTATAAAATAAATCAATAAATTGATGTATTAATTGCAAAAAGAAACGGATAAAACGCCTTTACGTTTCAGGCTTTTAAGATCTCTTAACTTTCTAAACCTTTTGCATTTCCTTTTCTTTTTAATTTTATAAAAACAAAATAAACTCAGAAATTTTATTTAAAACCGAAACTAAGTAAGAATAAAATAAAATAAATAATTTATTTTAAGTAAAATAGAAAAAGGAAATAAGAAATTGCTTAAAATAGCAACCCTGACATAAAAATTACAAGAAAATCTCCAATGACTTTGGAAAATTTATTACTTCACAAAAAAAAATATTATAACACAAAAATTTGAATTAAAAATGGTTTTAAAACATTTTCAAGATAAAATAATAATTTAATTTTTATTAAATAGAAAGTTAAATAAAGAAAAATGAAGTAAATACCAACTAGGCTTTATAAATTGAAATAAATTCAAATAAACTTTAGAAAAATTATATTATCATTTTAAAAATACTTAAAAGTCAAAATATACATAATATAACATATAATCACATATTAAATAAAATATAACAAAGAAGAAGTAATTTATACAATTTAAAATAGTCATTGTTAAATAACTCTATATACGCACAATATTGTAAAGGGTATAACTTTCACAATTTACATCCAAATTCAACGAAACGAAAAGTAGCGTTCTTAGAATTTTATGTACTTTCATAATAAAAGAAAAAAATTAAAATTTTAAACTTTTAAAAAATTAAGTTGAAAGTCACAGTTTGACTATTTTGACCAAAATCAGCATTTCAGGCAAATATTCAACTTGCACAAGTTTGGAATTATAACTCATATAAAAATCAAGATTATATTTAAATAATAAATTTAATCATTTCAAATAAGTAAATATTTTTTTTAATCAAAATCTTACATTAAAAGTAATTAAAATATACAATAAAATAATTACAAAATACAGGGTTGTTACACTCTCCCCCACTCAAAACTTTTCGTCCCCGAAAAGGAATGAGGTATGGAAGGGCACAGAAAAGATAGAGTGAAATAGGATTAAAATAAGATGACAAGAAGATTGAAGTTATACCTGATAACTGTTGTTATAGGTAAGTTTTACAAGGTGGAGGTGATCTTTCCTAGATCCTCCAGAATCAAGAACTCAAGCACGCAAAATAGATTCAAATGAGTACCAAAGATTATCAAAGATTATAGAAAGATGCCTATACCAGTCTATAGCAAGATAAGGATGATAAGGACAACCAAAAGATAGTTTGAAAACAAAATAGGGAAATAAATTTGAAAGCATGGAAATTTCAACTTAAACAGAGAATAAATCTTTACACAAGTTAAATAAATCTTAACTATCTCAAATTTCATTATCTTATTATCCAATCATCTAAAATTAACCATTTTTAAAACCATGGGTTTGAAAAATAATCATTTATTACACTCACAGTGTACTTAATAAATTTTATTCTTCTTTATTCCTAATCAAAATTATTCCTCTCAATATATTTATCACTCATGTTAAATATATTTACACTTTTTTTATAACTACTTTCTTTTATTCTTAGTTCTTTTAACATCATTTTATTGTAAGTCATTCAATTACCCTTTATTATATTTACCTCTGTTAATCATTTTATAATTAAAATTTAAGTGTATAACATTTATTATAACTACTCAAATTTTATTTATAAAATCTTTTTATATCGTATATTATCCAATTACATTTTTAACTTCTGAAATTTTGGTAAGTTATATTTGAATGCAATTGTATTATACAAATAAAATTTCCAATTCAATCATTTCAAGCTTAAATCATTTATTCAAAAAAAAATTCTTTTTATAACTGAAATATTCTTTAAAAATAGAATTTAAGATTAAATTTCCGATTTCTTCAGACCATTTAGAGATAAGAAATAATATATATACGTATATAATATGTCAAATCAAATTTCAATTATATATATATATATATATATATATTATAAATCAAGCCATATTTTAGAAATTCAAATCTATTTAATTTCCCAAAACAAAGCTGTAGCAAGACTACAGAACAGTCTCTTAACTTCGAAACTCGAAAATGAACGTCGATGATGTCGCGATCATCACCGAAGTTATTTTCCAGCGACAAAGAGAAAAGCATTAATTTTAAACCTTTAAAAATTCTTTGAAAACATATTCTATTCAAAATACTTTAAATAATATAACCTTTTAAAACTTTAAACCAAAGTTCGAAATAATCGGAATTTAAATCCTCAAATTCTTGTTTTAAAATCATTTCAGTTCCCAAATAAATTTATAAACAAATATTTATAGATCTATTTGTAGAACAATAAATGATAAATCAAGTATTATCATTTCAAATTATCAGTTTAAATCATTTCACTAAGTTCCATAAATTTACTTATATATCAAAATTTGTTTCATTAACCAAATTTTTTTTAAATATATTGTGTCTGTTTGTTCTGTCAAAGTGTTTTGGAAATCTTATCGATAGCGCTGATCAGACGTATCGATCAGAAACCCAACTCAACATCAACAACATAAACAACATAATATATAAAACATTTTAATTTTAAATACTAGTTTACAAATACACTATACATGAATAGATTTTCAAAGAACGGTAAAGATTCAAATTTTTGATTAGCACAAATCAAAGGAGATTATGATTTAAAAATAAGTTGGAAATAGGGATGACATGATTAAATAACAGAATAGGAAGATGGATAAGCTTATATAAATCACGGGCAACCTTAACCGGGTCAACCGTGACTTAAAGAATAAGATCAATGTTGATTTTTCTAGGGTAAATCTACATTCAATCTCAAGAGTTAGAGTTTGAAATAACAAAAGATATTAGCATCTAAACCAAGGATAGATAAGAATCTTGGTGAATCGATGCTAACTGCAAAGGAGTTTTCCCCCTTTTCAATTAAATTTGAAATTGGCGTGATCGCCGACTCACTAGAAAGATCATTCGAAGCGGAGTTATGGGTTACTCCAAAATCAAAAGAAGTTGAATAGTGAGGGATACGAATGGATTTTGGAACCGTAGCGAATGTTCCAAAACTCAACGGAATCGAGTCAAAAGGGAGAGATTCAAACTCGAATGAAAGTGATTCTGTAAATACATTCACTCCATATGCTGAGTTTTGCCTAGAGCTACCAAAGCTCTGATACCAATTGTAACGACCAGATATTTTCAACCATTCGCATCCATTATAAGTGTGTGGGTAGACACTCATGCCGAAATTGAATTGCTCAAAATATCACGTTGTAAATAAAAATTTGGCAAATCTCAGAATATACAGTAAATAAAAATCACAGATCACAGACACAGAGTACATAAAAATGCAGCGGAAGAAAAAGAGATAGTAGTTCATGAAGCTACATATAAAATATAAGATACATCAGGGTTAAATAAGATACAACCGAAGAGTAACAAGATACATCAGGTACAAATCGGATACATCACTGAAACACTGGATACTGAAACAAAATAGATGGCTGGATCTTCAAGGAAAGCTCCAACTCCGAAGGCGAATCTTGAATGCTAACTCAATCAATCTGACCCGAGCGCAAAGCAAAACACAAAACCCTCGAGTCAGGACATAAATACTTATAAACTATAAATCAACTCAAGTGAAGAGTAACAAAATGCATCAGTAACTTAAAGGATGCTTGGGACCGCCCATCCTCTAAGGATCCGTTAAACTATTTACTATGTAGTAATATACGCTATATACGGTAGTGTCTAATCAGTAAAGTATAATCATGTAGAAAATAGCGTTAAGGGGATGGTGAACCTTAACGCGGTCGGATCTTTAAAACCAAAATCGTAGTGGGCTCGATATAAGGATATGACACGGCACGCGAGGCAATGCCAGGGTGGATACACCGTTTGCACTCCCGGACCGGTGGTGACGGCAAGCCAGCAGCTTCTGCCCACCACGAACAATACCCCCGAATCAAAGTGGCGCCACCGAATCGAATCACAACAGTAATAGAATAGTTTTCGATGGAGCATGCTCGATGAAAGGGTGCGACCCTTTGTGTAGCCCGGTATAGCTCCTGTTTTAGTCATATATGCCAACTCACGGGAGTTGGGACCACGTAATATAAACCTCGAGAACGTCGCCACCATCCTACTTCATTCTGGAATCTCCACCGCGTACAAAGTTGTTAAAGTGGTTTTCGGTATTGGCCGGCTATAAGACAATATCCGATCCCGGTCTCTTTAACAACCAATCGTTATTATAACCCGTAGTTATAACTTTAAAACAATATTTTATACTTCAAAATAAAATATCCTTTTCAATCCAAATCTTTATCAAAATAAAGATTAAATCATTTCCAAAATCATTTCAATATATCATCGTAAAATATCTTTCAATTCAAATATTTATCAAAATAAATATCAAGTCATTTCTAACCATTTCAATATATTAAATTTTCATACCCTTTCAACACTACCTTTCAGTTTCAAAATATCATATCTTTCAGAACTTCTTTTTAAATCATGTTAATGTCAAAATGTCCTATCTTTCAAACTCCGTTTTTCAAATCATTTAATATCAAAAATATCATATCTTTCAAAACTTCGTTTCAAATCATTTTAATATATCAAAATATCATATTCTTTCAAAACTTCATTTTCAAATCATTTTAATATATCAAAATATCGTATCTTTTCAAAACTTCATTCATTTCAAATCATTATTCAATCTAAAATACCATTTCAATTCATATTTTAAAACAGTTTATATTCCAAAAATTCTTTTTTTTTTCATTTCAATGAAGTTATTATGCTTAATAATTAAATTATTAAATTTCCAAAAATTTCAACTTCCAAAGTTCATTTATTCACTTAAGTTTATCAAAACAGTGAAAATTCACTTTTCGCATCATTTAGAAAACTCTGCGGAAAGTTACATTCAAAACAGTTCAATTTAACAAAAGACAATGTTTAAAAATGTTGTAATAGAGTTTTCTTAAATTTCAAATAAACTTATTTAAATTCAAAAATCATAGTACTTACAACAATTTCTATAATAGTTTTTTCAATAGCTTTTTTTTTTAGTTCATTATCATCAACTACAGTGTTTATAATTGTTGTAATATCATTTACATTGTAATTAATATCATTTCAAAAATGCGGTCAATTAACTTCAAATATTCAATAAAATTTCTCAACCAGTTATATTTTTATTAAAACATTTTTAACTTATAAAGTCATACATTTTCACATTTATAACATCATTTAATTTTCCTCAAGTTTATGATTTTACAGTGTTAAATTTCCATCCAAAAGTCAAGATTTAATAATAATCCACTTATTAAAATGCAATGTTCAATTTTAAAATCCATTACATTAAATTTCAACTTAACACTTAAGTTCAAATTTTCAAATATAACTTAGTTTTATTTTTATTTGCTTAACTAAAAGTTCACCTTACGTCAATTTCATAAATTTCCAATTCTAGTTATATTTCAAAGTTTCAGCTTAAAATATTTATTCATTTCACATTTCAACTTTATTAAAAATCATAAATATGATAAAAATCATTTTAAATTCATTTAAATTCAAATTATCATAAATTATCATAATTTCATATTCAATTAAATTTCCAATTATAATTAAATCAAAATTTCCAAAGTAACTTACGTTCAAAATTTCTAACTTTTTCATTAATTCATTTCACTTACAATTATTCAGAAAATCAATAATATTTCACAAAAATCTTATTTTTATTAAATTTCAAATCAAAATATTATAATAATTAAATTTCTAAAATATTTTAAAATTTTAGAAAAGCATATTTTAACTACGGGCCTGTATAAAATTTTCTACGCTAGGTAAAGTGATACGGGTAATATATCATTTCAACCCGTAATTTACAAAGAAAATCCGGGTTTTATCATTTCAAACCCGCAATCCCAAGTAAAAATGAAAATTCTAAAACCATTCAGGCCTATCATTTCAGCCCATAACATTTTTTTCTAACAGGGAACTTGCAGTGTGATCATATGCAGAAATAATATAAACAAGGTCAATATCACAATATACAGTCATATATCAGATGTCAGGTGAAAATTAACAGTTTTAACATGGTAATAATATGGTAATAACATGGCATAGCATATCATATGATCATCATTAACTTGCATAAACATTTTTTATTACTAAACACTTGTCATCAATTCACTTTTCATAAGTGTAAATGTCAGAGTGAGAAAGACTCACTTTTTCAAGCTGAAGACCAAAACAACAAACACAAGTGCAATTCCAGAAGCATGACAAGAACGATATAGCATGACTTTTGATTTGAATGAATGGAGAGCCTTGATATTTGTCTTGTAAACAATAACCAAAACAAGACAATATACACATAAATATTCAACGCAAAACAATGTTGAAACAATGAAAATACGAAGCAACAAAGAAATAGATTACTTGACCTTGCTTTAACCATTCAAATGCTTAGCCTAGGAGGTTCTTGGGTTCAGCCACAATGATGATATAGCTCAAGTTTGGCACCATAACTCACGGCTAGAAGGAGTATGGAGTGGTAGGGTTATAACATGAAGCATACAATTGATCAAGGCAACATATATGAAGTTTTTGAGCACAACAAGGCTCGGCCTTGGGTCAAGTGGGGCTTGGCCATACTTGTACAGGTTTGGACAGTAGATCGAGGGGTGTGGGGACGTCTGGAAAAGGTGGTGGTGGCGGCCTATGGTGGTGGCCAAGGTGGTGGATGAATATATGAAGTGATAGGGTGGCTATCATGAATGTTTCAAGGCTTTACGCATTGTTTTTGTGGAGTTTTGGTTCATGGAGTCTTGGCCATGTCAATTTCAGATCTGGACAGAGGCTAAGATGAAGTGTAGTGGTGGTAGCAAGGTGGTGGTCGTGGCTAGAGGTGGTGGCCATGGTGGAGTATGAAGGTGGTGAAGTAATAGTGGTGGCTAGGGCATTGTTTTGGACATTATTTGCAATTTTGTGGAGTTTTGTCACCAAGGGAGGTGTGGCCATGGATGGATCTGAAATGATAGCTGGAGGTGATGCCAAGGAAGAGTGGTAGGGGATGGTGGAGAGTATGGTGGTGATGGTGGGTGGTAGAGGCCAAGCAATACACATGAGAAAACAAGGCAAAATATAAGAAAACAATGGAAAAAGAAGAGCAAAAAGAAGAGGAAAAGAGGAGCCATTACCAAACCTTTCTAGCCGAGAAAAATGAAGTGGAGAGGAATGTTTTCACGTGAAAATAAGGTAAGAAATGCACAGCTACAATAAAGAAAGGAACGGTCAAAGGAAATTAAATCTATTAATTGGAAAAGAAACGGAAGAAGAAACGTTAAAACGGTTTTACGTTTCTTTGCTTTCAAACCTTTTAAACTTCCTATATATATTCATATACATCTTAAATAACTGAAAACACTTATAAATTTCAGTTAGAATTCGAAAATATAACAGATAAACAAAATATTAATAATTAATTATTAATTAGATATGATTAAAATAAGAAAAATGGCATAGAAAAATGAAAACTAGACTTAGGAATTAGAAATAACTTCAATACACTTTGGAAAAACTTTCTTAAATTTAAATACATGTAAAATGAATAAAATAAAGTAAAACATAGCAATAAAGTGAATGTATAAAATAAATCAATAAATTGATGTATTAATTGCAAAAAGAAACGGATAAAACGCCTTTACGTTTCAGGCTTTTAAGATCTCTTAACTTTCTAAACCTTTTGCATTTCCTTTTCTTTTTAATTTTATAAAAACAAAATAAACTCAGAAATGTTATTTAAAACCGAAACTAAGTAAGAATAGAATAAAATAAATAATTTATTTTAAGTAAAATAGAAAAAGGAAATAAGAAATTGCTTAAAATAGCAACCCTGACATAAAAATTACAAGAAAATCTCCAATGACTTTGGAAAATTTATTACTTCACAAAAAAAAAAATTATAACACAAATTTTTTTAATTAAAAATGGTTTTAAAACATTTTTAAGGTAAAATAATAATTTAATTTTTATAAATAGAAAGTTAAATAAAGAAAAATGCAGTAAATACCAAATAGGCTTTATAAATTGAAATAAATTCAAATAAACTTTAGAAAAATTATATTATCATTTTAAAAATACTTAAAAGTCAAAATATACATAATATAACATATAATCACATGTTAAATAAAATATAAAAAAGAATAAGTAATTTATACAATTTAAAATAGTCATTGTTAAATAACCCTATATACGCACAATATTGTAAAGGGTATAACTTTCACAATTTACATCCAAATTCAACGAAACGAAAAGTGGTGTTCTTAGAATTTTATGTACTTTCATAATAAAAGAAAAAAATTAAAATTTTAAACTTTTAAAAATTTAAGTTGAAAGTCACAGTTTGACTATTTTGACCAAAATCAGCATTTCAGGCAAATATTCAACTTACACAAGTTTGGAATTATAACTCATATAAAAATCAAGACTATATTTAAATAACAAATTTAATCATTTCAAATAAGTAAAATAAGTTTTTTTAAATCAAAATCTTACATTAAAAATAATTAAAATATACAATAAAATAATTACAAAATACGGGGTTGTTACAAGCGGCTGCCTTTTTTTCGCGCGTTCTGGTGGTCGCGACCTGGATGTGGGGTCGCGTGATGATGGGGGCACGTGGAGGTGGTGGCGGCTCTGGCAGGTCACGTCTACATGGCAGCGAACGAGGTATCAGCGACGGGGTTCCATTCTTTGTTGCGTGCGTGCGTTGATGTTGCCTGGAGCGTGTCCAAGAGCGAAGTGATGACGTGATGGTTCATTGATTTCTTTTTTTATTTCATTTACTTTTATATCAATTTTGTTTCCAATCTTCTAACTCGAATAAATTCCAAACACGAGTTCGGATTTGGACGCGGTTTTCTCCGCTAGTTTCGTATTGGGATTGCGGACACTTTGGTGCTGGTTTGGGCGAATTCTGAGACTTTTCAAAATTTGGGTTTAAATTGGATTTAAATTCAATTTAAATTTGGAAGGTGAGTGTTTGAACCCACTCACAACTTCTAAAATTTCTTATGTTTGTTAAATTGATTAATATGCGATTAAAAATTTATTTATGACTGTTTGGCATATTTTTAATCATCATCTCGGTTAAATTGAATTTATTTGAATTAAATTGTTATTAAATTTATTATTGCATATAAACTGCCAGTTAAATTGTTAATTTTCTTTTGAATATAAACTGCCAGTAAATACCTATTGTTTATTATCTGTTTATATTGATGTTATGGATTTAATTGGATGATAATTGTGATAAATGGTTTATGAGTGAATGCTGATGAATGCATGTTGTATTTTATATTGTTATAAAATGCAAGTTGTTATGCATTTTTTCATTCGCGATTGCGGTTTGAAATGATATATAACCGTATTTTTATTTTAAATTACGAATTGAAATGATAAATATCTGTATCACTTGACGATAGGGTAGAAAATAATGTACAAACACCGTGGTCTATATATAAAAATATTTTGAAATGATTTTCTATGGTTTTTCAAAGAAATATATGGTTTTATGAGATATTTATTTGGATATTCTATAAATGTTATTTTATATATAGTTAAATTCTTGGTTTTAAGCTATGTATAATATTGGTTTAAAGTATAAAAGAAAATTAATAATAAAGTTTGATTTTATTAGTATATAATATGGTTAATTATTTATTTAAATTATATTTCTAGAGTTTATAATAACTTAAATGAGAATAAGGTGGGAAGATAAATATGAAATTGATTTGAAATTTAATAAAATTGAGATTTTAAAGGTATGATTTTTATAACTAGATTTTGGTTTAAGATGAATTAAACTAATATTTCAAGCATAAACAAACTGAAGGAAATATTTAGTTATTTGTAATTTGTGTTTTATTTAAATGGTAATGGATTTATTATGCAAATATTTCAAACTAAATAATAGAACATTGAATTGTTGAATCGTAATTACCAACCTTAGTTTCAAAACTAATCAATCCTTTGAAGTGTTCCTTTTGTGTTGCGTCAAGGATTTTTTTGGGTTTCATTGTTAATGCACAAGGAATTGAAGCTAACCCAGAAAAGATTCAAGTTATTTGAGACATACAAGTGCCTAGAACTATATAGCAAGTGCAAAGCTTGAATGGAAAAGTGGCCGCGCTGAGTGGATTCATATCCATAGGCATAGATAAGTGTATTCCTTTCTTCGATGTAATAAAGAAAGGAAAGAGAAATTTCGAATGGACACCCAGCTGCGAGGATGCTTTTCGAGCTCTAGTAAGGCATTTGGAAAGTCCCCAGTGTTGTCATAGCCGTTAGACCATGAAGTGTTGTATGTGTACTTGGCCGTTTCCCAACATGCCATCAGTACGGCATTGGTTCGCGAGGAAGACCGATTTCAAAAGCCGTTGTACTACGTCAGTAAACATTTAACGAGGGAAGAGAGAAATTATTCTAAAATTGAAAAAATGGCTTATTTCTTGGTGATTGCATCATGCAAGATCTGTCCATATTTTCAGGCAGACTCGATCAGTGTTTATACCGATCAACCCTTGCAACATGTACTCCAACAACCAGAAACATCTAGAAGGATGTTAAAATGGAATATCGAGTTGAGTCAGTTCGATATTACCTACCTGCCACGAAGGGCCATGCAAGGGCAAGCGCTAGCAGACTTCACCACTGAATTCACTGTGTCGGACGAACCAAGCAGCCATGATGTCACTCCCCCATTCTATGGAAACTATACACCAACGGGGCATCTAATGACCATTGTTCCGAGGCTGGTATAATTCTTGTAACTCCTAAAAACCAATTGATTTGTTACGCTTTAAAGCTCGATTTCCTAGCTATAAATAACAAAGCTGAATATGAGGCATTGATTGCTGGCTTGAAACTTATAAGGGAACTTGGAATAAAATCGGTTGAAATCTTTTATGACTCGCAACTGGTGGTGTACCAAGTGCGAGGGGACTATCGAGCAAAGGGACAAAACTTGCGCCATACCTTACTTGGGTTCTAGAACTGTTACCAGATCTAGAATATTATGATATCTCGCATGTCACGCATGAACAAAACAGAGAAGCCGATTCATTGGCCAAATTTTAAAGTACTGGTACAGCAAATGGGATTTGTTCCCTCAAAACCTTACATGCTTCGAGTATAAATGTGATGGAGATAGATTTTGTGTTAGAAACAAAAATCGAGACGGAATCATGGATGATCCCATTTAAGCAATACTTGCTACATGGGGTCTTACCCGAAAGAAAGAACACAAGACGGCAAATCATTCTTAGAGCTTTGCGATATGTAATACAGGACAGTATAATGTATCGAAAGGAATTTTCGGCCCCCTTACTCTGGTGCATTGCCCATAGTGAGATAAAAAGAGTCCTAAAGGAAGTCCATAAAGGAGAATGCGGTAACCACACTAGATGGCAGACCTTAGCAAAGAAAATCCTTCGCCGTGGATACTATTGGCCGACTATAAACTGGGATGCTGCAGACTACGTAAGGAGATTGACAAATGCCAGAAGTATGCAAAAATCCCGAGAGCTCCGCCGGTGGAACTCACACAAATGGTTAGTCCCTAGCCATTTTCCATATGGGGGATCAGTATAATCGGTTCTTTATCCATATCCAAAGGTGGTTCAAAATACGCAATAGTTGCAGTCGATTACTTTACCAAGTAGGCAGAAGCAGAGCCCTTAGCCACAATCACCACCAAGAAGGTCATTATTTTCGTTGTACGAAATGTTATGTGCCATTTTAGCCTCCTGGGGACTATCATTACGGACAACGGAACTCAATTCTAAAGTAGGGAGTTCAAAGAATTTCGTCAAAAGTATGGCATTGAAAAAAGGTTTGCAGCAATTTCTCATCCAAAAGTCAATGGACAAGTAGAAGTCGTGAACAAAATAATCAAGTCCATATTGAAAAAGCATTTGGAAAAGGCTAGAGACAAGTGGATAGATGAACTTCCAATAGCACTTTGGGCTTACAAAACGACCAACAAGTCCGCGACTGGCTACACTCCATTCGCATTGGCATATGGCATGGAAGCTGTTATACCCGTGGAACATGATGTTCCTTCACATTGAGTAACTCATTATGACCCTAAGACGAATCAGGATCTTTTACTGGAATCACTGGACTTTGTTGATGAAAAACGTGAAGAAGCTGATTTAATGGTGGCTGCATATATACACCGAGTCACTATATATTATAATGAAAAAGTCCGACGAGAACCTTTGATCCAAGCGATCTCGTTTTGAAACGAGTTTTCCCGGTCCCATCGCATATGAATCCCACATGGGAAGATCCATACGTCATTGAACGGAGGCTTGGAGCGGGAACTTTCAAGCTAGCGACTGTTGATGGCGCGACACTCCCCCGAGCATGCAACGGCGAGTATCTATGGCATTACTATACCTAGTCTATTTCTTACGTATCTTTGTTGCAATTATTTCCAGTATATTTTTATTTCGTTGATTCTTAGTTTTCGGCAGTAATAAGAAAATTTAGTTTGGTTTCATTAATAAAGGCTTGAAGCCATCTTTTCAATGAATATTGATATTTCCACGTATTATAATTCTATGGCAAAAACCTAGAGTTACATTATTTTGTCTGACGTACGAACGCACACAAACAATTAAAATCTCCAAGTCCCCATAGTGAGGACTGGAGTACTCTAAGTTCCCAGAATGCGGACTAAATTATAAATGACTTGAAATCTCCAAGTCCCCAGAGTGCAGACCGGAGTACTCTAAGTCCCCAGAGTGCAGACTAGAGTAAAAACGAGTTGAAATCTCCAAGTCGTCGAAGGGCGGACTAGAGTGCTCTTAGTCCATAAAGTGCAGACTAGAGTATAAACGACTTGAAATCTCCAAGTCCTCGGAGTGTGAGCCGGAGTACTCTAAGTCCCTAGAGTGCGGACTAGAGTATAAACGACTTAAAATATCATAGTCTCAAAGTGCGGACTGAAGTACTCTATGTCCCCAGAGTGCGGACTAGAGTATAAAGGACTTAAAATCTCCAAGTCCCCGGAGTGCAGACTGGGGTACTCTAAGTCCCCAGAGTGCGGACTAGAGTATAAACGACTTGAAATCTCCAAGTCCCCGGAGTGCGGACCGAAGTACTCTAAGTCCCTACAGTGTAGACTAGAGCATAAATGACTTAAAATCTCCAAGTCCCTGGAGTGCGGACTGGAGCACTCTAAGTCCCCAGAGTGCTGACTGGAGTATAAACGACTTAAAATCTTCAAGTCCCCGCAGTGTGGACAGGAGTACTCTAAGTCCCCAGAGTGCGGACAAGATTATAAACGACTTGAAATCTCCAAGTCCCTGGAGTGCGGACTGGAGTACTCTAAGTCCCCAGAGGGCGGACTAGAGTATAAACGACTTGAAATTTCCAAGACACCGAAGTGTGGACTGGAGTACTCTGAGTCCTCAGAGTGCGGACTAGAGTATAAACCACTTGAAATCTCCAAGTCCCCGTACTGCTGACTGGAGTACTCTAACTTTCCAGAGTGCGGACTAGAGTATAAACGACTTGAAATCTCCAAGTCCCGTGAGTGCGGACTGGAGAACTCTATGCAGACTAGAGTATAGACGACTTGAAATCTCCAAGTCCCTGGAGTGCGGAGTGGAGTATTCTGAGTCCCCAGGGTCCAGACTAGATATAAATGACTCGAAATCTCCAAGTCCCTGGAGTGCGGACTGGAGTACTATGAGTCCTCAGGGTGCGGACTAGAGTATAAATGACTCGAAATCTTCAAGTCCCCAGAGTGCATACTGGAGTACTCTGAGTCCCTAGAGTGCGGACTAAAAATATTCTAAGTACCCAAAGCATGAAACAGAGGATTTATGATTCCCAAAAAACCTCCGAGTCATATTGAAGTGAACTGGGATTTATGTAACTCATAAGATTTTGGATCTCCACCACAGTTATACACTAAGCTGAATGATGAAAGTCATTTGAAAGGCAAAGAAACTAAATGTTATTTATCAATCCTAAATGAGGTTCCACAACAATCCCTCCAAAACTCAGAGTCAAAAGTTTATTTACATTGGCAATGAAAATAAATAAAAATAATTACGTAAATCTAGGCTAACTCACATTGAACGAGTGTAACAACCACTTCTTTGGCTTCTTCTCCTTCCTTGTTTTCACATATGACTCCTCCCCCATACGTTTTCGTTTGGATGCTTTGCTTTCTGGGGAAGTAACATCCGAGGAAGGAAGAGGAACTTCCAGTGGCCTAGACCCACTAGGGAGAATGACCTTCGAAGGCCTGTTCAAAGGATCGTCAAGTTCCATAACCTTGGGCTCGACTTTGATCTCAACTTTCATTTTCTTCTCCTCCACAAGCTGCTCCTTCATGGTTACTTTGGAAGTATGTACGAACGCACCTGTAATCTCAACTTCGTAATTTTCTTTGACGGGAGATGAAGTTTCATACTTGTCCTCTTCAAGCGCCGTAATCACTTGAGCATCAGGATCGGGAGTCTCTCTCGCTTGAATGGCCTCACTCGTCTTCTCCTTCTTCTCTGTGGCGTCATCACTCCTTGGAGTTGGCTTAGTATTAGAATGACCTACACGAAATCATAAGAAACAAATGTTAGAATACATTAACTACTTGTCGAAAACAATGGTATTTTGAGCTTTAACAAAAAAAAGTTATTTGCCGGTTTCTGGTTGGCTCTCAACTGTCCTGAGAGTTTCACCCTCTGCAATGGGAGACAAAGCATGAATATCAATGCCAGGATCTTCTGGGTCGTAGCCAACGTGCTGCTCGAAGGGATCAAAGGCTGGGCGACTAGTCGGTTGAGTAGGGGCAGGAGCTGGAGACTCGATTCTGGACGGACCGGCAATGTCGTTCTTTCCTTTTGACAAGGAAGAGTCTTTGTTATAAAGAGCTTTCGTCGTAGACAAGTCCGAAAGCTCGTTTCCTCAGAGAAATTCCTTTACTAAGGCATCTTCCTATACCTCTTCAATGCCCAATTCAATTTTTTAATCTTTATCAAAGTCTCCCATGCTTAGCTAGAGATTCGAGGTAACCCTTGCTGAAGAATGTTAAGTCATGATGCATGAGAACTCGGGCACCATACTCGGCTATAAGAGAATTGAACATGCACTTGATCTCCTCCCTTCCATCCTCCGTAGCCGCCTCAAGGCGAGAAGCAATCTCCATGGATGCTATTGTTTTGACCTCTTCAGAGGCATCATCCATCAGCGCCCTGACTTTGGAGAGTTCGTCGACGAGCTTTGTCTTCAAGAATCGCGTAGCAACAATCTCATTGCAATATCATTGCGACTCCTCCTGAGCAGCGGTCTTTCTTCTTTCTCTTTGAAGAGTAACACTTCCAACTCTTTAACTCGCTGAGCGAGTGCATCCCTCTTTTTCTGAACGGAATCTTTCTCTAAAGCCAAGGCGCGATAGCGTTAACCGCTTCATCAGTTTCTTTCTTATGCATGGCCTCCAGACGATTAACTGCCCCAGTTGTGTCTTGGGCGGTTTTATGAGTGGTTTCAAACTGAGACTTGTATGAGAGAAGCTCTTCATCCTGGGTATTAATGATGTCTTTGTCGTGAATGGCTTTGAGCTTCAGACGATCAATTACATGTTTGCGTTCGATGGAAACTTCTGACACTTTCTCTGCCAAATGAAAAAATGCGTCATGATAAACGTATACATCATTGCTGCAAGCGATTGCACTTTGTTTGATGCGCCCTGGAATGTGATGAATCGCTGGAAGAACTTTTAGACCATCGAAGCATATTTTTGGAAATGTGGCCTTGAGCTAAGTAAGTCTTTCCTCTATCGACGGATCATGTGTAGGAGCGGGAGGAGATTGCCTAGAGACCCCAGATGTTTTGTGAATGTTCTCGGGAGTGCCTAGTACTAGATGAACTAGAATGTTGGTCTCCGTGAGCCTCAGGTTGGGACCCTTTATGCATAGATTTCTCCTTGCCTTGCTCTATTTGAAAAGGAGGATCGCGAGCGTAGGAAGATTGTCTGTATGTTTTTCTTCGATAAGATGAATCTTGGGGGCGATAGTCTCGATTGTCAGTGTCATCTCTGTCTTGACATTTGCCGAAGCCCGAATCCTGACCAGAATGTTGAAAATAGATGACCCACGAAGACGGTCGAGTCCATAAGTATGCCCCATATCACCTGCGTAGAAATTGAATGACGACAAGTTAGAAAAAAATAGAATGATGGCTAAAGTTTAAGTGCAAAGTGAAGTGCACATGTCAGTATGTGTCCTAGTGTTTCCCCCTAATGGACCAATTTTTTGGCTTTACTTATCGAAGTTTTCTCTCCTTGATTTTGGGCTTGAACGCTATCATCTCCTTTCACGGACGAGTAATGTTTTGGGGCTTTCGGGTCGTCAAAACCATAATTAAGCAAATCGTCGGGACTAGTGAGGTCCAACAAGCCTTTCGAAGAACTCTCTAAGTGTTGAGGAGAAGGCACTCTCCCAAGCAGAGCGATTATAACCATAGAGATTCCACCCGTTCTTCCTCAATTTTTAAGCCAATTTATTCTTTCTGTCCGAAAGGGGAGGCGTTACTTTGATATCTTAAACATCAACTACAGGCTGCCGAGCGAGACTAATGTTCTCACCCGGTACTTCGGACACTTTAGCTTCTCTAATCTCCCCCTCCTCTGGTGTGTCAGGGGCACCGCGTGATGGAGGCCCTACTAGACTTTTGCCATTGTCCAAGGCAGGTCTAGATGAAGTGACATCGTAAGGGAGACTTATTCGATGATCTTCTGCCAACAGCCCAAATTTTGAGAGCGATTCATTTGAAATTATAGATCTAATGTCCTGGTCTGCCGCAGGGACAGTTCGGATAGCTTCAACGGCCCCGGAGCCTTCGGGACGTGGGCCGACACTTGTAGAAAATCGACGAAAGGTTTAGGAAGAATGCATTCCATGGCACACACGACTATTAATCTAGACAAGGAACTTATTCCCCTCCGGCCGTCTCCTCGTGAAACCGGGGACGGCGCATGTAAAACCATTCTTGCTTGTAGTTAGCGAATTTGCTCCACGCCCCTGTAAGGATTTTGCACTGGTTGTACGGCTCAAGGAATATGAAAGATGGATTGTTAGACCACCTCTTGACACGATAAATATAGTTGATGTCGCCGGGAGTGGGGAGACTAAGTAGAATGCTCATGAAGAGAATACACGTGCCGTATAAAAATGTGTGGGTGTTGGGATGTAACTATGATGGGGCGATCTCCATATATTGCAACACATCATGTAGGAAGGAGTTGAATGGTGGCACGCTACCAACCCAGCACATGAACTTGTTGTGGGAAGTACACCCGGCAGGGGGCAGGTGGGGGCGATCTTGCCCTGATGGGACCAGTACATCGTTGAAAGGAATTCCGTGTATTGAACATAATCGATGAAGGGCACTTTCATTGATTCTCAAAGCTTGAGAATCGACTGGATTATCTAGGAAGATCGCTGCATCTAGGGCATCGGGAGCCAGTCAACAGATGCAACTGTGGGATTTGGAATATCTTGTATATGAGTAGTCGATGGATTCGAAGTTCTAAACTACTTCTTGTTAAGAAGTTGGCTAGGATGTATATGAGAATGTAGCAGAACTCGACTTTCTAGACATCTCTAATAAGTGTTGAATGTGAAAAAACACATGTTCGAATTATACTTGAAAAACAATCAACATTAGACATAACAACAAAAATACTCCCCTGTGTGGTGCGTGAACTAGTGCAATCGTTCGAGTATAAGTGTCAAAGGATTAAAAGTCATGAAGATGATAAAGTAAAGTAAAGTACAAGTGTCCAGTG
Source organism: Allium cepa (assembly GCA_030765085.1). Classification (NCBI taxonomy): domain Eukaryota; kingdom Viridiplantae; phylum Streptophyta; class Magnoliopsida; order Asparagales; family Amaryllidaceae; genus Allium; species Allium cepa. The sequence goes on from CM060942.1 coordinate 15,366,138, forward strand.
ATGATTTTAAGTTTTGAGCTCAGATGTTGGCACTATATGTCGAAGGTTATTGTCTGTTTTTATCGAGCTAAAATCAGGTTTATAATTATTGAGACAGGGGAATTATCAGTCTGGATTGGTTGATATGCTTGTTTGCTTAAATTTTTGTCTTTGTTTTTGTCATATGTTTAGGCAAAGAAAGTGAGTCAAGTCAACATGAACTATGCTCGAGCTGGAATGGTTTCGACTATTATTGCCTACTTCAAGATTAAATGTCGAGTGACACTCAAAAGACTCGACTAAACAAGCACCTAAACTCTCTCACACCCAAAGGCTCAATACCAGCCGGATCGCTCGACACACTAAACCCAACTCTTACTTCTCTCCTACATACCCTCTTCACCGTTCGACATGCAGGAGTCATGCCGAGCCGTGGTCATACTGAGCCGCATCGCTCGGCACACTGAACCCAACCGTTACTTCTCTCCAGCACTCCCTCTTCAACGTTCGGCATGCGAAAGTCATACGAGCCACAACAGTACGTTCTCCGCCAACTCACTTCTCCGAGTAACCTAAACACCTTTCTAAGTGGCTAGTCGAACGTCACTCCTACCCATACACCAGGCTCAACCAACACTTCCTAATCTAGCTAATTCCTACTGAGCCAACCGTGCTTCCTCTTCCCTCAGTCAACAACCCAACATGAACCTACATCCTAAAATCCTACGGCATATTCTTCCTTCCTCCTCTCCATCTAACCATAAGGAATGTTTGAACCTTGGATTGATCTTCCTCATCTAGACGACTTCTACTGTTTGTAGTTTGAAAGAAAGTTATGAATTCAACTCTCGTACAAAAACCCTAATAAGGAGAGTCATATAAGTGAAAAATTCATACCTAAGGAAACGGCTCGAAACTTAAGGAAATACTGGATTTGGAATTGAAAACCATTTAGATTCGTTGTTGGGAGAGGTTGTGAGGTAACATACTAGACTAGGGGAGAAAAGAAAGATTGACCTGTTAGTAGGAGTTTGGAGGAAGGCGAGTTCGAAAGTCTTATAGAAGGGAAGTAAAATCAAAAAGGAGAAAAAGGAGAAGTATTGGCTTATATAGGAAAGAGGGGGGCGAACAGGAATCAACCCGTGGAACCGGTCATGATATCTCGATGGTTCGGCATACAAGACCCTGCTCAGCATTCAGGCCTCGCTCGGCATGCAGGCCTCGCTCGGCATTCAGGCCTCGCTCGGCATTCAGGCCTCGATTGGCATTTAGGAGATCATAAGAATCCACTATTGAGAAGTCAGATCAAGGGCTTAAAAGAAAAATTGGATTGCTCATGGTTCAAAGCGCATCATGCTGATTCACACGATATGCTTTGGGTGGCAGATGTTACCCAGTAACTTGTCTTGGGTATGACGTACCGGTTATTGACCTGAGTGCCACCGTTCGACATCCCTCATTTGACCACCAGCGATCGGCTAGGGTGACTCGGCACTTGGTCGCTCGGCATAGGCATGCCACTTGGCTTAAGTGTTGTTCGGCCAGATCATGTCGCTCGGCATTTATCCCTAACTCGCCATTAAAGGCCTCACTCGGTATAGGCATGCTGCTCGGCCTAAGAGACTCGCTCGGCAAAAGTACATCGCCCGGTATACAAGCCTCGCTTGGCATACAGGCCTTTGTCAGCATACAGGCCTCGTTCGCCCCGAATGCATACCTCGTTCGGCATACGAATGCCGTTCGGCCTGGATATGTGGCACGGTACGCGAGTGTCGTTCAGCAAGCATACCTTGGCCTGGGTAATGTGGCACGACATAAGGTTTCTATTTGGCACGCATACACCGTTCGACATTCTTTGGTGCAAACACCGTCGCTCGGCCTAACGCCCTCGCTCGGCATTCTCTGCTTCAAACTGCCATTCGGCATCCCTGGCTCGACGCATGCTAAAGGAGTTAACAAGTTGTCTAGCCCACAACAAACTCAGGGCATTCGACAGAATTTTACCTCGAGTGACTTGATGATCGCTACAGACATTTCTCGACCGGCATCTTTTGCTCAACAATAGCCGTTCGGCATCCCTCGCTCCGCAACAGCTATTCGGTATCTCTGGCTCGGTGCACATAAGCAACTTACTATCGGCCGTAGTATCTTGCCCCTGGGCCCGTAAAGGAAGTCCGGCCTATCTTCGCCTATAAATAGAGGGGCAGGAGCATAGTGAAAGGGACCTTTTTTCGAAAACACTATGGAGACTCTACTACTTTGAAGACTTAGTCTTTTCAATTAGAACTTGTATTCAAATCATTAGTGTACGGATTGTATCTGTATTCGATTATTTATGAGAGCAATAAAGATTAAACTCAAAACGGACATAGACAGATACGTCGAACAACTATAAATCTTGTGTTTTAGTTTCTTACAGTTATCATTACGTTCTACTATGTTTTTGTCCTCAGTTTAATTTACTTTCTTCATTAATCTCTCTACATAATCCTTCTTAAGGGTGTTAGTGACCAATTTTGGTGCTAACATATATAGTACCACAATCTCGCCCGTACTGGAAGTTGTCAGAGGGCACTCCATAGGTATGGCACAAAAGAAACTTGTATAAGGCACGCTAGGGTAGGTGACACGGCACAACAAGGAAATGACATGGTAGATATACCAATTACACTATCGGACCATTGGAAACGCATAGCTGCAACTACCGCCCAACTCGGAACACAGTCTCGAGTAAAAATCGAAGGGTGGCCACCAAATAAATCACAAAGTCAGAATATAGATCGATGAAGTGTGCCCGATCGGAGGAATGATCTCACTTGGCTCATCAATTGCTCCTGTTTTAGCTACCTTAAGCCAAGTCATGGGAGTCGGGTCATGTATATACCTCGTATAGGATCGTTGTAACGACCCATAAATTTTTGATAATTAAATTTGTTAATTTAATAAGATTTTGGTAATTAAACTTGGAAGAAACAAATGAATAATAATAAGAATTAAAGGTAATAATATTAATATAAGTCAACTATTAATTATTTGAATGTAATTCCAAATAAATGGAATAATGATTGTTATACTTGGTTATAAAATTGAATAAAAGAAATAAATGTAAAACAAATTTTAACTTTGTTTATGGAATAATTGGTTTAAATAAAAAGGGATTGAAATCGAATCAAATCAATTTATTGGAACTAAGTATGAATAATTTAATCAATTACAATTGGAATTAAACACTGCATTTGATAAGATAATTTACAATGAATTGATATAGAGATTTGTTTTAGAGGATTTTAAATTACTAAGTGGTTAAGGTGATAGAAATTGTGAATTATAAATTTGAATTGAAAGCGATTTAATTAATTTAATATTAATTTATTTAATTAGTTGAAATATAGCCATTTTGGCCACTTACTCGGATTTCGACGAACTAGTTTCATCAGATCTGCAATGGTGAATTATTATAGGATTTCAAGTTTCGTGATGATTGGACATGTCGTTTGATCGTACGGGGTCGAAAGCCTAGAAATCGATTTAATTAAAATCAAATTTGGAACAAGTTGATTTTAATATAACTTCTTCATATGATGGAATTAGGACTTGAAACCTATTCCATTGAATTTGAAATCATCAAAAACATCTATTTTCATATATGGGAAGACCCATTTTCGTTCCGGAGTTTAAACGGGCTTATCGGGTGTTTATCGTTCATCAATCTCGTCTGTTCTTTCTGTTTTCATCTATTCATATAAATAGCTCGGTATAAACCCTAGGTCATTTCTTATTTAAATTGTCTGTATATACATTTCCTTCTTAAACCCTCATTCCAATGGCAGACATAACCTAATTGCCAAACCTCAAATTCAATTTCAAAACCAAATCAAAAATTCAAACTCCGCAAACTATATCGAATTATATATCGATTTGAAGCTCCCGACGAGCGCAAGTCAAATATGCTGTTTATTCTTTGATTCAGGTCTCTTTCTGTCCAGAAATCACGGATTAAGTCAGATCGTTCGTTTTGTCTTGATTGTCTTCAACGGATCGTCAAATCAATGATACCACGGCCTGGAGATTGCCTTGCGAAGTTCATTGGCGTGCCTTGTTCAGGGTTTCAATGGCTAGATAGGGGAAATAATTCAATTACGGTTAGGTTTTGGGTGGCGATGGCTGGGTTTTTGGGTGACATTCGGTGTCCTGGTTGACCTGGAGGGAGGCGCGGTTGGGGCGTGCAGTTCGAAGTGTGGTGGCGTGGCTGTGCTCGTCGAAGGCGTTCGATTCTAGGGTTCTCTTATGTCGGCCAGTAGCTGTAGATGTGCGTTCGAGAGTGTTGAGTTCCACGTGCTAGGGCTGCTGTAGAAGATAGGTGACATGGACATTATCTTTTATTTTTATTATTTTCATTTATTTAAATTTCGTTTTCAAATGTTCTAAAAGCATTAACTTCTGCATACGAGGTCCAATTCACACGCAGTTTCTTGCGTTGTGATCGTATCGAAATTCTAGACATTTTGACGCTTGTTTGGATGTATTCGGAGACTGTTTGAATTTTGGGTTCAAATTGGATTTAAATTCAATTTAAATTCAAACGTGAGTGTTTTAACCCATTCAAAACTTCCAAAATCTCTTATGTTTTTTAAATTAAATTTATGATGTGATTAAGAATTTATTTATGACTGTTTGGTACATTTTGAATCATCATCTCAGTTAATTTGAATTTATTTGAATTAAATCGTTATTTAATTTATTATTGAATATAAATTGCTAGTTAAATACCTGTTATTGATTATCAGTTCTATATTGATATTTATTGATTGATTTGGATGATGTTTGTAATGGATGTTGGTTGTTGATATTGGATGAATGGATGCTGTATTTTGTATCGTTATAAACTGCGAGTTCACTATGGGTTGAAATAATACATACCCGAATAACCTATAGATTAAGGAAAAATCGTTATGGGTTGAAATGATAGAATCGAGTGATTTTATGGATTTTTTTATTAAATTCGAGATTGCAGTTTGAAATGATATATAACCGTAAAATTTTAAATTGCAGATTGAAATGATAAATATCTGTATCACTTGATCGCAGCATAGAAGGTTATGTACGGACACCTGATTGGTTAAATTAAATGATTTTAAAATCCTTAAATTTTTGAATTTAATAAAATGGTATTTTGAGATGGAAATTTGATTTATATAAGTTGAAGTATTATTGAAAAATCAAGTTTTCCGTTGAAATGTGATTGGGTTTAGAAAGGCATTTCTATGAGAAATTTAGTTGGAAGTTTGAAGTTAAACTTTTAAGTATAAATGAATTTTCTATCGAAACTGAGTAATTAAATTTGTTTGAAAAATAACTTTGAAATATTTTTGGAATTGGAGTGATTCAAATTGATATTTGAACATGGATTGAAACCGATTTGAAATTCGATCGTTATTGAAATTTGAAAATTGAAAGGTTTGGTAATTGGGTTTGTCGATTTGGAAATTTAAATTGGTCCAAATGTGTTGGAATGAATAGATAGTATAATTTGATATAAATTCCAAATTCATGTTTTAATATAAAATGCTTTAAAACATATTATTTTAAAATTTCAAATTGTTAAGGTTTTCAAATTTATTTAACTATTTTACCAATATTAACTATATATGTTATTTTGATCTATTTTAAACTAATTTAATTCATTTTAAAAACCAATTAAACCCTTTTAATTTGTTTTAAATCTAATTAATATATTTTAATTATATTTAATCTAATTTAAATCTATTTAAGTAACATAAATCAACTTAAAAGTATTTACCTATAATTAAAATGTTTAGAGCATTTTAACTATTAGAACAATTTAAACTAATTTCTAAATTTCCAAACTAAGAACGTGCAAGAGTTTATATTCATTTCAATTGGTTTAAAAAGAGAATAAGGTTAAATGACGATATAACCTAAGTTGGAATTTTTAATGTTACAATAAATCGAAACGATGATTTTGAAGCAAGGAATTAACCTGTTTTGGAAATATGACTTTTGGAAGAAATATGATTTGAAAGTGGTATAGTTTTTGAGAACACGATATTTTGATATAAATTGTTAATTTGACTTTGAAAGAAAATATAATTATCGAACTATGATTTCAAAGGCGAATATGATTTTGAAAGTTAGTAATGATTTCAGAAGTGATATGATTTGAATTAAATATGATATTTTGATATCAATTATGAAATAATTTCGAAAATGTAAAAGAACCGTCTGTTGTATAATAAGTGATTGGTTGTCAAAGTGACCGGGATTGGATGTTGTTATACTCTCTACCAATACCCCAAACCACTTTGACAACTGTGTACGCGATAGAGATTTCTGAATGAAGTAGGATGGTGTAATGATCCTATGTGTGGTATATACATGGACGCGACTCCCGTGAGTTGGCATATGGTGGCTAAAACAGGAGCAATTGACGGTCCATGTGAGGTCATTCGTCCGATCAGGCACACTTCATTGATACTATTGTAACGACCCAGAATTTTGAAGAATTTAATTTAAAAATATTTAATTAATTTTAAATATTTGAATGATGGTTTGGATTGAATTTTCAATATAACTTTGAATTTGGCGATTAAATTATAGAATTTAATCTATTGAAAGCTGAATAAAAATTTGAAACTTCAATTCTAAGCCAATTAAAAATATTTCAAAAGTTTGTAAAATTCATATTGATAATACTGAAGATAATAGAAGCTTCAGAATTGAATTTGAAAGTGGATTGTTCAGTTTCGAAATTTAATCGTTCGAATCGATATTAAAAAATAGCCGTCCGAGGCGCAGTCTCGGAATTCGACGAAACCAGTTCCATTGGGTCCGGAATATTGAATTATTGCCGGATTTCAAATTTCGTATTTTTCGGATTTGATATGTGAGCACACGGTGAGTAAACGCGTTGAAATTTCAACGAATTCAATTTAAATTTAAAATTTAAATTAGTCAACAACATCAGTACACGTTCTTCCTTAAAACACTCTCCATTGTTTCAGCTACAACCACGCCTATAATCACGAAATAAATCGTGCCAAACATACTTCGTTCGACTTTAAGTACCTCGTCTCTCCCTCATTTCCTCAGATTCAAACGCAAAATCTCAGAAAAATTTATCATGGCCGATACCCTAAAATCTATTCCTTTTTCCTTCAGTAAATCGCAAGCCTCTCCTATTTCCCCCCCCCCCCAAATCAGCAAATCAAGGCCGAAGAAAAAAAATGGAGGCCGAAGCCCTAAATCCAATCGCGCGCGATAGAGGCGCACGTGATGGTGGAGCGGCATCAAGCGGAGGACAGTCGCGTTCGAGCGCGCGATGCTCGCGAGTGGAGGAGATGTGGTTCATACACGTTGTCAGGTGGAGTCGCGTTCGAGCGCACGCGTGCTCGCGCGTGGGAACGGAGGCTGCGGCGGCATCGGCTGGAGGTGGTGTCGCAGTGGGGTGTGGCCGCGTGAATGAAGGACGATAGGCGGCGACTTCAATGGTTTCGCAGTTTCGAGTGGGGCGGCGGCGCTCGAAGGTTGGTGGGTCGTGGCAGTGGGTCGCGAAGGCAACAGCGAGGTATTCCATTTAATTTAATTAATAAACATTTATATAATACATATATATTGAAAAACACACATATATATACTGCAAGTTTAAAGAATTTTAAATTTTTGAATCTATTTAAAAAAAATCTGTAGACATATATATATATATATATATATATATATATATATATATATATATATAAGTAGACAGTGAAAAAAAAAATTAAGATTCAACAGTTGTTTTAATTTAAATTTAAATATATGCGAAACTTGTTTAAATTAATTATTTTAGAAATGGTAAAAGGATATTAGTCTAAAATATAATTTTTGGTTAATTAAATTTATTAAATAGGAATTTGTTTCTAAGATTTAATAGTTGCTAAAAAAAAAAGAAAAAAAAGAAATTTAGTTCAATTTAAAATTTCTAATTAGAATTATTTTAAAAGATAATTGTAGTTAAATAAATTTATTTAAGTAAATTTAGTTGAAATTTAAATTTGAATTAGACAAATTGTTAAGAGTAATATGTTTGAAATTAAAAGGAATTTTATTGTTTATTTAAATTTTAAATAGTTAGATTTAAAAATTAGCTTGACAAAATTTATTTGTTTGTTTTAGTGACTAAAAGATATATTATCAAAGGAAAATTTATTTAAATAAATAGTTAGTTAAGAAAGTTATTAAAAGAAATTTAAATTTTTAGTTAAACAAATTATTTAAAAGAAATTGATTTTAAGATATTAATTTAGAGTAAAATAATTAGTAGGTTTAATTTATAAAAAGGAAATTCAGTTCAATTGGAAATCTCTAGTTAAAATTATTTTAAAAGGACAAAATTAGTTTAAATAAATTTATTAAAGGAGAAAATTTGTTTAAATAAATTTATTAAACGAGAAATTGGTTTAAACGAAACTATGAGTTAATTTAACTATTAAAATGAAACCATGGGATAATTTAATTACCAAAGGTTAATATATTAAATTTAGTTTTGAAAATTAAATTTTTAGTTAAAAAAATTGAATTTATAATTGATTAAGTTATTGAAATGAGATTTTGGTTGAAAGGAAAATAATTTTATTAAAGAAAAAATTAGTTGAGTTAGAATTTATAAAAAGGAAATTAAGTTCAATGGGAAATTTCTAGTTATGATTATTTTCAAAAGGAAAATTAATTTAAATAGATAGTTAGTTAAGAAAGTTTATTAAAAGAAATTTAAATTTCTAGTCAAACAAATTTATAAATAAAAAAAAATTGATTTAAAGATATCAATTTTAAGTAAAATGAGTGATTAAGCCCAAATTAAGTTATAAACTAGTTAAATCAAATGAAAATTTATTATTCGATTATTTCGAATATTAATAAATTGTGTAAATATTTATACAAGGTATAAATGAAGAAAAAAAGTTGAATTGGAAGTGGATTGCAAAATAAGAGCAAGGTGAGAACTTCTCACCCAAAAGGAATCTCTGTTGTTTATTTAAATTTTAAATAGTTAAATCTAAAATTTGATTGACTGTGTTGATTGAATGCTTGAATGATGATTGTTATATATATATATATATATATATATATATATATATATATATATATATATATATATTGGATGTGAATAGACCATATACGCCGTTAGTAAGCGGAGGTTATTTATTACACACATATACCGCGACATTTCACCTCGAAGTGGAATTGGTATTATATATTATATATAGCAATATATATATATATATATTGGCATATGTATATATTGCAGTTGATTGATTTCCCGCATTTTCTTTTAGCGGATGAGACCCTATTGCGCCGTTAGTAAGCGGATATATATTTATAAAATCCCATGTACCGCGATATTCCGTCTTGAAACGGAATGGTATTGTGCTAATGTCTGTGGATGCAGGGAAACAGTTTGGAGGGATCCAACTGGATTCCTCACAAATAATTATTTGATTCATATATTGTGATATTTGATTGTTATCATGGATGATATATGATGTTTGAAAGTTGTGATTGAATATTGATGTGTTGCATCATCGAATCCAATTTTTGAAGTTAAAATAACAATTTTAATTTCTAAAGTGATTTTTTGAAAGTATACGTTTAAAAAAAATATTTTTGGAATTGATTCATCTTAAATAAATAAACGTTATAATTTTAATATTATAAAAATTATGATTTTTGAGAAATACAGTTAAAAGTTGATTTTTTTGAAAAATATGAGATTAATGATTTTATAAAATAGTTAAAACTGGGATTTCTGAAATTATTATAAGAAGTTTAAAAATAGGATTTATAAAATTTTTATTTTGTAAATCAGAATGATGAAACTATAAAAGAGTTTGAAGATGTTTAAAGTAATAATATAAATTGATTTATATTAAAAGATTTATAAATTGATATTTATAAATTTAGAATATCTTGAATTATAAAACGAGCTTTTATAAGTGATAGAATGATTTGTAAATGGATTTCATAAAGGAATGAAATCTATAGAATTTATGAAATTTGATTATTTTATAAATCAAATGATGAAATTATAAAGGAGTTGAAAGACGTTTTAAAAATAGTAATATAAATTGTTTTATATTAAAAGATTTATAAATTGATATTTATAAATTAAAGAGATTGGAATTATAAAACGAGCTTTTATAAGTGATAGAATGATTTGTAAATGAATTTCATAAATTGGAATTATAGAATTATAACGGTGAAGTTATAAATGGAATTTTATAAACAGTAGGTTTATAAAATTTGTAAAGTTATTTAAAAGAATGGAATTTGGATAAATAAATGAATCTTATAAGTTATAAGATTTATGAAAATTTATGAAGTTTAAAGAAACGATTTTGTAAATAAATAAATTATAAGTATTTGACTTATAATATGAATTTTAATATATCATTGTGATATGAATTGAATAGATTTATAAAGGAAATTTATAAAAGGAAGTTGTTATAAAATAAATAGAAATAGAATTTATAAACATTGTTTTATAAATCCGCAACGACTTATTTTGATAAGGAATTGTTGTAATTTATTTATGGAATTATATTCACGTTTTTGAACAGTGAATAATTCTTTAAAATAAAATGAATAGAAGTGATGAAATTTATTAACAAGTGTATTCACGTTTTTGAATAGTGAATATTTTGTTAAAGAAATTATTTTGGATGTGATGTTTGAAATAGAATTAAAACGATCTAAAGATGTTTTAAAAAAAAATGTTGAGATTCGAAACCATAGATTTCAACATTTATTGTTGAAATAGATGTTTTCGAGAAATAAAAGGAAATGGTGGACTATAACACTGTTGTTATAGTAAATGATTTCCGAAAGGAAATGTTTTGCATAGTATTGGGATTTACATATCTATTTTAATTTCGAATCCCTATACTAGTGATTTTGGATTGTCGTAACGATGTTTTACGCAACATTCGTTTTGGCCCAAATAAATATGTTTAAGAGAATGATTTCCTTAAAGAATGAAATATATACTAAATTTCGATTTGAGTATATTAAATATTTTCTAAGTATTGAAAATAAAAAGGCTTGTGAATTACTTATAAATAAATAAGTATGGAAATGTTTTTCCAATATTAAGTGAATATTTTGAATTTATCTTTTTGAAGATAAATTGAAAATGAATATTTGAAAACGAATGGAAATCGTATATTCATAAATATTTTGGAATGTAAATTCAATATAGAATTTATAAATGAAATTGGGAAATTAGATTTAAAAATAAATATTGATTTGTTTTTAAAGTATGGAAATTATGTTTATATCTTGTAAAGATATTTTTGGGAAATAAATAATTTGGAAAATTATTGGAATCTGGTGATGTTGGCATATCTATTGATAGTTCAATAACCGACTATCAATATTTACCTTTAAATAGGTATTTGTTGTGATTTGTTTGAAATTGGATGCCACACTTATTTTTTTTTTAAAATAAGCGCTCACTATTCGGGTTAACCGGGAAAGGACCTTGGGGTCGTATAACCCATTCCGAATATGTGATACGTCGTTATGAATTGCATTCGAAGACCGGTGTTGAAGACCGGATATTTTCGAAAGCGAAAGGATTTCTTGTTGATTGTCTCTGCACTGGCTGATCCCTGGTACTGAGATCTCCATATGTGATGGGAAATCCGAACGTGATTAGAGATTATTCGGATTGCAAGGACTTCTTTGTAAGTGCCTTCGGTTCTGTTCGAGCCCGGAACAGACTTGTATGGATTGTATGTCTGACATTACAAGTTGAGATATAAAGCCGATTTCTTTCAAATATATTTCTGTTGGTGGCGGAGAATTTATTCTTTTAGCTTAACACCCTTCTCTGAGACGTACGAGCTCAGAGGTTATATAGTTGAAGTTATCAGCGATATATTCCCAATTTGGTAATGTGACATGCTGAGTGTTGCTGAAATGATCATTGTGTTGATTATTATGATAGGATCGTTTATTTGATCGTCTATCTTGATGATCATTGTGTTGATCATTTGTTGACCCAAAGCATGGCTTTTGAATAAAGTATGTTTTTGTGGACGTGACTTCGTCGAGCCTCACACCCCGGAAATGGTCAAAACAGGAAAGAAGTAGCAAGGTTATGAGGGGTAGCTCCCTTTAGGGTATGTGCATTTCCTTCTGGATAGAGGTTGTATCATGGTATGGAGCCCAGATATTTAACCTATGTGGTTACTGTGAATTTATTACTTTGTGGTTGTTGGTTATCGGGATCCCGTGAGAAAGGTCGTTTACGATCGGGGAATGGCGTGCTCGTGTCAGTAGTTACCCAGTTAGGGGTAACCCGGCCTTGTGTTGGTAGAGTTCCGGTTTGGTTCTCGGGGATGTCTTTCCAGAGGCATTCTCATGTGGCAATGGGAAGTTCCTTGGCCTGACCATTTGTTGGAAATCCAAAGAAACAATACGATCTTGTACGGTTTTAGTTGTAGAACCTGCTTCCTCAGGAGGTAGCTATAGTAGGCATAATATAATGGTACCTATGCTGGCTAAGATTTATATTCTACTTTCGAAATATCTTCTACACTATGCACTAATAATAATATCAAAGTTGATTTGATTTTAATACGTATCAAGCATCTTTGACTAACATAAGAAGAAATCTTCCCCAAGTCTGCGTTTGCATTGTGTGTGTGGCGGGAGGTCTTATGGTGGTCTCATTTTTAAAAGCATTGCGAATTGTTTTTTTAAAAATATTCTTCTATTTTGATTTTTAAAGAAAAATAAACTGTTTTTAGTTCTCGCACCAGTCACATGACTGACTTGGAGTTTATTGATTTCCTTCCTAAACTTTGGGTGCCCACCAATTTTCACACGGGCAGTCAAGAGTTAGGTTTATCAGGATATTCTGGAATTCAGGAGTTGCTGGAGGCAAGCTGGATGGCGTATCACTAGTTTATATAGTATTTCTTTTTCCGCTGCATTGTTTGTTGTTGTACACTCTGATGATGATATGATGTAAAGTAAAAATGTAATAACTGTTATAGTTCTTTGTTTAAAGATTATTCATTTATTTATTATATGTTGTTCCGCTGCGAATTGTGAGATTCTGTTATTGTTCTGTTGTTTTCTGTTCTGTTCTATGTTCTTTGTTTAAAGTATAAAATTTCTATTTTCTGTTTTTCTCTTCCCTCTATTTTTCTATTCTTTCTTCTCTCCATCTTCTACCTTCTTCTCTTCTTCTTTTCTTTCCTTTTCTTTTTTTAAATTCTTTTTAAAACCCATAACTATTCGGTTTTTCGGCAACGAAAAATCGCGATCGTTACATTTGGTATCAGAGCTTATGGTTAAGCGATAACCATGGTTCTGTTGGGTATTACTCGTTAGAGATAGAGTCAGCAGTACTCTAGAATGAGTTTGAGTGTAATAATAGATATGAGCGCGTATATGTTAGTGAATATAAAATTGTTTTTGAATCGGGTAAATAAGATAATTTTGCCTAAAACTATTTTTGTATAGAAAAGAAATGGTTTTCTATGAATTATTATAGTATATGGTCGCATGATTGTTAGGATGTGATAATATTAAATTATTATCATTAGTATATGAAATTAAATAAAATGGATTGAATTCAAATAAACTAACTTGATAAATTATTAATTCTTAGATTAATGAATTGGAATTTGAATTGGTTAAATTAAAGTTTAGTCGTGAGCTAAATTTGAATTTGTATATAAATTCAAGTAAGTAAAAGAAATAAATTGAAGTTTCCTTTGTTAGTAATTAAGTAAATTCGAGATGAATTGAAATATTGAAATGAATTAGTGGATAAAACTAATTTAAAGTAGTAATAGGAATTAGCAAATGAAAGTAAATCGATAGAATTCAATATTTAGAATTGAGAATTGAATTCAAATGAAATTGTGAATTGAATTGAAGAGTAAAATTGAATATGTAACTTCAATAGTGAAGTTAAAATATATAAGAAACATATATCGAAATTTTGCAATAGAATTGGAAAATTGGTTTGAATATTGTATTTGGATTTGTATGCTACTACTAGCAGGTTATACAGGTGTATAAAGGAATTGAGATTTTGATTTCAAAGTTAAAATTGAATTGCTCGACAAAAAGGTACGTATTTGAATTTCAGTATGAGATTTGATGACTTTCTTCTCTAGCCACTTGGCTTTTCTCTTTTCTTTTTGATTCCGAAGCGCCGTGGTGCCATTTTGTAGTCATACCGAGCTAGCCGCGCAAAGGAGACGCTGGCGAAATTTTTCGAAAATTTAGGGTGTTAGAAAAATTTTGAGAAATTTTGAAAGTTTAAAATTTGAATTTGAATTTAAATTTGAATGGTTAGTAAAACAATGTTGGTTGAAACTTATAATTGAAGTTGAAAAGCTAGTTGAAATGATAGTGAATCTCTAGTAAAAAGATTTAGGTTAGTAGGTTGATAAAACTATTTTGAGTTGTGAAAATAGTAGACGGGATAAGGGCATTCTTCTTAACTTGTAATTTCGGGACGAAATTCTTTTAAGGAGGGAAGATTGTAACGACCCAGAATTTTGAAGAATTTAATTTAAAAATATTTAATTAATTTTAAATATTTGAATGATGGTTTGGATTGAATTTTCAATATAACTTTGAATTTGGCGATTAAATTATAGAATTTAATCTATTGAAAGCTGAATAAAAATTTGAAACTTCAATTCTAAGCCAATTAAAAATATTTCAAAGGCTTGTAAAATTCATATTGATAATACTGAAGATAATAGAAGCTTCAGAATTGAATTTGAAAGTGGATTGTTCAGTTTCGAAATTTAATCGTTCGAATCGATATTAAAAAATAGACGTCCGAGGCGCAGTCTCGGAATTCGACGAAACCAGTTCCATTGGGTCCGGAATATTGAATTATTGCCGGATTTCAAATTTCGTATTTTTCGGATTTGATATGTGAGCACACGGTGAGTAAACGCTTTGAAATTTCAATGAATTCAATTTAAATTTAAAATTTAAATTAGTCAACAACATCAGTACACGTTCTTCCTTAAAACACTCTCCGTTGTTTCAGCTACAACCACGCCTATAATCACGAAATAAATCGTGCCAAACATACTTCGTTCGATTTTAAGTACCTTGTCTCTCCCTCATTTCCTCAGATTCAAACGCAAAATCTCAGAAAAATTTATCATGGCCGATACCCTAAAATCTATTCCTTTTTCCTTCAATGAATCGCAAGCCTCTCCTATTTCCCCCCCCAAATCAGCAAATCAAGGCCGAAGAAAAAAAATGGAGGCCGAAGCCCTAAATCCAATCGCGCGCGATAGAGGCGCACGAGATGGTGGAGCGGCATCAAGCGGAGGGCAGTCGCGTTCGAGCGCGCGATGCTCGCGAGTGGAGGAGATGTGGTTCATACACGTTGTCAGGTGGAGTCGCGTTCGAGCGCGCGCGTGCTCGCGCGTGGGAACGGAGGCTGCGGCGGCATCGGCTAGAGGTGGTGTCGCAGTGGGGTGTGGCCGCGTGAATGAAGGACGATAGGCGGCGACTTCAATGGCTTCGCAGTTTCGAGTGGGGCGGCGACGCTCGAAGGTTGGTGGGTCGTGGCAGTGGGTCGCGAAGGCAACAGCGAGGTATTCAATTTAATTTAATTAATAAACATTTATATAATACATATATATTGAAAAATATATATATATATATACTGCAAGTTTAAAGAATTTTAAATTTTTGAATCTATTTAAAAAAAATCTGTAGACATATATATATATATATATATATATATATATAAGTAGACAGTGAAAAAAAATTTTAAGATTCAACAGTTGTTTTAATTTAAATTTAAATATATGCGAAACTTGTTTAAATTAATTATTTTAGAAATGGTAAAAGGATATTAGTCTAAAATATAATTTTTGGTTAATTAAATTTATTAAATAGGAATTTGTTTCTAAGATTTAATAGTTGCTAAAAAAAAAAAAAGAAATTTAGTTCAATTTAAAATTTCTAATTAGAATTATTTTAAAGGATAATTGTAGTTAAATAAATTTATTTAAGTAAATTTAGTTGAAATTTAAATTTGAATTAGACAAATTGTTAAGAGTAATATGTTTGAAATTAAAAGGAATTTTATTGTTTATTTAAATTTTAAATAGTTAGATTTAAAAATTAGCTTGACAAAATTTATTTGTTTGTTTTAGTGACTAAAAGATATTTTATCAAAGGAAAATTTATTTAAATAAATAGTTAGTTAAGAAAGTTATTAAAAGAAATTTAAATTTTTAGTTAAACAAATTATTTAAAAGAAATTGATTTTATGATATTAATTTAGAGTAAAATAATTAGTAGGTTTAATTTATAAAAAGGAAATTCAGTTCAATTGGAAATCTCTAGTTAAAATTATTTTAAAAGGACAAAATTAGTTTAAATAAATTTATTAAAGAAGAAAATTTGTTTAAATAAATTTATTAAACGAGAAATTGGTTTAAACGAAACTATGAGTTAATTTAACTATTAAAATGAAATCATGGGATAATTTAATTACCAAAGGTTAATATATTAAATTTAGTTTCGAAAATTAAATTTTTAGTTAAAAAAATTGAATTTATAATTGATTAAGTTATTGAAATGAGATTTTGGTTGAAAGGAAAATAATTTTATTAAAAAAAAAATTAGTTGAGATAGAATTTATAAAAAGGAAATTAAGTTCAATGGGAAATTTCTAGTTATGATTATTTTCAAAAGGAAAATTAATTTAAATAGATAGTTAGTTAAGAAAGTTTATTAAAAGAAATTTAAATTTCTAGTCAAACAAATTTATAAATAAATAAAAAAATTGATTTAAAGATATCAATTTTAAGTAAAATGAGTGATTAAGCCCAAATTAAGTTATAAACTAGTTAAATCAAATGAAAATTTATTATTCGATTATTTCGAATATTAATAAATTGTGTAAATATTTATACAAGGTATAAATGAAGAAAACAAGTTGAATTGGAAGTGGATTGCAAAATAAGAGCAAGGTGAGAACTTCTCACTCAAAAGGAATCTCTGTTGTTTATTTAAATTTTAAATAGTTAAATCTAAAATTTGATTGACTGTGTTGATTGAATGCTTGAATGATGATTGTTATATATATATATATATATATATATATATATATATATATATATATATATATATATATATTAGATGTGAATAAACCCTATACGCCGTTAGTAAGCGGAGGTTATTTATTACACACATATACCGCGATATTTCACCTCGAAGTGGAATTGGTATTATATATTATATATAGCAATATATATATATATTGGCATATGTATATATTGCAGTTGATTGATTTCCCGCATTTTCTTTTAGCGGATGAGACCCTATTGCGCCGTTAGTAAGCGGATATATATTTATAAAATCCCATGTACCGCGATATTCCATCTTGAAACGGAATGGTATTGTGCTAATGTCTGTGGATGCAGGGAAACAGGTTGGAGGGATCCAACTGGATTCCTCACAAATAATTATTTGATTCATATATTGTGATATTTGATTGTTATCATGGATGATATATGATGTTTGAAAGTTGTGATTGAATATTGATGTGTTGCATCATCGAATCCAATTTTTGAAGTTAAAATAACAATTTTAATTTCTAAAGTGATTTTTTGAAAGTATACGTTTAAAAAAATATTTTTGGAATTGATTCATCTTAAATAAATAAACGTTATAATTTTAATATTATAAAAATTATGATTTTTGAGAAATACAGTTAAAAGTTGATTTTTTTGAAAAATATGAGATTAATGATTTTATAAAATAGTTAAAACTGGGATTTCTGAAATTATTATAAGAAGTTTAAAAATAGGATTTATAAAATTTTTATTTTATAAATCAGAATGATGAAACTATAAAAGAGTTTAAAGATGTTTAAAGTAATAATATAAATTGATTTATATTAAAAGATTTATAAATTGATATTTATAAATTTAGAATATCTTGAATTATAAAACGAGCTTTTATAAGTGATAGAATGATTTGTAAATAGATTTCATAAAGGAATGAAATCTATAGAATTTATGAAATTTGATTATTTTATAAATCAAATGATGAAATTATAAAGGAGTTGAAAGACGTTTTAAAAATAGTAATATAAATTTTTTATATTAAAAGATTTATAAATTGATATTTATAAATTAAAGAGATTGGAATTATAAAACGAGCTTTTATAAGTGATAGAATGATTTGTAAATGAATTTCATAAATTGGAATTATAGAATTATAACGGTGAAGTTATAAATGGAATTTTATAAACAGTAGGTTTATAAAATTTGTAAAGTTATTTAAAAGAATGGAATTTGGATAAATAAATGAATCTTATAAGTTATAAGATTTATGAAAATTTATGAAGTTTAAAGAAACGATTTTGTAAATAAATAAATTATAAGTATTTGACTTATAATATGAATTTTAATATATCATTGTGATATGAATTGAATAGATTTATAAAGGAAATTTATAAAAGGAAGTTGTTATAAAATAAATTGAAATAGAATTTATAAACATTGTTTTATAAATCCGCAACGACTTATTTTGATAAGGAATTGTTGTAATTTATTTATGGAATTATATTCACGTTTTTGAACAGTAAATAATTCTTTAAAATAAAATGAATAGAAGTGATGAAATTTATTAACAAGTGTATTCACGTTTTTGAATAGTGAATATTTTGTTAAAGAAATTATTTTGGATGTGATGTTTGAAATAGAATTAAAACGATCTAAAGATGTTTTAAAAAAAAATGTTGAGATTCGAAACCATAGATTTCAACATTTATTGTTGAAATAGATGTTTTCGAGAAATAAAAGGAAATGGTGGACTATAACACTGTTGTTATAGTAAATGATTTCCGAAAGGAAATGTTTTGCATAGTATTGGGATTTATATATCTATTTTAATTTCGAATCCCTATACTAGTGATTTTGGGTTGTCGTAACGATGTTTTACGCAACATTCGTTTTGGCCCAAATAAATATGTTTAAGAGAATGATTTCCTTAAAGAATGAAATATATACTAAATTTCGATTTGAGTATATTAAATATTTTCTAAGTATAGAAAATAAAAAGGCTTGTGAATTACTTATAAATAAATAAGTATGGAAATGTTTTTCCAATATTAAGTGAATATTTTGAATTTATCTTTTTGAAGATAAATTGAAAATGAATATTTGAAAACGAATGGAAATCGTATGTTCATAAATATTTTGGAATGTAAATTCAATATAGAATTTATAAATGAAATTGGGAAATTAGATTTAAATATAAATATTGATTTGTTTTTAAAGTATGGAAATTATGTTTATATCTTGTAAAGATATTTTTGGGAAATAAATAATTTGGAAAATTATTGGAATCTGGTGATGTTGGCATATCTATTGATAGTTCAATAACCGACTATCAATATTTACCTTTAAATAGGTATTTGTTGTGATTTGTTTGAAATTGGATGCCACACTTATTTTTTTTTTAAAATAAGCGCTCACTATTCGGGTTAACCGGGAAAGGACCTTGGGGTCGTATAACCCATTCCGAATATGTGATACGTCGTTATGAATTGCATTCGAAGACCGGTGTTGAAGACCGGATATTTTCGAAAGCGAAAGGATTTCTTGTTGATTGTCTCTGCACTGGCTGATCCCTGGTATTGAGATCTCCATATGTGATGGGAAATCCGAACGTGATTAGAGATTATTCGGATTGCAAGGACTTCTTTGTAAGTGCCTTCGGTTCTGTTCGAGCCCGGAACAGACTTGTATGGATTGTATGTCTGACATTACAAGTTGAGATATAAAGCCGATTTCTTTCAAATATATTTCTGTTGGTGGCGGAGAATTTATTCTTTTAGCTTAACACCCTTCTCTGAGACGTACGAGCTCAGAGGTTATATAGTTGAAGTTATCAGCGATATATTCCCCATTTGGTAATGTGACATGCTGAGTGTTGCTAAAATGATCATTGTGTTGATTATTGTGATAGGATCGTTTATTTGATCGCCTATCTTGATGATCATTGTGTTGATCATTTGTTGACCCAAAGCATGGCTTTTGAATAAAGTATGTTTTTGTGGACGTGACTTCGTCGAGCCTCACACCCCGGAAATGGTCAAAACAGGAAAGAAGTAGCAAGGTTATGAGGGGTAGCTCCCTTTAGGGTATGTGCATTTCCTTCTGGATAGAGGTTGTATCATGGTATGGAGCCCAGATATTTAACCTATGTGGTTACTGTGAATTTATTACTTTGTGGTTGTTGGTTATCGGGATCCCGTGAGAAAGGTCGTTTACGATCGGGGAATGGCGTGCTCGTGTCAGTAGTTACCCAGTTAGGGGTAACCCGGCCTTGTGTTGGTAGAGTTCCGGTTTGGTTCTCGGGGATGTCTTTCCAGAGGCATTCTCATGTGGCAATGGGAAGTTCCTTGCCCTGACCATTTGTTGGAAATCCAAAGAAACAATACGATCTTGTACGGTTTTAGTTGTAGAACCTGCTTCCTCAGGAGGTAGCTATAGTAGGCATAATATAATGGTACCTATGCTGGCTAAGATTTATATTCTACTTTCGAAATATCTTCTACACTATGCACTAATAATAATATCAAAGTTGATTTGATTTTAATACGTATCAAGCATCTTTGACTAACATAAGAAGAAATCTTCCCCAAGTCTGCGTTTGCATTGTGTGTGTGGCGGGAGGTCTTATGGTGGTCTCATTTTTAAAAGCATTGCGAATTGTTTTTTTAAAAATATTCTTCTATTTTGATTTTTAAAGAAAAATAAACTGTTTTTAGTTCTCGCACCAGTCACATGACTGACTTGGAGTTTATTGATTTCCTTCCTAAACTTTGGGTGCCCACCAATTTTCACACGGGCAGTCAAGAGTTAGGTTTATCAGGATATTCTGGAATTCAGGAGTTGCTGGAGGCAAGCTGGATGGCGTATCACTAGTTTATATAGTATTTCTTTTTCCGCTGCATTGTTTGTTGTTGTACACTCTGATGATGATATGATGTAAAGTAAAAATGTAATAACTGATATAGTTCTTTGTTTAAAGATTATTCATTTATTTATTATATGTTGTTCCGCTGCGAATTGTGAGATTCTGTTATTGTTCTGTTGTTTTCTGTTCTGTTCTATGTTCTTTGTTTAAAGTATAAAATTTCTATTTTCTGTTTTTCTCTTCCCTCTATTTTTCTATTCTTTCTTCTCTCCATCTTCTACCTTCTTCTCTTCTTCTTTTCTTTCCTTTTCTTTTTTTAAATTCTTTTTAAAACCCACAACTATTCGGTTTTTCGGCAACGAAAAATCGCGATCGTTACATTTGGTATCAGAGCTTATGGTTAAGCGATAACCATGGTTCTTTTGGGTATTACTCGTTAGAGATAGAGTCAGCAGTACTCTAGAATGAGTTTGAGTGTAATAATAGATATGAGCGCGTATATGTTAGTGAATATAAAATTGTTTTTGAATCGGGTAAATAAGATAATTTTGCCTAAAACTATTTTTGTATAGAAAAGAAATGCTTTTCTATGAATTATTATAGTATATGGTCGCATGATTGTTAGGAAGTGATAATATTAAATTATTATCATTAGTATATGAAATTAAATAAAATGGATTGAATTCAAGTAAACTAACTTGATAAATTATTAGTTCTTAGATTAATGAATTGTAATTTGAATTGGTTAAATTAAAGTTTAGTCGTGAGCTAAATTTGAATTTGTATATAAATTCAAGTAAGTAAAAGAAATAAATTGAAGTTTCCTTTGTTAGTAATTAAGTAAATTCGAGATGAATTGAAATATTGAAATGAATTAGTGGATAAAACTAATTTAAAGTAGTAATAGGAATTAGCAAATGAAAGTAAATCGATAGAATTCAATATTTAGAATTGAGAATTGAATTCAAATGAAATTGTGAATTGAATTGAAGAGTAAAATTGAATATGTAACTTCAATAGTGAAGTTAAAATATATAAGAAACATATATCGAAATTTTGCAATAGAATTGGCAAATTGGTTTGAATATTGTATTTGGATTTGTATGCTACTACTAGCAGGTTATACAGGTGTATAAAGGAATTGAGATTTTGATTTCAAAGTTAAAATTGAATTGCTCGACAAAAAGGTACGTATTTGAATTTCAGTATGAGATTTGATGACTTTCTTCTCTAGCCACTTGGCTTTTCTCTTTTCTTTTTGATTCCGAAGGGCCGTGGTGCCATTTTGTAGTCATACCGAGCTAGCCGCGCAAAGGAGACGCTGGCGAAATTTTTCGAAAATTTAGGGTGTTAGAAAAATTTTGAGAAATTTTGAAAGTTTAAAATTTGAATTTGAATTTAAATTTGAATGGTTAGTAAAACAATGTTGGTTGAAACTTATAATTGAAGTTGAAAAGCTAGTTGAAATGATAGTGAATCTCTAGTAAAAAGATTTAGGTTAGTAGGTTGATAAAACTATTTTGAGTTGTGAAAATAGTAGACGGGATAAGGGCATTCTTCTTAACTTGTAATTTCGGGACGAAATTCTTTTAAGGAGGGAAGATTGTAACGACCCAGAATTTTGAAGAATTTAATTTAAAAATATTTAATTAATTTTAAATATTTGAATGATGGTTTGGATTGAATTTTCAATATAACTTTGAATTTGGCGATTAAATTATAGAATTTAATCTATTGAAAGCTGAATAAAAATTTGAAACTTCAATTCTAAGCCAATTAAAAATATTTCAAAGGCTTGTAAAATTCATATTGATAATACTGAAGATAATAGAAGCTTCAGAATTGAATTTGAAAGTGGATTGTTCAGTTTCGAAATTTAATCGTTCGAATCGATATTAAAAAATAGCCGTCCGAGGCGCAGTCTCGGAATTCGACGAAACCAGTTCCATTGGGTCCGGAATATTGAATTATTGCCGGATTTCAAATTTCGTATTTTTCGGATTTGATATGTGAGCACACGGTGAGTAAACGCTTTGAAATTTCAATGAATTCAATTTAAATTTAAAATTTAAATTAGTCAACAACATCAGTACACGTTCTTCCTTAAAACACTCTCCGTTGTTTCAGCTACAACCACGCCTATAATCACGAAATAAATCGTGCCAAACATACTTCGTTCGATTTTAAGTACCTTGTCTCTCCCTCATTTCCTCAGATTCAAACGCAAAATCTCAGAAAAATTTATCATGGCCGATACCCTAAAATCTATTCCTTTTTCCTTCAGTCAATCGCAAGCCTCTCCTATTTCCCCCCCCCCCCCCCAAATCAGCAAATCAAGGCCGAAGAAAAAAAATGGAGGCCGAAGCCCTAAATCCAATCGCGCGCGATAGAGGCGCACGAGATGGTGGAGCGGCATCAAGCGGAGGGCAGTCGCGTTCGAGCGCGCGATGCTCGCGAGTGGAGGAGATGTGGTTCATACACGTTGTCAGGTGGAGTCGCGTTCGAGCGCGCGCGTGCTCGCGCGTGGGAACGGAGGCTGCGGCGGCATCGGCTAGAGGTGGTGTCGCAGTGGGGTGTGGCCGCGTGAATGAAGGACGATAGGCGGCGACTTCAATGGCTTCGCAGTTTCGAGTGGGGCGGCGGCGCTCGAAGGTTGGTGGGTCGTGGCAGTGGGTCGCGAAGGCAACACCGAGGTATTCAATTTAATTTAATTAATAAACATTTATATAATACATATATATTGAAAAACATATATATATATACTGCAAGTTTAAAGAATTTTAAATTTTTGAATCTATTTAAAAAAAAATCTGTAGACATATATATATATATATATATATATAAGTAGACAGTGAAAAAAAAATTTAAGATTCAACAGTTGTTTTAATTTAAATTTAAATATATGCGAAACTTGTTTAAATTAATTATTTTAGAAATGGTAAAAGGATATTAGTCTAAAATATAATTTTTGGTTAATTAAATTTATTAAATAGGAATTTGTTTCTAAGATTTAATAGTTGCTAAAAAAAAAAAAAAGAAATTTAGTTCAATTTAAAATTTCTAATTAGAATTATTTTAAAAGATAATTGTAGTTAAATAAATTTATTTAAGTAAATTTAGTTGAAATTTAAATTTGAATTAGACAAATTGTTAAGAGTAATATGTTTGAAATTAAAAGGAATTTTATTGTTTATTTAAATTTTAAATAGTTAGATTTAAAAATTAGCTTGACAAAATTTATTTGTTTGTTTTAGTGACTAAAAGATATTTTATCAAAGGAAAATTTATTTAAATAAATAGTTAGTTAAGAAAGTTATTAAAAGAAATTTAAATTTTTAGTTAAACAAATTATTTAAAAGAAATTGATTTTATGATATTAATTTAGAGTAAAATAATTAGTAGGTTTAATTTATAAAAAGGAAATTCAGTTCAATTGGAAATCTCTAGTTAAAATTATTTTAAAAGGACAAAATTAGTTTAAATAAATTTATTAAAGAAGAAATTTTTTTAAATAAATTTATTAAACGAGAAATTGGTTTAAACGAAACTATGAGTTAATTTAACTATTAAAATGAAATCATGGGATAATTTAATTACCAAAGGTTAATATATTAAATTTAGTTTCGAAAATTAAATTTTTAGTTAAAAAAATTGAATTTAAAATTGATTAAGTTATTGAAATGAGATTTTGGTTGAAAGGAAAATAATTTTATTAAAGAAAAAATTAGTTGAGTTAGAATTTATAAAAAGGAAATTAAGTTCAATGGGAAATTTCTAGTTATGATTATTTTCAAAAGGAAAATTAATTTAAATAGATAGTTAGTTAAGAAAGTTTATTAAAAGAAATTTAAATTTCTAGTCAAACAAATTTATAAATAAAAAAAAATTGATTTAAAGATATCAATTTTAAGTAAAATGAGTGATTAAGCCCAAATTAAGTTATAAACTAGTTAAATCAAATGAAAATTTATTATTCGATTATTTCGAATATTAATAAATTGTGTAAATATTTATACAAGGTATAAATGAAGAAAACAAGTTGAATTGGAAGTGGATTGCAAAATAAGAGCAAGGTGAGAACTTCTCACTCAAAAGGAATCTCTGTTGTTTATTTAAATTTTAAGTAGTTAAATCTAAAATTTGATTGACTGTGTTGATTGAATGCTTGAATGATGATTGTTATATATATATATATATATATATATATATATATATATATATATTGGATGTGAATAAACCCTATACGCCGTTAGTAAGCGGAGGTTATTTATTACACACATATACCGCGATATTTCACCTCGAAGTGGAATTGGTATTATATATTATATATAGCAATATATATATATTGGCATATGTATATATTGCAGTTGATTGATTTCCCGCATTTTCTTTTAGCGGATGAGACCCTATTGCGCCGTTAGTAAGCGGATATATATTTATAAAATCCCATGTACCGCGATATTCCATCTTGAAACGGAATGGTATTGTGCTAATGTCTGTGGATGCAGGGAAACAGGTTGGAGGGATCCAACTGGATTCCTCACAAATAATTATTTGATTCATATATTGTGATATTTGATTGTTATCATGGATGATATATGATGTTTGAAAGTTGTGATTGAATATTGATGTGTTGCATCATCGAATCCAATTTTTGAAGTTAAAATAACAATTTTAATTTCTAAAGTGATTTTTTGAAAGTATACGTTTAAAAAAATATTTTTGGAATTGATTCATCTTAAATAAATAAACGTTATAATTTTAATATTATAAAAATTATGATTTTTGAGAAATACAGTTAAAAGTTGATTTTTTTGAAAAATATGAGATTAATGATTTTATAAAATAGTTAAAACTGGGATTTCTGAAATTATTATAAGAAGTTTAAAAATAGGATTTATAAAATTTTTATTTTATAAATCAGAATGATGAAACTATAAAAGAGTTTAAAGATGTTTAAAGTAATAATATAAATTGATTTATATTAAAAGATTTATAAATTGATATTTATAAATTTAGAATATCTTGAATTATAAAACGAGCTTTTATAAGTGATAGAATGATTTGTAAATGGATTTCATAAAGGAATGAAATCTATAGAATTTATGAAATTTGATTATTTTATAAATCAAATGATGAAATTATAAAGGAGTTGAAAGACGTTTTAAAAATAGTAATATAAATTGTTTTATATTAAAAGATTTATAAATTGATATTTATAAATTAAAGAGATTGGAATTATAAAACGAGCTTTTATAAGTGATAGAATGATTTGTAAATGAATTTCATAAATTGGAATTATAGAATTATAACGGTGAAGTTATAAATGGAATTTTATAAACAGTAGGTTTATAAAATTTGTAAAGTTATTTAAAAGAATGGAATTTGGATAAATAAATGAATCTTATAAGTTATAAGATTTATGAAAATTTATGAAGTTTAAAGAAACGATTTTGTAAATAAATAAATTATAAGTATTTGACTTATAATATGAATTTTAATATATCATTGTGATATGAATTGAATAGATTTATAAAGGAAATTTATAAAAGGAAGTTGTTATAAAATAAATAGAAATAGAATTTATAAACATTGTTTTATAAATCCGCAACGACTTATTTTGATAAGGAATTGTTGTAATTTATTTATGGAATTATATTCACGTTTTTGAACAGTAAATAATTCTTTAAAATAAAATGAATAGAAGTGATGAAATTTATTAACAAGTGTATTCACGTTTTTGAATAGTGAATATTTTGTTAAAGAAATTATTTTGGATGTGATGTTTGAAATAGAATTAAAACGATCTAAAGATGTTTTAAAAAAAAAATGTTGAGATTCGAAACCATAGATTTCAACATTTATTGTTGAAATAGATGTTTTCGAGAAATAAAAGGAAATGGTGGACTATAACACTGTTGTTATAGTAAATGATTTCCGAAAGGAAATGTTTTGCATAGTATTGGGATTTATATATCTATTTTAATTTCGAATCCCTATACTAGTGATTTTGGGTTGTCGTAACGATGTTTTACGCAACATTCGTTTTGGCCCAAATAAATATGTTTAAGAGAATGATTTCCTTAAAGAATGAAATATATACTAAATTTCGATTTGAGTATATTAAATATTTTCTAAGTATAGAAAATAAAAAGGCTTGTGAATTACTTATAAATAAATAAGTATGGAAATGTTTTTCCAATATTAAGTGAATATTTTGAATTTATCTTTTTGAAGATAAATTGAAAATGAATATTTGAAAACGAATGGAAATCGTATGTTCATAAATATTTTGGAATGTAAATTCAATATAGAATTTATAAATGAAATTGGGAAATTAGATTTAAAAATAAATATTGATTTGTTTTTAAAGTATGGAAATTATGTTTATATCTTGTAAAGATATTTTTGGGAAATAAATAATTTGGAAAATTATTGGAATCTGGTGATGTTGGCATATCTATTGATAGTTCAATAACCGACTATCAATATTTACCTTTAAATAGGTATTTGTTGTGATTTGTTTGAAATTGGATGCCACACTTATTTTTTTTTTAAAATAAGCGCTCACTATTCGGGTTAACCGGGAAAGGACCTTGGGGTCGTATAACCCATTCTGAATATGTGATACGTCGTTATGAATTGCATTCGAAGACCGGTGTTGAAGACCAGATATTTTCGAAAGCGAAAGGATTTCTTGTTGATTGTCTCTGCACTAGCTGATCCCTGGTATTGAGATCTCCATATGTGATGGGAAATCCGAACGTGATTAGAGATTATTCGGATTGCAAGGACTTCTTTGTAAGTGCCTTCGGTTCTGTTCGAGCCCGGAACAGACTTGTGTGGATTGTATGTCTGACATTACAAGTTGAGATATAAAGCCGATTTCTTTCAAATATATTTCTGTTGGTGGCGGAGAATTTATTCTTTTAGCTTAACACCCTTCTCTGAGACGTACGAGCTCAGAGGTTATATAGTTGAAGTTATCAGCGATATATTCCCAATTTGGTAATGTGACATGCTGAGTGTTGCTGAAATGATCATTGTGTTGATTATTGTGATAGGATCGTTTATTTGATCGTCTATCTTGATGATCATTGTGTTGATCATTTGTTGACCCAAAGCATGGCTTTTGAATAAAGTATGTTTTTGTGGACGTGACTTCGTCGAGCCTCACACCCCGGAAATGGTCAAAACAGGAAAGAAGCTGCAAGGTTATGAGGGGTAGCTCCCTTTAGGGTATGTGCATTTCCTTCTGGATAGAGGTTGTATCATGGTATGGAGCCCAGATATTTAACCTACGTGGTTACTGCGAATTTATTACTTTGTGGTTGTTGGTTATCGGGATCCCGTGAGAAAGGTCGTTTACGATCGGGGAATGGCGTGCTCGTGTCAGTAGTTACCCAGTTAGGGGTAACCCGGCCTTGTGTTGGTAGAGTTCCGGTTTGGTTCTCGGGGATGTCTTTCCAGAGGCATTCTCATGTGGCAATGGGAAGTTCCTTGGCCTGACCATTTGTTGGAAATCCAAAGAAACAATACGATCTTGTACGGTTTTAGTTGTAGAACCTGCTTCCTCAGGAGGTAGCTATAGTAGGCATAATATAATGGTACCTATGCTGGCTAAGATTTATATTCTACTTTCGAAATATCTTCTACACTATGCACTAATAATAATATCAAAGTTGATTTGATTTTAATACGTATCAAGCATCTTTGACTAACATAAGAAGAAATCTTCCCCAAGTCTGCGTTTGCATTGTGTGTGTGGCGGGAGGTCTTATGGTGGTCTCATTTTTAAAAGCATTGCGAATTGTTTTTTTAAAAATATTCTTCTATTTTGATTTTTAAAGAAAAATAAACTGTTTTTAGTTCTCGCACCAGTCACATGACTGACTTGGAGTTTATTGATTTCCTTCCTAAACTTTGGGTGCCCACCAATTTTCACACGGGCAGTCAAGAGTTAGGTTTATCAGGATATTCTGGAATTCAGGAGTTGCTGGAGGCAAGCTGGATGGCGTATCACTAGTTTATATAGTATTTCTTTTTCCGCTGCATTGTTTGTTGTTGTACACTCTGATGATGATATGATGTAAAGTAAAAATGTAATAACTGATATAGTTCTTTGTTTAAAGATTATTCATTTATTTATTATATGTTGTTCCGCTGCGAATTGTGAGATTCTGTTATTGTTCTGTTGTTTTCTGTTCTGTTCTATGTTCTTTGTTTAAAGTATAAAATTTCTATTTTCTGTTTTTCTCTTCCCTCTATTTTTCTATTCTTTCTTCTCTCCATCTTCTACCTTCTTCTCTTCTTCTTTTCTTTCCTTTTCCTTTTTTAAATTCTTTTTAAAACCCATAACTATTCGGTTTTTCGGCAACGAAAAATCGCGATCGTTACAACTATATTCTAACTTTTTGATTTATTTGGTGGCCACCGACGATTTTTCTCGGGAGTGTGTTCCGAGGTAGGCGGTAGAGCAGTTAAGCGGTACCACCAGTCCGGAAGTGTAACTGGTATATCTACCCTGGCATTGCCTAGTTGTGTCATATCACCTACCCTAGCGCACCTTCTTCGAGTTTGTTTTATACCATACCTATGGAGTGCCCTGTGACGGTGTATATTAAGGGCAGGATTACGGTAATGTATAGACTATGGGAATATATAAAATGTGCTAAGGGGATATCTGTAACGCCTTAATGCTATCTTAATAGTTTACTTTACTTTAGACACTATTATAATAGCGTATTGTACTACATAGTGGATAGTTTAATGGATCCTTACAAGATGTGAATCCCGAACATCTCTTAGGTTATTGCACTCACGTTAGACACTGGATAGGAGATGCTAAACCCTGTAGACATCTCTGGCGCCATCACATGCATATTTACCGTTGATTTAACTTACATAAGATCTTTTAGTCTAACTCGAATGTTTTGTCTTTTTAATTCGCTTGGGTCAGCCTGAGCATTTCAGGATTTGTAGACATTATTTTTGGAGGACGAAGATGAAGATTTGTGCAACTATTATTTACTATATCTATTATTTACTATATTTATTCCACGACATTCATACTGTTCCGCTGCATTATATATTTGTCTCTGATATGTGTAACTCTTATTTTTTATTGTATTAGTCAAATCAAATGTTTTGTAAACAGCTTCATGAACTGTTATTTGATTATTATTATTTGATTATATATTTTATCATTCCGTTGCAAGATTTTGTTTTTTTTCTTTCTCTGCTTTTTCTTATTCACCCCAATAACAATTCGCCCTTCTGTACGGTTTGAGCCTGACATGTGTGGTTTATCGTCGATTTAAACTGTCCAGAAAGACGAGATGTTACAGTTGGTATCAGAACTTTGGTTTAGCGATAACTTAGCTTTTTGGGTTCCGACTCTTTATTAATCAGGTAGTAATACCCTATGACGAGTCGCTAAGAATATATATATGAGAAAGTGTATTTTTTAGTGTTATAAAAGGTTTTTATATTGTGTTAGTTTGTTCTGTTTTGTAGTTATAAATTCTGGTTAGTACATAGGACACTATGACATCGATAGGGATTTCTAAACACTTAATAGGACAGATCGACGCAATATTTGTCTTGAAATATAGGTAAATGAAATAATTTTTCCTATTGTATATTTTTATATATAAAATAATGATTTATAAATGGTGTATATTTGGTTGTGATATATTGGGTGTTAGGTAGTGAAATTTATAAATATCGGTTGGAAATAAGATTTGAAAATAAAATAAATGAAATTTCGAAATCTAAAAATTACGTTTCGGGGTTTTGAAAATTTATTTCGAATGATTTTGAAATATGATGATAATATTATTTAGAAGTATTTTTTGATATAAATATTTCGACATAATTTGAAAGAACTGTTTTAAAGGAATTTTGGAAAGAAATAAATTATGTACTCCCCTCTCTGTTGCTGAAAAATAATTTCGATGATGAGTGCATGCATATCGACATTCATTTTCGAGTTTCTAAGTGGGAAGGCGACTATAGTAGTTTTACTATAGATTTATTTTGATAAACAAATGTTGTGACGCCCCACCTCTATGCCCACACTAGGCAAGGACACTACGGTGTAATGCTGTCAACTAGCACGGAGAATAAGGCTATTGAGGAGCGACCATCCGTGTAATTGATTTGTGCGAAAATCGATATGCCAGATAAAAATATAACTTTTCATCTCGAAAGGAAACCCGACATACCGATGCAAACTCAAAACTACTACACGGTGGCTATAATATCTTCGGAAACAAATATAGAAATAAACATAACACAAATCAGTCATAGATAATTCATATCACAAAGGTGGAAATAGATATGAATATAACACATGAAAGTGTACATCGGAGTAGTGGTCAAACAAGATCCACAATATCAAAAAGAATAGATACAAGTGCTAGTCAAAAGAATACATATGCATCAAGGAGTCTATATCTCAGTAGTATACAACAAAAACTACTAAACTAAAGTAGTTGCCAGAAGTCAGGATGATAATCCTAGAAGTGAAGTCAAGCAGAAGCACCTGTAACATCTCGGTCTGACCCGAGTATTATTTAATAAGAAAATAATAAACGGATCAGTCTAGCTATAAATATCAGATGAAAGGATATAGAATAAGAGATATGACTAAACGTATAATAATCACAATGCCAAGCTGTGATAAATAAGTAATTGAAAATCAACAAGAGATTAATCAATATCACAAAAATCTTCTCAAAGATCAAAAGGAATGTCATACTCCTTATTTCATTCACCAAGCCACAAATACTGACAATATATAAATGCCAATCATAAAATTGGTGAAATTCAAATTCTAGAAATCATCGTTAGAAATCCAGAATCACAAAAAGGGGAAAGGCCTATCATAGAACGGGAGCATGAGAACTCACCAAGACGTGTACCAAAAACGATTCAGGACATTGATGTAGTACAAATGGTACATCACATGAATCGAAAAGCCGAGACATCGATGTAGTACAAACGGTACATCACATGAATCAAAACACAAAATAATTCGGGACATCGATGTAGTACAAACGGTACATAACATGAATCGAAAAGCCGAGACATCGACGTAGTACAAACGGTACATGAATTGAAACAAAAAACAATTCAGGACATCGATGTAGTACAAATGGTACATCACATGAATCGAAAAGCCGAGACATCGACGTAGTACAAACGGTACATCACACGAATCGAAACACAAAACAATTCGGGACATCGATGTAGTACAAACGGTACATCACATGAATCGAAAAGCCGAGATATCGATGTAGTAGAAATGGTACATCACATGAATCGAAACACAATAAAAGTACATGGGTCGCTAGCCCACAAAGAAATGAGACGAAGCTCAATAAAAATGAAGTACAGTCCTCCATGTGGACAAAGAGACATCGCACGTTGCTAGTCTAACCCATAAAATGATCGTCATCGATCATCAAGAAGTGTCAATTACATTAAGCTAGTAAATATATGAGCTTAACTTCATGTCCCATAACCACTAGCTTAACTTAAATATTTACGAACAAATTGTAGATCTCCACTAGAAAATTGTCACAAGAGGTTCAATCGAACAAGGCCAAAAATTAACCAACGAAGTAAACGCAAGTGTTTCATACCACTCGTTTTACTAAGCCGTTTAATTAGATTTCTCATACGAGTGAGGTAAAGGTTTGTATATACTAATAGAGTGGAAAACGGTTTTAATAAATGAGCTTTGTATTGAAATAGTGTTGAAATCATTTTAATGAAAGAGTTTTGATATTTACTACTAGTATAGAATACCTTTATATTTTAAAGTGACAAATCATAGAAGTGATTGTAGAAAAAATCAATCATAAAAATTCACATACGAAGACGTGAATAAAATCCAAAGAAATCGATATCAAATACATCAAAATGGATATTACAAAAATTCCCAAAGAAAATTTCATCAAAGTCGATAATAAGTGATAACAACAAAAGGGAAACAACGCAAATCGATTAAAGTTGGAAATTCAAAAAAATAGGCAATATAGGCAAAAGTGGCAAATAGGAGCAGGTCGGTCAACCCGACTCCCTGAGTCGGTTAACCGAACCAAAGATGGAAGTGCACGGGTAGCAGGTCGGTCGGCCGGCTATAGAGCTCGATCGGCCAAACCCCGTAACCTGCGCATCCAAACCAGAGGCAGGGAGTGCTCGGGTTGCAGGTCGGTCGGCCGGCTACAGAGCTCCGTCGGCCGGACCCTATTGCCAGCACTCCCATGCCTATCTAATGAATACCAATCCCTTTCGAATTGCAATGGTCGAGCAACGGCACTAAGGATTTACGCCATCGACTACCCGGCCATATAAGCTCTTCGATTCATCACCAAAAACATGATCAAAACATCAAAGTTATGATTTTTAGAGAACTGAACTCAAAACACTAAAAATTGGAATATTCACCAAATCAATCCAAACCAAAAGCAATTGCACAAGAATAAGTGTTAGGAATTCATACCTAAAAATCGAAGATGATTATAAGCATAGATGTGAGATAAAAATCTCACCTTTGAACCCAAAAACAATGAATGAGAAGCTTGAAGACAAGGGAAGATCAACCACACTTCAATCTCAACACTAGAAGCTTGAATCTAAGCTCAAAATAAGAACATTCCCTAAGTTAGGTTTAGGAAATTTCTGTAATTGAATGGAGATAGAGTTGGAGAAGAAGAGGAGGAGGCTTACCAAAGCTTCATCTATTGATTTGGAGCTAGAAGTTGATTTGTAAATGGAAACTAGGGTTTGGAGTTTTAATTTCCCATTCCTTTCACCATTAATCTCTTTAGAACTGAAAAGCAGAGGAAGAGGGAGTGAATGAAGAGGAGTGGTTCAGTTTGGGGTATTAAGTTGGCTAGTGGGCTGAACCCAACCCAAAGCCCTAAGTGAAAAGGTAGCAAAATTCAACTTACTCCAAACATATCGAAGCTTATACTCAAAAAGGTTGCAAACGGCATATTGAACTCAATGGAAGGGGTCTCGAGTCCCAATTCGGCTGTTTGCAAAAAGTAGCTTCTCGGACTAAAATTCGACGAACGATGAAATATTTAAATAAAATATTTAAATATACAATCGATAAATATGCGGGTTGTTACAGACTCCCCTCCTTAAAGAAATTGCGTCCTCATAATACTTAAGAAGAAAATAAAGAGTAACAACCATAAAAGCATATCAACACAAAAAGAATTTGAAATAGGAAGTTCACCAAAAAGAGCATGAAAGGGTAAGCCTGATTGAGATCGCTCGATGAATTCCCGGGAATCCCAAGAGAAATCCTTAAGATCTGAGAACCAATGAACTTTCAAAAGAATAACATCTTTATTCCGAAGGCGCTCAACCTCCGAAGCAATGATGCGAATGGAATGTTGCTCATAAGTCAAATCTAGTGAAACTTCAATTTCCTCAACAACACCAGGCTCAAGAATAAAAATCGGAATCCCTAAGGCATTTCCATAATAGAAAGACATGAGAAAACATCATAAATAACGGAAAATTGAGCGGGTGCAACGACGTAGTACAAAAACGGTACGCCCGAGAAACGAGAAACCCGAACAATTTCGAAACACCGACATAGTACAAAAACAGTACGTCCAATGAACCGATAAACCAGAACAACGATGTAGTATAATAATGGTACATACATTGATCCAGATAAGATGGAACATCGATGTAGTATAATAACAGTACATCCGATGAACCGAACACCATAAAAGAACATCGGACACAAGTCCATAAAAGGAATGAGATAAAGCTCAATAAAACGAAGTATATCAAAACGTCCGATGAACTTGGTAAAAAGATAATTCCATTCAGACATCGTCAAAGAATCAACCACTTGTTGCTTACGACTAAACGTATTGGCAACACGATTTCCCTTCCGAGAATAAAAGAATATCAAGATCATAAGATGCCAGGAACTCGAGTCACCATGAAGTTCCTTATGAGAAAGTAAATATTCCAAAGATTTATGATCGGGGAAGAGAACAAATTTCTCATTCAAGAATGATGATGCCAAATTCTAAATGTGAAATCAACAGCCGCGAAGACTAGATCATGAATGGCATATCTAGTCTCGATAGGCTTTAATGATTTAGAAACATAAATGATAGCACGTCTTCTTTCGCAAGAGAACGACATCCAAACTAGTACGACTAGCATTGGTGCAAAAGATAAAGTCTTGGTTCCCTTCGGAAAACACAAGAATAAGAGTATCAGAAGAGAATTCTTTCAAATAATCTTCTTTCCAAAAAAAGCTAAAACTTTCAAAATTACAATTATCTCAATGTAAAAATCTTTCTAGAAAAATTTACATTTTACAAGTCAATATATCGTGTCTGATTGTCTCATCAAAGCGTTTAGGAAATTCCTATCGATAACGTTGACCAAGCGCATCGACCAGAAACCTTAAAGCACTCAACGGGCAATACAATCACAAAATCATCTTCTATATGATGAAAATATCTCTTAAAAGTTTTGAGAATATTCTTTGCTCGTTTAAGAACAAAATCTAATTGTACTTATAAATAAATCTTATGAAAAAGATTTGCAAAATTTGAAATTTTGTTTTCATCCCAAAATCAATAAATACAAGAATAGAGTCATTGAGATATTTGTAAAATACTCGGTTCATAAAATAGTTGAAATAAGCTGGACAAACTGAATGGCATAATAAGTCATTCATAAGAATCATAACGAGTGCGGAATGCGGTAAGTGGAATGCTAACTCCCGCAACTCGTAGCAAATGAAAACCGGTTGCAAGGTCGAGCCTAAAAGACCTTAACACCACACAAGATATTGCTTAGGTGATGATCCTAAGACAAACTTCAAAAATTTCAGAAAATTCTCAAACTACATGAATGAGAGAAATAACACTTTCCTTATAAGTGGGCTTAAGGAATAAAATGATGCCATCAAATTGGGATCGAAATCACAAAGAAAAATAGATATCTGGTTAACAGATAGAAAATGTTGAAGATGAATAGTCCACTCGGAAAATAGGATATGGGCTTCACAATGATTAAGCCAATCCTTTCAAAAAAATCAATTCCGAAGCCTAAGTAACGCGTAACATGCAAATCGGCTCGGAAAGAAAAATCACATAAAATAATTTCGACATCAATAAAAGAAAGCTGAGTGTTGCGGATCCACCATCCGGATTCGCAATTCTCAAAGAAGTCAACAAGCCAAAAATATTCAAAGAAAAAGAACTGACAAGTTCTTTTGATATAAAAATATTGAGATGAACACATATCAAA
The DNA here is from genome assembly GCA_030765085.1 of Allium cepa. Classification (NCBI taxonomy): domain Eukaryota; kingdom Viridiplantae; phylum Streptophyta; class Magnoliopsida; order Asparagales; family Amaryllidaceae; genus Allium; species Allium cepa. The sequence continues at coordinate 15,402,414 of CM060942.1, forward strand.
AAGAACTCAAACAAGAAGATCACGAAATAAAACAATGCCATCAAGGATTGAATAAAAAGTACCTTGACCAAGAGAAGTGTCACTAGGCGTTTGCACGACATTAAGCCTTCCCTCCCTCTTGCTTGAAAGTTTGGGACAGGTAGATAAAAGATGATCCGATCTTTTGCAATAACGACAAAAGAGAGGTTTCGGACACCTATTAGCATAATGGTCAGTGGAACCACAATTGTAGCATTGACCACGACTAGAGGTAGGAGTCTTTGCTACCGGAATTTGTTGCTTCCCTTTCTTGTTGGGAATGGGGCCTTTGAATATAAGAGTCCTCTTCATGTTTTTGTTGAAGTTTTGTTTGGCACCCACAACTTCAACATCACACTCTTTATCGGCCTCTTCAAGACGAAGAGCGATATCAATAAGCTGATCAAAAGAAACTTTGAGTTTCAGAAGTAATGGCTTCTTAAGATTCTTATTCAAGCCATAGACAAATCTCTGATTTTTCTTCAATGGGGTATTAATGTATTCAACCCCGTATCTAGAAAGAGATCCGAAAGATGCGACATAGTCTGTCACAGAAGATTCACCTTGAACAAGGTCAATAAAACGCCGGGCCAAAGTTACTTTTTCTGCCTCCGGCAAAAATTTCAAATCGAATCTTCCTCGGAATTGGTCCCAAGTAAGATATGCTTCAACGATTTCAGAAACCAAAAGCTCATACCAATCTAATGCCCTCTCTTGGAGCATGCTAGAAACCATTTGGACTCGATGTAGATCAATAAGGTTCATGCGAGAAAAGATGCGATCGCATGATTTGAGCCAAGCTTGAATTTCAATAACACTCTCGGATCCCTTGAATGGCCTTTCATCCAAATCGGTATAGTCTCTGCACAAGTGTGGAAAACCGGATCTAGGATGAGTAGGCTCAGGATTGGGTCTGACAGCTTGAGCATTCTTCACGAGATCTAAAAGCTACTGAGCAGAGATAAAAACTCCATCTTAGGGAGTAGCACTACATTGACCGGCGCTGGGACGACCAGGTCTAACCATTTCTCTTCCTTTAGAAAGAAAGAAAGAAGAAGAAAAAGGTTATTCACGAAATGAATATCAAGCAATCTTGATAGATAAAACAAGGAATCATAGAGAAAATATGATGAATCGGTACAAAGACTCGAATTAAATCCTAAAGCACAATTCCTAAGGTGGACTTAGGACGATGATCCTTGCTAGATTATTCTACATTGTTCCGAAGTTTGGCTCTGATACCAAGCTGTGACGCCCCACCTCTTTACCCCCATTAGGCAAGGACACTACGGTGTAATTCCGTCAACTAGCACGGAGAATAAGGCTGTTGAGGAGCGACCATCCGTGTAATTGCTTTGTGCGAGAACCGATATGCCAGGTAAAAATATAACTTTTCATCTCGAAAGGAAACCCGACATACCGATGCAAAATCAAAACTACTACACGGTGGCTATAATATCTTCGGAAACAAATATAGAAATAAACATAACACAAATCAGTCACAGATAATTCATATCACAAAGGCGGAAATAGATATGAATATAACACATGAAAGTGTACATCAGAGTAGTGGTCAAAAAAGATCCACAATATCAAAAAGAATATATACAAGTGCTAGTCAAAAGAATACGTATACATCAAGGAGTATACATCTCAATAGTATACAACAAAAACTACTAAACTAAAGTAGTTGCCAAAAGTTAGGATGATAATCCTAGAAGTGAAGTGAAGCAGAAGCACCTGTAACATCTCGGTCTGACCGGAGTATTATTTAATAAGAAAATAATAAACAGATCAGTCTAGCTATAAATATCATATGAAATGATAGAATAAGAGATATGACTAAACGTATAATAATGACAATGCCAAGTTGTGATAAATAAGTAATTGAAAACCAACAAGAGATTAATCAATATCACAAAAATCTTCTCAAAGATCAAAAGGAATGTCATACTCCTTATTTCATTCACTAAGCCACAAATATTGAGAACATATAAATGCAATCATAAAATTGGTGAAATTCAAATTCTAGAAATCATTGATAGAAATCCAGGAATCACAAAAGGGGGGAAGGCCTATCATAGAACGGGGCATGAAAACTCATCAACACGTGTATCACAAACGATTCGGGACATCGATGTAGTACAAACGGTACATCACATGAATCGAAAAGCCGAGACATCGATGTAGTACAAACGGTACATCACATGAATCGAAACACAAAACAATTCGGGACATCGATGTAGTACAAACGGTATATCACATGAATCGAAAAGCCGAGACATCGACGTAGTACAAACGGTACATCACATGAATCGAAACACAAAACAATTCAGGACATCGATGTAGTACAAACGGTACATTGCATGAATCGAAAAGCCGAGACATCGGCGTAGTATAAACGGTACATCACATGAATCGAAACACAAAACAATTCGGGACATCGATGTAGTACAAACAGTACATCACACGAATCGAAAAGCTGAGACATCGATGTAGTACAATCGGTACATCACGTGAATCGAAACACAAAACAATTCGGGACATCGATGTAGTACAAACGGTACATAACATGAATCGAAAAGCCGAGACATCGATGTAGTACAAATGGTACATCACATGAATCGAAAAGCCGAGACATCGATGTAGTACAAACGGTACATCACATGAATCGAAACACAATAAAAGTACATGGGTCGCTAGTAAACAAAGAAATGAGACGAAGCTCAATAAAATGAAGTACAGTCCTCCATGTAGACAAAGATACATCGCACATTGCTAGTCTAACCCATAAAATGATCATCATCGATCATCAAGAAGTGTCAATTACATTAAGCTAGTAAATATATGAGCTTAGCTTCATGTCCCATAACCACTAGCTTGACTTAAATATTTACGAACAAATTGTAGATCTCCACTAGAAAATTTTCACAAGAGGTTCAATCGAACAAGTCCAAGAATTAACCAACGAAGTAAATGCAAGCGTTTCATACCACTCATTTTACTAAGCCGTTTAATTAGATTTCTCATATGAGTGAGGTAAAGGTTTGCATATACTAATAGATTGGAAAACGGTTTTAACAAATGAGCTTTGTATTGAATAGTGTTGAAATCGTTTTAATGAAAGAGTTTTGATATTTACTACTAGTATAGAAAACCTTTATATTTTAAAGTGACAAATCATAGAAGTGATTGTAGAAACAATCAGTCATGAAAATTCGCATGCGAAGACGTGAATAAAATCCAAAGAAATCGATATCAAATCCATCAAAATGGATATTTCAAAAATACCCAAAGAAAATGTCATCAAAGTCGATAATAAATGATAACAACAAAAGGGTAAAAACACGAATCGATTAAAGTTGGAAATTCAACAAAATAGGCAATATAGGAAAAAGTGGCAAATAGGGGCAGGTCTGTCAACCGGACTCCCTGAGTCGGTTGACCGAACCAAAGATGAAAGTGCGCGGGTAGGAGGTCGGTCGGCCGGCTACAGAGCTCGGTCGGCCGGCCCCTGTAACCTGTGCATCCAAACCAGAGGCAGGGAGTGCTCGGGTAGCAGGTCGGTCGGCCGGCTATAGAGCTCGGTCGACCGGACCCTGTTGCCAGCACTCCTATGCCTATCTAACGAATGCCAATCCCTTCCGAATTGCAATCGGTCGAGCAACGGCACTAAGGATTTACGCCATCGACTACCCGGCCATATAAGCTCTTCGATTCATCACCAAAAACATGATCAAAACATCAAAGTTATGATTTTTAGAGAGTTGAACTCAAAACACTAAAAATTGGAATATTCACCAAATCAATCCAAACCAAAAGCAATTGCACAAGAATAAGTGTTAGGAATTCGTACCTAACAATCGAAGATGATTATAAGCATAGATGTGAGATAAAAATCTCACCTTTGAACCCAAAAACAATGAATGAGAAGCTCGAAGACAAGGGAAGATCAACCACACTTCAATCTCAACACTAGAAGCTTGAATCTAAGCTCAAAAGAAGAACATTCCCTAAGTTAGGTTTAGGAAATTTCTGAAATTGAATGGAGATATAGTTGGAGAAGAAGAAGTGGAGGTTTACCAAAGCTTCTTCTACTGATTTGGAGCTAGAACTTGATTTGTAAATGGAAACTAGGGTTTGGAGTTTTAATTTCCCATTCCGCTCACCATTAATCTCTTTAGAACTGAAAAGTAGAGGAAGAGGGAGTGAATGAAGAGGTGTGGTTCAGTTTGGGGTATTAAGTTGGCTAGTGGGCTGAACCCAACCCAAAGCCCTAAGTGAAAATGTAGCAAAATTCAACTTACTCCAAACATATCTAAGCTTATACTCATAAAGGTTGCAAATGGCATTTTGAACTCAATGGAAGGGGTCTCGAGTCCCAATTCGGCTGTTTGCAAAATGTAGCTTGTCGGATAAAAATGCGACGAACGATAAAATATTTAAATAAAATATTTAATTATAGGATCAATAAATATGCGGGTTGTTACAAATGTAAATTTCAAATTGTTTTAAATATAATTGGATATATAAGTAGTAAGTATATACATTTATCTATTATTTTTAAAATGATTTGAAATGGAACCCGGTATTTAGTTCATAAGTTTCTGTTAATGAATAGTTTCAATTATTGTAGTGAAATGGAATGTAACTAATTAATAATTGGAACCTCAAGATGAAATAAGAGATTAAATGCTAGGTTATAAATGAAATTACAAGAAAGTTGAAATTTGTAACCTATAAAACAAAGGATATGATTATTGAACATTAAATTAATTAAAAGAAATGAGAAAACTTGTGTAAGTTTCAATTGCATTCTTAAAGCATATATATAAATTACAAAATATTAAAAGTTGTAATGTTTAATAAGAAAATGTAATAGGATATTATATAGGTAAAACTTAAAGTAATGAAAGTATTCAATGAAATTCTTTAATAAATAAGAATTTGATGTTATAGTTGATATAAACTTAAGTTATAATTGAAATGTTACAAAAAAATGTGATAGAAAGTAGGTATTGTAAGAGGCAATTATAAACTTAAGCAAATGGTTGAAGCAATTTACAAATAAAATAAGTAGAAAGGATGAATACTTTAAATATATGATTATAGAATTAAGTTAATGTATTCATATGCTAAGTAATTGAATTGAACATGAATACTAAAAAAATTAATGAATGTAAATAAGTGAAATTAAATAATGAATGAATGAAAATTGAAGTTTGTAAGGAATAATGTAAACTAATGAAACGGTCACTAAGAAATGGAATTAACTTATGTAAGAAATGAATGAAATGAAGAAAATGAAATTGGCATTATATGGATAAATGAAAATGAATTTGTAAATAATGACTAGAAATAAACAGAAATAAGTACTGAATGAATGAATGTGAGTTTATTTACAAAGAAATCTATATAGTACTTTAAGAATTTATTTACATATGTTTAAGTAATTATACATGAGTAACATATGTAATGAAATAGATGAAAGTGAATGAATGAAATAATCATTGTATGAATGAAGCTAAAGTAAGGTAAACGATATGGAATGAGATTAGTAAGAATAAACTTAAATAGTGCTTGGCATTGGTTGTTTATTTTGGCTTATGGAATTGTCTGGGGGAAGATACTTCTGATTGCTTAGGATGAATGAATGATCTATTGAGTTTTACCTAAGACTGTTGAGTAGATGGTATACTTAGTAGTTTATTTTCATTCTGTATAATTAATGTTTTTTGAACCCAAACAACTATTTGTTTTGTTTGCTATGGATGGATGGTTGATTTTTATTGACTTCATATGATGGTTGTACTTTGTGATTGCAAGTGATGGTTGTTGTATATTGATTTGTTTGTTGGTGGCTGAAACAACTTAAATGTTTCATTCTATATAATTATTAACTCTTTTAGATTATATAAGTGAAATACAGGTCATGGAAGCAATTGCTACTACTTTTGGTTTCATAATTAAGCGTTGTTTGCCCGACAAATAGGTACATTCTCGGATTACGGTTTTCTAGCGATATTATATTATTTTTCCCGTGTTAGGATATATTACTTTTGAAAATATTAGATATGTATGACTATTATTGATACCATAAATTTTCCCGAGCCTCTCCGTACAAAGGAGACTCTACCGAATTTTTTCATAAATTTTGGACTTAGAAAATTTTATGTAATATTTTTCAAATTTTTGTTCCTTGAATATAGAAGGATTTAATTGTTATGTAACGACCCGGAATTTTCGATCCCGAAAATTCCAGATAGTTAGAGAAAAGAAGAAAGAGATAGAAGAAGAACAGAAAGAAACACACAAACTCACATTCGTAGCGGATAAAATATAATATCAATAATAGTCATACCAAGAAAACTGTATCTATCAATTTACATCGATATATATCAAAGTTACAACAATTTATACAACATTGGACAGATACAATTTGACATGTCTCGGATATATACAATAGTGGAAACTCTCTATACGTTCCTGCCATCCAGCTCACCTTCTGAGCTCCAGCACGTCCTTACCTGAAAATCTGTAATACTCGGTCTGACCCGAGCATTACATCAAAGTAACACCCGGGTCAGGCTGGAAATCAGCGTGAGTAAACTCATCTATCAAGGAATACCAAAGCACATAACTTATATAAACCCGGGGTAACTTATATCAATTTACAACTTTACAAGCTGTTATAGACATTACTTATTTCACACATCAATTTCTAAGTACCAAAACTTAGATTTAAATGGTCAAATTTACTTAAGTCAATCCACTTCATCACAATTTAAATCAAACATATCTCATCACATGACATCACAAACCTCATATTAGGGGTAACAATAAATCAAAGACTTCCAATATCATTCTATTTATCCCCTAATTAATTTCACAAATTAATTTATCCTTAACCAAATACAGTAATTAACCTTTAATTACTTCGTTAGTTAATTATTAACCATAATTATTAGTCACCCTTGATTAATAACATCCAGAATTTAACTATTCTTAATTACTTCATTGGATAAATTATTCCTTAATTCATTCCATAATTAATCCCTTGATTAATTACAAAGTAATTATATCCAAATTTCTTTCATCATTAAACATCTTTAATTACATTCAGTAATTACCATTAATTACTTCCTTAAGTAGTATACTTCCACAAATTGCATTAAGTAATTATTCATCAATCATCAGATTTTTAATTTAATTAAATGTAATTAATCTCAACTAATCACATTAGCCCAATTAATTTAGTAATTAATTCATTAATTACATCTATTAAGTAATTAAACATAAACAATTTCATAAATGATTATTATTAATTAATTAATATAATTAATTACCAAAATTAATCACATTAATTAGTTGTTAAATAATCTTAAGTTAATGACCTTTATTAACAATTATTTAATTACATTATTCAGAAATTAACTCAAATTAACCATCATTAATTACAAATTCATTAATTACTAATTACTAAATTAAATAATTGTTAACTATAACTTAATTAATCCTTAATCACTCGATTAATTAATCCTTAATCATTAATTAGACTTTAATTAACAATCCCTAATTATAGATTAATTACCCTAAATTAATTAATCTTATGACTTTAATTAATCAATTTAAAACTCTTAATTATTTAATTAATCATCCATATTATTCATTAATTGAATAATTAATTATCCTACTTAATTATTTAATGAATCCAAATCATTAAATTTTATTCATCTCTAAGATAATCATTTCTTTCTTAATTAAGCATTTAAAAACAATTTATTTTCAAATTTACTTTAAATTCCATTTAAACCTCATTTTAAATTTAAGACACAAATTTAACTTAAACCAGGTTTTAAAACAATTCAAAACCTTTTATCTCATATGTTAAAGAAACATTCATTTTATAACATAAGTTTAAAAGAATTTAAAGTTCAAAACAATTTAAACAAACACTTTAAGTATTCCAAGATATTTAAAACAAATTCAATTTAAAAAAAAATCTTAATCTCAAAACTGAAATATAAATTAAATCATTATACTAGATTAAACTTAATTTTTTTAAAAGCTTTTATTGCCATTTCAAATCTTCATTTTAAAATTCAAATCATTTAACCATATTTAAAGTAATTAAACAATTTAAATTTAAACTTTATTAAATAAAAAAAACTGATACTCAATCCTAATTTCCAGATTTTAAAACTAGAATTTGAACTTATTTGAAATTCTATTTTACCATTTAAAACTTACTGTTTAAATTCTAACACATATACTTTATACTAAAAAAAAAAAATTGAAATCCAAATTTAAATTTCAAAACTTAAATTAATTCAAAACTCAGACTCAACTTTTATGAATCCAGATTCAAATTCAGTTTGAACTTAGTTTAAAAATTTCAGCTGCTTTTAAACATATATTTTAAGCCTTAAAAAAGAATAGGTTCTGTTTTAAGTTGTAAAATCTGAAACTACAAATTAACCCGAGCCTCCCCATATTTACTTCGAGCCATATCCTTATCTGCTTCGGGTTTAAACTCGATTTCCTCGAGTCCAACATGTTGCCATCAATACTGTAACCACCAATATAACACAAGCATCATCACAACCCTCTGTGCACATGTACGGCACCTCTGGTCATCGTCGACCAACTACGAGACCGCTCCATAGTCGACCTTCAACTCGTCAGACCATCCAAACAACAATCAATCGACACCTACTCTAATTCAACATCAAATCCATAATCCCAAACCTGGAACAACTGGCAGTACCCACTACACTCCAACCTGTCAACGTCTCCCCCTCGAAACTCCGACCACCATCGCCTTTGAAACTCCGGTGACGTCTTCAACAACCTATCCTCTTCCAGTACCCCAGACCCCAAACAACTCGATCAACAGAGGAGATTGAACCTAAGCAAAAACTGTAACCCAGTAAAAACTAGGGTTCTAGAATTCAAATCAAAATCACTACCACCAAAATACAATTCAACCCGATCTAAGAATTTACTCCTTATCCCTAATTATTCCTCCACCTCCAAAAGTAATTTCAACTCAAACGAACATAAAGATCACCAGTACTACCCCAAAAAGCAAAATACACACAATATAGAACTGCCCTCTAATTCTAACACTAAAAATTGTAATTTTTCTTTTAAAAATCATAATTAGATTTAGGGATTTGATTAATAACCCTGAATTCATGCATTACTAAATTTAAAATTTTGACTTAACTTAAAGCGTTCTTGAACTTATGCTTACCAGAACCAATCCCAAATTTGTTCCTACTTAGATAAATCTTTAAACTTTAACTTATGCTAAAACAAACAAATTTTGTTTTAATCCCATGTCCAAACAACAAATAGGCCAAAAGATGATGATTTTGAATCAAAATCAGGTGCTTGTAATCACAGAATAGAGTACACAAATATTCAACAGCATGCACACATACATTCACAGTAGATTCCATAATATATATTCATTTCAAATTATATAGCATGCAACCACATTTGACTACTTAAATTTTTAGAAGTGAAGACACTCACCTTTTAAACAGAAGAGCACCAGATTTGGAAACACCCCCCGTTTTCTCCTGCTTTAAAACTTTTTGACTTGGATGCTTGCTTAAAAAATACTTGAGTTGTTGAATGCCCTTGTTTTATAAATTGCATGCAGAGATGATTTCTTCTCAGATTGAAAATGATGAATGCAGGTTATTGATGAACAGGTTGAGTTGCTAATGTTTTAAATTTGCTTCCAGCTTTGAAAAATCTCATGCATGCAGATTTGCTTGAAACTGCTATAGTACTTGAAAAGTTACTCAAAATCTTTAGAACTTGGAAATGTCTAACTGCTAAAGCTTTGATTGAGGCAGTATGCATTTGAAGATGTTACAAACTTTTTACTAAATGGTTACAGGCTTTAATTCCTTTCTGGGTTGCATTTGTTCCCGAGGGAATGAATTTCAGGTTTATGTTCATTATCTGTTTTTGGAAAAAAATGTTTTACAAGTTGGAGTTTTCTTTAAAAGTTGAGAAGATAAAGAAAAAGAAGCTGATATATTTATCTAGATTTGGATCTAAGAAAGAAAATAAAATAAATAAGAAATAAATTTGACACTTGTTTTTCAAATGCTAACATTTGTCACATTAAAAGCTAATTAGCTTACAAGTGTTTTTAACATTGTTTTAAAGGTTACACTTGTATTAATCTTATTTATATTATTTTTAAATGGTTTTTAAAAGCTTTTTAAACTAATTTTCCTAATTAATGAATACAATTGTAAATTAATAAATCCTTTCCTAAATTTATATTTTATCATTTATATTTATCCCTCCTTGATATTTACACATATATATAACCTCTAAAAGAGAAGATTTAAAAATCTTAATCTTACATTAATAATAATCATATATGAACAATCATATATTTAATCTGTTTGAAGAAAATAAGTTTGCCCAATTAAATAATTATATTAGAGGATAATGATTTGAATATTTATTCAGATATTTATAGTTTAGCATTTATTAGTTCTAATTTATCTATATACATATCCAAATTATTTACTAAGGCATTTACTTAAATCATAAATTCAAGTTTCAAATTCAAATTCAGATTCAAATTTGAATTATAATCCAGGTATAACTATTTATTATCAGATTTACTTATTCAATTTACAATTCAGTATTAACCTAATTATTTATCAATTATAGATGTCATGAATTTCGGGATATCACATTCCTTCCCCCTTTGAATATTTTCGTCCTCGAAAAGGAAATTATTCTTTGTAACTCTTTTAAAAACACTTTTTAATTTTACATAATATTATAAAATAGTTTTCATAAAAATACTTTTTATAACTCGATGTCTCAACTAGTCCATCCTTGTTCTTACAGAAATTCGGTCATACGTTGATCAGGCATATGACTGAAAATCTATAAGTACTTAGCAGACTCGTTCTCAACACCCAGTGAAAAATACTTTTTGAAAATAATTTTTATTGAAAATATAGAAATCACTTTGAAATCGAGGAAATATCTTTGGTGATAATGCTCTGGAAATCATCACCCCCATCCATGGTCACGGTTACATCTAGGGTTACATTGTCGTCGCAGCAAAAGTCCATGTAACTGTAGGCTCTCCGCGGCCCCTCGATTACGCCATGGATCCCACACAACATATCACAGTTACACCCAGGGTTACGTTGCTATCGCAGCAAAAGTCCATGTAAATGCAGGCTCTCAACGGCCTCTGATTTTCGCTGTCGAAATGAAACCTCTCCACTCCTACATAGGTCGCAGTCTGCCGATGTAAAATCAAACGCAGACTGTTGGCCCTCAGCGGCACACACGACTTTCGCTATGTTATACCATAGGTCGCAGTCTACCGATATAAAATCAAACGTAGACCTTGGCTCTCAGCGACACACATGACTTTCGCTATGGTATACTCTACTCATAATCCCCAGGAACTAGTTTAGTCCGGACTCCTCACAGGATCAACTTTAGAACCCCCCCTTGGGGCTCAAGGCAGCACCACCCGGTGGTACTCCTGAGAAGTTCATTTCAAGGGAGCGCCTTTTTTCCCCAGAGCCATCATCAAAACATTTTATACTATACACATATAGTATCTTTAAATCATACACCTAGTATGATCTCATTCAAAGCTGCTTTACACAAAATCGATTATCCCCCAAAATCGATAATTCTCAAATTAGGCTTCCCATATCCAACATTGATTTTACCTAAAAATCAAAAGCCTTTCCAAATCCAAAGGTTCCCAAAATCTTTCTAAAATCTTCATAAGATCCTTTATATATATACAGATATATATTTTTAAAACTTTGGATCATTTCAAACTTGTATAAAACTCCTTTTTATACTTCAAATATTTTCAAAAATCCTTTTCTTCTGGCAAAAGATTCAAAAGGGGAAATTTCATTTTATAAAACAAAGATATTTAACTTTGTTTACTCAAAAATCAAATATTCATATTTGATTACTCTTTTCAATATCATCCCAATCCGTATGATGTACACATATCATTCGTACGCATACCAATCTGATCGCTCACTCGATCACACAATTTCATTTCCGAACTAGTATCGTCCACCTGATTTTCTAGTGCGGACACAAATCTGGTTTCTTGATGAGAAACCGTCATTCTCCTTGCATAGTCATAACTATGATAGAGAATATCCAGAACCAATCAACAATCCATATCCAGGTTCGCCGTAGAAAATCGAGTGAAAAATCCCACTCGAATTGATATAACTATCTTGAAATTCTGTGCTCAAATCTGGATCAAATCACTATGCAAATAGAATAACATACGTACACCCTACATATTTATTTTTATTGGTTATTAGCCAAATCAATTCTCTTTCTATTCACATTCACTTTTAATTTTTATTCATTTACTCACAATTGCTTCAACCCATTTGGATTATCACCTCTATTCTTATCTCGATTGGGTATTTAACCAATAATAGTTTAAACTCTGCCCTGTTTAAATTTAGAAAATAACTTGAAAAGTTAAAGAAATAGATAAGTAGTTGAAAAATAATTATTAGTTTGTAAAATAGCTGTAAAATAGTTCAATAATTGTAAAATAATTGAAAAATAGTTAAATAGTCATAGAAATTTTAAATAATTGCAAAATAGCTATAAAATAGTAATTAGTAGTTGAAAATAGTAATTAGTTTATAGAATAGTTAGAAAATTGCTAAACAGTTTCAAAAATATAAGATAGTTCGGTTTTTAAAAGAAAAATTGTATATATAATAAATAGCTTGGAAAAATTGGTTTATATTAAATCAATTTATATTAAAAATAGTCCAGAGTCAAAACTGCTCACTTCCCAATCTCCATTCTCATCAATTCAATTTAAATTTCCACTTTCATTTAAATTGACCCAATTCCAATTTTAAATAACTTTAATTTCCATTGGACTTGATTTATTCCCAGTTCTAGTTGAATTAATCTCAGTTTCTTTTCAAATTTAACTTTATTCAACTTTGATCTCAAAATTCTACTCATTCAAATAAATTTCAATTGAACTAGTTCCAATTTCAATTCATTTCAACTCCAGTTTGAATTAATTCCAATTTTCAAACTCCATTTCCAAATCAAGTTGAATTATTCTCGATTTCTTTCCAAATTCAATTCAAATTCCATTTGAATCTTATACTATTCAACTTTAATTACAATTCCAAATTATTCAAATTAATTTGGACTAATTTCAATTGAACCCACTTCAATTTCAAATCGTTTCCAATTAATCCAATTCAATTTTCCATTTGAATCTTATACTCATACATCTTCAATCACCATTGCCATTAATTGAAATCAAATTCAATTTGAACTAATTCAAATTTAAACCATCTCGAATTATATAAATTCGAGTTAATACTTCAAATGTTGATTTAATTTCTTTAAATCAATTTACCCTTAAAGTTTTAAACAAATTAATTTCTGAGCTCAAATTTCTAGAATTTTCAGTTTAAATCAACCATTTAACTCTCTAAGTTAAACCCAATTTCATCTTGAAATTTCCAAATTAGGTTGATCATTCAACTTTCTTAACTTTTTCCCAAGTTAAACTCAATTTACTTAATCTAGTCAATCTTACCCAGTTTAAACCTCTATTTCAAATTTTAAACTTCTCATACATTATTAAGTTCAAAAACTTATCACTTTGGGTATCACATCTTATTCCAAACTCAAAACTTACCATTTAGAGTTTATTTCCAACCACCTTTGATATTATGTATATCCACATGTATACATATCAATTTCTTTTACATACCAAGTTATACTTTAAAATTTTAAACCACTTTTGGTTTTAATTCAAAACAAATTTCTTTTAAAATTTCAAACAACTCTTGTTTGAAATAGGACCATTTCGTTCAAATGCATTATATTATTTGTTATTTCTTTAAATTAATTACATCATTAATTAATCACATTCGGTAATTAACTTATTTCCTAATTACCTTCATTAAGTAATTATCCCTTAAATTACTTACCTCTAGTTACTTCATTAAGTAGCTTCCTCTTAATTTATCATTTCCAATTATTATCCATTAATTAATCTCATTAAATAAAGTTTTATAAATTACATAAATTAATTGATTATCCTTATCCTGGAACCTTTCCAAATTCAAGATTTAATTTTAGTTTGGTTGTATTTCTATTACTTCTCAATTTAATTCAATAATTTAACAACCAATTCCTTTTGTTATCCCATTTTTGGTCAAAACTGGGATATCAACAAATGAACGAGGAATGATGGATATCAGGATTGGAGATCAGTTGGAATCAAGGCTACGATCGATGTCGTCAAAATTTGGTTGAACTCCGATCGGGATGAAATTGATTGGGGATGATGATAAGGATTAGGGAAGGCTATGTTTCAAATTTCAGGATAATCGGAGTTCATATGGAGGAGTTATGATCGATTCAAGGTAGGAGAGGCATGTTGTTCGAATCCATCAGGTTCGAACCCATCAGGTTCGAATCGATCGAAGGCACGGCGTGCATGGATGGTTCGAATCCAACAAAGGTAGCGGTCACTTCGAATCGATACACTTCGTATCGATCAATATGGATTCGGCTCCGAAGGGTTTGCATTGGATGTTGGTTCGACTCAATGGACTTCGAATCGATCGAGCTACTGTCTCTAACATGGTTGCTTCGTATCGATACGAAGAGGGCGTTCGAGAAGGGTACGCAGTAACTCGAAGAGATGGATTCGAAGAAGAGGGATTCGAAGGAGATGGATTCGAAGGAAGGACAGAAGTGCAGGGATACGAAGGACTCGGGGAGGACATTCGAATCGATCGTATTCGAACCAATCTTGTTCGAACCGATCGATTCGAAGGAAATAGTCAGGGCAGCTCAAACAAGTGGATACGAGCATGACTGTAAAGTTGTGGATAAGGACGAAGCATGGAAAATGGATATGAACGCGTCTTCAGGGAGGGAAGCGCTCAACTCGGCGACAAAGATGGATCAATCCGAAGCATGCGCGCCACGTCGACCTACTAGCACGTGCTTGGATCGATTCGAATCAATCGATTCAAAGTGATCGGTTCGAACGAAGCGAAGTCCAGGAAACCCCAAATTCGAATCGATCATATCTTCCAAACCGTTGATCCAAATGCATTGAAATTTTTACAGGAGTTTGCTTACATGTTGAAGAATGTTCTCACCAATTTTCAGCTCAATTGGACAATTTCTAGATCGATTCGAATGGAGTTCGAATCGATCCCAGTGTGGGCCCGGATCTCCAGGTTTCGGCCGTGTGGGCCCTCTCATGTGCCTGAAGCGATCTACCTTGTTTCTAGGAGAAATATCAGCCTTTTACGCCTATAAATAGAGCCCCTGGTCATTCAGAAAAGGGGTCGGAAATTCTAGAGAGTGAAAGGACGCTTGGATGCTGCCAGAATCATTCCATATCATCATTGCTGCTATTTATTTCAAGTTTTGGACATTGTAACTGCTGTAATCATCTGTAATCATCAAGGATAATCAATAAAAGGATAAAAACTTTGGAGTGGACGTAGGCCGGAGATAGCCGAACCACTATAAAACTTGTGTCTCTGTTCTTTACTTTGGGATTATTATTCAATATTTGCTGAGATCTGTTATTTGTGTTTGAATATTGTTGGTTTGTATTCATACACTGGTGCTTTCACGGTATTTGGGGTTTGTGACCAATTTTGGCGCAAACACTTTGGTGCTTTCACTGAGAAAGACTAGCACCCGCTACGTCGGATTGAAGTTCAGATTTGAAAAGCTTGGAAGATTCAGATTCAAAAACAATGACTCGACAAACAAGACAGAGAGCTGATAGAAGCCAACAAGGAGGAAGTCAAGAGGCATCCTCCGGAGCTGGGGAAGGACAAGCTTCTATCTACATAACTAGAGACGAAATGGAGGACATGGCAAATTCATTACAAGAGAGGTTGCTAAAGAATCAACAGGATATGATGCAGACTTTCTTTGAACAGATAAGAGCTACAGGGATGCAAAACTTAGGACCAGCCACAGCAGCTGTTAATGTGGAACAAAGAGCTAGAGCCATGGAACCCAATGAAGAACAGAACTCTTAATTGGAAGGCAATCGACAAGGGCTTGGGGGCAGGCCCACAGGATCCAATGCAGGAGGACCTTTGGAAGGAGTTCAACAGGTTAGGGCCAACGTCGCGGCTAATGAGCCACACGAGGAATATGTACCGGAGTTCCCTCAAGGACATGGGGGGCAACCTTTGGCGGACAATGCTGGATTAGTGGAAATTATTAGGAGAACGATGCGTAGAGGCTTGGCCAGCAAAGACTTGGAAGGAGTAAACAAGAGTCTTTTTACTCAAGAGATCAAGGCAGCTCAGAATCCACCCAAATTCAAGCTGCCTAGCGTGGACTCGTATGATGGCGAGACAGACCCAACTGATCATTTAATGAGATACACCAGACACATGGAGGTACTGTGGGCATCGGAAGAGGTGATGGCCCGATGCTTCCCTTTATACTTGAAAAACCAGGCTGCAATGTGGTTCAGACAGCTAGGAGAAGGATCTATCAGGACGTGGAGAGAATTGGTGGATAAGTTTTTGGGACAATTTCGGGTTCATATCAAAAGACCGAAGAACGTGATGACATTGACATCAGTAAAACAAAGGACGGAAGAATCGCTTAGAGCTTTCCTAACACGATTCAATGCGGCAGTTACTTCAGTAGATCGGCCGGATCCATCAATGGTTCTGATGGCGGCAGTATCAGGAGTCAGAGAGGATTCAGATTTTAAGATATCTCTAGTACGAGACCCCCCTCAGGATATCGAGGAATTCTTTCACGAAGCTGAAAGGTTTCTTCGACAAGAAGATGCAAGTAGGGATTTAAAGTTAAAAGAAGTGAATACGGTTAAGGATGAAGGACCATCCAATGGAAGCTCGGGCAAGGACAAGGGAAAAAGGAAGTTCGATGATGATTCCGGAAATGCAAGGAAGCGATGGAAGGATCCAAAGTATTCCACTTACACAGGACTGAACGAGACACTGGAACGGATATACATGGATACTCGAGATCGCTTTCCCTACAGAAGACCGGCTAGGAGAGAACCATCTGAACGAGAAAGGGCATCAGGAAGGCATTGTCTTTTCCACGATTTAGACGGACATGACACCAACAGCTGCAGGCACTTGAAGGATATAGTTGAGGAGCATGTGAGGAATGGACAGCTGAGGCAATATGTTGGAGCACGGAATGCAACAGTGGAGCAGGAGCAACCACCATCAACCTCACATCGTGATGATGTGAGACCCAGGGATGACGGTCGATTGATTATCCATTAACCTGGATGATATGCAATAAGTAGCAAACCATCAGCAAGCGACTAAATCGTTTACGCATGTATGGGACCGGAGATAGCCCCTAGGCATGCTCCGAATGATGATAAATCGTGAAACTATGGTTTGTGAAATCTGTTTTCTTGTTTTGGATTTTGGACATTTGTCTTATCTGGTTTGGTTTTGGAGTTTGGATTGAACTCCTGGTTTTGTTTGCTTTTTGATTTGGATGCTTGTTTTTGATCTTAGATGCTGTTTGGATTTCTGATTTTCTGGTTTTGACTTGGATTTTGGATTTGGATTTTGGATTGGATTTTGGTTGGTTTTCCATCTTATTTTTGATAAACGGTCGTCAGGTACGGACTGTGCCTGGCAAGGGGTGAGTCATTTTGCCCAAACGCGGTAAAGTGACTCATTCAGGTCGTCGAGTATGGACTACGCTCGACAAGGGTCCGGAGAGACCAGGATTCAGCCTAGGACTTAGGCCCTATATCATCAATTGCTATTTTCAGGTCGTTGAGTATGGACTATGCTTAGCAAGGGTCCGGAGTGACCAGGATTCGGCTTAGGACTTAAGCCACGGCATTATTCACGCCCAGGGACATTGGGCTATGGTCATCAAGTGTGGATTGCACTTGGCAAGAACTTGGACAGGTTATGAATTTGGATATCTACCTGGAGAGGTACTGGATTCGGTTATTGGCAATTGTGTAAAGATGGATTCAAACTCGACTACCGAGTTCGAATGGATATGGAATTGGCTAAGGCTTTGGTTATGGGATTTGGAATTGGGCATCGGCTCGAAGCAGTCAAGGATGACATACTCTGGCGATATGGCTATGGACTTTGGATACTGGATTCGGGACTATTCAAAACACGTCTTGTTATCACAAGACATGTTTTGGGGGGCAGTGTTATCCCATTTTTGGTCAAAACTAGGATATCAACAAATGAACGAGGAATGATGGATATCAGGATTGGAGATCAGTTGGAATCAAGGCTACGATCGATGTCATCAAAATTTGGTTGAACTCCGATCGGGACGAAATTGATTGGGGATGATGATAAGGATTAGGGAAGGCTATGTTTCAAATTTCAGGATAATCGGAGTTCATATGGAGGAGTTATGATCGATTCAAGGTAGGAGAGGCATGCTGTTCGAATCCATCAGGTTCGAACCCATCAAGTTCGAATCGATCGAAGGCACGGCGTGCATGGATGGTTTGAATCCAACAAAGGTAGCGGTCACTTCGAATCGATACACTTCGTATCGATCAATATGGATTCGGCTCTGAAGGGTTCGCATTGGATGTTGGTTCGACTCGATGGACTTCGAATCGATCGAGCTACTGTCTCTAACATGGTTGCTTCGTATCGATACGAAGAGGGCGTTCGAGAAGGGTACGCAGTGACTCGAAGAGATGGATTCGAAGAAGAGGGATTCGAAGGAGATGGATTCGAAGGAAGGACGGAAGTGCAGGGATACGAAGGACTCGAGGAGGACATTCGAATCGATCGTATTCGAACCAATCTTGTTCGAACCGATCGATTCGAAGGAAATAGTCAGGGCAGCTCAAACAAGTGGATACGAGCATGACTGTAAAGTTGTGGATAAGGACGAAGCATGGAAAATGGATACGAACGCGTCTTCAGGGAGGGAAGCGCTCAACTCGGCGACAAAGATGGATCAACCCGAAGCATGCGCGCCACGTCAACCTACTAGCATGTGCTTGGATCGATTCGAATCAATCGATTCGAAGTGATCGGTTCGAACGAAGCGAAGTCCAGGAAACCCCAAATTCGAATCGATCATATTTTCCAAACCGTTGATCCAAATGCATTGAAATTTTTACAGGAGTTTGCTTACATGTTGAAGAATGTTCTCACCAATTTTCAGCTCAATTGGACAATTTCTAGATCGATTCGAATGGAGTTCGAATCGACCCCAGTGTGGGCCCGGATCTCCAGGTTTCGGCCGTGTGGGCCCTCTCATGTGCCTGAAGCGATCTACCTTGTTTCTAGGAGAAATATCAGCCTTCTACGCCTATAAATAGGGCCCCTGGTCATTCAGAAAAGGGGTCGGAAATTCTAGAGAGTGAAAGGACGCTTGGATGCTGCCAGAATCATTCCATACCATCATTGCTGCTATTTATTTCAAGTTTTGGACATTGTAACTGCTGTAATCATCTGTAATCATCAAGGATAATCAATAAAAGGATAAAAACTTTAGAGTGGAAGTAGGCCGGAGATAGCCGAACCACTATAAAACATGTGTCTCTGTTCTTTACTTTGGGATTATTGTTCAATATTTGCTGAGATCTGTTATTTGTGTTTGAATATTGTTGGTTTGTATTCATACACTGGTGCTTTCATGGTATTTGGGGTTTGTGACCAATTTTGGCGCAAACACCTTTACTATTTGTTAGAAAGATATATTTCTTTATATATATCAAAATATAATCTTATATAAATACATTTAAAACCTTTATATAAGAAAATAACAAGTACGCTCTCATATACACACACACACACACACACACTCAACTCATTCTAGGGTACCACTTACCCTATTCTTAATGAGCATACCCACCAGAGCCAAGGTTCTCGCTTAACCTTTTGCTCTGATACCAAATGTAACGACCCGGAATTTTCGATCCCAAAAATTCCAGATAGTTAGAGAAAAGAAGAAAGAGATAGAAGAAGAACAGAAAAGAAACACACAAACTCACATTCGCAGCGGATAAAATATAATATCAATAATAGTCATACCAAGAAAACCGTATCAATCAATTTACATCGATATATATCAGAGTTACAACAATTTATACAATATTGGACAGATACAATTTGACATGTCTCAGATATATACAATAGTGGAAACTCTCTATACGTTTCTGCCATCCAGATCGCCTTCTGAGTTCCAGAACGTCCTTACCTGAAAATCTGTAATACCCGGTCTGACCCGAGCATTACATCAAAGTAACACCCGGGTCAGGCTGGAAACCAGCGTGAGTAAACTCATCTAACAAGGAATACCAAAGCACACAACTTATATAAACCCGGGGTAACTTATATCAATTTACAACTTTACAAGCTGTTATAGACATTACTTATTTCACACATCAATTTCTAAGTACCAAATCTTAGATTTAAATGGTCAAATTTACTTAAGTCAATCCACTTCATCACGATTTAAATCAAACATGTCTCATCACATGACATCACAAACCTCATATTAGGGATAACAATAAATCAAAGACTTCCAATATCATTCTATTTATCCCTTAATTAATTTCACAAATTAATTTATCCTTAACCAAATACAGTAATTGACCTTTAATTACTTCGTCAATTAATTATTAACCATAATTATTAATCACCCTTGATTAATAACATCCAGAATTTAACTATTCTTAATTACTTCATTGAATAAATTAATCCTTAATTCATTCTATAATTAATCCCTTAATTAATTACAAAGTAATTATATTCAAATTTCTTTCATCATTAAACATCTTTAATTACATTCAGTAATTACCATTAATTACTTCCTTAAGTAGTTATACTTCCATAAATTGCATTAAGTAATTATTCATCAATCATCAAGTGTTTAATTTAATTAAATGTAATTAATCTCAACTAATCACATTAACCCAACTAATTAAGTAATTAATTCATTAATTACATCTATTAAGTAATTAAACACAAACAATTTCATAAATGATTATTATTAATTAATTAATCTAATTAATTACCGAAATTAATCACATTAATTAGTTGTTAAATAATCTTAAGTTAATGACCTTCATTAACAATTCTTTAATTACATTATTCAGAAATTAACTCTGATTAACCATCATTAATTACAAATTCATTAATTACTAATTACTAAATTAAATAATTGTTAACTATAACTTAATTAATCCTTAATCACTCGATTAATTAATCCTTAATCATTAATTAGACTTTAATTAACAATCCCTAATTACAGATCAATTGCCCTAAATTAATTAATCTTAAGACTTTAATTAATCAATTTACAACTCTTAATTATTTAATTAATCATCCATATTATTCATTAATTGAATAATTAATTATCCAACTTAATTATTTAATGAATCCAAATCATTAAATTTTATTCATCTCTAAGATAATCATTTCTTTCTTAATTAAGCATTTAAAAACAATTTATTTTCAAATTTACTTTAAATTCCATTTAAACTTCATTTTAAATTTAAGTCATAAATTTAACTTAAACCAGGTTTTAAAACAATTCAAAACCTTTTATCTCATATGTTAAAGAAACATTCATTTTATAACATGAGTTTAAAAGAATTTAAAGTTCAGAACAATTTAAACATACACTAAGTATTCCAAGATATTTAAAACAAATTCAATTTAAAAAAATCTTAATCTCAAAACTGAAATATAATTTCAATCATAATTCTAAATTAAACTTAATTTTTTTTAAAAGCTTTTCTTGCCATTTCAAATCTTCATTTTAAAATTCAAACCGTTTAACCATATTTAAAGTAATTAAACAATTTAAATTTAAACTTTATTAAATAAATAAAAAACTGATACTCAATCCTAATTTCCAGATTTTAAAACTAGAATTTGAACTTATTTGAAATTCTATTTTACAATTTAAAACTTAGTGTTTAAATTCTAACACATATACTTTATACTAAAAAAAAGTCGAAATCCAAATTTAAATTTCAAAACTTAAATTAATTCAAAACTCAGACTCAACTTTTATGAATCTAGATTCAAAATCAGTTTAAACTTAGTTTAAAAATTTCAACTGCTATTAAACTTATATTTTAAGCCTTAAAACAGAACAGGTTCTGTTTTAAGTTGTAAAATCTAAAATTACAAATTAACTCGAGCCTCCCCATATTTACTTCGAGCCATATCCTTATCTGCTTTGGGTTTAAACTCGATTCACCCGAGTCCAACATGTTGCCACCAATACTGTAACCACCAATATAACACAAGCATCATCACAACCCTCTGTGCACATGTACGGCACCTCTGGTCATCATCGACCAACTACGAGACCGCTCCGTAGTCGACCTTCAACTCGTCAGACCATCCAAACAACAATCAATCGACACCTTCTCTAATTCAACATCGAATCCATAATCCCAAACCTGGAACAACTGGCAGTACCCACTACACTCCAACCTGTCAACGTCTCCCCCTCGAAACTCCAACCACCCTCGCCTTTGAAACTCCGGCGACGTCTTCAACAACCCATCCTCTTCCAATACCCCAGACCCCAAACAACTCGATCAACAGAGGAGATTGAACCTAAGCAAAAACTATAACCCAGTAAAAACTAGGGTTCTAGAATTCAAATCAAAATCACTACCGCCAAAATACAATTCAACCCGGTCTAAAAATTTACTCCTTATCCCTAATTATTCCTCCACCTCTAAAAGTAAATTCAACTCAAACGAACATAAAGATCACCAGTACTACCCCCAAAAGCAAAATACACAAAATATAGAACTGCCCTCTAATTCTAACACTAAAAATTGTAATTTTGCTTTTAAAAATCATAATTCGATTTAGGGATTTGATTAATAACCATGAATCCATGCATTACTAAATTTAAAATTTTGACTTAACTTAAAGCATTCCTGAACTTATGCTTACCAGAACAAATCCCAAATTTGTTCCTACTTTGATAAATCTTTAAACTTTAGTTTATGCTAAAACAAACAAGTTTTATTTTAATCCCATGTCCAAACAACAAATAGGCCAAGAGATGATGATTTTGAATCAAAATCAGGTGCCTGGAATCACAGAACAGAGACAAATATTCAACAGCATGCACGCGTACATTCACAGCAGATTCCATAATATATATTCATTTCAAATTATATAGCATGCAACCACATTTGACTACTTAAATTTTTAAAAGTGAAGATACTCACCTTTTAAACAGAAGAAGCCCAGATTTGGAAACACCCCCCTTTTTTCCTGCTTTAAAACTTTTTGACTTAGATGCTTGCTTAAAAAATACTTGAGTTGTTGAATGCCTATGTTTTATAAATTGCATGCAGAGATGATTTCTTCTCAGATTGAAAATGATGAATGCAGTTTATTGATGAACAGGTTGAGTTGCTAATGTTTTAAATTTTCTTCCAGCTTTGAAAAATCTCATGCATGCAGATTTGCTTGAAATTGCTATAGTACTTGAAAAGTTACTCAAAATCTTTAGAATCTGGAAATGTCTAACTGCTGAAGCTTTGATTGAGGCAATATGCATTTGAAGATGTTACAAAATTTTTACTAAATGGTTACTGGCTTTAATTCCTTTCTGGGTTGCATTTGTTCCCGAGGGAATGAATTTCAGGTTTATGTTCATTATCTGTTTTTGGAAAAAAATGTTTTACAAGTTGGAGTTTTCTTTAAAAGTTGAGAAGATAAAGAAAAAGAAGCTGATATGTTTATCTAAATGTAGATTTGGATCTAAGAAAGAAAATAAAATAAATAAGAAATAAATTTGACACTTGTTTTTCAAATGCTAACATTTGTCACATTAAAAGCTAATTAGCTTACAAGTGTTTTTAACATTGTTTTAAAGGTTACACTTGTATTAATCTTATTTATATTATTTTTAAATGGCTTTTAAATGCTTTTTAAACTAATTTTTCCTAATTAATGAATACAATTGTAAATTAATAAATCCTTTCCTAAATTTATATTTTATCATTTATATTCATCCCTCCTTGATATTTACACATATATATAACCTCCAAAAGAGAAGATTTAAAAATCTTAATCTTACATTAATAATAATAATCATATATTAACAATCACATATTTAATCTGTTTGAAGAAAATAAGTTGCCCAATTAAATAATTATATTAGAGGATAATGATTTGAATATTTATTCAGATATTTATAGTTTAGCATTTATTAGTTCTAATTTATCTATATACATATCCAAATTATTTACTAAGGCATTTACTTAAATCTTAAGTTCTAGTTTCAAATTCAAATTCAAATTCAGATTCAAATTTGTATTACAATCCAGGTGTAACTATTTATTATCAGATTTACTTATTCAATTTACAATTCAGTATTAACCTAATTATTTATCAATTATAGATGTCAAGAATTTCGTGATATCACATGTTATAAATTAATATATTTTATTTAAACTATTTGATTATGTAAATTTAATTTTTTATAAATTTAATACTTTAAATAAGATATATTGATTTCTAAATTCTTTCTTTTGCCTTTTTGTCCTTTTCGAGGGCGAAAAGTTTTGAGTGGGGGAGAGTGTGCAAGGACCCGTAAATTTCCAATAATTAAATTTGTTAATTTAATAAGATTTTCATAATTAAACATGAAAGATACAAAAATTTGAAATTTGTTAATAAAATAATAATTAGAATTAAAGGTAATAATGTATTAGTCGACTATTAACAATTTGAATGTAATTCCAAATAAATGTAATAATGAAATTGTTATGCTTAGTTATAAAATTGAATATAAGAAACAGATGTAAAACAAAATGTTAACCTTTTTATAGAATAATTGATTTAAATAAAAAGGTACTGAAATTGAATCAAATCAATTTATTGGAACTAAGTATGAAAAATTGGAATCAATTACTGCTGGAATTAAACACTACAATTGATAAGATAATTTAAAATGAATTGATATAGAGATTTGTTTTAGGGGATTTTAAATTACTAAGTGATTTAAGGTGATAGAAAGTGTGAATTATAAAATTTGAATTGAAAATGATTTAAATAATTTAATATTAATTTATTTAATTAACTGAAATATAGCCATTTTGGCCATTGACTCGGATATCGACGAACTAGTTTCATCAGATCTGTAATGGTGAATTATTATAGGATTTCAAGTATCATAATGATTGGACTTGTCGTTTGATCGTACGGGCTCGAAACACCTTGAAATGAATTTAATTGAAATCAATTGAAATCAATTTGCAATAAGTTAATTTTAATACAAATTCTTCATATGATGGAATTAGGACTTGAGACCTGTTCCATTGGATTTAAAATCATCAAAAACATCTATTTTCATATATGGGATGACACGTTTTCGTTCCGGAGTCGAAACGGGCTTTTCGGGTCGTTTATCGTTCAATCGATCTAGTCCATTCTTTCTGTTTTCCGCTATTCATATAAATAGCTCATTAAAAACCCTAGGTCATTTCTTATTTATATTGTCTGTATGTTACATCTCCTTCTCAACCCCTCATTCCAATTGTAGAAAAAACCTAATTCCCAAACCTCAAATTCAATTTCAAAACCAAATCAAAAATTCAAACTCCTCAAACTATATTGAATAATATATCGATTTGAAGCCTCGACGAGCGCAAGTCGAATATGCTGTCTGTTTTTCGATTTGAGTCTCTGTTTGTCCAGAAATCCCGAATTTTTTCACGGTCGTTCGTTTCGTCTTGATTGACTTCAACGGATCGTCAAATCGACGATACCATAGCGTGGAGGGGGCCTTGCGGAGTTCATCGGCGTGCCTTGTTCAGAGTTTCAACGGGTGGATTGGGGGAAATAATTCGATTAGGGTTAGGTTTTGGGTGGCGACGGCTGGGTTTTTGGTTGACGATCGGCATCATGGTTGGCCTGGAGGGAAGCACGGCTGGTGCGTGCAGTTTGAAGTGCGGTGGCATAACCGTGTTCAGTCAAAGGCATTTGATTCTAGGGTTCTCTTGTGTCAGCCTGTAGATGTAGATGTGCGTTCGAGAGTGTTGAGTTCCATGCGCTAGGGATGCTGTAGAAACGGTGATGTGGCCATTATCTTTTTTTATTATTTTCATTTATGTAAATTTCGTTTTCAAATGTTCTAATCGCAATAACTTCTGCATACGAGGTCTAATTCATGTGTGGTTTCTTGCGTTGGGATCGTATCGAAATTCCAGACATTTTGATGCTTGTTTGGACGAATTCAGAGGTTGTTTGAATTTTGGATTTAAATGGATTTAAATTCAATTTAAATTCAAAGGTGAGTATTTTAACCCACTCACATCTTCTAAAATGTCTTATGCCTATTAAGTCAAATTTATAATGTGATTCGGAATATATTTATGACTGTTTGGTACATTTTGAATCATCATCTCAGTTAATTTGAATTTATTTGAATTAAATCTTTAATTAATTTATTACTGAATATAAATTACCAGTTAAATACCTGTTATTGATTATCTGTTCTATATTGATATTTATTGATTGATTTGGATGATGCATGTAATGGATGTTGATTGTTAATGTTGGATGTATGAGTGCTGTATTTTTTATCAATATAAACCGCAAGTTCACTATGGGTTGAAATGATACATACCCAAATGATCTATAGATTAAGGAAAAATCATTGTGGGTTGAAATGATAGACTCAAGCGATTTTATGGATTTTGTTATTAAATTCAGGATTATGGCTTGAAATGATATATAACCGTAAAATTTTAAATTGCGGATTGAGATGTTAAATATCTGTATCACTTGACCCTAGGGTAGAAAATTATATGCGGACACTGGATTGTTTAAATTAAATGATTTTAAAATCCTTAAGTTTTTGAATTTAATAAAATGATATTTTGAGATGGAAATTTGATTTATATAAATCGAAGTATTATTAAAAAATAAAGTTTTGCATTGGAATGTGAATTGGTTTAAAAAGGAGTTTCTTTAAGAAATTTAGTTAGAAGTTAGAAGTTAAACTTTAAGTATAAATGAAATTCTATCGAAATTGAGTTATTAAATTTGTTTGAAAAATAATTTGAGATATTTTTGGAATTGGAGCGATTCGAATTGATATTTGAACATGGATTGAAACCGATTTGAAATTCATAGTTATTGAAATTTGAAAATTGAAAGGTTTGGAAATTGGGTTTGTCGATTTGGAAATTTAAATTGGTCCAAATATGTTGAAATAAATGAATAGTTTAATTTGATATAAATTCCAAATTCATATTTTAATATAAACTGCTCTAAAATATAGTATTTTAAAATTTCAAATTGTTAAGATTTTAAAATTTATTCAAACTATTTCACAAATATTAACTATATATGTTATTTTGATCTATTTTAAACCAATTTAATTTATTTTATAAACTAATTAAACCCTTTTAATTTATTTTAATTCTAATTAATCTATTTTAAGCTATTTAATCTATTTTAATTATATTTAATCCAATTTAAATCTATTTAACTATCATAAATCAATTTAAAAGTATTTACCTATAATTAAACTATTTAGAGCATTTTAACTATCTAGAACTATTTAAACTAATTTCTAAATTTCCAAACTAAGTACGTGCAAGAGTTTATATTCATTTCAATTGGTTTAAAAAGAGAATAAGGTTAAATGACGTTACAACCTAATTTGGAATTTTTAATGTTATAATAAATCAAAACGATGATTTTGAAGCAAGGACTTAACCTGTTTTGGAAATATGAATTTTGGAATAAATATGATTTGAAAGTGATATAGTTTTTTAGAACACCATATTTTGATATAAATTGTGAATTTTACATTTAAAGGAAATAAAATTATCGAAATATGATTTCAAAGGCGAATATGATTTCGAAAGTAAGTAATGATTTCGAAAGTGATATGGTTTGAACTGAATATGATATTTTGATATAAATTATGAAATGATTTTGGAAATGTAAAAGAACCATCCGGTGTGTAATAAGCGATCGGTCGTTAAAGGGACCAGGATCGGATGTGGTCACATTCTCTACCAATAATGAAAACCACTTTGACAACTGTTGTAACAACCCGCATATTTATCGAGTTTACATTTAAATATTTTTATTTAAATATTAAATCGTTAATCGGATTTTGGTCCGAAAAACTACTTTTTGCAAACGGTCAAATTAGGACTCGAGACCACTTCCATTGAGTTCGAAATGTCGTTTACAACTTTTTAAGTATAAACATCGATAGGTTTGGAGTTAGTGAAATTTCACTAACTTTTCCCGCTTTGGACTTTGGGTTAGTTTAGCCTATTAAGCCCAAGTTCCAACCCTCTTCTTCTCACTCTTCATAAATTTCCTAACTAACTCAAGCTTTAGCATTAATGGTGAAGAGAATGGGAAATTAAAACTCCAAGCTCAAATTCAATTGCAACTCCATCATTCAACTCCAAATTCAAGTAGAAGATATTGGATTCAAGCTTTGGATTGCTTCTCCTTGCTTTCAAGCTTCATCTTCATAAATTTTAGTGCAAAGGTGAGATTTTTATCTCACAATTCTAGCCTATAACTATATTGGACTGTTGGGAATGATTCCCCATCACTTTAGCATGTGCATTTGCATTTGGTTTGGATTGGATTGGCGAAAAACTCCAATTTTTAGCGTTTTTGACAAAAAAACTGCAGTTAGGTCGCACTGCCTCGGATTTAGGTCGTTCTGGCCTTAAGTCGTTTCTGGCCATCGCTAAGTCGTCCACGAGTTAAGCCTAAGTCGTAAGTCGCGCGCGTTGAAAAGTCACCGCCTTTGTATTTCTGTTCGCCTGTGTTGAGTCGTTCACGAGTTAGAGTGCTAAGTCGGCTGCGAGTTAAGAGTTAAGTCGTTCGTGTGTTATCTCGTAAGTCGTCTCCGACCTAAGCTCCAGTAAGTCGTTCGTGTGTTATCTCGTAAGTCGTCTCCGACCTAAGCTCCAGTAAGTTGTTCGCATGTTATCTCGTAAGTCGTCTCCGACCTATGCTCCACTAGGTCGTAGGTCGTATCCGACCTAAGCCTCTCTAAGTCGCGAATTGTTAAGTCGGCTGTCCTTAAGTCGTTCGACCCCACTAAGTCGTAGGTCGCCTCCGACCTTACCCTTAGGTCGTATGACCTGTTTGTTAAGTCGGCTGTCCTTAAGTCGTTCGACCCCACTAAGTCGTAGGTCGCCTCCGACCTTACCCTTAGGTCGTATGACCTGTCATCCACTAGGTCGCGCCACTTAGGTCGTATCCCTTAGGCCGCGAACTCTTTAGGTCGTTAGACCTCATTTTGCTTTAGGTCGTAAGCCGCTTGTCTTCACTTAGGTCGTACCGTGACGGGGCGCTGCCCCGCACCCCGCCGGGGGCGCTGCCCCCTGGACCCCCGCGACCTGACCGGGCAGGTCGAACCCCGTATAACTCTGCGTAGGCGATCTTATCTGAAGAACATTCAACCGAACTTCCTGAGCTGATTTCCTTGGATTTTTATCACATCTTCGAATGTGATCTTTGTGATTGATTGTTTCTACAATCGCTTCTGTGATTTGTCACTTTAAAATATGAAGGTTTCAATACTAGTAGTAAATATTTTCTTAAACCGTTTTCCAATCTATTAGTATATACAAGCCTTTACCTCACTCGGATGAGAAATCTAATTAAACGACTTAGTAAAACAAGTGGTATGAAACGCTTGCGTTCACTTCGTCGGTTAATTCTTGGACTTGTTCGATTGAACCCCTTGTGACAATTTTATTAGTGAAGATTTACAGTTTGTTCGTAAATATTTAAGTTAAGCAAGTGGTTATGGGACATGAAGCTAAACTTCTATATTTACTAGCTTAGTGTAATTGACACTTCTCGTTGATCTTGATGATCGCTTTATGAATTAGACTAGCAATTGCGCGATGTCTCTTTCATTGCAAGGTTAGACTAGACACCACTTGTGTGATTCCATTCACACATACCTTTCTGCTTTTTGGTTAGTCTTGACCTCATTCTGTGTGATTCCACTCACACATGTGGGGTAGCTCCCCATGGTCTTCGGACCGTCATGTGATAGGCCTCTTTCCCTTTTTATGATTTCTGGATTTCTCGTGTTGATTTCTGGAATTTGTGTCATTGACTTGTTATGAGTACAAGTTTAGGGTATGATGCCCCCTTCGAATCTTTGAGAAGATTCTTGTGATATTGATTATCTCTTATTGATTGATCTTCTGTTGATCATTATTTACATACTTATAGCGGTATGTCGTTATGGATGTTTATGTTTATGCCATATCTTTTATGTTATATCATGTCATCTGATATTTATAGCTAGACTGATCCGTTTATTATTTTCTTAAATAATACTCGGATCAGACCGAGATGTTACAGGTGCTTCTGCTTGACTTCTTCCCAGGGATTCATCACTCTGACTTTTGGCTAACTGTTTAGATTAGCAGTTTTTGCTGTATACACTTGAGATATAGACTCATAGTTGTATTCTTTTGTATAGCACGTGTTGCTATTCTTTTGTATTATCGTGGATCTTATTGACCACTACTCTGATGTACACTTTCATGTGTTAGTTATATATTCATATCTTCTTCCGCCTTTGTGATATGGATATCTGTGACTGATTTGTGATATGATTATTTCTATGTTTGTTTCCGAAGATTATTTATAGCCACCGTGTGATAAGCTATTACATGGATGGTCGCTCCCCAACAGCCTTATTCTCCGTGCTAGTTGACAGCACTTCTCCGGAGTGTTCTTGGCTAGCGTGGGTATAGAGGTGGGGCGTCACAGCTGTGTACGTGGTGGAGATTCCAGAATGAAGTAGGATGGTGGCGACGATCTTATATGAGGTATATACATGGACCCGACTCCCTTGAGTTGGCATAAGGTGGCTAAAACAGGAGCAATTGACGGGCCAAGTGAGGTCGTTCGTTCGACGGGGCACACTCCATCGATCCTATATTCTGACTTTTTGATTTGTATAGTGGCTTCCCGTGATTTTTCTTGGGAGTATGTTCCGAGTTGGGTGGTAGTAGCTGCTATGCGTTACCACCAGTCTGGAAGTGTAGTTGGTATATCTACCCTGACATTGCCTAGTTGTGCCATGTCGCCTACCCTAACACACCTTCTATGAGTTTTTATTGTACCATACCTATGGAGCGCCAGGCTAACGACGTCCAGTACGTGCGGAATTATGCTACTGTATAGACTATAGGAATATATAAAATGTGTTAAAGGGGATGTGGGTAACGCCTTAACGCTATTTTAATAGTTTACTTTACTTTAGACACTATTATAATAGCGTATTGTACTACATAGTGAATAGATTAACGGATCCTTCGAAGATGTGAATCCCGAACACCTCTTAAGTTACTGCACTCATGTTAGACACTCGATAGGAGATGTTAAACCTCGTACACATCTCTAACAACGTCGCATGCATATTAACTGTTGATTTAACTTACATAAGATCTTTTAGTCTGACTCGAGTTTTTTTTCTTTTCAATTTGTTCGGGTCAGCCTGAGCATTTCAAGATTTTAAGACCTTATTTCTGGAGGACGAAGACGATGATTTGTGCAACTATCATTTATTATGTCTATTATTTACTATATTTATGCCACCGCATTCATACTGTTCTCTGCATCATTTATTTATCTCTGATATGTGTAACTTTGATTTTTTATTGTATTGGTAAAATCAAATGTTTTTTAAACACCTTCATGAACTGTTATTTGATTATTACATTTTGTCATTCCACTACAAGATTCTATTTATTTCTCTACTTCCTCTACTTTTTCTTATTCACCCCAATAACAATCCGCCTTTCTGTATGGTTTGAGTTTGATGTGTGTGGTTTATCGTCGATTTAAACTGTCCAAAAAATGGGGACATTACAATCGTCGCACTATCCTACTTCATTCCAGAATCTCCACCGTGTACATAGTTGTCAAAGTGGTTTTCGATATTGGCAGAGAGTATGAAAATATCCAATCTCGGTCTCTTAACAAACGATCGCTTATTCCACACCAGATGGTTCTTTTATATTTCAAAAGTCAATTCTCAGTTTGTATCAAAATATCATATTCTCAAAACCATCAGTTCCGAAATAATATTCACCTTCAAATCATATTCACTCTAAAAATCATATCGTTTCCAAAAATCGTAATTTCTTCCAAAATTATATTTCCAAAATAGGTTCAATCCTTACTTCAAAATCATCATATCCCATTAGTTAACATTTATATCCCAACTTAGGTTATAACTTCATTAGCTATATTCACTTCAAAATCGAGAATTTGAATATAACCCATCCATTTTACGTAGTTTGGAATTTCGAAGAAAATAGTCTTAAATAGTTATAAATAGTTAATATAGATCTAAAATAGATTAAATAGCTTTAAAATACATTAATTAGATTTAAAACAAGTTAAAATAGGTTAATTAGTTTAAATAAATTAAATGGTTTAAAATAGGTTAAAATTATTTAAGAAAATTAATACAGGTTAAAATATGAATTTTGAAATTAATATCAATTTACTCTTTATTTCATTTCAACCATCCAATTCAAGTCTCCATTCACACTCTAAATCAAATATTACACTTACATCGATTTCAAATCATGTTCGAAATATCAATTTAAATCATTTCCATTTCAATACACTTCATAGTTATAGTTCAAACAACTCAAATAACTCAATTATGACAAATTCCACTTTTTATTCCAAATTCAACTTGAAACTTCAATTAAATCCTTTTAAAAATACCTTTAAACAAATTCCAATTTTATCATAAATCATGGATTTCGATAATAATTCAATTCGTATAATCAATTTTTATTTCAAAATATCATTTAACAAGAATCAAAAAAAATTAAAACTTTAAAATCATTTAATTTAACCAATCCAGTATCCGTATATAATTCTTTACCCTAGGGTCAAGTGATACAGATATTTATAATATTTATCCATAATTTAAAATTTTATATTTATGGATACATATTATTTCAATCCGTAATCCTAAAAAGTATCAAATCCATAAAATCACTCAAGTCTATCATTTCTACTCATAACGATTTTTCCCTAATCTATAGATCATTCGGGTATGTATTATTTCAACCCGTAGTGAACTTGCAGTATATAACGATATAAAATAAAATGTCCATTCATCCAATATCAACAATCAATATCCATCACAATCATCATCCAAACCAACCAATTAATACCATATAGAATTGATGATCAATAACAGGTATTTAACTGACAATTTCAATTCAATAATAAATTAATAATGATTTAATTCAAATAAATTCAAATTAACTGAGATGACGATTTAAAATATAACAAACAGTCATAAATAAATTTCTAACCACATCATAAATTTAATTTAACAAACATAAGAAATTTTAGAAGTTGTTAGTGGGTTAAAACGCTCAACTTTGAATTTAAATCGAATTAAAAATTCAATTTAGGACCAAAATTTAAATATTCTCAGAATTTGTCCAAACAATTGTCAAAATGTCCGAAATTTTAATACAATCTGAATGCAAGAAACCGCGCGTGAATCAGACCTCGTATGTAAAAGTTATGTAATTTAGAACATTTGAATTAGAGATTTAAATAGAATAAATAGAAATAATTGGCCACCACCAAAGGGTTGCCACGTCACCCTTCGTTTGCATGTAGCGAAACCCTAGCAATAGACCAATTTCTTGTGAAACCTAGGGTAGCAGTCACCTTCTCCTTGAATTTGACAACGCCCAAGAAACTTCCACCCCGATCAAGTCGACTCGCCAAGCTTCTTACCGCAGGCCGACCAAGCTGGGGCCGCGCGCAACCCCACCGACCTCGAAATTACCACTACCACCTCTTTTCATTTATTCATGATTTTTGGCGAATCATGATCAATTGACGATGAACGAATGGTAGAACTGTGAGATACTCATCACAAGCTTCGCAAGGCACCATCCGATCGAAAAACGATCGAAGATCCACCGTTGGATCGTAAAAAATCCAATATGAACAGCCACGGTTCATTCTTGAATTTTGGAAAATGGTGAATGGAATTAAAAAAAAAATCACAGAATTGAGATGCGATCTTCGAGAGTTTCAAGATGACATATAATTTGTCAGGTTTTTGAGGATTTTAAATTTTTGATTTGGTTTTGAAATTGAATGGAGAACTTGTTTGTCTGTCATTGGAATGAGTAGTTAAGACACAATGTACGTACAGACAAATGAGAATAAGGAGTGGCTAGGGTTTATAACAAACTATTTATAGGCAAAGCTGAAACAGAAAGGATGGACTAGATTTTGAATGATAAATGACCCAAAAAGTCTGTTTGGACTCCGGAACGAAAATGGGTCAAACCATATATCAAATAGACGTTTTTGATGATTTCAAATTCAATGGAACAGGTATCAAGTCCTAATTCTATCGTATGAAGAAGTTATGTTAAATTCAGCTTATTTCAAAATTGATTTCAACTAATTTGGTTTCTAGGCGTTTCGAGCCTGTATGATCAAGTGACAAGTCGGATCACTACGAAACTTGAAATCTCACAATAATTCACTATTACAGATCCGACGAAACTGGGTCAAAATCTGAGGCAGTCGCCATAATGGCTACTTTCAGTTAATTAAATAAATTATTAATTAATTAATTAAATCACTTTTCAATGCAAATTTAATTATTTACCATTTCTATCATTTTAGATTTAGTTAGTAATTTTTTTAATCCTTAAAACAAATTTCCATGTTAATTTATTATTGAATATTCCACCAATTTCATTGTTAAATTTCAATTTCAATAAAATCAGTAATTATAAATTAGATTTCCAATAATTCCATTTAATTGAACTTTCGTCCTATTATTCAATCCATTATTATCAAATGGATGGAATTAACATTGGTTCATGATCTATTACACTTATATTTACTTTTCAACCAATTATTATAATTACTTACATAATACTGAATACATTCAATTACCCTTAATTATATACTAATTCATTTATTTATACAACACTTACACATTTATTTACTTATATAAAATTTTATAACCAAATATAATATTTACATTTCAATTGATTAGAGTGTCATTAAAGTTGTTAATAATTAACTTACATTAACATTGCTACATTCTATTTTAGCATACATTTCATTATTAAATCACAGATTTTTATTTCTTTCAATATAATATTACCAAAATCTCATTAAATTAACTATTTTAAATTATCAAAATTTACGAGTCGTTACATAAATTGTGGATTTAAAGGAATCAAATTATTTTGTAATTGAAGCTTTGAAATGCTGAAATTGAAATTGGTTAAAATGAGTTGTTTTAAAGAATTTAATTGGAAATGTGAAGCTATAATCAAGGTATGACTTTAATTTTGGAAATTGAATTATTTCAAGATTTGGACCTTAAAATTGCATAATAAGGTTTAATTTGATGTGAGCGATTTAGATTAGTAAATTGAA
Source organism: Allium cepa (assembly GCA_030765085.1). Taxonomy (NCBI): domain Eukaryota; kingdom Viridiplantae; phylum Streptophyta; class Magnoliopsida; order Asparagales; family Amaryllidaceae; genus Allium; species Allium cepa. Next base: position 15,437,969 of record CM060942.1, read on the forward strand.
AGTGGACATGAAATTGATATGAATTGAAACGGTTTAAAATAAGAATTGAATTGAAATTAAAATCATTGAATTGGATTATTAAATCGGATTTGAAATTAAAAATTAGCATTTCAAAAATTGAAGTTAATTTGAATTGAAATTGAAATCAAGTTTATTTGACACTAAAAATTAAATCAATTGAAATGAAAGATTGGAAATTGAATTTTGTTGATTTGAAATTTGGACATGGGTCCAAATTTGTTGAAATGGAAGGAAACAGATTGGTTTGATACTGTTTTCAAAATAAATTATTTTAGTATAAACTATTTAAAATCTATCTTTCTAATATTCAAATTATTTAGATTTTCCAAACTCTTTTACTATGAAAATCACTTTCAATACTCAAACCATTTTATAACAAACTGTTTTAAATCTTTAAACTATTTAACAACTGTTCAAACTATTTTTTAAAAATTAAAACTATGCAAAGTTAGAATATTATATTTAAATCGCTGATTTTAATGTAAATGTGGTTAAATGAGGTTGTAATGGTGGTAGGAATTTGAAATGATATATTCAAATGAAAATGACATATTTTGAGTAAATATGATGATTTTGGAATGAAGGATATTTTTAATTGAATATCATATTTTGATATCAAATATGAATCGGTTTCCAAATGTAAAAGAATCAACCGGTGTGAAAATTGTCTTTTGGTTGTTAAAGGGAGCAGGACCTCTTATTAGCATACTTTCTATTAATATTGGAACTACTTTAACAACTGTGTACATGGTGGATGATCAAGAATGAAGAGGTTGAGTCGGAGGCGTTAATTGGATTTGAAGAAAGAGAACGATGAAGAATGACCCAGACACTTGTGCAAATTTGACATGACTACAACAAGATGGCTTGTTAGGGCCAAGTGGGCTAGCTACCCCTTGCGGACACACCTCTTTGTATTAGCATATTAATGTTGGCTTGATCAGTGCACCTTGATTTGATTAGATTTTAGGGGTGTTAAACACGGTGGGCGGGTTATAGCTACGATGCGTTACCACCGACACTACGACCCGAACCAATAGTATCCTACATTGTGCATTGCCTCACATGCCATGCCATACTTTTATCCCTATAAGCTGCCACTACGATTTTGTTTTATTATTGTACATATAGAGGACTCACTAGCTACTGACATTACTAGTTGTGTTATAGGACCTGCATAGACTACCTGCATAAAAACGTGTTAAGGGGTCTCAATGTAAAGCCTTAATGCTAGTTTAATACTTTACTTTACTGATAGATACTACATATATATTGTATCTTAATACATATAGATAGTTTGACGGATCCTTAATAGATGGAAAATTCCATAACTTCTCTTAAGTTATTACACGTACGTTATACATTGGACATGAGTTGAAAAATCCCCTAAAAATTTCTGAAGCTATTACACTCATATTTACTTGTTATTGATTTAATTTACATAAGGACTTTTACTTCTGACTCGAGTGACTTGTCTTTTCATTACGCTCGGGTCAACCTGAGCATTTCAATGTTTGAAGACATTATTTGTAGAGGACGAAGATGGAGTTTGGTATATTATATTATTAGTATTATTCCACTACATCATTTTGGTATATCTGTAGATTGTACTTTGATTATGTTGTAAAAAATGTGTAATCAAATGTATGTTGTAAAATAGCTTCATGAGTTGTTTATTTGATTATTATATTTTGTCATTCCGCTGTGAGACTCTGTGTTTTGCTTTCCTTCTTTTCTCCTATATTCTTATTTACTCCATTGATAATCTACTCTTTTGATTGGTTTGAGATAGACATATGAGGTTTATTATTGATTTAAACCATCCAAAAATGTAGGTCATTACATCCAATTTCTTTATCCATGGATGTTATTCATGTAAGGTAAAAGCCTCTTTGGCGTTAGCAGTGTAGTCTCACAAAAATTATATACGTTCATCATGTTACTTGAGTGTTCTCATGCTTGTTTTTCAAACTGAGCCTGGTGTTATTTTATTACAATGCTTGGGTCAGACCTAGTTTTTCCAACGTTGGCTTTGGTAAGATGGAGAATAGCTGAATTTTACCATATTATGACGTTTTATTTTCCACTGTATCATATATTGTACCAATCATCAATTTGTAAGATCAAATTTTATAACTGTCTAGTTGATAAAGTTTGTTTTTAACTCTGATGCATTTTGTACTTTGGAGTGACAATTTATATTTTCTTTGTTATATTATATGATGTCAATTCTACTATGAGATTCAAATGTCCCAATTCTTTGTTCTTTTCTTTTTATTTTAGTCTAATAATATACCTTTCCAGAGATTGATTATTCGACATTTGAATACCATAGATGTATTTGGTGTCGACTTTCTTAGGCCGAAAAGGTGGGTCGTTACATAACTTATCCGACTACATTGTTAATTGAGGGATGGTGCAAATTTAAAATTGGAAAGTGGTGGTGAGTATATTTGGCTTACCTTCCAAATGATCCATTTACCTTCAACAGAAGAAAAGTTATTTTGGGTTTATTATTATTAATATTCTTAAAAGACATTTGTTTTAACCCGATTAAGTATATTTCTAGAAATGAAACCTTTCTTTACAAGTTGGTTTTAATTAAAATAAATGATTAATTAAAGAGACCTAGTGGTTGCTTCCATTGTTAATCATGATTTTTTCCATACGAAAGTAAACCTCTTATTAGGTTGTTTATTTACTTGATAGTTAAATGACCGACTATCGAATCTTGGCCGGTTTTCAAACTTTCGATTGTTGGTTTTGAGAGATCGAGATAGGATAAGAATGAATTATCTGAAAACCACTTCGAATCGGCATAAACATTCGAATTATAAACTTCTTGAGGATGGTGGAAATCAAAGACAAAGTTCCTCAAAGTGCAAAGGCTACCTTCTACTAATTCTGAGGGTGATTCCAAAAAGGATGCAGTAGAAGTAGTGCCTTCGGATTGTTTATATCCTGACATCTTGTATGGGTTAATGGTGGCAATGCATTGTTGCCTGGAAGTAATGTTAACATTCCAAATGGGATTTACTAAAATAGGTAATCGTTGCCTCAATCCTTACACCCTGTAATGACAAAAAGGGCAGTCATGCCATAGGGCTATATGGGTTGATCCCATTATGGTATAGTCGTTGTGAAATCTAGATTGGTATTTATGGTTTTATGTATGCTTATGGCCACGAATACTATTATTGATCGCAACCAAAGGATAATCATGTTCGGTACTAACAAAGAAGGGGTAGGTCGATCCTAAGTTATAAAGTGTAAGGTTTACAGCCTTGATAAATTTTATCTAGAGATGTGATGTATGGAAGGTAGTCCTATACCTTATCATTGATGGAATACATTTTCAAATATGTGCCACATAGACATAGTTGTAAAATAAATTGTTGTTGAATGTAATGAATGAAATCGTTCCGTTTATGATTAAGTATCTATTTTAAACCCTAAACATTATTGGAATATCGCTACGTTTTCTAATAAATTATTTTGGTTATTGTAAGGTAAAAACCTGTCCATATTTATGTGTGGCATTGTCTCACGAGATATCTTTATTTTTGGAAGGTTTTACAACACTAAAAGTCCACATGATTTGTATTTCTCATGCTATTTTACTAGACTAATTCAGGTGATATAGCAATAGATATTTGGAGCTTCAATAGACAAGCCAAATTCTTTCAAGACTTGACATATTTTATTTTCCCGTGTATTTCATGTTCTGTATTTATTAGCATTTGTAAGGGCATGCTGTTATAACTGTCCAAGCTGATGATAGGTTAGTTTACTTTGATTTGTTATATGTCTAATAAAGCTTCGTTTTATATAGATCATTCGGTTATTATATATTACTCATCATGATGTCAAATTCTTTTATGTCTTTTCTTTTCTTCCACCCCAATAATTTATCTTTACCACACTCGAATGCTCAGCACATGAATACTATATATATATTAGTATCGACTTTTGAGGGTTGAAAAGGCGGGTCGTTAAAAATGTAATTTCGCACAGTAAACAATCAGGGGAGGTTCTTCAGTGGATGCACAGCATTGGTGTATTCTAGTAGGTGTGCCCAATACAAATAAGAGTTCATGTATCTATGGCTTACACGACGTGATACCGATGGACATCGGCAACGTATAATAAGTAGAAATAAGTAAAGAAGGAACCTGGTACTTACAAAAGTACTTATACGCATGTTTTTGATGCGACATGGCATAGGTGGACATCGATGTAGTATGATAAGATATATTTTTCATTATGATAGAGATATGAACATAGATACACGTGATGACTGACTACGTGAATGTTCACTTCAAGTTCTCCCTCTCTATGCATAATGATGGTTATGGGTATTTGTGAAGGAGCAGATACCATATTAGCGTATGAACAATGTTTTCTTATTGGGTAGCTTTAGTAGCATTAGCCGACCGTCAATTTCTTGTTCGCTCCATAATTTGACCTTTTTATTAGATAAGAAACCTTAGATAATGGACCTTAGAAATTCAAGAACATCTGTAATGCACCGTATGTCTAAAATAGTTTAGAGGTTAACTTCATATGGTCATCACATATTAAACTTGTACTCATTCACCGGTCTTTTTATGTGATGCCCCACCTCCATACTTACACTAGCCAAGAACACTATGGGTAATGCTGTCGACTAGCATGAAGAATAAGGCTGTTGAGGAGTGACCACCCGTGTAATTGCTTTGTGCGAGTACCGATATGCCAGATAGAAGGTCACGCATTTCATTTAGAAAGGAAATCTAACATATCTAGTACAAACTCAAAGCTAATACACAGTGGCTATGTGGTCTTTGGAAACAAATGTAAAATAAGCATAACATAAATCAGTCACAGATATTCATATCACTAAGGCAAAAACAGATATGAATATAGCATATAAAAGTGTACATCAAATTTGTGGTCATGTAAGATCCACTACAACATAAAAGAATAGGTACAAATGCTTGACAAAAAAAATGTATACATCAAGGAGTCTCTATCTCGAATATATAAAACAAAAACTACTAAGCTAAGTAGCTAGCCAAAAGTCGGATGACAGACCCTGATAAGAAGTCAAGTAGAAGCACCTGAAATACATCGGTCTGACCCGAGTATTATTTAAGAAGAAAATAATATATAGATCAGTCTAGCTATAAATATCATATAAAATGAGATAGGATAAGAGATATGATAAAAACATATGATCACAATAATGCCATACTATGACAAGTATACATTAAATAACAACAAAAATCATAATATCTCAAATTTTCTCAAAACACCAAAAGAATGTCATATTCTGTAACATATTCACCAAACCACAAATATTGATAAAACTTATCAATGTAAATCACAAAAATTGGTGAAACACGAATTCAGGAAATTATCAAATAGAAATCCAGAAAACACGGAGGGGGAGGCCTATCACAAACGCGAGCATGATAACTCACTAACACGTGCATCACAAACGGAACGCTATTCTATGGTCGCTAACCATCAAATTTGAGCTGAGGCTCCACAAACATCCTGATGACCATGGGTCGCTACCTCACCAATTTTGAGCTGAAACTCTACAAACCACGTTTAGTCCCCTACACATGCAAAGAGACATCGCTCATCGCTAGTCTAAATCATAAAATGATCATCATTGATCGATAAGTGTAAATTACACTAAGCTAGTAAATAAATGAGTTTAGCTTCATGTCCCATAACCACTAGCTTAACTTAAATATTTACGAACAAATTGTAGATTTTCATGCGAAAATTCTCACAAGGTTTCAATCGAACAAGTCTAAGAATTAACCGACGAAGTAAATGCAAGCGTTTCACACCACTTGTTTTGCTAAGTCGTTTAATTAGATTTCTCAAACGAATGAGGCAAAGGTTTTCATATACCAATAGATTGGAAAACGGTTTTAGAAACGAGCTTTGCATTAAAAGTAATATTGAAATCATTTTTGTGAAAGAGTTTGGATATATACTACTAGTATAGAAAACTTTGTATTTAAAGTGACAAATCATAGAAAACGATTGTAAAAATAATCGATCACCGAAATTCACATTTAGCGACGTGGATTAAAACCCCAAAAATGGATATCAAATCCAATCAAATGGATATTCCCAAAAATCCAGAAAAGAAGCCATCAAAGTCAATAATAAATGACAACAACCAATTGGATCAACAAAAATCAATAAATATAGGAAATCACTCAAAAACAGCCAAAATAGGAAAAATTGACAGTTCCAGACATCTGGCCCTAGGTTCTGAAAATATATAAGTTTTTCTCCCTTCTCTTTTTAATTCTAGAATCATTTCAGACATTTGGATTTTTCAACCACACGTCTGGATTTTGCTCCAGACGTTTGGATTTTGTTCCAGACTCTGGATTTTAGCTCTGCCCTATTTTTTATTTCCAGAACCCTTTCAGATGTCTGAATTTTGTTCCAGACGTCTGGATTTTTCTGCTAGGAAAAAATCATCCTAGCCCAAAGAGGGTGAAAAATCCAAACCGAAAGCGATCGAACGAGCGACATATGCTAGGGATTTATGCCAATTGATAACCCAGCATTATAGTCTCTTCAATACCCCACCAAAAACATGCCTAAATATCCAAGATAGGATTTTTAAAGATTTTGACTTCAAAACACCAAAATTGGGAAATTCACCAAATCAATTCAAATAAAAAGCAATTGAACATGAAATAGATGTTAGGAATTCATACTTAACAACAATGAAATGTATAGACATATATGTGAGTTCAAGAACTCACCTTTAAACCTAAAATAAGGAATGAGGAGCTCTAAAACAAGGCAAGATCGATTACTCCTCCACTTAACTTCAAAAACCCTCAATCTATGATCAAATGCAAATATTACCTAAATTAGGTTATAGGATTTTCTAGAAATTGGAGAGGAATTGAGGTGATAAGAAGAAGAGGATGCTTACTTAAGCTTCTCTTTGATTTTGGAGTTAGAATCATGATTTTTTTTTAGTAATCTAGGGTTTAGGAATTTTAATTTTCGTTTCTTTCCCCCATTTTCCTTTAGCTTGAGAGTGTTAGGAAAATGTTATGAATAAAGAGGAGTGGAGGGGGAGTTAGGGTATTCGATGAGTTGGGATCTCTTGTTAGGTTATTGGGCTGAAACCCAAACCCAAAGCCCCAAATAAAAATACTAAATTCTAGCCAACCTCAAACATATCGATGTTTATACTCGAAAAGATCACAGACACCATTTTGAACTCAATGGAAGTGGTCTTGAGTACCAATGCGACTGTTTATAAAAAGTAGCATTTGGACTTTAATCCGACTAACGATGCCATATTTAAATAAGTCATTTAAATATACAAACGTAAAAATATGCAGGTTGTTACATTTTGTTTGACCCACCCCCTTTTTTCATTTAGGATGATAGGTTAGCAATTCGTTAGGCTTATATATGGAGGAAGGAGCTACAAGTTGAAGTTCTCATATCATTTATGGTTCATCATGTTATTATCTATTATATTAACTATTTGTCAAACATACGTTGTTCTATGGAAAACAATAAATATAAAATCAAGTATTTTGGAGACTATTTATCTAAAATGTCTATTTTCAGTACTTATATTTTAATTCCTTACGTTGTGAGATCTAAATGTGTAGAATGTCATAGAAACTACTCTTTGTTTTGTAATGTTTTAAAAACCTAGTAGCTCGTATTTTTTGAAAGCTACGAGTCTGAAAGTCACATTGGACTTTTGATCGATATGTTGAGAGGTGTGGGTTGTTACATGTTCCTTACTTTCAGTGAATGAAAACATAGAAATTCACATTTCGAGTCAAATTAGGGTAATCTAAACTAATGCTGACATTTTACAACCCAACTATAAATCTAAAATAAACTTTACAACTTTACCACAGTTCGACTTTAACAAATTTAGGGTCTAATTTCCAAATTTCTGGATTAGGGTGTAAATACCATTTCTATTCCAATTATCTATCTGACATATGTGATATTCTTATACATTTGTTTTAAGCCTACAACTCAAAAGATCTTATATCGACATAATAATTAAATAAAATCCAATGAAATTAATTTCAAAGTTGTAAATAAATCATATAATTTCTCACTCATCTTTCAAGCTTTTTAAATCTTTCAAATCCAAATTCATCCCTTTACTTGACTTCTTTTCTTTTCCAGTTCAAAATAATATGGATAACAAGAAGTATATATAATACTAGAATTAGAAGTCTGAGAAGTGATTTGGGATTAAGGGATATGGATTTATAATTGACCTTTTTGAGTATCAATTTGCTCCTTCTCTTGTTCTCTTTTATTTTCCACCTCTCTTTGATTTATATATAAATACATATATATATATATAGTATAATATTTTATAACTAACAGAAGTAATGGAGAAGGGAAAATGAAAAAGCTTCAATACTTTGACTGAAAAATATGTGAAGAAAATTGATGGGTTAAGGCTGTATATATAGGCGCTTGAACCAATCGTATCTGTTAGATTAAAATAACTAAATCCAGGTCGCTTGTCCAAGGTTCAGCCTGATCTTCCACTTTAGGCTCGGTTAATCACTATCGGTCGACTAGCCCAAGGGTGTCTAAGGTTAGGATTCCACATTTCATATTATTATTATTATTATTATTATTATTTATTTATTTTTCCAATTTTATTACTTTTGTTTCAAAAATTTCAAATGCTGATAACTTCTTCGTTTGAACGCTGATAAGCCTTGAGTAATACCAAATTCCATACATTATATAATGATATATTGTTCGGGAAGAGAATGTAAGTAAATTAATATCACTATCGGTACCTCACAAATAATGTAAAATATGATTTTACTAAAAAGACCTGTAAGTGATAAACTTGGCCAAACTGTCACACCATTATCAAAGATGAAGGTGAATGTTAGTATCTCAATAGTTCTATTTAATAGCTGACTGAATTCAAAACTCTAGTTCTTCAAACTAAATTAGCGAATTCTTAGTTAAACAAAACTATTTAATTGGTTTATAAAGCATTATAAATTAGTTAATATTTAAGAAATATTAATTATTATTTTATTTTTTGTTTAAGGTACTTATGTAGTGGCTCTTAGAATTTTTTTATGTGTAATTAATAATTATTTGGATGTGTATGTTATAGTTATATACATACATGTTGATACACATATTGATTCTATCATTCATTTTTCCTCTTACTAGTTTTACATTCACAACTAGCATATTTATCCCTTTTTCCCATGACTTAAATTTCTTTCAACCTTAAGTAACATCAAACAATATTAAATAAAAGTTGTTTATTCTATCTTTACAACATCGACTGATGATTCACGCAATCTAGGAGATAATTCACCAATAAATGTGTCACAAAGGCTGGAACTTAGATTCATATCTTATTTTAAATATGTCACATTCGTGTTATATATATTTTTATGGCTAAAATCATATTTGTATGATTTTATTCAATAATTGAATTTAAATGTAAGCTTTCGTTATATTTCAAATTATAAACCGCCATTAATTCAAATGATTAAATATCTATATAAACAATGTTTGAATGTGGCTATAAATTTTTATGTAAATATAGATTTAAATTTACTTCATTTAAAACTACTTTCATAAAATTATACATAAGTACACACACACACACATATATATTTTTGGTACTATATGAATTGTTCAAACAGGAAATTTTATATGTTTAATTTATGCATATAAATTAATTTCAAATCTATGAACTATTGGATAAAAGCAAATTATAAAAATTTAAAAAATAAAAATTTTATTATATATATTTATATTTTAAATACTTATATATGTATGTATGTACGTATGTATATGTACATGTATAGTATAAGTATAAGTATGTATGGATATATGTATGTATTTGAAAAATAATTTATTACATCAAAATTAGTCTTAATTGTGCATGTATGCATGTTTCAAAATCAATTTAGAAACATATTTATTGACGAGTTCATAAAAGGGGAAGGTGGAATTATTCAAAGATATTTGTGTTTCCTCTTTCCTCTTTAAACATATATTTGATTACAACTAGATCTACTATTCATATATTTCATTTCCTCTTAAATACGAAATCATCTACATATATTTAAAGATGTCTAATTAAATTATACGCATTTATTTTTAAATTATGTGTATATGTAAATAAAAATGACAATACAAAATATGTACATATATATTTCTAAACTGTATATAAATGGTATTATTAATATGCATCTACTTTTATATATATATGTATATGCTTAGGCATTTATATTCTTGACGTGCATATGAACTTATCTATGCATATGTAAGAATTATATATATATAAACACACACACAATATACATATATATATATATATATATGTGTGTGTGTGCGTGCGTGTGTAATTTAATTAAACATATACTCATATGTTACGTTACCATGCTAATGTATGAATATATTAGATATTTCAAAATAAGTATTAATAACACTTAACTAATATAATTATTAGATCAATATTTAATATTTTAAAAATAAAATATGATTATTTCTAATAAATGTATTGGATCTACTGCTAGTTAATAGATCACATAGTGTAACGACCCAGAATTTTCGATCCCGAAAATTCTAAATAGTTAGGGGAAAGTAGAAAGAGAAAGAACAAAAGAAGATAACAAAACACCATCATCTCACATTCGTAGCGGATAAAATATAATAACAAATATAACGGTTATACAAAAGCAAACTGTATTTATACACTTATATTTTTATACATTAGAGTTACAACCATTTCCAATCACTGGACAGTTTAAAACACCATGTCCTAGTTATACAATTATATATCACTGTAACAACCCGCACATTTAACGATTTTATATTTAAATGTTAAATTTAAATATAGCGTCGTTAGTCGGATTTTGGTACGAAATGTTACTTTCTGCAAATGGCCGAATTGGAACTCGAAACTACCTCCATTGGTTCCAAAATGGCGTTTGCGATCTTTTTGAGTATAATCTTTGATATGTTTGGAGTTTGTGAATTTTGGCTACTTTTTCTATTGGGTTTGGGTTTGGGTTCAGCCCACTAGCTTAACTAATCCTCTAGCTTGGCCACTCCTCTCATTCACTTATTCATTTCTTAAAACTTAAGCTTAGAACTGAAAATGGGGGAAAGGAAGAGGAATTAGAAATTAGCAAGCCTTAGTTCTCCTTTGTATCTTGATTTCTTGCTCCAAATTCATAGGGAATCCATTGGTAAGTTCATCTCCATCTTCTCCATCTCTTCTCCTCTTCAATTTCAGTAATTTTCCTAACCCTAACTTAGGAAATACTTGCTTTGATTCTAGATTGAAGCTTGGAGTGTTGAAGTGGAGTGTAGTTGGTTGATTCCTTGCATTTGTGTTTCTTCATCTTCTTTGTTTTGTGTAAAAAGGTGAGTTTTGAACTCACATCTACTTCTCTTGATATCATGGGTGTTGGTATGAATTCCTAACAAGTATGCATGTGCCATTGTTTTGGAATTGGAAAGAATTTGCATTTCATTGAAGTAGGGCAGGAAGTGCAAAATCACCATGTTCGGCCGACCGATTGCAGGCTTCGGTCGACTGACCTGCTGCCCCGAAGCTATAATTGGGTTTCTACATCTGGCCGGCCGACCGAGCCCTGCAGTCCGGTCGATCGACCTGTTTTGTTTTTCCTGGTTTTTTTGTTTTGCATATTTGATTGATTTTTCCGGATTTTATCGATTCAAGTTGCTTTTTAGTGTTTGTTATTGCATCTTTGACTTTGATAACTTACTCTTGACTTCATCCACGGGTGTTTATAAAATAATCTCTCAAATCGCATTTAAAAGCTCGTTTCTCCAATTCATAAATTCTATTTAAAACACACACTTTCGCACTTCGAGCGAAGTGGAAGGGTGATTAAATGGTTGGGCAAAACACGGACCATGAATCTATGCATTTATCCTTCTGATTAATGCCCGACCTATTCGATTGATCGTTTTGGCCTTCGGGTTTGGTTTATCGATGATATGAGGTAAATTTGTACTGCTTTGAGTGTGAAATAAACTAACGGATAGTAAACCGTTTAGTGCGAACAGGTGGTTATGGAACTCACGTTACCACTTTTCGGATCCCTCTCTGGGAGTTTGTGACACATGCTGCCTTTGGGATAGTGTCTTAGGACTGTCTCCTCCGGCTTGTTTCCTTTAAATATCGCCTTTGGAGTTGGTCCTTTGCCCCGACTCGCAAAAATATTTGGGGTTGTCGGTTATCTTTAGTATTGCCTTCGGAGTGGTTTCTTCACCACCGCTCAAGAGAAAATGGAGTGGTTTCTTCACCACCGCTCAAGAAAAAATGGAGTGGTTTCTTCACCACCGCTCAAGAAATATTGGAGTGGTTTCTTCACCACCGCTCAAGAGATAACGGAGTGGTTTACTCACCACCGCTCATGATGTTTCATTTATATGTATATTCCCTAGGTATTTCTTTTCGGTATTGGTTCTTTGGAGCCACACGAAATATAGCGTCTACCTTGTGGAACTCGTATTTATCGGTATTTGTTGTTTGCCTTATGGCTTGTTTTGGGATATTCCTATCCTTTGTTTCTATGAGTTGCCGATGATACGAGGCTTGTTTGTTATGATATGATTCATCTTATGTTAGATGATTAGGTTATCTCTTTTAGAGATATTTGATATATATTGTGACCTTGCAGGTTTATTATGGTTCAGTTTATTTAACTGATTTGTTTAGCTAGACTGATCCGTTTAATTTATACTCAGGTCAGACCGAGTTGTTTCAGGTTAGGTGATTTTGGACAGCCTATTTTGCTTCCGCATGGACTATTCGCTAGCTTCATTTTATTGTAGCGTCTTTTGTGGTCCTTATCTGTTGTAACTCTGTTATTTATACTCTTTTTGTCTCGTCTGTATATTGTGGTCTCCTGTACCACTTGACATGTATTATTTTGTATACTCTGTTGTGTAACCGTTTATGTGTATATGATGATGGATTGTTCTGTGATGTGAATTACATTTGAGTTGTTATATTTTCTTCTGATAGATCCTTTAGCCATTGTAGTTTTGCTTTAAATATTTATTGAATAGGTCGAATTTTAATGTGACTACTTTTCGACGTATTTAGTGAATAGTTAAGGTAAGATTACACATGGTCGCTTCCATTATACTCCATTGTCCGCGTTAGCCGATGGTATTACCTATGTAATACTCTTTGTTAACGAGGCTCTAGGAGTGGGGCATCACAGCGTGGTATCAGAGCTGAGTTCAGAACAAAATATGATAAACACAGAATAGATGCACATATTATGGTACATCAAAGTGTGTAAGTGATACAAATCTTTGAATCATCGTGTCACTTTATTCCATCAAGGTTAGATAGAGTTTGGGAATACGTCCAGGAATGCATTTAATTCCGTAGTATTCCATATTGCAATATCTACCTTGTGAATAATCCTTTCCTTATCTTGACTTTCAGCTTATGTCTGGAAGAGGTAGAGATCAACGTTCGGGTGTTGGGCAGTCCAGTGGCTCACATCCAGATGGCGTTTATATGTCTGCTGATCAGTTTATGGAGTTGTTTAGGAGCACTCAGCCTCCCGTTCCTCCTCGAGTGTCTCCACCTCGCAAGTCTGCTTTTGCACGTCAGTGTAGTGATTTTGCTCATCTTGAAGGAAAACCGTTTAAGGGCTCCGAGTCTGTTCTTGAAGTCCAAGCTTGGCTTCGCACGTGCGAGCGTATCTTCTCTCGCATGGATCTATCTGACCATGATCGAGTTCTTGTGACTTCTAGCTTATTGCAAGAGCGTGCTCTTGATTGGTATGAGCTTCTTGTAGCCGAGATTGATGAGTCTACTCTTTCTTGGACTCAGTTTCGGGGATGATTTGAACTCAAGTTCGTTCCTGAATCTGAAAAAGTTTTATTGACCCGTCGCTTCCTTGAGTTGAAGCAAGGGAAATCTTCTGTTTCTGAGTATGTCGCATCGTTCGAGGCTTTATCTCAGTATGGTCTTGAATTCATCAGCACTTCTTACAAGAAGAATTTGAAGTTTGTTTCTGGTCTTAAGAAATATCTTAGGAAGTATTTGTTGCTCCAGCTTAAGCTTTCTTTCGAGGAATTGGTTGATTCGGCACTTCACCTCGAGACCATCGAGAAGGAGGGTGATAGTGATGTAGATGTTGAGGTTTCTAAGAACCCCAACAAGAGGCCGATTCCAATTCAGAAGAAGCCTTTTCCTTCTAAGAAGAAGAAGACTGGTGGTCCTAGTTCTCAGCCTCAGTCTTCCGGAACACCTTTCGTTCGAAAGTGTTTCAATTGTGGTTCTCCGGATCATATTATTCGAGCTTGTCCAAAGCCTCTCTTCTGCCGTTACTGCAAGAGGGAAGGTCATCGTAGTTCCACTTTTCCCATTGCTCCGAATAATTCTTCATCTGGCAAGTTAAATGTAGCGAATGCTTCTGGAGGTCCTTCTCGATCCAAAGGTATATCTCCATCTATTTTGGAAGGTTTTATTCTATTTCATGATCATAGTATACGAGTTCTTTTCGATACGGGTGCTTCACATTCTTTCGTATCGAAGAAACTTGTAGATGATTTATCCTTGGATGTTTCTTGTATGGTTACTTCTTTAAGGATTGCGAATCCAATTGGGGGATCTGCGACCCTTAGTTTGTTTTGTGATGATATTGAGATTGTTTTATGTGGCTTTTCTTTCCGTGCGAACCTGCACGTTGTTTCTCATTTGGGTTTTGATATGATTTTTGGTATGGACTGGCTAGTGAGGTACGATGCCAGGATTATTTGTTCCGAGAGAATTTTATATCTTTGTCATCCTGATTCGCCTTCTCAGTTATCTCTTGTTCTTCGGGATGTGGATAATTCCGAGAAGGTTATCTATTCTCTTGATTCGCGAGATGGTGATGATGTATCTCGTATTACTATTGCTTGTGACTTTTCTGATGTTTTTGAGCCTGTATCGGGTTTGCCACCCAAACGGGCAATTGAGTTCCGCATTGATCTCATTTCAGGCGCGCAGCCAGTGAGTCGTCCTCCCACGAGGATGTCTACAAAGGAAAATGAGGAACTCAAGAAGCAGCTTTTAGAGCTTGAATCCAAGCAATTGATTCAATCTAGTTTTTCTCCGTGGGGATCCGCGGTCGTCTTTGTGAAGAAATCTGATGGAACTCTTAGGCTTTGCATTGACTATCGCAAGCTTAACGAGTTGACCATTAGAAATAGGTATCCTTTGCCTAGGATCGATGACATGTTCGATCTATTGAGTGGTGCTAAGGTCTTTTCTCAGCTTGACCTTGCCAAAGGTTTCCATCAACTACTTTCATAAAATTATACATAAGTACACACACACACACATATATATTTTTGGTACTATATGAATTGTTCAAACAGGAAATTTTATATGTTTAATTTATGCATATAAATTAATTTCAAATCTATGAACTATTGGATAAAAGCAAATTATAAAAATTTAAAAAATAAAAATTTTATTATATATATTTATATTTTAAATACTTATATATGTATGTATGTACGTATGTATATGTACATGTATAGTATAAGTATAAGTATGTATGGATATATGTATGTATTTGAAAAATAATTTATTACATCAAAATTAGTCTTAATTGTGCATGTATGCATGTTTCAAAATCAATTTAGAAACATATTTATTGACGAGTTCATAAAAGGGGAAGGTGGAATTATTCAAAGATATTTGTGTTTCCTCTTTCCTCTTTAAACATATATTTGATTACAACTAGATCTACTATTCATATATTTCATTTCCTCTTAAATACGAAATCATCTACATATATTTAAAGATGTCTAATTAAATTATACGCATTTATTTTTAAATTATGTGTATATGTAAATAAAAATGACAATACAAAATATGTACATATATATTTCTAAACTGTATATAAATGGTATTATTAATATGCATCTACTTTTATATATATATGTATATGCTTAGGCATTTATATTCTTGACGTGCATATGAACTTATCTATGCATATGTAAGAATTATATATATATATAAACACACACACAATATATATATATGTGTGTGTGTAATTTAATTAAACATATATTCATATGTTATGTTACCATGCTAATGTATGAATATATTAGATATTTCAAAATAAGTATTAATAACACTTAACTAATATAATTATTAGATCAATATTTAATATTTTAAAAATAAAATATGATTATTTCTAATAAATGTATTGGATCTACTGCTAGTTAATAGATCACATAGTGTAACGACCCAGAATTTTCGATCCCGAAAATTCCAAATAGTTAGGGGAAAGTAGAAAGAGAAAGAACAAAAGAAGATAACAAAACACCATCATCTCACATTCGTAGCGGATAAAATATAATAACAAATATAACGGTTATACAAAAGCGAACTGTATTTATACACTTATATTTTTATACATTAGAGTTACAACCATATCCAATCACTGGACAGTTTAAAACACCATGTCCTAGTTATACAATAATATATCACTGTAACAACCCGCATATTTAACGATTTTATATTTAAATGTTAAATTTAAATATAGCGTCGTTAGTCGGATTTTTGTCCGAAATGTTACTTTCTGCAAATGGCCGAATTGGAACTCGAAACTACCTCCATTGGTTCCAAAATGGCGTTTGCGATCTTTTTGAGTATAATCTTTGATATGTTTGGAGTTTGTGAATTTTGGCTACTTTTTCTATTGGGTTTGGGTTTGGGTTCAGCCCACTAGCTTAACTAATCCTCTAGCTTGGCCACTCCTCTCATTCACTTATTCATTTCTTAAAACTTAAGCTTAGAACTGAAAATGGGGGAAAGGAAGAGGAATTAGAAATTAGCAAGCCTTAGTTCTCCTTTGTATCTTGATTTCTTGCTCCAAATTCATAGGGAATCCATTGGTAAGTTCATCTCCATCTTCTCCATCTCTTCTCCTCTTCAATTTCAGTAATTTTCCTAACCCTAACTTAGGAAATACTTGCTTCGATTCTAGATTGAAGCTTGGAGTGTTGAAGTGGAGTGTAGTTGGTTGATTCCTTGCATTTGTGTTTCTTCATCTTCTTTGTTTTGTGTAAAAAGGTGAGTTTTGAACTCACATCTACTTCTCTTGATATCATGGGTGTTGGTATGAATTCCTAAAAAGTATGCATGTGCCATTGTTTTGGAATTGGAAAGAATTTGCATTTCATTGAAGTAGGGCAGGAAGTGCAAAATCACCAGGTTCGGCCGACCGATTGCAGGCTTCGGTCGACCGACCTGCTGCCCCGAAGCTATAATTGGGTTTCTACATCTGGCCGGCCGACCGAGCCCTGCAGTCCGGTCGATCGACCTGCTTTGTTTTTCCTGGTTTTTTTGTTTTGCATATTTGATTGATTTTTCCGGATTTTATCGATTCAAGTTGCTTTTTAGTGTTTGTTATTGCATCTTTGACTTTGATAACTTACTCTTGACTTCATCCACGGGTTTTTATAAAATAATCTCTCAAATCGCATTTAAAAGCTCGTTTCTCCAATTCATAAATTCTATTTAAAACATACACTTTCGCACTTCGAGCGAAGTGGAAGGGTGATTAAATGGTTGGGCAAAACACGGACCATGAATCTGTGCGTTTATCCTTCTGATTAATGCCCGACCTATTCGATTGATCGTTTTGGCCTTCGGGTTTGGTTTATCGATGATATGAGGTAAATTTGTACTGCTTTGAGTGTGAAATAAACTAACGGATAGTAAACCGTTTAGTGCGAACGGGTGGTTATGGAACTCACGTTACCACTTTTCGGATTCCTCTCTGGGAGTTTGTGACACATGCTGCCTTTGGGATAGTGTCTTCGGACTGTCTCCTCCGGCTTGTTTCCTTTAAATATCGCCTTTGGAGTTGGTCCTTTGCCCCGACTCGCAAAAATATTTGGGGTTGTCGGTTATCTTTAGTATTGCCTTCGGAGTGGTTTCTTCACCACCGCTCAAGAGAAAATGGAGTGGTTTCTTCACCACCGCTCAAGAGAAAATGGAGTGGTTTCTTCACCACCGCTCAAGAAATATTGGAGTGGTTTCTTCACCACCGCTCAAGAGATAACGGAGTGGTTTACTCACCACCGCTCATGATGTTTCATTTATATGTATATTCCCTAGGTATTGCTTTTCGGTATTGGTTCTTTGGAGCCACACGAAATATAGCGTCTACCTTGTGGAACTCGTATTTATCGGTATTTGTTGTTTGCCTTATGGCTTGTTTTGGGATATTCCTATCCTTTGTTTCTATGAGTTGCCGATGATACGAGGCTTGTTTGTTATGATATGATTCATCTTATGTTAGATGATTAGGTTATCTCTTTTAGAGATATTTGATATATATTGTGACCTTGCAGGTTTATTATGGTTCAGTTTATTTAACTGATTTGTTTAGCTAGACTGATCCGTTTAATTTATACTCAGGTCAGACCGAGTTGTTTCAGGTTAGGTGCTTTTGGACTTAGCCTATTTTGCTTCCGCATGGACTATTCGCTAGCTTCATTTTATTGTAGCGTCTTTTGTGGTCCTTATCTGTTGTAACTCTGTTATTTATACTCTTTTTGTCTCGTCTGTATATTGTGGTCTCCTGTACCACTTGACATGTATTATTTTGTATACTCTGTTGTGTATCCGTTTATGTGTATATGATGATCGACTGTTCTGTGATGTGAATTACATTTGAGTTGTTATATTTTCTTCCGATAGATCCTTTAGCCATTGTAGTTTTGCTTTAAATATTTATTGAATAGGTCGAATTTTAATGTGACTACTTTTCGACGTATTTGTGAATAGTTAAGGTAAGATTACACATGGTGGCTTCCATTATACTCCATTGTCTGCGTTAGCCGACGGTATTACCTATGTAATACTCTTTGTTAACGAGGCTCTAGGAGTGGGGAGACACAATCACAGCAGAGAAACACTCCATACGTTCCTTCCCTCTAGCTCGCCTCCTGAGCTCCAGAACAACCTTACCTGAAAATCTGTAATACTCGGTCTGACCCGAGCATTACATCAAAGTAGCACCCCAATCAGGCTGGAAACCAGCTTGGGTAAACCCCTATAATTTGAAATACTAAACTCAAATTTAAAAGAAACCCGGGTAACTCGTACTTCACTACGAGTTCATTACTTGTTATGCTCAACACTTATTTCTCAAATCAAATTCTAAATATTTTTACTTAGTTCAAAGGCCCATATTATTCCATTTCAGTCTATTTATCTCACATATCAAATCCATATAGAATCATGAATATTAAAATCGAAGTGGTTTCGGGTATTACTGATACCCGACCTTGGTCTCTTCGAATAAAATATCATCTTAACCCAAGTTATTCAAGTGAATACAATTCAAATTCAAATATAGGATGTCACTTTGACGTAGCAATTTATCATCAATAGATAACCACATTATCACTATACAACTGTGACGACCCACCTTTCTAACCCCAGAAAGACGTATCATCATTAAGAAAGAAAGGGATAGAAATAGAAAAGAATAGAAAGAAAGAATAACAACATCAGATTCTCACAGCGGAATGGAACAAAATATAATACAACAACATAACTATTACATAGTTATACATACATCAGTATTATACAACATCATACAACAGAACTGTCATATACATATCGGTCAATACATACATCCAAATACATCATACACTAACTACATAGTGGAACTAGATGGATAGATACATACGTCTGGTCTTCTGCTCCAACTCTTCCAGAAACTCTATACTTCGAAACCTATCACTTGGCTACTCTTAAAAATTTGAGTACCCAAGAGTTTATGAAAAACAAAATATAAACTCCGTGTCAGACATGGGTCTAGTGTGAGTAAATGGGTTAAAATTGTTTAATTTGAAATCATTTGAAAATAAAGGTATCACGAAAGACTCCCCACACATAAACACGGGCAAGTTTTTACCTTACGCTAACCAAAACATTTTATAGGAAATGTCGTTATATTATAATAGTGTCTAGGGTTTTCAAGTAAATAGAAAATAGCCTAAATTGTTACATCTATTAAATTCCAGCTACTAGGCACAAAAGTGGATAATACAAATCAAAACCGTAGGGTCTCGTAGGGAAAATGGATTTCCATCAATGGCCGGGCTACTGGGGTACCGCCCGTCACAGTACGTGGCCAAGACACCGTACCGAGGAGCCACCCTAACTCCCCTGCAACACAAGGCCGGAACCATTCCTTACTGAAAAGTCCCGAACAAGATAACCCCGCAGTTGGTAGCATATCCAACTGCCCACACAGCCGAATAAAAAAGGAAATCTAGACATGGATATATCTCGTCCTGCTTAGGCATGACCCACCTAACCTTGCTGCACGTCCCCTATTTAACCATTCCCAGTTGATGAGGCTTGAGGATGCGATTACCTTTATAGAACATATCTCTTAGAATGCTCATCGTCCGCTTGACGATGTGCTGAAAGCATTCAATCCATTCAAGTTCGTTCCGGGTTTGAAAGAAACAGAAGGGATTATCCCGTTACACTCGTTTTGGAATCACCTTCAGAGTTAACGACGATAACCCTTCCATTCTGAAAACACCGTCTCGCCCTTCACTTGAGATGCCACGACCTAGCGTTTAAATTGGATCGATATGGTTTTCGGAATATCAAATTGATACCCAATCCCCGTCTCATCGAAATCCAAACGCCATTTTAGAGGCCAAGTTGTTTAAATAATTTAAACAATTTAAATTCAATACTTTGAATTCACATAACATTTATCACATATCAATCATACACAGTCATCACAGATATATCCAGAATATATCACCAAATTTCACAGAATATCATCCAATAGATATCATAGTCAACCAAACAGAATCATCAATACATATCAAAATAGTTTGATTAAGTTAAACTTAGTTAATTACTTGAGAATAAACCATTTTGTTCTGCTTAGTTAATCACTAATTAATCGACTTATTAAATTTATTAATTTCTTCTTAATTACTCACTTAATTAATTAATTCTTAATTATTAATTAAAAATCTTAATTATTGAGTTATATAACTTAATTATCCATTTAATTATTACTAATTTATTACTTAATTAATCATTAATTACCAATTTAAATTAATCATTAATCCTTAATTAATTATTTAATTAGTTAACTGTTATTTATTTTTAATTTAGTAACTTTAAATGGTTAATTAAATTCTTAATTACAAATTGATTTACACAAGATTATTATTATAAATATTTAATTACAAATTTATTTAATATTAAACTACTTATTTAATTATAATTATAAAATTAATTACATTCTTAATTAACTTTCAATTTAAATTAATTAACCATCTTACGTTCTGTAAAACCTTTCTTAATAAATTTAAATCAAGTTTTAGCTTGAACCTTGTCAACAATGATAACTTAATTAATATCAAACCTTTTTTAATCTTTGACTTAAGGTTTTCATTAAGCTAACCCCTAAAAAGAAGCCCGACGCAAACATGTTAATTACTCGAGTAAGGCTCGAGTTTTTCCCCAGCATTTCCCGCATCCCTCTTCTTTCTTCTCTCGTGCTTCTTCCACTCTTTCTCTTTTTTCTATTACTTTCTATTTTTAAGTTTAGTTTAAGTTATAAAACTGCAGTTAAATAATCACACTCGCGTATGCTAGAGAAACCCGAAGCAAACTCCAATTTTCTCGAGTATCACTCGAGACGACCCACGTTCGAAACTGCTGACACACTCACGCACCACAGTTCACGTGCACGGTGGTTCGCCACCACTCCGACGACCCTCATTGCTCCCAACAAACCACATCACGACTCCACACTCTAAATCGAAACCCAGTTGGACGAAATAAATACCAAATCAAAATATGCTCGTTCATATGAACTGTAACTCGAACACGACAGAGGAAAAATGCCACGACCACACAACCTCGACCACCAGCGATGACGCGGTTCTAGCCTCACCACAGCCACATCATCCTCTACCTTCTCTTAAATTTTCGGGAAGCTCGGTCGATCCAAAGGCGATGAAATCAATGCAAATGCAGACCCTAAAAAACAAAAACCCTAAACCCAATTTTCGATTCGTCCTAAAATTTCTTGCATTCAAAATTTTTTTCAACATTTTTCCCATACTCCTGAATCAACAATCTAACTTCACAACAAATTTCAACATCAATTATTGATTAAATCGACAAGAATTGATGAAAAAGAATTTTGGTTTCTTTAATGAACTGCACCATGAAGTCTTGCCTAAAAATTATCATATTTGTTTTAAAAATCCTATCTTTATATGTATATTCATGAAATGAAATTAAATCAACACTTTAAGATATTCGAATTTTACCTATTGATTTGCTTTTTTTACTGTAAATTCGGATTTAAGTATTTATATTTCACTGCCAACCTTCAAATAATTTTCCATGCCCTGATCTTTAGTTTAAACAAATTTATTTAGTTAAATTTCTAAGTTAAAATGTTTTTATATGAAGAGTATAACTCATTCCCTTCTTTTCTTGACTCCGAAAACTTGAAAATATTGAAGAACGGCCTATAACAGAGCTTCCAGCAATCAGAAAACATCACAGAACAATATATAACAATCATAATATTTTGATGAACCAATAATTAAGATTTAAATTCAAAAAGAATGTTTACTCACTTAGATTACTGTTGACACAGAGAACCAATTGTTGTCGAAAAGCTAGAATTTGAATTTCTGAAAACTCCTCTCTACTTTGATGAATGAAGCTGAGTTTGTAGATACAGATGCTTATTAATATATATTTTCTTTTCTTCAGGATTACTGTGTTTCGTATATGAATAAGTATAGTATGGTGTTGATGTAAATAACAACAGCTTTGAACAGGGTTCACAGTTCTAGTACAAGGCTCAACATGTTTGATCATATTTTGTTTTTTAATTACTGTGATTATGAAGTGATATTTACAAATTTTGGCTGAATAAATGTTTGTGGGGCTGAAATGAAAGCATTAAATGAGATGGTCTTCAAATATGTTTACATCTAATTAATAGTTTGCTGATATGTATATTTGTACAAAGATTTTTGTTTACAGCTTTTGTTTTTATTATCTTTTAACTTGAACAATACATACACAAATTTGTGTCCAGATATTTGAATATAACTAGTTTGTCTTTTCTTTTGCATTGCATATATGTATGATACAACACATATGTTTTACACTTTTTCTTTTTAAAGATAATGCTTTTCTCCTACACTTACATATATTACACAGCAATGCTTGACCCTATTTGTTTGCATAGCTTCTTAACTTTATTTCTATTTGTAATTTTAACTTTCAAGCCTTTATTTATAACATGTGTTTGTATTTACATAGTTTATATTTCTATTTATATCTTATATTTATATCATAGTTTTATACTTATGTTTATATTATGGTTTTCTTATGTTTATAGACTTATGTTCATAACCATACAATTATTTTACTTATGTTCAATATTTATAAAATTATTTTCATTTAGAGTTTAATCTCCAAATATTTGATTTATAACTTATATTTGCATTAATATATTTTATATTTATATTTAATACAAATAGAATTGTGTTATTTTAAACATTATTATTATTGACTACATTTATATATGTATTGTATCAAATATTAATAATATGAAACCTTTAATTTTTATTTAATAAGCTAATTTTATTATAAATATTTTTGAAAGAATTTATCTTAAATTTTAAATTAAAATTCCCTTCATAAACGAATATAACCGATAATGCCCAAAAATCTTGTTTATTTATAAATAAAAAACTTGTATTTTATTTAAATTATATTAGATTCTTATTATAATAATATGGCCAAAATCCCAGGTCGTTACATTACTCCTCCCTTAAAAGAGTTTCGTTCTCGAAATTTAAAACGAAAGTTAATTCAAAAGCTTTTATATTAACAATCCAAGCATACATAACATCTATACAATAACAAACAATCAAATAGTCTATTCTAACGAACATCACTAGCTATCCGGACATAAATCCTGATAGGCTTTCCTAAAACTATCCAGAGTTTCCCAGGTACAATCTCTGGGATCCTCGCTCCACTGCACCTTGACGAGCTCACTACTTTGTTCCGGAGTTGCTTCTCGTCTTGATCTACAATCCAGATAGGATTTCTAACCACATTCAAATTGGGTTCTACTTCTAAATCTTACTGAACTACTGGTTCTGCAACCAGTGATGGGTCATGAACAAATTTACTTAAATGGGACACATGAAATACATTGTGAATTCCAGACATCCGTTCTGGCAATTCAACTCTTAGGCTATAGATCCAATTCTTTTCAGCACTCGAAATGGTCCAATAAATCTTGGGGCAAGTTTCCATGTCTTTTTGAATCTTATAGCACCTTTGATCGGGGAAACTTTGACAAAAACTAAATCTTCGATCTTAAATTCCAATGGCCTTCGCCTTTTATCTGCGTATTTCTTCTGACGAACCTGAGCAGCTTTCATCCTTTTCTTGATAAGCTCAACTTTCGCAGAAGCTTCACGAATTAGATCGGGTCCGAGCACAAGACGATCTTTTGATTCAATCCAATAGGATGGGGATCTACACGGTCTTCCATATAGAGATTCATACGGTGCCATCTTAATACTTGCGTGGTAAATATTATTATAAGAGAATTCCACTAGATAAAGATGGTCTTCCCACGATCCACCAAAATCCAATACACAAGCTCGCAACATATCTTTCAGAATACGATTAAGCCTCTCCATCCATCCATCTGTTTGAGGATGACAGGCTGTACTCAATCTCAAACTCGTTCCCATAGCTAATTGCAGAGCCTCTCAGAATTTGCTAGTGAAAATAGGATCACGGTCACTTACTATACTAACGGGAACACCATGCAACCTGACTATCTCCCTCAAGAAAATCTCTGCCAGAGAAGCTGCTATACGAGTTGCCTTAACCGGTATGAAATGGGCGCTCTTAGTTAAACGATCAACAATAACCCATATTCCTTCATTTCCTTTCTTGGTTCTAGGCAAACCATCGTTGAAATCCATTGAGATCATCTCCCATTTCAAATCTGGAACTTCCAAAGGCTGCAATAATCCGGCTGACTTCCGCTGTTCACCTTTAACTTGTTGGCAGATGGAACAACTATTTATGAAAGCAGCTACATCCCTCTTCATATTCGGCCACCAGAAAACTCTTCTCATATCTTTATACATCTTAGAAATTCCCGGGTGAATATTCAATCTAGAGCGATGACACGCAACTAAGACTTCTTGCATCAGTCCATTAACATTAGGCACACACAAACGACCATTAATTCTCAATGTACCTTGATCGTCCACCTAAAAATCTGAATATCGACCATCCTTAGTTCCAAGAATTAGTTTCTCAAAAGATCTACCCTCCATTTGCTTACTAATGATTCTTTCCTGAAGAGATGGAACGACTTCCAAAAGAGATAAAACTGCATTTCTACTAAGAGCATCGCTACAACATTTTCTTTTCCCAGTGTATACAGAATATCCAAATCATAGGATGACAGAAATTCGACCCACCGCTGCTGCCTCAAATTAAGATCTTTTCGAGAGAAAAGATATTTCAACGGTTTGTGATCTGTGAATAACTCAAACTTCTCTCCCAAAAGATAATGTCTCCAGATCTTCAAACCAAAAACAATGGCTAACAGTTCAAGATCATGCATAGCGTAGTTCCTTTCATGTGGCTTCAATTGTCGACTCGCATATGCACTTACTCTTCCATTCTGCATCAGAACTGCTCCCAGTCCAACTATACAAGCATCAGTATAAACCTCGAATTTGCTCTTCCCATCCGGAATAGCAAGCAGTTGTGCATAGGTTAGCCTCGTCTTCAATTCCTGAAAAGCTTCTTCACACTGGGATGTCCATTTGAATTTAGCTCCTTTCCAAGTCAGCTTGGTCAGATGCGAAGAAATCTTGGAATAATCCTTGATAAACTTTCTGTAGTAGACAGCCAAACCCAGAAAACTTTGAACTTCAGTCGGTGTCTCCGGCTGCTTCCATTCAAAAATTGTTTCAAATTTCGCTAGATCTACAGAGATACCTTCTCTAGAAACAATGTTCCCTAAAAATTTAACTTTCGATTTCCAGAAATGACACTTAGAGAACTTTGCCTTCAAAGCATGCTTCCTCAGAGTCTCCAATACAATTCTTAAATGATGCCTGTGCTCTTCTTCCGACTTAGAGTAGACCAAGATATCATCAATGAACACCGGATCGAACTTATTCAAAACATCCCGAAAGACTCGGTTCATCGGGTCAACAAAGTAGGCAGGAGTGTTGGTTAACCCGAAAGGCATAACTAACCACTCATAGAAACAATTTGGTCCCCTAAATGCAGTCAAGGGAATACTGTCTCCAGCTACCCTCAACTGATGGAAACATGAAGCTAAATCCAGTTGAGAAAAGATAGAAGCTCCATGCAACAGGTCAAAGAGATCATCGATGCGAAGAAGAGGATATTTATTTCGAATGGTCACTTTGTTCAATTCTCTATAATCAACACAAAACCTTAGCGATCCATCCGATTTGGTGACAAACACCGCAGCAGAGCCCCAACAAGAAAAACTGGGCCTAATCAACCCCTTCTCCAAAAGATCATGTGTGTCTACTTAATTAACTCCTCCCTCTCCCTAGGAGGCATTCTCCTATTGGGCTGAATCACCGGCACTGCTCCTGGAATAAAATCAATATGAAACTCTATTTCTCGATGTGGAGGCAGACACTTAACTTCTTCAAATACATCAGGAAAATCTTGAACCACATCGATTTCTTCAACCTTCTCTTGAGAAGTCTCAACTCCGTGCAAAAGACTACTCAAGTGAAAACCAGAATCATGACACGACACTAGCAATCCTACCCAAATCAGTTTCCAACGAAACTGTTCTCTCATCACAATTCAGAACAGCCTCATGCTATCGAGCCAATCCATCAAAGAAATGGATCTACTCTGCTACTTTGTAAATTACCTCAAGTAAAACTGCTAACCAGAAAATCACCTTGACGGCACACAGAACACTCTGAGCTACACTGCTGACTCAGATGACCAAAGACTTCCTATCCAAAGCTCTTCGAGAAACTCGGACCTCGAATCAAACATAAACACCCTACTGAACTTAGCCACAACAACGAAGCAGACATACTTCCTTAACTTGTTACAAAGAAACATCTTCGGAGACATCCATAGCCACTATGACTCATCACATAGCTACGACATCCTGAGGTATCAAGATGTCATAACTTGTTTCCGTCCAACCGACAGATCCAAACTCTAGCTCATCCAAACTTACACTTCAAATATGAACTCCGAATCTTAACAAGTTTCCTTCAGGGATCGGTGAAATCCTTACACCAACCAAAGCTCACTCGAGATGGAAATAGGTCTACAGTCTCGACAGATGCACTTTCAACCTCAAACATTCAAACTCCAACCATTGGTAGTCGTGTTACACACACCACTACCCTATCTACCTTTATAACTTATATTGGAAAACCAGAACAGGTAACCTAACATATAGGTAGAAATATATATATATATATATATATATATATATATATATATATATATATATATATATATATATATATATCAAAATTACAAATCTCAAGAAAGAAATCACTCCAGAGCCTAGGTATTCGCTCAACCTAATGCTCTGATACCAACTGTGACGACCCGCCTTTCTAACCCCATAAAGACGTATCATCATTAAGAAAGAAAGGGATAGAAATAGAAAAGAATAGAAAGAAAGAATAACAACATCATAATTTCACAGCGGAATGGAACAAAATATAATACATCAACATAACTATTACATAGTTATACATACGTCAGAGTTATACAACATCATACAACAGAACTGTCATATACATATCTGTCAATACATACATCCAAATACATCATACACTTACTACACAGCGGAACTAGATAGATAGATACGTAAGTCTGGTCTTCTGCTCCAACTCCTCTAAAAACACTATACTCCGAAACCTATCACTTGGCTACTCATAAAAATTTGAGTACCCAAGATTTTATGAAAAACAAAATATAAACTCCGGGTCAGACATGGGTCAGGTGTGAGTAAACGGGTTAATATTGTTTAATTTGAAATCATTTGAAAATAAAGGTATCACATAAGACTCCCCACACATAAATATGGGTAAGTTTTTACCTTACGCTAACCAAAACATTTTATAGGAAATCCCGTGATATTATAATAGTGTCTAGGGTTTTCAAGTAAATAAAAAATAGGCAAAATTGTTACATCTATTAAATTCCAGCTAATAGCCACAAAAGTGGGTAATACAAATCAAAACCGTAGAGTCTCATAGGGAAAATGGATTCCATCAATGGTTGGGCTACTGGTGTACCGCCCGTCACAGTACGGGGCCTACATCACCGTACCGAGGCGCCACCCTAAATCCCCTGCAACAAAAGGCCGGAACCATTCCTTACTGAAAAGTCCCGAACAAGATAACCCTGAAGTTGGCTGCTTATCCAACTGCCCACACAGCCGAATAAAAAGGGAAATCTAGACAGGGATATATCTCGTCCTGCTTAGGCATGACCCACTTAACCTTGCTGCACGTCCCCTATTTTAGCCATTCCCGGTTGATGAGGCTTGAGGCTGCAATTACCTGTATAGAACATATCTCTTAGAATGCTCATCGTCCGCCTGACGATGTGCTGAAAGCATTCAATCCATTCAAGTTCATTCCGGGTTCGAACGAAACCAAAGGCATTATCTCGTTACACTCGTTTTGTAATCACCCTCAGAGTTAATGATGATAACCCTTGCATTCTGAAAACACCATATCTCCCTTCACTTGAGATGCCACGACCTAACGTTTAAATTGGATCGATGTGGTTTTTGGAATATCAAATTGATACCCGATCCCGGTCTCATCGAAATCCAAATGCCATTTTAGAGGCCAAGTTGTTTAATTAGTTTAAACAATTTAAATTCAATACTTTGAATCCACATAACATTTATCACAGATCAATCATACATAGTCATCACAGATATATCTAGAATATATCACAAAATTTCATAGAATATCATCTAATAGATATCAGAGTCAAGCAAACAGAATCATCAATTCATATCAAAATAGTTTGATTAAGTTAAAATTAATTAATTGCTTGAGAATAAAATATTTTATTCTGCTTAGTTAATCACTAATTAGTCGACTTATTAAATTTATTAATTTCTTCTTAATTACCCACTTAATAAATTAATTCTTAATTATTAATTAAAAATCTTAATTACTGATTTATAAAACTTAATTTATTACTTAATTAATCATTAATTACCAATTTAAATTAATCATTTAATCCTTAATTAATTATTTAATTAGTTAACTATTATTTATTTATTAATTAATTAACTTCAAATGGTTAATTAAATTCTGAATTACAAATTGATTTACACAAGATTATTATTATAAATGTTTAATTACAAATTTATTTAATCTTAAACTACTTATTTAATTTTAATTATAAAATTAATTACATTCTTAATTAACTTTCAATTTAAATTAATTAACCATCTTACGTTCTGTAAAACCTTTCTTAATAAATTTAAATCAAGTTTTAGCTTGAACCTTGTCAACAATGATAACTTAATTAATATCAAACCTTTTTTAATCTTTGACTTAAGGTTTTCATTAAGCTAACCCCTAAAAAGAAGCCCGAGGCAAACATGTTAATTACTCGAGTAAGGCTCGAGTTTTTCCCCAGCATTTCCCGCGTCCCTCTTCTTTCTTCTCTCGTGCTTCTTCCACTCTTTCTCTTTTTTCTATTACTTTCTATTTTCAAGTTTAGTTTAAGTTATAAAACTGCAGTTAAATAATCACACTCGCGTATGCTAGAGAAACCAGAAGCAAACTCCAATTTTCTCGAGTATCACTCGAGACGACCCACGTTCGAAACTGCTGACACACTCACGCACCACCGTGCACGTTCGCGGTGGTTCGCCACCACTCCGACGACCCTCATTGCTCCCAACAAACCACATCACGACTCTACACTCTAAATCGAAACCCAGTTGGATGAAATAAATACCAAATCAAAATATGCTCGTTCATATGAACTGTAATTCGAACACGACAGAGGAAAAACGCCACGATCACACAACCTCGACCAACAGCGATGATGCGGTTCTAGCCTCACCACAGCCACATCATCCTCTACCTTCTCCTAAATTTTCGGGAAGCTCGGTCGATCCAAGGCGATGAAATCAACGCAAATGCAGACCCCAAAAAACAAGAAACCTAAACCCTATTTTCGATTCGTCCCAAAATTTCTTGCATTAAAATTTTTTTTCAACAATTTTCCCATACTCCTGAATCAATAATCAAACTCCACAACAAATTTCAACATCACTTATAGATTAAATCGACAGGAATTGATGAAAAAGAATTTTGGTTTCTTTAATGAACCGCACCTTGAATTCTTGCCTAAAAATTATCATTTTTTTTTAAAAATCCTACCTTTATATGTATATTCAAGAAATGGAATCAAATCAACACTTTAAGATATTCGAATTTTACCTATTGATTTGCAGTTTTACTGTAAATTTGGATTTACGGTATTTATATTTCACTGCCAACCTTCAAACAATTTTCCAAGCCCTGATCTTTAGTTGAAACAAATTTATTTAGTTAAATTTCTAAGTTAAAATGTTTTTATATGAAGAGTATAACTCATTCCCTTCTTTTCTTGACTCAGAAAACTTGAAAATATTGAAGAATTGCATATAACAGAGCTTCCAGCAATCAGCAAACATCAGAGAACAATATATAACAATCATAATATTTTGATGAACCAATAATTAAGATTTAAATTCAAAAAGAATGTTTACTCACTTAGAATTACTGTTGACACAGAGAACCAATTGTTGTTGAAAAGCTAGAATTTGAATTCCTGAAAACTCCTCTCTTCTTTGATGAATGAAGCTAAGTTTGTAGATACAGATGCTTGTTTATATTATTTTTCTTTTCTTCAGGTTTATTGTGTTTCGTATATGAATAAGTATAGTATGGTGCTTATATAAATAAGAACAGCTTTGAACAGGGGTCACAGCTTCTAGTACAAGCCTCAACATGTTTGATCATATTTTGTTTTTTAATTACTGTGATTATGAAGTGATATTTAAAAATTTCGGCTGAATAAATGTTTACGGGGCTGAAATGAAAGCATTAAATGAGATGGCCTTCAAATATGTTTACATCTAATTAATAGTTCGCTGATATGTATATTTTTACAAAGATTTTTGTTTACAGCTTTTGTTTCTATTATCTTTTAACTCGAACAATACATACAGAAATTTGTGTCCAGATATTTGAATGTCTTTTCTTTTGCATTGCATATATGTATGATACAGCACATATGTGTTATACTTTTTCTTTTTAAAGATTATGCTTTTGTCCTGCACTTACATATATTACACAGCAATGCTTGACCCTATTTGTATGCATAGCTTCTTAACTTTATTTCTATTTGTAATTTTAACTTTCAAACCTTTAATTTATAACATATGTTTTTATTTACATAGTTTATATTTCTATTTATATCTTATGTTTATATCATAGTTTTATACTTATGTTTATATTATGGTTTTCTTATGTTTATAGACTTATGTTTATAACCATATAATTATTTTACTTATGTTCAATATTTATAAAATTATTTTCATTTAGAGTTTAATCTTCAAATATTTGGTTTATATCTTATATTTGCATTAATATATTTTATATTTATATTTAATATGGATAGAATTGTGTTATTTTAAACATTATTATTATTGACTACATTTATATATGTATTTTTACAAATATTAATAATATGGAACCTTTAATTTTTATTCAATAAGATAATTTTATTATAAATATTTTTGATAGAATTTATCTTAAATTTTATATCAAAATTCCCTTCACGAACATATATAACTGATAATGCCCAAAAATCTTGTTTATTTATAAATGAAAAACTTGTATTTTATTTAAATTAGATTAAATTCTTATTATATTAATATGGCCAAAATCCCAGGTCGTTACAACAACCCAATTCCATCATATCATAAATCATTTCATTCCAGAGATAAAAATCAATTCAAGGCATTTAACATCATTAAATCATCATAAGCAAAAAATTGATCACTCCCAAAAATAATTCAATTATTTCAAATTAAATTACTAACCTCAATCACTTAGATTACCTTTTCTTAACATTAATTAATCTCAAATCAATTAATTAATCATCTCTCAATCATCCATCAATTACATCACGAAGTAATTAAACATATAAATCTCATTAAGTAATTATACTTAATCAAGTTCCAAATGACTATCTTTAATTAATCCACAAATTAATTAATCACATTCATCTCATTAAATATAACTGGGTAATTCATCCCTTGATTACCCTATAACTAATTAATTAATCTTTAATTATTGATTAATTATTCTTTAATTTTTAATTAATAAATCTTAATAATTAATTAATCTCCTTCAATAAAAAGTAATCATTCTTAATTACCTTTAAAATCAATTAATTAACCATTAATTAACTAATTAATTATCCATTTACTATTGACT
This sequence comes from Allium cepa, assembly GCA_030765085.1. Lineage (NCBI taxonomy): Eukaryota > Viridiplantae > Streptophyta > Magnoliopsida > Asparagales > Amaryllidaceae > Allium > Allium cepa. The sequence continues at coordinate 15,470,675 of CM060942.1, forward strand.
AATAAACTTAATTATTAATCCATATCTCTCAATACAAATTAATTAATCCATAACTACTTTAATTAAATTAAGTAATTATACTTAAATTTCTTCATCAACTTAATTAATCTCTAGGCATTAAACCTTAATTATCTTAAGATAAACTTAATCTTATCAATGCCTTATTACCATTATCATTTTAAAACATTTTATCATTATGATTACCTTTGCTTAATTAAATCATTAATTAAGTTTTAGAATAAAATGATCATTTAACCTAATAATTTTAAAGTTAAGAAATCTTAACTTCTTTAAAATAACTTAAAACATTATCAAGTAGAAGTTTCTAAAACCTAATTTCAATTTGTACTTTAAAACATACTTTAAAAAATCTTATTTAAACTAAATTTTAAAATCACTTTAAATTAAACAAATTTTCAAAACCTCTTAATCAATTGTTAAAGAAACAATTATAAAAAAAATTAAGTTTAAATAAGACAGTTTTAAACTAGATTTAAATTTAAATTTCAAAAACAATTTGATTTTAAAACATTTTTGAAACAGTTAAAAACCGTTGCTTTGGGTTTTACCTGAAGGCCACTCGAGCCTACCCTCGGGTTTCTCTTCTTTTCCCCCTTATTTTCAAAAACTTAAATTTTATTTAAGTTTAAAAACCTTCTGACTTATTCCCAACAAATCACACGAGTATGAACTCGAGTTCCACCCTCCGAAACCCGATACCACCTTCGAGACATCCTTCTTCTTCCCAAACATAACAGCAACAAAACCAAAACGGACACAGTTGACCCATCGTGCAGGTGTACACGTTGCCAGACGCCGCTCCGATCATCCACATCATCGTTGCGAGTCATCCCAAGCATCACTACCGGATTCCAACCATAAATGCTTTAGTTCATACTCGAAAGCAAGATCGAGTCAGTACGCACCTAAACTGAAACGAACCATCACCCAAAAAGCTTCCCAAACTACCACCTCTGGCCACCAGAAATGTCATCACTCCGATCAATACTTCATCATAGGCCCATAGACCTATTCCCCAACTCGCGATCAAGACTGAAGTCCTGTCAACGTCGCGATGATCCTGAAATCAAACATGATTAAAACCCAGGTTATGACATAGTTCGCCAAATTCTCGCCTCCTCGGTGATTGATAGGACTAGTCATCATTTTTGCCGACCTCGACTCTGACGCCCCACCTCTATACCCACGCTAGCCAAGAACACGACGGAGTAATGCTGTCGACTAGCATGAAGAATAAGGCTGTTGAGGAGCGACAATCTGTATAATTGCTTTGTGCGAGTACCGATACGCCAGATAAAAATATAACTTTTCGTCTCAAGAGGAAATCCGACATACCGACACAAACTCAAAGCTACTACACAATGGCTATAAAGGTCTTCCGAAACAAATATAGAAATAAACATAACACAATTCAGCCACAGATAATTCATATCACAAAGGCGGAAATAGATATGAATATATATAACACATAAAAGTGTTCATCAGAGTAGTGGTCTAACAAGATCCACAATATCAAAAATAATAGATAAAGTGCTAGACAAAAGAATAAGTATACATCATAGAGTCTGTATCTCAAATGTATACAACCAAAATAAACTACTAATCTAAGTAGTTAACTAAAAGATAAGATGATGGTCCGATAAGGAGTCAAGCAGAAGCACCTGTAAAATCTGAGTCTGACCCGAGTATTATTTAAGAGGAAAATAATAAACGGATCAGTCTAGCTATAAATATCAGATGAAATGATATTGAATAAGAGATATGACTAAACGTATAATAATCACAATGCCAAGCTGTGATAAATAAATAATTGAAAAACCAATAAAAGATTAATCAATATCGCAAGGATATTCTCAAAGATAAAAAGGAATGTCATACTCTTAATTTCACTCACCAAGCCACAATAAATGACATACATATCAATGCCAATCGTAAAAGTTGGTGAAACATAAATTCTAGAATTCAATACACGAAATCCAGAAATCAAATATTTGGAGCATCGACGTCGTACAGCGTGACATCCGATGAACCAAGTCAAAAAGACATCGCACAATGCTAGTCTAAAACATAAAATGGTCATCGTGATCAAAGAGAAGTGTCAATTACAGTAAGCTAGTAAATATATGAGATTAGCTTCATGTCCCATAACCACTAGCTTGACTTAAATATTTACGAACAAATTGTAGATCTCCACTAGAAAATTGTCACAAGAGATTCAATCGAACAAGTCCAAGAATTAACCGACGAAGTAATGCAAGCATTTCATACCACTCGTTTTACTAGGTCGTTTAATTAGATTTCTCATACGAGTGAGGTAAAGGCTTGTATATACTAATAGATTGGAAAACGGTTTAAGAAACGAGCTTTGTAATAAGATAGTGTTGAAATCGTTTTGAGGAAAGAGTTTTGATATTTAATACTAGTATAGAAAACATTTATATTTTAAAGTGACAGATCATAGAATTGATTGTAGAAACGATCAATCATAAAAATTCACATTCGAAGACGTGAATAAAATCCAAAGAAATCGATACCGAATCCACCAAAATGGATATTCCTAAAAATCACGATGAAAATGTCATCAAAGTCCATAATAAATGATAACAACAAAAAGGGAAATCAACACGAATCGATTAAAGTTGGAAATATACTCAAAAATAGCCAAAATTGGCAAATTAAACAGTACCAGACGTCTGGTAGGTGTTCCCAGACGTCTGGCCCTAGTATCTGGAAGTATATGTGTTTTCTCCCTTCTATTTTTAATTCCTGGGCCATTTCAGACGTCTGAAATTTTCAACCAGACGTCTGAATTTGATTTCAGACGTCTGTAATTTGTTTCAGACTTCTGGATTTAGTCTCTGCCTTTTCCAGACCCCTTTCCAGACGTCTGGATTATTCAACCAGACGTCTGGATTTGGTTTCAGACGTCTGAAATCTTCTACTAGGCAAAAAAAAAACAGCCTATACCAAAAATGGCAAATCCAAACCGAAATGCGATCGAACGAGCGATGGATGCTAAGGAATTATGCCAATCGACAACCCAGCACTATAGGCTCTTCGATGCATCACCAAAAACATGTTCAAACATCAAAGATTGGATTTTTAAAGATTTGACTACAAAACACCACGAACTGAAATATTCACCAATTTAATCCAAATCAAAAGCAAATGAACATAAATAAGTATTAGGAATTCATACCCAACAATCAAAGATAGATATATACATAGATGTGTGATAAAAATCTCACCTTTGAACCCAAACGATTGAAGAAGAAGCTCGAAAGCAAAGGAAGATCAACCACACGTCAATCTCAACACTAGAAGCTTGTATCTAAGCTTAAAAGGGAAATATTTCCCAAATTAGGTTTAGGAGTTTTCTGAAATCAAAGAGAGAATGAGTTGGAGAAGAAGAAGATGATACTTACCAAAGCTTCTCATAGAATTTGGAGCTAGAACTTGGATTTGCAAATGGAAACTAGGGCCTAGGAATTCTAATTCTTTTTCTCCTCCCCCATTTTTGATGAAGCTTGAAGAGTAAGGAATTAGAAATGAAATGAAGATAAGTGGGGGTGGAGCTAGAGCTCAGCTGGGGTTAATGGGCTGAGACAACAAACCAAAGCCCTAAGTGAAAAAGTAGCCAAATTTGACTAACTCCAAACAATCGAAGTTTATACTCAAAAAGGTCGCAAACATCATTTTGAACTCAATGGGAGTGGTCTCGAGTCCCAATTCGACTGTTTGCAATAGCTTTTCGGACCAAAATCCGACGAACGATAAAATATTTAAATAAAATATTTAAATATAAAATCGATAAATATGTGGGTTGTTACAGACTCCCCTCCTTAAAGAAATTGCGTCCTCGCAATACTTAAGAAGAAAATAAAGATTAACAACCATGGAAGCATATCAACGCAAAAGAAAATTTGAATCAAGAAGTCCACCATAAAGAGCACGAAGAAGTAAATCCGAAAGTTTTCGTTCGATGAATTCTCAAGATTCCCAAGAGTAATCCCTAAGATTTGAGAACCATTGAACCCCCACAAGAAGAATATCTTTATTCCGAAGGCGGTCAACCTCCGAAGCAATGATGCGAATGGAACGTTGCTCATAAATCAAATCTGGTGAAACTTCAATTTGCACAATATCACTAGGCACAAGAATAAAAACCGAAATCCCTAAGGCATTTCCGTAGATAAAAGACGTGGAGAACGTCAAGAATAGCAGAAAATTGAGCTGGTGCAACGACGTAGTATGATAACAGTACGCCCGAGAAACTAGAAACTCAAATAATTTGGGACATCAGCGTAGTACAAAAACGGTACGCCCAATGAACCAAAGCCCGAATAATTTCGGAACACCGACGTAGTACAAAAACGGTACGTCCAATGAACCGATAAACCGGAACAACGATGTAGTATAATAATGGAACATCCATTGATCCAGATAAGACGGAACATCGATGTAGTATAATAACAGTACATCCGATGAACCGAACACCATAAAAGAACATCGGACGCTAGTCCATAAAAAAATGAGATAAAGCTCAATAAAACGAAGTATATCAAAACGTTCGATTAACTTGATAAAAAGATAATTCCATTCAGACAACATCAAAGAATCAACAACTTGTTGCCTACGACAAAGCGCGTTGGCAACACGATTTCCAGAATATCAAGATCATAAGATGCCAGGAACTCGAGTCGACATGAAGTTCCTTATGAGAAAATAAATATATCAAAGATTTATGATCGAGGTAGAGAACAAATTTCTCATCCAAATATGATGATGCCAAATTCCAAAAGTAAAATCAATAGCCGCGAGCACTAGATCATGAGTGGCATATCTAGTCTCGATAAGCTATAATGATTTAGAAGCACAACTGATAGCACGTTCTCCTTTGCAAGAGAATGGCATCCAAACCAATACGACTAGTATCGGTACAAATAGCAAAGTCTTGGTTCCCCTTCAGGAATCACAAGAATAAGAGTATCGAAGGGAAGTATTCTTTTAAATAATCCTCTTTCCCCAAAAGTAAGTGGAATGCCAACTTCCGCAACTCGTAGCAAATGAAAACCGGTGGTAAGGTCAAACTGAAAAGACCTTAGCACCACACAAAAGATTACTTAGGTGATAATCCAAAGACAAGCTCAAAAATACCGGAAAAGTTTCACAAATTATTTAGATAAGAGAAATAACACTATTCTCATCTTGAGGGCTTAAAGAATAAAATGATGCATTCAAAAATTTGAAATCCGAATCTCAAGAAAAAATAGAAATCTGCTTAACAGATAGAAAATGTCGAAGATGAATAGTCCACACGGAAAATAGGATATGAGCTTCACAACGATTGAGCCAATCCTTACAAAAATCAATTCCGAAGCCTAAGTAAAAATCGGCTCGGAAAGAAAAATCACAAAAAATAATTTCGACATCAATAAAGACAAATTGAGTGTTGCGGATCCACCAACCGGATTCGCAATTCTCAAAGAAGTCATCAAGCCTAAAATGTTTAAAGAAAAATAATCGACAAGTTCTTTTGATATAAAAATAATGAGATGGAACCATATCAAAAAGAACACGAACAAGATAATCACAAAGCAAATGGAATCAAGGATTGAATCAGAATTACCTTGACCATGAGAAGTGTTACCAGGAGCTTGCACAATATTCAGCTCTCCCTCTCTCCTGCTTTGAAGAATGGGACATGTAGATATAAGATGACCCGAACTTTTGCAATAACGGCAAAAGAGAGGTTTCGGGCACTCCCTTGCATAGTGGTCCGTGGAACCACAATTGCAGCTTTGTCCACGACTAGAGATAGGAGACTTTGCTATCGGAGTTTGTTGCTTCCCTTTCTTGATGGGATTGGGGCCTTCGAATTTAATAGGCCTCTTCATTGTTGTTGAAGTTCTGTTTAGCACGCACAACTTCAATATCGCTTTCTCTATCGGCCTCTTCAAGACGAAGAGCGATATCAATAAGCTGATCAAATGAAACCTCAAGTTTCAAAAGCAATGGCTTCTTAAAATTCTTATTCAACCCATAGAAAAATCTCTAATTTTTCTTCATTGGGGTATTAAAATGCTCAATCTCGTATTTAGAAAGAGATTCGAAAGATGCGACATAGTTTGTCATAGAAGATTCACCTTGAACAAGGTCAATAAGGCTCATGCGAGAAAAGATGCGATCGCATGATTTGAGCCAAGCTTGAATTTCTATAACACTCTCGGATCCCCTGAATGGCCTTCCACCCAAATCGGTATAATCTCTGCACAAGCGTGCAAAACCGGATCTAGGATGAGTAGGCTCTGGATTGGGTCCGGCCGCTTGAGCGTTCTTAACAAGATCTAAAAGCTGCTGGGCAGACATAAAAACTCCATCGTGGGGAGTAGCACTAGATTGACCGGCGCAGGGACGGCCATGTCTAACCATTTCTCTTCTTTAAGAAAGAAAGAAAGAAGAGGAAAAGTTATTCTCAAAATAAATTTCAATCAAAATTGATTGATAAAACAAGGAATCATAAAGAGAATAGGATGAATCGGTACGAAGACTCGAATTAAATCCTAAAGCACGACTCCTAAGATGGACATAGGACGATGATCCTTGTCAAATTATTCTACATTGTTTCAAAGTTTGGCTCTGATACCAGCTGTGACGCCCCACCTCTATACCCACGCTAGCCAAGAACACTATGGAGTAATGCTGTCGACTAGCACGGAGAATAAGGCTGTTGAGGAGCGACCATGTGTATAATTTCTTTGTGCGAGTACCGATACGCCAGATAAAAATATAACTTTTCGTCTCAAGAGGAAATCCGCATACCGACACAAACTCAAAGCTACTACACAATGGCTATAAAGGTCTTCGGAAACAAATACAGAAATAAACATAACACAAATCAGTCATAGATAATTCATATCACAAGGGCGGAAATAGATATGAATATATATAACACATAAAAGTGTTCATCAGAGTAGTGGTCTAACAAGATCCACAATATCAAAAATAATGGATACAAGTGCTAGATAAAAGAATAAGTATACATCATAGAGTCTGTATCTCAAATGTATACAACCAAAATAAACTACTAATCTAAGTAGTTAACCAAAAGATCAGATGATGGTCCGATAAGGAGTCAAGCAGAAGCACCTGTAAAATCTCAGTCTGACCCGAGTATTATTTAAGAGGAAAATAATAAACGGATCAGTCTAGCTATAAATATCAGATGAAATGATATAGAATAAGAGATATGACTAAACGTATAATAATCACAATGCCAAGCCGTGATAAATAAGTAACTGAAAAACCAATAAGAGATTAATCAATATCGCAAGGATCTTCTCAAAGATAAAAGAATTTCATACTCCTAATTTCATTCACCAAGCCACAATAAATGACATACATATCAATGCCAATCGTAAAAGTTGGTGAAACATAAATCCCAGAATTCAACACATGAAATCCAAAAATCAAATAATTTGGAGTATCGACGTCGTACAGCGTGACATCCGATGAACCAAATCACAATCAAAGGGAACAACGACGTCGTACAGCGTGACATCCGATGAACCAAATCACAATCAAAGGGAACAACGACGTCGTACAGCATGACATCCGATGAACCAAATCACAATCAAAAGGGAACAACGACGTCGTACAGCGTGACATCCGATGAACCAAATCACAATCAAAGGGAACAACGACGTCGTACAGCGTGACATCCGATGAACCAAATCACAATCAAAGGGTACAACGACGTCGTACAGCGTGACATCCGATGAACCAAGTCAAAAAGACATCGCACAATGCTAGTCTAAAACATAAAATGGTCGTCATGATCAAAGAGAAGTGTCAATTACAGTAAGCTAGTAAATATACGAGCTTAGCTTTATGTCCCATAACCACTAGCTTAACTTAAATGTTTAAGAACAAATTGTAGATCTCCACTGGAAAATTGTCACAACAGATTCAATCGAACAAGTCCAAGAATTAACCGACGAAGTAAACGCAAGCGTTTCATACCACTCGTTTTACTAGGTCGTTTAATTAGATTTCTCATACGAGTGAGCTAAAGGCTTGTATATACTAATAGATTGGAAAACGGTTTAAGAAACGAGCTTTGTAATAACATAGTGTTGAAATCGTTTTGAGGAAAGAGTTTTGATATTTACTACTAGTATAGAAAACCTTTATATTTTAAAGTGGCAAATCGTAGAATTGATTGTAGAAACAATCAATCATAAAAATTCACATTCGAAGACGTGAATAAAATCCAAAGAAATCGATACCGAATCCATCAAAATGGATATTCCCAAAAATCACGATGAAAATGTCATCAAAGTCCATAATAAATGATAACAACAAAAAGGGAAATCAACACGAATCGATTAAAGTTGGAAATATACTCAAAAATAGCCAAAACAGGCAAATTAAACAGTTCCAGATGTCTGGTAGGTGTTCCCAAACGTCTGGCCCTAGTATCTGGAAGTATATGTGTTTTCTCCCTTCTATTTTTAATTCCTGGGCCATTTCAGACGTCTGAAATTTTCAACCAAATGTCTGAATTTGATTTCAGACGTCTGGAATTTGTTTCAGACGTCTGAATTTTGTCTCTGGCTTTTCCAGACCCCTTTCCAGACGTTTGGATTTGGTTTCAGACGTCTAAAATTAATTTCAGACGTCTGAAATCTTCTGCTAGGCAAAAAAAATAGCCTATACCAAAAATGGAAAATCCAAACTGAAATGCGATCGAACGAGCGACGAATGCTAAGGAATTATGCCAATCGACAACCCAGCACTATAGGCTCTTCAATGCATCACCAAAAACATGTTCAAACATCAAAGATTGGATTTTTAAAGATTTGACTACAAAACACCACAAATTGAAATATTGACCAATTCAATCCAAATCAAAAGCAAATGAACATAAATAAGTATTAGGAATTCATACCCAACAATCAAAGATAGATATAGACATAGATGTGAGACAAAAATCTCACCTTTGAACCCAAACGATTGAAGAAGTAGCTCGAAAGCAAAGGAAGATCAACTACACGTCAATCTCAACACTAGAAGCTTGAATCTAAGCATAAAAGAGAAATATTTCCCAAATTAGGTTTAGGAATTTTCTGAAATCAAAGAGAGAATGAGTTGGAGAAGAAGAAGATGATACTTACCAAAGCTTCTCATAGAATATGGAGCTAGAACTTGGATTTGCAAACGGAAACTAGGGCTTAGGAATTCTAATTCTTTTTCTCCTCCCCCATTTTTGATGAAGCTTGAAGAGTAAGGAATTAGAAATGAAACGAAGATAAGTGGGGGTGGAGCTAGGGCTCAGCTGTGGTTAATGGGCTGAGACAACAAACCAAAGCCCTAAGTGAAAAAGTAGCCAAATTCGACTAAATCCAAACATATCGAAGTTTATACTCAAAAAGGTCGCAAACGTCATTTTGAACTCAATGGGGATGGTCTCGAGTCCCAATTCGACTGGTTGCAAAAAGTAGCTTTTCGGACCAAAATCCGACGAACGATAAAATATTTAAATAAAATATTTAAATATAAAATCGATAAATATACGGGTTGTTACAGACTCCCCTCCTTAAAAAAATTGCGTCCTCGCAATACTTAAGAAGAAAATAAAGAGTAACAACCATGGAAGCATTTCAACACAAAAGAAAATTTGAATCAAGAAGTCCACCATAAAGAGCACGAAGGATCAGTCTACCTATAAATATCAGATGAAATTATATAGAATAAGAGATATGACTAAACGTATAATAATCACAATGCCAAGCTGTGATAAATAAATAACTGAAAAACCAATAAGAGATTAATCAATATCGCAAGGATCTTCTCAAAGATAAAAAGGAATGTCATACTCCTAATTTCATTCACCAAGCCATAATAAATGACATACATATCAATGCCAATCGTAAAAGTTGGTGAAACATAAATCCAAGAATTCAACACACGAAATCCAGAAATCAAATAATTCGGAGCATCGACGTTGTACAGCGTGACATCCGATGAGCCAAATCACAATCAAAGGGAACAACGACGTCGTACAGCGTGACATCCGATGAACCAAATCACAATCAAAGGGAACAACGACGTCGTACAGCGTGACATCCGATGAACCAAATCATAATCAAAGGGAACAACGACGTCGTACAACGTGACATCCGATGAACCAAATCACAATCAAAAGGGAACAACGACGTCGTACAACGTGACATCCGATGAACCAAATCACAATCAAAGGGAACAACGATGTCGTACAGCGTGACATTCGATGAACCAAGTCAAAAAGACATCGTACAATGCTAGTCTAAAACATAAAATGGTCGTCATGATCAAAGAGAAGTGTCAATTATAGTAAGCTAGTAAATATATGAGCTTAGCTTCATGCCCCATAACCACTAGCTTAACTTAAATATTTACGAACAAATTGTAGATCTCCACTAGAAAATTGTCAAAAGAGATTCAATCGAACAAGTCCAAGAATTAACCGACGAAGTAAACGCAAGCATTTCATACCACTCATTTTACTAGGTCGTTTAATTAGATTTCTCATACGAGTGAGCTAAAGGCTTGTATATACTAATAGATTGGAAAACGGTTTAAGAAATGAGCTTTGTAATAAGATAGTGTTGAAATCGGTTTGAGGAAAGAGTTTTGATATTTACAACTAGTATAGAAAACCTTTATATATTAAAGTGACAAATCGTAGAATTGATTATAGAAACAATCAATCATAAAAATTCACATTCGAAGACGTGAATAAAATCCAAAGAAATCGATACTGAATCCATCAAAATGGATATTCCCAAAAATCATGATGAAAATGTCATCAAAGTCCATAACAAATGATAACAACAAAAAGGGAAATCAACACGAATCGATTAAAGTTGAAAATATACTCAAAAATAGCCAAAACAGGCAAATTAAACAGTTCCAAACGTCTGGTAGGTGTTCCCAGACATCTGGCCCTAGTATCTGAAAGTATATGTGTTTTCTCCCCTCTATTTTTAATTCCTGGGCCATTTCAGACGTCTGAATTTGATTTCAGACGTCTGGAATTTGTTTCAGACATCTGGATTTAGTCTCTTCCCTTTCCAGACCCTTTCCAGACGTCTGGATTATTCAACCAAACGTCTGGATTTGGTTTCAGACGTCTGAAATTAATTTCAGACGTCTGAAATCTTATGCTAGGCAAAAAAACAGCCTATACCAAAAATGGCAAATCCAAACCGAAATGCGATCGAACGAGCGATGGATGCTAAGGAATTATGCCAATCGACAACCCTGCACTATAGGCTCTTCGATGCATCACCAAAAACATGTTCAAACATCAAAGATTGGATTTTTAAATATTTGATTACAAAACACCACAAATTGAAATATTCACCAATTCAATCCAAATAAAAAGCAAATGAACATAAATAAGTATTAGGATTCATACCCAACAATCAAAGATAGATATAGACATAGATGTGAGATAAAAATCTCACCTTTGAACCCAAACGATTGAAGAAGAAGCTTGAAAGCAAAGGAAGATCAACCACACGTCAGTCTCAAAACTAGAAGCTTGAATCTAAGCTTAAAAGACAAATATTTCCCAAATTAGGTTTAGGAATTTTCTGAAATCAAAGAGAGAAAGAGTTGGAGAAGAAGAAGATGATACTTACCAAAGCTTCTCACAGAATTTGAACTAGAACTTGGATTTGCAAATGGAAACTAGGGCTTAGGAATTCTAATTCTTTTTCTCCTCCCCCATTTTTGATGAAGCTTGAAGGGTAAGGAATTAGAAATGAAATGAAGATAAGTGGGGTGGAGCTAGGGCTCAGCTGTGGTTAATGGGCTGAGACAACAAACCAAAGCCCTAAGTGAAAAAGTAGCCAAATTCGACTAAGCCAAACATATCAAAGTTTATACTCAAAAAGGACGCAAACGTCATTTTGAACTCAATGGGGGTGGTCTCGAGTCCCAATTCGACTGTTTGCAAAAATTAGCTTTTCGGACCAAAATCCGACGAACGATAAAATATTTAAATAAAATATTTAAATATAAAATCGATAAATATGCGGGTTGTTACAGAACCCCCAGCTTACTTCAGCCGCGACCCCGAGGCGACCTGTTGCCACGATCACCGGAAATTGACAGTTTTCCAACTTTTTATCAATCCCTAAATTCCCTACCAATTCAAGCTTAAAAATTTTGATTTTTCCTTTAAAAATCATTTTTCCCGGTATTGAATGAGATTTATAAACAAAACTTGAGATTAAACTACTTTAAATTTCGATTTAAATTGACTTACCACTATAAATTCCAATTTTTATCATCAATGCTTTATGGATATGCTTGAAACTATTTTTAAAAATCGAATCTGACAATTACAAACCATTCTCTTTCAAAGATCCTAACATAAAAGTATTTACACAAGAAGTTATTGATTTTTTGATTTATTTTTTGTCCGTAAACTAAGAACAGAGCATAATATTGACATGCACACAGACACATTCTCATACATATATTCATATAATCAGGAGATCAACATGCAACCCAATACCTCCAATTCAAACTCAAGATTATTGCATGAATTCGGGTTTAAACCAATTTAAAGCTTTTCAAAAATCAGAACTGTTTACTCACCTTAATTTATGCAAACAAAGGTCTTGGATCTACTTTTGAAAACTGAAGGTGATGATGCTTTGATGGCTTTAAAAACTGGAAGAGACTAGATGATTCTTGTTACAGGTTGCAGATTTGAAAATGACTGATTTCTTGTTTTGGTCTGAAATTTAAATCTAACTTGATATTAGAGTTGCATCTGATCTCACTTTGCTGTTGAAAACTTGAAATGATTTGTTTTCTTCCAGTTTGACTATTTGAGCTTGAATTTACTTTGAGCCGATCAAAGCTTGCTTCAACTTTGTTTTTTAGATTTTAGTTGTTATTCAGATTTTGTTTCTGGTTTTGAAATGAAGATTGAAAGAAAATAAGATAGTAGAGTAGAGAAGTTATATTATTATTTTTTCTTCTTTTACAAACTATTAAAAAAAATCATGGGAAAGTAGGGACACTTGTCACAAAACACATCCTTTAGCTTACATTTGTAGTTATATATATACATTTAACCTTACATTTGTAATTTCATTAACTAATATGGTTTTAAATATATTTATATTAAAATTTTAATTTATTATATTTATAAATGTCTTAAATGTTTAATATTTGAACTTCTCTTATAATTACTATATTTATAAAACCATTTAAAGAAAATGATATAAAATCAATCATAAACTAAAAAAAATCACATGCACATATTATTATTTTTCTTTAAATCCAACTTGAAAATCAATCCAACTAAATATATATATTAATTTGAACAAACATATTATTGAATTTGGAAATATTAAATTCTAACTTTAAAGTCATACATTTTAACAATTCTTATTAATTTGAAAATAAATAGTCTATTTAAAATTAAATATATAAAATAACACAAATTAAATAGTTATTATATTTAAAATCAATCTATAATTCAGTATTCTATTATATCAATTACAGATGTCTAGAAATCCGGGTTATCACATTCCTTCCCGCTTAGAATCTTTTCACCCTTGAAAAGGAACGAAGCCAGAATTTATTTAAAATGCTTAAAATCAAATAAATTCTTTTTTATCATTTTTAGAACACTTTTTAAAATTCATATAATATTGACAAAATAGTTTTTATAAAAATACTTTTATAATTCGATGTTTCAACAAGTCCCTCCTTGTTCTCACAGAAATTCGGTCATACGTTGATCAGGCGTATGACCGAAAATCTATAAGTGCCTGGTCAACCCCTTTCAACATGCAGTGAAAATACTTTGAAAAATAATTTTATTAAAAATATCAAAAACATTTGAAAGTAGAGGAAATAACTTTGGTGAGAATGCTCTGGAAATCATTACCCCTATCCATGGCCGCAGTTAACCCGATGGTTACGTTGCAATCCCGACAAAATCCATAGATAACTGTAGGCCTCCGCGCCCCTCGATTACACCATGGAACCCGCTACAGATCGCAGCTACAACTAGGGTTACATTGCTATCACAGCAAAAACCCAAGTAACTGTAGGCCTCAGCGCCTTCGAATTTCGCTGCCAAAAGAATGAAACTTCTCTGCTCCACTTGACCATAGATCGCAGCCTACCGATGTTACGTTGCCTTCCCGGCAAAATCAAGCATAGACTGTTGACACTCACCTCCACACGATTTCCGCTATGGTCCACAAAGTAGATCGCAGCGACATCGAGTTACACTGTCGTCACAGCATAACCCAAATGCCTCTATAGGCATCAGCGCCCTCGACTTTCGCTACCCAATAATCCTCAGGAACTAGTTTGTCTGGACTCCTCAAAGGATCAACTTTAGAACCTCCCCCTTAGAGGCTCAAGGCAGTACCAACCTATGGTACACCTGAGAAGTTCATCCCAAGGGAGCGACTTTTTCTCTAGAGCCATTTTCAAAACACATTATACTATACACATATAGTATCTTCCAAATCATACACCTAGTATGAATCCCAAATAAATCTCCTTTCTCAAAATCGATTATCCCAAAATCGATAATTCTCAAATTAGGCTTTTCCAAATTCAAATATTGATTTTACCCAAAAATAAAAAGCCTTTCCAAATCCAAAGGTTTCCAAAACCTTTTTCAAATCATGCTCACAAGATCCTTTATATATATATATATATATATATATATATATATATATATAAAAAAAACCTTGAAAAATCTTAGGATCATTTCAAACTTGTATAAAACCCTTTTAATATATCAAACACTTTCAAAAATCTTTTCCTTCCGACAATAGATTCAACAAGGGGAGATATATCTTATATAACAAAGATATATAACTTTGTTTATTCCAAATCAAATATTCAAATTTGATTACTCTATACAAAACCACTTATCATATCACTTACATCCATAAATTAAATTTCTATTATAGAAATATCCAATTTCCACTTTACTTCATCATATATTTCACAAAATATACCTCTCATTTCAAAAACCATTTCACAATTATTTTCCGCAAATTCCAATTAACAATTTCATTCAAACCCTTATGATGCACACATATCATCCGTACGTTATACTAATCTGATCGCTCACTCGATCACACAATTTCACTTCCAAACTAGTATCGTCCACCCGACTTCCTAGTGCGGACTCAGATCTGGTTTCTTTATCAGAAACCATCATTCTCCTTGGATAGCCATAACTATGATGGAGAATATCCAGAACTAATCAACAATCCATATCCAGGTTCGCCTTCAAAAAATGAGTGAAAAGTCCCAACTCGGATCGACATACTATCTCGAAATTCTGTGCTCGAATCTGGATCAAATCACTATGCGAATAGAATAACATACGTATTTATCTTTATTGGTTATTAGCCAAATCAATTCCATTTCTATTCTATTCACATTCAATTTTATTTTCATTCACTTACTCAGGATTGCTTAAATCCTCATTTGGATTATCACCTCAATTCTTATCTCAAATGGATATTTAATCAAATCAGTTTGAACTCTGTCCAGTTTAAATTTAGAAAATAGCTTGACAAATAGTAATTAGTTTATAATACAGTTGAAAAATTGTTAAATAGTACCAAAAATAATTGTAAAACAAGTATTAGATAATTTTAGGTTTAAAAAGAAAAGTTATGTAATAAATAGTTTGGAAAAATAGGTTTATTTTAAAACAATTTATTTTGAAAATAGTCTAGAGCCAAACTGTTTAATTCCCAATCTCCAATCCCATCAATTCAATTTAAATTAAGTTAACTTCCATTCTCATCCCAAATTCAAATCAACTTCCTATTTGAATTTGAACTCATTCAACTTCAATTTCTTTTCAAATTATCCAATTCAAATTTTCTATTTGAATTTTTAAACTTATCCATCTTCGTTCACAATTCCAATTGATTCAAATCAAATTCAATTTGAACTAATTCAATTCAAATTCCAAATTTAAGCCATCTTGAATTATATAATTTCGAGTTAATATTTTCTTTAATTTTTTTTAATGTTGATTTAATAAATTAAATCAACTTATATCTTTAAGCCATTCAATTAAAAATTCAAATTCCATTTTTAATTTATTTCAAAGTTCAAATAATAATTCAAATCCCTTTTAAACAACTAAATATTAAGTTCAAAATGATTCCATTTTATCATAATAATGGATATATTATCACACCCCATTTCTTCATTCATTTAAATAAGTCCAATTTCAGCATAAAGATTATTAGTAACAATAGGGTAATATTATCCAATTATCTCAAAACATCCATCCATTTCCAATTTCTAGATCTCAAACCCATTTTGAATCACACAATCTCCCAATTCAAATTAACCATTTAACTTCCCAAGTTAAATTTCAATTTCATCTTGAAATTTCCAATTTAGGTTGCTCGTGAAATTATTTAACTTTCCCAAAGTTAAATTCAGTTTACTTAATCCAGCCAAACTTACCCAATTTGAATTCCCATTTCCAATTTTAAACTTCACGTTAATAATCTTCCCACTAGTAAGTTTGAAAACTTATCACTTTGGGTATCACATCTCATTCCAAATTTAAAACTTAATATTTAGAGTTTATTTCAAACCATCTTTGACATTATGTATATCCACACATATATACATATTTACTTCTTGGCCCACCAAGCCAAATTTTAAAATTTAAACCACCCTTGGTTTTAATTCAAACAAATTCTTTTAAAGTTTACAAACAACTTCTTACTCTAAAATAAGATTACATTCAAAATAGTTTGAATAATATTATTTCCTTTAACATTTTGAAACAATTTCAAATGTTTAAATTTAAAATTTAGAACTTCACAATTTGAAACCCACTTTAAGTTACATCCTTTCTAATTTACAAGTTATTCTCATCAAATGGTTACTTCCTTAAAACAACTATTTTTACTTAATCATGATTTCATCATTTTAGGATAATAACCAAGATTATCATATCTGGAAACCAATTCATTATTATCTCATTCTGAAACTCCATACTACATTCAAGATTTTAATTTCAGTTTGAATCCATTTCAAACTCATCTTTATTCAATTTCAAATTGGTTGTATTTCTATTACCACTTAATTTAATTTAAATAATTTAACAACCAATTACCTTAATATTTATTAGAAAGAAATATTGCTTTATATATCAAAATATATTCTTATTTAAAATCATTTAAAATCTTTATATAAGAAAAAATTAAGTACGCTCTCATACACACACACACACAGATATATATATATATAAATATATATATATATATATATGCGCACACACGCACACACACTCAACTCATTCTAGGGTACCATTGACCCTATCTTTAATGAGTAAACCCACAAATAGAGCCAAGGTTCTCGCTTAACCTGGCTTCAATACCAAATGTAACTACTCAGAATTTTCGATCCCGAAAAAATCCAGATAGTTAGGGGAAAGTAGAAAGAGAAAGAAGAAAAGAAGATAAGAAAACACCATCATCTCACATTTGCAGCGAATAAAATATAATAACAAATATAACGGTTATACAAAAGAAAACTGTATTTGTACACTTGTATTTTTATACATCAGAGTTACAACCATTACTAATCACAAGACAGTTTAAAACACCATGTCCTAGTTATACAATTATATCACAGCGGGGAAACACTCCATACGTTCCTACCCTCCAGCTCGCCTCCTGAGCTCTAGAACGACCTTACCTGGAAGTATATAATACTCGGTCTGACCCGAGCATTACATCAAAGTAACACCCGGGTCAGGTTGGAAACCAGCGCGAGTAAACCCATATAATTTGAAATACTAAACTCAAATTTAAAAGGAAATCCGGGTAACTCGTACTTCACTACGAGTTCATTACTTGTTATGCTCAACACTTATTTCTCAAATCAAATTCTAAGTATTTTTACATAGTTCGGAGGCCCATATTATTCCATTTCAGTCTATTTATCTCACATATCAAATCCATATAGAACCATGAATATTACAAATCGAGTGGTTTCGGGTATTACTGATACCCGACCCCGGTCCCTTCGAATAAAATATTATCTTAACCCAAGTTATTCAAGTGAATACAATTCAAATTTAAATATAGGATGTCACTTTAATGCAGCAATTTATCATCAATAAATAACCACATTATCACTATACAACCCAATTGTATCATATCATAAAACATTTCATTCTAGAGATAACAATCAATTCAAGGCATTTAACATCATAAATCATCATAGGCAAAAAACCGATTACTCCCAAAATTAATTTAATTATTTCAAATTAAATTACTAACCTCAATCACTTAGATTGCCTTTTCTTAACATTAATTAATCTCAAATCAATTAATTAATCATCTCTCAATTATCCATCAATTAGATCACGAAGTAATTATACTTATAAATCTCATTAAGTAATTATACTTAATCAAGTACCAAATGACTATCTTTAATTAATCACATTTATCTCATTAAATATAACTGGATAATTCATCCCTTGATTACCCTATAACTAATTAATTAATCTTTAATTATAGGTTAATTATTCTTTAATTTTTAATTAATAAATCTTATTTATTAATTAATCTCCTTCAATAAATAATCATTATTAATTACCTTTAAAATCAATTAATTAACAATTAATTAACTGATTAATTATCCATTTACTATTGATTAATAACCTTAATTATTAATCCATATCTCTCAATACAAATTAATTAATCCATAATTACTTTAATTAGATTAAGTAATTATACTTAAAAAATTTCATCAACTTAATTAATCTCTAGGCATCAAACCTTAATTATCTTAAGATAAAACTTAATCTTATCAATTCCTTATTACCATTGTCATTTTAAAACATTTTATCATTATGATTACCTTTGCTTAATTAAATCATTAATTACATTTTAGAATAAAATGATCATTTAACCTGATAATTTTAAAGTTAAGAAATCTTAACATCCTTAAAATAACTTAAAACATTATCAAGTAGAGGTTTTTTAAAAACTAATTTCAATTTGTATTTTAAAACTTGCTTTATAAAAACTTATTTAAACTAAATTTTAAAATCACTTTCAATTAAACAAATTTTCAAAACCTCTTAACCAATAGAAACAATTATAAAAAAAGAAAGTTTAAATAAGACAGTTTTAAACTAGATTTAAATTTAAATTTCAAAAACAATTTGACTTTGAAACATTTTTAAAACTGTTCAAAACTGTTGCTTCGGGCCTACCCCTGAGTTTCTCTTCTTTTCCTCCTTATTTTCAAAATCTTAAATTTTATTTAAGTTTAAAAACCTTCTGACTTATTCCCAACAAATCACACGAGTATGAACTTGAGTACCACCCTCCAAAACCCGATACCACCTTCGAGACATCCTTCTTCTTCCCAAACATAACAGCAATAAAACCCAAACTAACAGGGCTGACCCATCATGCACGTGTACACGTCGCCAGACGCCGCTCCGATCATCCACATCATCGCTGCGAGTCATCCCAAGCCTCACTGCCGGATTCCGACCATAAATGCTTCAGTTCGTACTCTAAAGCAAGATCGAGTCAGTACGCACCTAAACCGAAATGAACCATCACCCAAAAAGCTTCCCAAACTACCACCTCCGGCCACCAGAAACATCATCACTTCGATCGATACTTCATCATAGGCCCACAGACCTATTCCCCTACTCGCGATCAAGACCGAAGTCCTGTCAACGTCATGATGATCTTGAAATCAAACATGATTAAAACCCAGGTTTTTCCCTAGTTCGCCAAATTCTCGCCTCCTAGGTGATTTATAGGACCAGTCGTCATTTTAGCCGACCTCGACGAACCCCCAGCTTACTTCAGTCGCGACCCCGAGGCGACCTGTTGTCGCGATCATCGAAAATTGACAGTTTTCCAAATTTTGATCAACCCCTAAATTCCCTTCCAATTCAAGCTTCAAAATTCTGATTTTTCCTTTAAAAATCATTTTTCCCAGTATTGAATCAGATCATATAAACAAAACCTGAGATTAAACTACTTTAAATTTCGATTTAAATTGACTTACCAGTGTAAATTCCAATTTTTGTCATCATTGCTTCTATGGATATGCTTGAAACTATTTTTAAAAATCAAATATGACAATTACAAATCATTCTCTTTCAAAGATCCTAACATAAAAGTATTTACACAAGAAGTTATTGATTTTTTTGACTTAATTTTTGCCCGTAAACTAAGAACAGAGCATAATATTGACATGCACGCACATACATTCTCATACATATATTCATATAATCAGGAGATCAACATGCAACCCAATATCTCCAATTCAAACTCAAGATTATTGCATGAATCAGGGTTTAAACCAATTTAAAGCTTTTTTAAAATTAGAATTGTTTACTTACCTTAATTTATGCAAACAAAAGTCCTGGATCTACTTTTGAAAGCTTAAGGTGATGATGCTTTGATAGCTTTAAAAACAGGAAGAGACTAGATGATTCTTGTTACAGGTTGCAGATTAGAAAATGATTGATTTCTTTTTTTGGTCTGAAACTTAAATCTAACTTGATATTAGAGTTGCATCTGATCTTACTTTTTTGTTGAAAACTTGAAAAAGTTTGATTTGTTTTCTTCCAGTTTGACAATTTGAGCTTGAATTTACTTTGAGCTGATCAAAGCTTGCTTCAACTTTGTTTTTTGGACTTTAGTTGTTGTAACGACCCGCTATTTTAGACTATTCGCATCCATACATGTCGGACTTGAATAATTCAAAATACCGAATTGTTAATTTAAATTTGGCAAAACTCAGATATACAGTAAATAAATAATCACAGAATCACAAATATAGAGTAATAATATGCAGCGGAAGCAAAAGATAGTTGTTTATGAAGCTACTATATATATAACAGAGTTAAATAAGTTACAACACAAGTCTCGAATACAATAGTCAAATACAAGAATCAGAATACATCACTGGAATCAACTGAATATTTGAAAGCTGGATAGATAGCTGGATCTCCAGGTGAAGCTCCAACTCCAAAGGTGAGTCTCAAAAGCTAACCACCTAGTCTGACCCGAGAGTAAAGCAAAACACAAACACTCGAGTCAGGATTAACATTCTTATATCAATAAATCCAACTCAAGTGAAATAACAATTGAAATACAAGTAACTCAAAGGATGTTGTAATAACCATCCTCTAAGGATCCGTTAAACTATCTACTATGTAGTAAGATACGCTAAATAGATAATGTCTATCAGTAATATAAATATAAAAATAGTGTTAAGGCGTTACCATTATCCCCCTTAACACATTTTATATAAGCGTTATAGTCTATACAGCACTATGAACTCCACCGTAAACTAGTGGGCTATCAGGGAGTACTCCATAGGCATAACACAAAACAAATTCGTAGTGGTCGCATATATAGGGATATAAGTATGACAAGGCACATGAGGCAATACCCAAGGTAGTGAAACTACCTGTTAACGTAGAAATCAGACGCTAACACCCCGGTGTAGATTGAAGTTGAGCGAAAGCACCACCCGTGAACACGGGAATTAAGAAACAAGTAGAGAAATCACAGATAAAGCAGAAAAAACAACAGTTTTTATAGTGGTTCGGCTTAGGGTAAGCCTACGTCCACTTTAACTCTCTTTATTGCTGAATCGGTTACAACTTTACAACAATCTTCAATTACAATTCAGATGAGACAAATAACTAGAACTTTGATGCAGAAGAATTCTTTGAATCCATGTAGATTGCATTATATTTTCTTCCGAAGTTAGTTGAAATTCCTTTCGTACTTGAAGTGTCGAGTGAGTCGAGAATTCGGTAGAGTATCGGCGCTTAAAGTGATCGGCCAAAAGTCCCTTTCATGCTTGAGGTTGGTTGGTATTTATAGGGCAGCTAGAGGAGCTCCCGTGCTAAGTTGTAAGCGGTGACCGACTTAAGGTAAGCCTTGAATCGTGACTGACCCATGATAAGTCATAGGTCGCGTTCTATCCCGTAAGCACAGCTCACGGCTTAATGGGGATAAGCATGCTCTCCTGAGTATAAGTTCTGAGTCGTGAACGAGTTAACAGGTTCTAGTTCAAGAAACGCGGCATTGGATCTGCCTTTGTGCTTAGGTCGTGAGCGATATAGCATAGGTCGTAAGTCGGTCATGGCTTAAGTGAAGTTGCTTTTGAGTCTTGTGTGTCTTGAGTCGTTAAGTCGTCTTATTCTTTATCTTGTTGAGTCGTCAGGTCGGCAGTCTCTTGAGTCGTTAGGTCGTCTTATTCTGTTAAGTCGTACAACCTCTTGATTCGCTGAGTCGTGCCTCCCTTAACTCGTTAAGTTGCGCCATTTCCTAAGTCGCTAAGTTGATAACTCGATGAGTCTCTTATCCATTGAGTAGCTGTCCTTCTTGAGTCGTTGGATCGGTAACCTCTTAGGTCGGTAACCCTTCAAGGCCGTTGAGTCGGTCCATTCTCTTAACTCGCTAAGACATGGCTCCCTTAAGTCGGTAGGTCGTTAAGCCGTTGTACCCTTAAGTCGTCTTCCTTTTGAGCCGCTGATCATAGGGGTTAACATTTGCCCCTCGAAGTATACGCCTAATGGCTAGGTCGTGTGCTTCGATACTTTTAACCCGTCACCCTCTAGGGCGCTAAGTCATGCGCGACCTAAAGGTTAGGTCGTATGAGCCGCTTCAGATTCCTCCATTATAAGTCGTACACCCCCTTCTTTCTTCCCATTACCCACCTCCTCATCTGTTTCCGCCATTAACACTTCCCCGAGCTTCCAAAGGCGATCTCGACCCGATCAGTCACCTATTAACTTGAGATTACATCATGTAAGTGATCTTGCTCCTTTCTCGATCCTTTAATATCACTGATTCATGAATTCCATTTTCTCAATCCTAATCCAATTCTTCACACAATGTTCCATCGCGAGTCTTGTTACTTTGATAGTTGTCGCACTTGAGCCAGCTCGATTTGGGTTAAAGTGACAAGGCATTGAATTTGTGGTGATTTGGTTTTTTGGATGATTCGTCACCATGAGAAAATGAAGGCTTCTGTTGATGGAGAGGCTAACGGATTAACGGGTTAAGGGGATGAGGAGTTTCTGATTGGAGGGGGGTTTGTCGATTGGGTGAAGTGAGATACTACGTTGGATACGACCTAGCATTTTTGGGCGAGTTATAACCTTTCGCGACTTAACGAGATACGGCATGAGCTTTGAGTCGTGGCCGAGCTAGGACTTCCTCCTTACTCCTTACCATGATTTACGACTTATAGGACCAACGATTTAAGGAGCCAACGACTTAACTTGCAGGAAACCTTTAAGTCGTGGACGACTTATCCTTTAGGTCGTGGACGACTCATCCTTTAGGTCGTGGACGACTCAGCACTTGGACAATCTTTTACGGCCGAATTATTTCCTTTAGCCTAAGCCACTTTCATCCCTCTGTTAGGTTGTGAATGACTTAGGGCTTAGAGAATTTTTGGACTGTGACTAAATGGCTTGAACAAAAATTGGAAACTTCAAGATGTCGACAAAACTTGATTGTACTTCCAATTTGAATTGCCAGAATAAACTGCTTGAACTTTGTTGCGTTTCTTTATAGATTATTCTAACTTTAACGCTATCAACCTGTTAAACACAACACTTGCAGAAAAATGGGACAAATATACTGCCACTGACTGCCCATATCAAATGACAGATTAGTCAACATAAAGTAATCAACTTAAACATACTGTATGAAATGTCGTGAACCAATCAACTAAAGTGAAATATTAATGCAAAGCACTGTTATCTTGAACTGGTTTGTTTGCATTTACATTTCTCTTTCGTATTTTAAAACAACGAACCTTGGACTTCATAACTGACAAATGCTTGCTAGTTTTCATTCCAGTTTTATTCGCTTATTGCTTTGTTGATTTTACACAACACTTCACACATTTTAGGAAACGTGCACCTTCATATTTAAATATCTAGTTGCTTTTGTAGAATGACTTGTCAGCAAGAGGATACAACAGCCCAGGCTGGAGAGGCCACTCTTATTCCAGCTCCATTAGTCAATCCTCCAGAAAGAGCCCCTACCACCTTATCGTACAAAGCTTTTCGTCAGTTGTGTGGTCAGTTTGGCATTGCTGAAGCAGAGGCCATTCTCCCTGGAAAACGTGACACCGCTGATGTGGCGCCTACTGGCTTCGTAGCGGTTAATCGGCAAATGTTCCTAA
The DNA here is from genome assembly GCA_030765085.1 of Allium cepa. Lineage (NCBI taxonomy): Eukaryota > Viridiplantae > Streptophyta > Magnoliopsida > Asparagales > Amaryllidaceae > Allium > Allium cepa. The sequence goes on from CM060942.1 coordinate 15,494,969, forward strand.
GCGTGGCCATTCCCCCTTTCAACAACTTTCTCCAGAATCTACTACTTCGATTAGCTATCTCCCCATTTCAGCTACACCCCAATGGCTATGCCATTCTGATGGGGTTGTGCGTGCTATTTAGGAGAATATTTGACCGGCTTCCAAGATTTGACGAGATTTGCTTCCTATTTTCCTTTACTAGGACTAAGGATCATCCTTCTATCACCGTCGTGAGAAGCGCCCGAAATCGTAAATTGATCGTTGGCCTCCCGGACACTGCCCATGGGTTCTTAACTCAATTCTTCTATATCCGTTGCCCCCGGGGTTTTATGCTGTGTGGAGAGAAGGAAGTAAGATCATCTACCTCTTCCTCTTCTATTTTCTGAGTTTTGTGGAGTCCAAATTGTCAAGTGTTAACTTCAATTTTTCATTTCAGCGCTTCCCCCTCCTTCTAGAGATCCCAGTCACAAGCCAACTCTGGAAAGGCTTGTAGCTGTACCAGTTGAAGAGCGGGATATGAAATTTTTGCTGAACGACGAATTCCTTCACCAGTTCGGACTACTTCACCCTTCTCGCTCCACACACCCCTACGAGGTTCCAGACTCCCCACCTAAAGCATCAGATGCCCCGGTTTCTTCTGACGTACCTGTACCAAAAGATCCCGCTCCCGAAGCTTCTCTAGTAAAATTCTCTACTACTGTCGATGTTGCGGGGTCATCTGGCAAATTCACACTTGCCCCAGTTATTGAGGAAGAAGAGCCTCAGGGATCTCCCCAACGTTCACAGAAGTCCGGCGAAGAAGCCAAGAAAACAAGCCCTGTTAAGCAGAGCGGGGACGACACTTTCGAAGGGTTGAGCGATCTCTTCGTCACCTCACAAGAGCTTTTTAAAGACGACCCCGCGACTACTAGGATTTCTCCTTCAGTAGTGGAAGCGACTTCTTCTTTACAACAAGCTCCGTCGACCCACGAGTTGACGTTGATTACTACCCCCGTGATTACTCCGCAAACAAAGAGAGGTTCGTAGCTTGATGCGCGTAGTTTACACATCACACACACTTAGAATCCTTCGGCACTTTTATACTTCTAACTCTTTGTATTTTGAAGATTCTAAAGTTATGCTTCTTCTCTCTGAAGACTTTTAAGACTTGTCTCTTCTTTTTTATTTCAGATTCTCCGATGGGACGCAGCAGCTCCTACTATGACGACTTTCAGCGTTAAGGGAGGCGTAGTCAATATGATTATAGGCGCTACCTTCCCGCTCACAGAGAAACCGATGAAGAGAGAGCCGCTCGAAAGGCTCAGGAGAGAAGGGCTCAAGAAGAGCGTTATGAGAGAAAAGAAAGGGAGGAGCACCACGATTCTTCCCATAAAGGTGACGATTCCCACAAGAGAAAATCCCATGATGACCGGGGAAAAAGCCATATAGTTGAGGACCTAAGCAAGCGTGCTCGACATGGTGAGAAGCATACTTCTACAACTCCTGAAAAGGTCACTGCCCCCGTCTCACTTGACATTCCTTCTGGCTTTCCTGCTCTTGGGAAGACAGACATTCAAACAATAATCGGCAGGCCTAAATTCCAAGTTGGATCAGGCCCGGCTACCTTGCAAAGCCGGTTACCGCACTGGCGCCTGAAGGGAGTGCGGTTTGATCTTAACTTGATCCCTATCGACAAGCCTGCCATGCTGCGAAATCTCGATGCCGTCAGGCTTGATATTGAAAGGATGTCGAACTGGCAAAAGCTTGTTGACGAGCTTCAAAGGGTCAACCGTGCGAATATAGAGGCCATGCTTACTATGGAGAATGACAAGGCCGGATGGCAGAAGGTTCTTGAGCAGCATGATACCGAAATGAGGAGCATCACTACTCACAATGAAGAGCTTGAAGCGAAAGTTGAGGAACTTAAATAAGAGCTTGCCACTTCTTCTACCACATATACTAAAAAGAAGAAGTATTTCAAAAGCAAGTTTGCGATGCTCATGCCGCTCAGCGACATGCCGAGGCATAACTTGAAGCTGAGTAGGAAACAGCAGGAAGGTATCATGCTGAGGCTACAGAGTTACGGGAGAAAGTCAACTCTCAGGAGGCAGAAATTCAAATGCTAAAGCTTCAACTTTCCAAGACTGAAAGAGAGCGCGATGAGGCCGTTGCCGGAAAATTGCAGCTGAAGAATCTCATGAGGCAACGAAGACCAACATCATCTCGACACTGTTTGACTTTTACCTGCACAACATCTTGGGGCACGGTAGTCTCGCCTTTCTAGGCCCCAAATATGAAGTTACACTGGCTGAAGTGTGGGAGGCTGCACTTGACATGCTTGGTTGTAAAGGTGCTGGCTATGCCGAATCAGCTCTTGAGGAGCATTACTTGGATGATGATGCTCGCGCTGCTCTTGCCAAAGGAAAGGAACAACTTGCAAAATTAAGAGCTGAAATGGCAGAAGGGGAACGGTTAGGAAAAACTATTTCAACTATTCCAGTCCAGCCTTCACCTTCGGCCGAAATCAACATTGTCGGCTCCAGTTCTCATTCTCCATCCCTGGCTAAAGTTACAACTGAGATCACAAGTATACAGGGTGGAGATAAAGGCGAAGAGAGTGCCGAAGCATATGCTTATGAGGTTGATATCAGCAAGCCGACTTCTCCAGGTAATTCTACTGTTAATCCTTCCCAAGTAGACTGCTCATTTGCTTCTTATGAGTTCGATGAACTTCTCGACTAATTTCTGAACCTCAATGAGCCTTTATCTCCTCTCTTTACTGGCTTTAACTTCTTTTCTTCTGTAGAGAAAGCGCCGAGCATTATTCAAGCTTCCCCTCCTCCAATTATTCTTCCTTCGGTTCTCCAGGTCACTCCTCCGTCCGCCTCTCAACCCGGGTCGCAAGATGAGCAAATAGAAGCTCTTCATGGCTTAGATGATCCTATTGCTTCTCAAGAACATGAGGGAGAGGGGCTTGGAGAAGGGGATGAGTCTCCGGAGCGAACTACTTCTGATAACATAAAATTATCTGCTCTTGTAACTCCGGGAAGCGAGTCTTCTTCAAGGAGAAGGATGAAGCGTGCTACTTCAAAGAAGAGAAGAAAAGGCATCCTTATTTCTGAAGAGAAAACGAAAGTTGATCCGGCAGTAACCCTTTCTCCTTCATCCCCGACTCTCCCAAGCCGTCCTGAAAAGCTGCCTATTAGGTCAGGTGAAGGCTCTAAGGGCGGTGGCAAGAAGAAATAAGGGGTCCTGCTTCGACTTATCTTTACTTTTTGCTTTTTGCATGTACTGGCCGAAGATTGTGCGGGTACCGGCCTCTGCCTTTCTTTTTTCTTTTAATTTTGAAACCTGTACCTGTATAAAATTGTGACAGTGTTGAATAAAATGATTCTTTTTGTTTGTACAAACTTCTCTCTGTATCTGAGAATGCATTTACTATTCACTTTTTTGTACAAGTTTCTTTATATGACATTGCAGTGAGCTAGTGGTATGTTGTTCGAGCGTAATTTTGCCAATGTAGTTATGCCATGTTGTATGTAGCTATACCATGTTGTATGTAGCTATACCATGTTTCCCCTATACCATAAGCTCGTTGCAATATTTTATACTTTGAGGGGACTTGTATTCTTATTTTCTAGATAATATTTATTCCATACTTGGAGGAATATTATTTCATTAAAAATAGAGTACAACTCCCTCCAAATAAGTTTTTACGCTTCATCCTTCAAAGATATCACTTTTTCTTTTGTGCCTTCACACATTTTTACCAAGTGAATTCTTCTATGTGGTAAAGCGGGCCGCTAAAGGACACTTTAACTTCTTTTTGAGGAAGAATATTTCCAAGAATAAAAGAACAAATCTTCCTTTGAAAGCTAAAGTGTGCCTTTGAAGAGGGTTTTTTTTTATATTGCGCCTCGGTGGAGGGCTTTGATCTTTGCTTTGCATTTCTGACGAAATGCTTCTTTGGAAAGTTGTACCTCTGAGGAGGGCTGTTTCACGTTTCAACACTTGGAAGTTTTATTTCAATCTCGATGAAACATGTGCCTCCGAAGAGTTGTGCCTCCGAGGAGGGCTTTCCACGTTTCAACACTTGGAAGTTTTATTTCAATCTCGGTGAAACGTGTGCCTCCGAAGAGGTCTTTCTGTTCGATTGTGCCTCTGGGAGGAGGTCTTTTTATTTCTGCCTCTGGGAAGAGGTCTTTTTTGTTTCTGCCTCTGGGAAGAGGTCTTTTTGTTTGGTTGTGCCTCTAGGAAGAGGTCTTATTTGTTTCTGCCCCTTGGGAGAGGCTTTTATTTTTCCCTGTTCTCTAGGAAGCGGGCTTCTGAAGAGGGCTTTTCACATTTCATCTCACAGGAGTGTATCGACCGATCATGGTGAAATGTGTGCCTCTGAGTAGGGTTACTGCCTGGAAGTTTGGAGTTTCTTTCTCTCGGTTGGACGGATTCACGGGATTGTATCGACCAATCATTCTAGAACTTTGTATCGAGAAAGATCTCTCTTTTTCTGGTTTGGCCCGCTCGAGGTCTTTTAGCATTTCAACTGTGGTGAAATGGGCCTTCGAAGAGGGCTTTTCATGTTTCAACACTCGGAAGTTTTATTTCAATCTCGGTGAAACGTGTGCCTCTGAGTAGGACTTTTGCCTGGAAGTTTGGAGTTTCTTTCTCTCGTTTGGACGGATTCACAGGAGTGTATCGACCGATCATTCCGCAACTTTGTATCGAGAAAGATCTCTCTTTTCTGGCTAGGACCGCTCGAGGTCTTTATCCTCCGAAGAGGGCTTGTGCCTCCGAAGAGGTCTTTTGCTGATTGATGATTGCTCGCCCATGTCTCTTTGCCATCTATTCATGTTGGTGATCCCCGTTGTCTTTTGCAAGTGTCATCACTTTTTAGTTGCCAATAATTTCCCTTATCCAAAGAAATATACTTCATAGTTAAGCGAGTTGGTGGTGGTAGACACAGGCTATTTAACCGGTTGTTTGCTTGTTCAAACATTTACAGTTAGTTAGAAATGGTCCACTCCCATCCACATTGTTAACTTTTATTCGAAGCACTTCTTTTGTAGGATTTGAGTACGGAAATTTTGAATGGTTTGATGTTTTGCTTGCTGAGTGATGTCGGAGATCGCTTGGTCTTGCGATGGGTAAGCTTTGCTTTTATGGCCTGCATTATCAAATCGACATTTTAGTAACACAGTTAACGTATTTTATATGTCAAAATAAAACAAAGCAGTTTAAAATAGTAGAGAACACAAGATTTATAGTGGTTCGGCCAAAAGTTGGGCCTACATTCACTTTATAGCTTTTCATTATTCACTTGCTTTACAATTTCTTTCAATACAAGAATCATATATTCATAATTCTTTTACAACATTTCAGCAAAGTTTTTTTTCAAGTAAAATAGGGACGCAAATGATTGCTGTTCCAAGCTCTTGGGATTGGTTCTCCTTCGACAGTTGTGAGTTTGAATGTGCCATCAAGAAGTTTTGCGCCAATAACATACGACCCTTCCCAGTTTGGCCCAAACACACCTATGGCTGTCATAATTCTCTTCAGGACTAAGTCCCCAACTTCAAAGCTACGCTGACGAACTTTGGAATTGAAGTGCCTGGCTATTTTTTGCTGGTGAGCTACAATTCTAAGTCTAGCGTCTTCTTTTATTTCATCAAGGAGGTCAAGTGCTTCCAATTGCAATTTTTCATTCTCATTTTGATCAAAATGGATCCTTCTGTGTGAGGGGACTTCAGTTTCCACTGGAATCATCGCTTCTGATCCGTATGCCAATGAAAATGGAGTATGCCCAGTCGCAGTTTTGTGGGTGGTTCTGTATGCCCATAGTACAAGTGGTAACTTATCGACCCAACCACCTTTTGCTTTTTCCAGCTGCTTTTTGATGGTTGATTTGATGATTTTGTTTACTGCTTCCACTTGCCCGTTTGCCTGCGGATGAGCCACTACTGAGAAGCTTTTTCGGATCTTGAACCGTTTGCAGAAATCTTGGAACTCCTCACTTTCAAACTGAGTACCATTGTCTGTGATTATCTTCTGAGGCACACCATACCTGCATATGATATTTTTAGTCACAAAATTTATCATTTTCTTAGAGGTAATAGTAGCCAATGGTTCGGCTTCAGCCCATTTAGTGAAGTAATCCACAGCAACGATAACATATTTAATCCCTGATTTGGCAGTTGGTAAAGGACCAATGGGATCTATTCCCCAGATAGCAAACGGCCATGGACTGACCATTTGTGTTAGCTCAGTGGAAGGTGCTCTAGGAATTTTAGCGAATCTCTGACATTTATCACACTTTCGGGAATAGTCGGCAACATCCTGATTAATTTCTGGCCAAAAGTATCCATAACGGAGGATTTTCTTTGCTAAGGTTTGACCACCTGTATGATCCCCACATTCCCCTCCGTGTACTTCAATTAGAATTGTCTTAGCTTCTTCCTTTGTCACACATCGGAGTAATGGCATTGAAAATCCTCGTCTGTACAAACGACCATCTTGAACTATATATCTGGAGGCTTTCCTCATGAGCTTCTGTCGTTCTTTTGAACTTCTTGGCAAAGAACCATTGAGTCAATATTCAAGTATCGGAGTCATCCATGATTCTCGTTCCTGGGATACACTCATAATCTAATCAACATCCATTTCATCTGTGCTTGGAGCTGACAAGAATTCGACGGGAACTAATCCCAGTAGTTGAGGTTCACCAGTACTCAAATACTTCGCAAGAGAATCCGCTTTCATATTCTCTTCGCGGGGTATATGGTTTATTGAGTAACGGTCGAAATCTTGAAGGAGCTCCCATGCTTTTGATAAATAGGCGGGTAGATTCCCTCCTTTAGCTTGAAATTCCTTCCTGACTTGGCAAACAATAAGTTGAGAATCATTGAAGATCTGTAATGTCTTGATGTTTAGTTCTTTAGCGATCCTTAAACCAGCAATGAGAGCTTCATATTCAGCTTCATTGTTTGTCGAAGGGAATTCTAGTCTCAGCGCATAACATAGCGATCGTCCTTCTGGGGTTTCAAGGACAAGCCCTGCTCCGGAACAGTAATCATTCTTCGCGCCATCGACATACAATTTCCATTGGATTGGGATGCTGTCAGTGACTTCTTCCTCACTATCACCCTTATCTGTACATTCTGTGATGAAATCTACCAAAGCTTGTCCATTGATTGCTTTTCGGGGATGGTAAGTGATGTCATATTGGCTGAGTTCAATATTCCATTTCAAAAGACGACCCGAAGTCTTAGGACGGAATAGGACTTGCTTTAGAGGTTGATCGTGTGAGGACTTTGATGGGATGAGCTTGGAAATACGGCCTCAATTTTCTCGATGCGATACAGAAAATAGGCGAGCTTTTCTAATCTTGAATAGTTCATCTCTGCCCCAGTGAATCTTTTGCTGATATAATAGACTGGGCGTTGAATCCTTGCGTCTTCCCGTACCAACACTGCACTGAGAGCATGAGACGAAATTGCCAAATATACGAAGAGATCTTCCCCACTGTCAGGCTTTGAAAGTATCGAAGGCACTTCCATATGACGAACCAATCAGGAGTCCACTCAAAGTTTCTTCTTCCTTTCTTCAGAGCATCAAAGAATGGAATGCATTTGTCGGTAGCTTTGGAAATGAACCGACTTAAGGCAACAACCTTTCCATTGAGACTTTGCAATTCCTTCTTCGTTCTAGGAGCCTTGACTTCTCTCAGAGCGGTGATCTGAGCTGGATTTGCTTCAATGCCCCTAGCGCTCACAATGAAACCCAAAAACTTTCCAGACTCCACTCCAAATGAACATTTCAGGGGATTAAGCTTCATTCTGTACTTGCGGAGTACTGCAAACATCTCTGCCAAGTGATCCATATGGTACACTGCTTTCTTAGACTTTACTAGCATATCATCAACGTAAACTTCCATTGTCTTGCCAATATGTGGTTTAAACATGGTATTAACAAGTCTTTGATAAGTTGCCCCTGCATTCTTGAGTCCGAAAGGCATGACCTTGTAGCAGTAGAGTCTAACATCTATGATGAAACTAGTATCCTCCTGATCTGGCTCATGCATCATAATCTGGTTGTATCCGGAGAATGCATCCATAAAAGATAACAATTCGTGTCCTGCCATCCCATCCACCAACTGATCGATCCTGGGCAGCGAGAAACAGTCTTTGGGGCAGGCTTTGTTCAGATCTGAATAATCAATGCATACTCTCCACTTTCCATTAGCCTTTTTCACCAGCACTGGATTTGATACCCAATTTGGATAAGTAGATTCTCTGCTGAAACCGTTCTCCATGAGCCGATCCACTTCTTCTTTTAACGCTGCTGTTCTCTCAGGACCCTGAGTCCTTCATTTCTGTTTCACAGGTGTAAACTTTGGATTAATGTTCAGAGTATGTACTGCAATCTCTGGGGATATTCCGCACATGTCAGCATGAGTCCAAGCGAATACATCCAAATTAGCCTTCAAAAATGAGATCAGAACATTCTGAACTATTGTGTTGAGCTGCGAACACACATTAAGTACTTTGTTTGGGTCCTTTAGGTCAACGGGCACGGGCACTGTTACCTCTACCGGTACTACTCTATTCTTCCCTGCATTGGGTTTCCTTGGATCCATCTCTCTTCGTGCGCGACTACATTCGCCAGTGCAGGGTCCACCCTGTAATTGCTACAAGGTTGGTTCCTTGGTGCAGACTGGAGCTGCCGCACCTTTTCCCATTTCTCTTTTCCTTGATTCTCGCAACTCTGCAAAGTAACATTCTCGCCCCGCATCTTGGTCTCCCTTAATCACACCAACTCCGTTATCTGTGGGGAATTTTAGAGTCAGACACCGTGAGGCAAGAATAGCTTTAAACGCAGCAAGAGTTGGTCGGCCTAAAAAGGCATTGTAGGCAGAGAATTCTTCAACAATTATAAACGTTTGCTTTCGAGCCACCTTCCTCAGTCCCTTCCCAAGTTCTACAAATAAATCTATGGTCCCAATCGGCTGTTTGGGTTCTCCAGCAAATCCAGCAATCTTAAGTGATGAAGCTTGAACGTCATCCATTGGAATTTTCATTTGATCGAAGGTCTTCTTGAAGAGGATGTTACATGAAGCTCTACAATCAACAAGAGCTCTTCTCACAATTGCCGGCCCAATACCAGCGGATATGACTAAAGGATCTATGGTCGGAGCCTCGATACCTAAAGAATCCCTGGCACTTTACACAATATCATCTGTGGAAGTCTTTTGTTGCTTTAAAGGCGCATCATTCTCTAAAACAAAAACATTTTCTTCAGCTGGCACATGCCTCAAGGCCCGTGCGTACCTTTCCATCTCGCCCCAGCTTTTGCCTGCTGGGCGAGGTCCTCCTGTTATTATATTGATAAAAGGTCTTTCCGATTCATGCTCTACGGGCTTCTCACTTGAGGCAGGACAGCGAGCGGGAACTTGTTGTCCTTGAGTTGATGAAGCCGAGGCATTTCTGTTCCTTTTCACATACTGCTGGAGCTTGTTCTCTTTCAAGAGTTGTTCAATTACCTCTTTCAACTGACGACATTCGTTTGTGTCATGGCCGGGCTGGTTGTGGAACCGACAGAACCTTCCACTTTTTTCCATCTTAATCGCAACTCTCATTTTAGGTGGTGCCGGATAATTGATATCATCTTTGGTTGCAAAGAAGATGTTTTCAGAGGTATCGATCAAGGGTGTGAAATTGAAAGAACGGCCTCTCTTAGCGTCTCCCTGTTTCTTCCCACCATCGTTTCCCCTTTTCTGAGTGTTAGGTTCTTTCTTATTCGAAGCAGCGCCATTGTTCCCGGCTTTCGCTGATACCATCTTAGCCGGTGTTTGGAGGCTCTCCAAGCGTATGAATTCGTCCGCTTTCTTGTAGAATTTGTCGAGCGAGTTTGGTTCTTTCATTTTCAACCATTTTCCAAATTCGCTCAATTTGTCAATCGCCCTCATCAAGTATGTCAAGACCATGCGTGGCTCAGCATTATCTACCTCAGCCAATGCTATGTTAAAGCGATACAAAAACGACCTGATAGATTCTCCTGGATTTTGCTCTAGACTTGATAGAGACATTATATCCTTTGCTTTAGAAGCATACAATCGAAATTCCTCCTTGAACTTCCTGGTCAAATCGGAAAATTGATCGATGGACCTGACCGGAAGCTTTGTAAACCACAATAGAGCTACACCTTCTAGATAAACCGGGAAGTATCGACATTTAATTTCATCAGAAGCCCTGGCACCAGTCATATGCCAGTCGTACTTATACAGGAACTCATTTGATAACTCGTCCCCTTGTAGGCCGGAATAGCAGGGGGAACGAATTTCCTTGGGAACTCCACCTTCAAGATTTTTTCAGTAAATGGAGTTTTGCTTGGAGCAAATCCCCACTCTTTCTCGTCTTCATCTCTTCGCATACTTTCTTTCATGATTTGACGAACCATACCCGAAAAATACTCTTCATCATTTAGAGGCTCTGGAGGGCACACATCAGCCACTCTCTCTGAATTCTGCCTTGACAATCGTTCACGGAGGGTTGGCTGTGGCCCTGATCCTCCAACTTGAGGAGGAGTCCTTTCTACAGGGTCTGCGGCTCTTTGAGAAATGTTTCCTTCAACATCATGAACTCCCGCAGTAGGGTTCCCATTATTATTAACCGGTTGACGATTTTCCCCTAGTAGATCATTCAGCTTGCTCAAGATCAGGGCATTCTGGGATTCCAACTGCGCATTCTAAGCATTCAATTGCTGATTCAATCCCAAAACTACGGCGTCCAATTCTGCTCGTGTAACTCCAACAGTTGGAGCTGGTTGACTTGAAGGAGGAGAGGTAGCGGTATTCTCTTGAACACTGTCGGATCTTACAGAACTTCGTTTTCTTCCAGGAGCCACTATTTCCAGTAAACTTCTGGTTTTAGAAGAAATCCTTTCAACAATCCTTCGTGGAGCAATAGTCGAAATTTCCTGAGTTGGGTTCTCAGTGAAAGCACCAAAAATGTTAACGTTGAAATCAGACGCTAACACCCCAGTGTAGATTGAAGTTGAGCGAAAGCACCACCCGTGAACACGGGAACTAAAAAACAAGTAGAGAAATCACAGAGAAAGCAGAAAAAACAACAGTTTTTATAGTGGTTCGGCTTAGGGTAAGCCTACGTCCACTTTAACTCTCTTTATTGCTGAATCGGTTACAACTTTACAACAATCTTCAATTACAATTCAGATGAGACAAATAACTAGAACTTTGATGCAGAAGAATTCTTTGAATCCATGTAGAGTGCGTTAGATTTTCTTCCGAAGTTAGTTGAAATGCCTTTCGTACTTGAAGTGTCGAGTGAGTCGAGAATTCAGCAGAGTATCGGCGCTCAAAGTGATCGGCCAAAAGTCCCTTTCATGCTTGAGGTGGGTTGGTATTTATAGGGGAGCTAGAGGAGCTCCCGTGCTAAGTTGTAAGCGGTTACCGACTTAAGGTAAGCCTTGAATCGTGACCGACCCATGATAAGTCATAGGTCGCGTTCTATCCCGTAAGCACAGCTCACGGCTTAATGGGGATAAGCATGCTCTCCTGAGTATAAGTTCTGAGTCGTGAACGAGTTAACAGGCTCTGGTTCAAGAAACACGACATTGGATCTGCCTTTGTGCTTAGGTCGTGAGTGACATAGCATAGGTCGTAAGTCAGTCATGGATTAAGTGAAGTTGCTTTTGAGTTTTTCTTGTCTCGAGTCGTTAGGTCGTCTTATTCTTTATCTCGTAGAGTCGTTAGGTCGGCAGTCTCTTGAGTCGTTAGGTCGTCTTATTATGTTAAGTCGTACAACCTCTTGACTCGCTGAGTCGTGCCTCCCTTAACTCGTTAAGTTGCGCCATTTCTTAAGTCGCTAAGTTGATAACTCAATGAGTCTCTTATCCATTGAGTCGCTGTCCTTCTTGAGTTGTTGGATCGGGAACCTCCTAGGTCGGTAACCCTTCAAGGCCGTTGAGTCGGTCCATTCTCTTAACTCGCTAAGACATGGCTCCCTTAAGTCGGTAGGTCGTTAAGCCGTTGTACCCTTAAGTCGTCTTCCTTTTGAGCCGCTGATCATAAGGGTTAACACTACCGTTTTTCTGATCCGGACTGGTGAAAACGCATCGCCGCAACGATCGCAACACCGCGAAACAACACTCCCAACATTACGAGGGCGCACCAATCAAATAACAAGTAATGAGTAGTTTATAAAGAAATGGGTTCTTTTCGAAGTGGCTAACCCCATTTGGCCCGGCACGGCTCCTGTTTTAGTCATTTTCAATTTGACACAAGTGTCAAGCCTATCCATTATCGTTCTCTTTCTTCAGTATCACGTACATCATTCCAACCACTTCATTCTGGATCATCACTCCGCGTATAGTTATTAAAGTGGTTTTCGGTTTAGACAGAGAGTATGTCCATAACCGATTCCGTTTTCTTTAATAACTATCGTAATTATTACACCGATTGGTCATTTAATAAATTTCAAAACCAAAACAAATTCGGTTTCAATTAGAATTTGTAAATCAACATTACATTTGTCTCTTTAAATAATTTCCATAATTTATGTTTCATATCTTCCAAATTACCATTTCAAAATTTTACAATTCAATTTCAATTTTTATTTAATCAATTCAATATTGATTCAAGTTCGTATATAAGTTTCATTCTGTAATCATTTAAATAAATTTAATTTAACATTCAAATCAATTTAAATTCATTGATCGATTTCATTAAATATTCATTAAGAAATGTCGTCATTCAAAACAATTTCTATTTAGTTTCCAATTTATCAAATCAATTATTTAAGTTCAACCTCATTATATCAAAACTTCTAACTGAATTAAATTAGATTCATCAAATCAATTCTTTAAATTATAAGACATACATTAATTTCAATAAATCACATTTTTATTTCTTGTTAAAGAAATTCAATTCCACATATTTTACTTAGTTACAATGTTTGCACAAAAAATGGGCAAACACCTCCAAGTCGTATGAATTAGTTGATTTTATGTTGATCTGGATGGTTTAGGTGATTTACGCAAATATATAAAATAGATGGACTAAATTGTAAAAGACACACAGATTTATAGTGGTTCGGCCAGAACGTGCCTACGTCCACTTTATATGTTATTCTCCTTTTTCTTTCAGATTACAAGTACAAAGCTTTGTATACAAGTATATGAAAGTTGTTTGAAAGTTCCTTCCGTACTTGAGCTCTCAAACTTGTCCCCCATTGTTGTACCCCTACCCCTTTATTTATAGAGTGAGGCTGGAGGGCAGGGGTCTTGGATGTATATAGCTGCTGGTAGGCCTAGGCTGAAGCAATCTGGCCTGACAAATTTGGATCGGCAAGGCCCTGGCTCGGTGGTGGTTGTTCCGGCTTGGTCATGGAGGTGATATGATTCGGTGGTGGTGAGGACATGGGTTGGTTCGGTGGTAGTTGGAGGTGAGATGGTTCGGTGGTGGTTGGTCCGGTAGTGGGTTGATCCGGCAATGGTAGGAGTGGTAGATGGATCGGCTATGTAGGGAAGTGTAGGGTTGTTCGGTGGGTTGATGGTCCAGTTGGGATATGGAGTTGGTTCGGCCGAATCTCATCCAACACTTTCCCCCTAAAGTAGGGCAGGTGTATACACATGGCATGCTTTGTTCTAGCTGGGATATCTTCACTCGGCCCTGTGTGCCGAACCAACTGATTCGGTCGTTCGTAATTGCCCATAAGTATGGGCTTCAGGCCTTCGTTCAACCTCCATCATACGAGACAGCCGAACCACATAAGTGCCGAATCAACTTAGTGCCGAATCATCTTAGCGCCAAATCAACTTAGTGCCGAATCATCTTAGCGTCGAATCAACTTAGAGCCGAATCAGGTGCGTTCTTTTCACCGAATGAGGTTTCTTATGTACCGAATGATCGAAAACCTTTATCCTTTGAGTTTTGAATTAGAGGGAAGTTGCAGACTATATACACTTGTTTGCTTATGTCCTCTGTTCTAACGATGTACTTTCTTGTGTTGCAGATAAATGTCTCAAAGAGTGGAAACCCGATCAGATAAGAGGAAATCTAGGGACATAAGAGAGTCCCCTGCCGTGCCCCCAGTCCAACAGGAACCAGCGCGACATGGACCTGCCCCGAGGTCATTAGTGGACGGATATGGCCCTCAAGAGCTTCTGAATTCTCCTCTCGATTGCTTCCCGAGCTCTCTCAGAGAGGAGCAGCTTGATGTTATATCTCGCTCCTTTGGGATTTACAGAGCGAGCATGCTGTTGCTGGGGGACGGAGTGATGCCGTACAATCCCCCTGAAGGATATTTCGCATATAGCCGATACCATTGCATGTGCGGGGCCATTCCTCCGATCAATGCGTGGATAGTCAGCTTCATTACCTACCTGAAAGTGGCTCCTTTTCAGCTTCAGTCCAACTCCTACGCCATCTTAGTGTGTCTATTCGTTATCTTCCACAGGAGATATAGGTGCACCCTTCTAACCGGGAAATCCGATATCTATACAATCTGAGGGGCCACAAGAAGGGGTCTCCGTACATTAGTTTAGAGTCAGCTGTGTCCTTCAAGCCAGTCTTGGACTTATACTCGAAGTTTACCATGTTTAAGAAGGAATGGTTCTTCGTCAAGGACGACTCCGTTCCTTTTCGCCTTTTCACTTCTGGCTGTAAGTTGAATTCCACTTGTAATTTCTTTGTCCCGACTGCAGTGCTTCCTCTTATATGCTTTTATTTCTTGCTAGCGACAGGTTGCTTTCCGGTCGTGGAGAATGATCGCCTGGTACAGATGGCCGCGGAGATAGAGGCTATCTCTGGAAGGGACAGGTCGGCTTCTTACCTAATCAGGAATGCCACTCTCCTGGAGCACAACCTGATTCTGCCATGTCAGTCCGTTGTTAAGCAGAGAGATACAGCCGAGAAAAGGGCTGCTAAAGCTAAAGATGGGGCTACTGGGAAGAGTAGCAAGAGGAGGCCTTTCGCAAAACCTCCAGTTGTCGGAGGTAAGAAGCTCAAGAAGTCCGACGGCCCTTCCCCTAGCACGTGCCCAATTACACCGGGGGAGGAAGACGTGGAGGAGGATAGAGGTGAAGGCGAAGGAGGCGATGTAGGAGGAGAGGCAGAGAGTGGAGACGACAGAGAAGGTGGTGGTGGTGGTGATGGCGCCGGGGCTTTGCCTCCTGGGCAAGCAGGCGAGATTCAAGAGTGGACGGATGATGCCTTCTGCCAGGCTTTTGAGGGGTTGGAGGAAGGATCATCCTTGGTGGAGAAGTCGAAGAGGTCTGATAAGGCCGGGACTGGTGCCAGCCTATCTTATGAGAGTATTTCAGCTAAGGCAACTCCGGCGGTTCAAGGTGAATTCTTAACTCCTTCTTTTAACTTCACATGTTTCTTGAGTCATAGTTTCATGCATGCTTGTAATACTTGGTTTTTATTCCAGGAATGGGTAAGGTGGTCAAGACATCAGATATTCGGCACCGCCTTGAACAGTATAAGTTACTCAAAGCTTCCGCCAAACCAAAGCCGTCAGCTAGCCGTCTTGGAGATGCGGTTAGATATCGCCCTCTTCTCGGAGTTATTGAAGAAGATATGAAAAAGAGAAAGAGGGGCCGATCTTCGTTTGAACCTTCACCTGGCCCTCAGCCTCCAACCCAGCCTATCCATGATATTACTGAGGAGGATACTGAGCTTATGCCTTCCCCACGTCCGTCCGAAAATCCAACCGTCACCCCGATAGACCATCCTGGTTTGGTTCGCAACCCATTTGCCGGCCATCCGGATCTGGACCTAAGTTTTCAGGATATCTCTTTTGACGAGGCCACGGGTGAGCATCTTCTTCCCCGCAATCCCATGGTACGGGTGCTTGATGACGCTATGTCCTTAGACCTCGATTTGCTTACTACTCGGATAGTTACCATGGGGGACGAAGCCAAGGCTAATATTGATCAGCTTGCGGAGGAGACCAGGAAGTTGATGGGGCATCATGCCCGTCAGGTCAAGGCTGGAGAGGAGATTGGGAGTGCTAATATTCGGTTGCGGCTAAAGGTTGCTGATCAAGCCAAACAGCTTGCCGATCAAGCCATTAAGATTTCTCAGCATGAGGCAGCCTCCAAGCGGTTGAAGAAGACTATGGAAGAGGCTAGTAAGGCAGAACTACGAAAGATGGAGGCTGCCTGCAAGAAACGGATTGACATGGCCATCGCAACGGTGGACGAGGTTCAGAGAGCGGATCTTGAGCAGGTAGAAGAGTTATCTGGGAGGCTTGAGGCCGTAGAGCTTGCTCAGGCCAAGCTGAAGGAGGAGATGGAAGTGATGCGGAAATCCCTTCAGACTGACTGCTCGAGATACCGATTGGAGAGAGATGCTACCGTCGCACGGCTGTCGGCTTCTGAGGCCCGGATGAGAGAGTTTGAGGAGAATGAGGGGATGATGGATGAGATGCTCCAGGGCATGTATTTCCGAACTTGGAGGCAGGGCAACCTGTCCTGGATGGACGACTATCCCCGGGTCATGGCTAGAATATATCTTCGTGCTTTGGAGGAGGCTAAGGCTGATGCGGATAAGGAAGGTGGTGCGGCTTTCAGGATGGATGTGGTGACGGCCCAATTCACCAAGGAAGAGAAGGTAGCGTTTAAGGAGGGCATGCGGCTGCTTGTTGAGGATGAGGTAGGCGTGCAGCTAGATGATGATGATCAGGGAGCAGACGCTGGTAAGTCTTCCTTTTTAGTCTTTTCATGATTTGATCGCTTATCTTTCGTGACTACTGATGGATTCTCTTCTGAATTGGGTAGGCGGGATCTCTGGAGTACATGCGGGGAGCTCTGACCCTGCATTTAAGTAGATCCGGAGGGCTAGCGGGATGAAGGCGAAGCCCCGATTCTTTGTCTTGACTTGTGCATATTTTGGTAGCTGTCTATGTTAGTCCAAAATATTAGTGTAACTTGTAATTATATTATTTGTAAAGAATGACTTTATGTAATTTTATAACATAAGCTGATTCTGTCATGTTTGAATGCTGTTCTCATTTTGATATGTTGCATAAGAAATACAGCAGCGTGTTTATGCATGTGACTCAATCGTATTTAATGCTAAGTTTCTACTTAAAATATTATTTCATGTCTTGTAATGCCAATATGACGTGTGAATAAATTAAAGCTACATATTTGTATACAAGAGAAGAAAGTACCGCCCTTCGTGTTTTAGTTGTAGAGGGTTACTTTGAATGTCTTGCGTGACTGAGTATGGAATGTAGCTGAGTGTTCCGTCATTCGGATGTGAGATCATATTTTCACAAGCGAGAGTTCTCCTATTTTGTGACCTGTACTTTAGGGACTGTTATATAGGATAGGAGAAAAGTTTTTAAATGTAATGGAAATATGAGAAACAGTAAAACTTCCAATCACGGAAGGCCGTCGATATGCTTAAGTTCGTGGCAAACGGGTTTTGTAGTCACTTCCCCTAGCTGTGGGTCTTGGAGACATTTGTCACACATCTTACGCCTCTGCGGGGAGTTTATTTTTTTTACCACAGCCGCACTTAAGACATATCGGAGCCGAGATCGCACACAGTAAATACCCGAGCCATTATGGCTCGTAATCGTGGGTATTATTCGATTTACTGTGGTCGGCTAGCGTGGGTGCCGATCGTCAACCGTGAACTACCCTTGGCTGGCCACACCTTATGTTGGGGCTTAAAGTAGGTTCACAGTTGCCGGCGAGCCGAACGCCGTAATGAGCTGCCATCGGCTATAGTCGGCCTCCTTGATGGCTTATAATCGGCTCATTACAGTTGGCTTTGAGGGTAGTCGCGAGCATTGAGTTAACCCGCAGCAGAGGGATGCTGGAGCAAAAGTGTCTCATTGGCGAGTGCATAGAATCGCATAGTACCTGTTGGGTCTTGTCCAGGTGAGGTTGCGCCGTGAAGTTCCACTACGGAAACATCGTTATACATGATTATACATGATTTTGTTCAACAGAAAAGGATAAAGCCTAACAAGCAGCCAAGATATAAAGGAACAAGTTAAAAAGAGACAAGATTTTTAAAGTGGTTCGGCACGAAAATGCCTACGTCCACTGATTTCCTTTGTTAATTCACTTCATATGGGCAGTACAAGTTAACAAAAGTATCGACGGAGGTGTCGGATGTTCCATGCCCTCTGGAACACCTCTCCGTCCACTGATGACAAAATATAGGCTCCGTTGCAGAGATCTTTATTAATTACATAGGGTCCTTCCCAGATTGGATCTAGCGCTCCGGGGCGTGGGAATATCCGCTTGAGGACAAGATCTCCTTCTTGTAAGCTGCTGTACTTGACTTTGGAGTTGTATTGTGCTGCAACTTTTTGCTTATGAGCTGCTGCTTTGAGTGCTGCATCGTTTCTTCTCTCTTCAATTAGATCCAAAGACATGTGGAGGAGTTCTTCGTTCTCTTCTGGGTTGTAGTGGATCCTATGGTGGGAAGGCACTACAGTTTCAACTGGGAGCATGGCCTCCGATCTGTATGCCAAAGAGAAAGGAGTATGCCCTGTTGATGTTCTGTAAGATGTGCGGTAGGCCCAAAGTGCCGTAGGAAGTTCATCCACCCAAGCGCCTTTTGACTTTTCGAGTTTCTTCTTGATTAGGGTTTTGAGGATTTTGTTGACAGCTTCAACTTGTCCGTTTTCCTGGGGGTAAGCCACGGATGAGAAGCTTTTGTGAATTTCGTGCTCTTGGCACCAGTCGGCGAATTCCTCGCTGTCAAATTGAAGTCCATTGTCCGATATGATTTTGTGTGGAACCCCGTACCTGCATAAAACATTTTTGATCAAGAAGTTAATAACTTTTGCCAAAGATATTTTATTTAGAGGCTCCGCTTCCACCCATTTAGTGAAATAGTCAACTGCTAGTATGGCATATTTGGCTCCGCCTCGGCCCACTTGCAGTTCGCCAATCAAGTCAATTCCCCATATTGCAAAGGACCAAGGGCTGGTCAATTTGATTAATCTTATTTGTTGGTAGCCGAGGAATTTTAGCAAATTTCTGACACTTGTCACACCTTTTGACGAAATCTAGGGCGTCTTTTTTTAAGGTGGGCCAGTAATATCCATATCGGAGTATCTTCTTTGTCAGAGTCTACCCACCAGTGTGATCTCCGCAACTTCCTCGATGTATGTTGGATAAGATTTCCTTGGCTTCCCTTCCAGCGACACACCTTAATAAGGGATTAGAGAAGCCGCGTCGATAGAGGATGCCTTCTTGTATTGTATAGCGGAAAGCTTTCCTCAAGATTTTCTTGACTTCGTTACGCCCGTCGGGCAGTGTGCCATCTTGTAAATATTTTCGGATAGGAGTCATCCAAGTTTCCTCTTCGATTGCAGTTATCGTGTTCATTGTCTCGTAACTCGGGGCTAGTTGCTGTGAGATGGTTTTTGTTCGGGAAGCGGCGCCGTCCTTCATGCTAGCTTGCTTTGCCAGTTCGTTGGCCTCCTGATTCTTCTCTCGAGGAATGTGTCTGATTAAATAGTGATCCAACTGATTGAGCAGCAGCTTGGTTTTCTTTAGATATGCTGTGAGTCGGTCTCCTTGAGTTTGGAATTCTCCCAGCATCTGATTTACAATAAGTTGAGAATCACTATGGAGACATAAAGAACTGACTCCAATTTCCAGGGCAAGTTCTAAACCGGCTATCACTGCTTCGTATTTTGCATCATTGTTGGTGGCAGCGAACTCTAACCTTAGGGCGTAGTGCAGCTTCCTTCCCCTGGGGGTGATTATCACAACACCTGCCCCCAAGCCTTGCTCATTTGATGCTCCATCAACAAAGAGATTCCACTTGATATTTTTCGCTACTTCAGATTGCTTCTTACCTTCGTTAGTAGTGAATTCGGCAATGAAATCAGCTATGGCTTGTCCCTTGATAGCGGTGCGAGGATGGTAGGTAATATCATATTGACTCAATTCAATGTACCACTTAAGTAGTCGCCCAGAAGTGTCGGGGTGATGTAGTACCCGCCTTAGCGGTTGATCGGTTAAAACTCTGATGGAATGAGATTGGAAATATTGTCGCAGTTTCCGTGACGTGATGAGTAAACAGTATGCTAGCTTTTCAAGTTTAGGGTATCTGGCTTCTGCCTTTATAAATCTGTTGCTTACAAAGTATACGAGCCACTGTGCGCGGTCGTCTTCTCTCACCAACGCGGCGCTTATCGCATGGGATGATACAACAAGGTATAGGTATAGTTCCTCGCCTTCATTTGGAGTTGAGAGTACTGGTGGTCTTTGGAGGTGTTCGATTAAGTTAAGGAAGGCTGTCGAGCATTTGTCAGTCCATTCGAACTTTCCTTTGTCCTTCTTAAGAGCTTCGAAGAAAGGGATGCATTTGTCGGTTGCTTTAGAGATGAACCTGCTTAGGGCAGCCACCTTTCCGTTTAGGCTTTGCATCACTCTTCGAGTGGATGGTATCTTGATATCTTGCAAAGCCCGGACTTGTTCGGGGTTTGCTTCAATCCCCCTAGCATGTACGATGAATCCCAAGAACCTTCCCGACGATACTCCGAAGGAGCACTTTAGAGGATTCAGCTTCATTCCATATTGGTGAAGTACTTGAAACATCTCATCCAGGTGGTTTATATGATCGTTGGCTTTCCTTGATTTTACAAGCATGTCATCCACATAAACCTCCATAGCTCGTCCTATTAATTTCGCAAACATCTTGTTGACGAGGCACTGATAAGTAGCTCTAGCGTTTTTAAGTCCAAAAGGCATTACTTTGTAGCAGTACAATCCCCGGTCAGTGATGAAACTAGTGTGGTCTTGATCGGGGGCGTGCATAGGGATCTGGTTATATCCCGAGTATGCATCCATAAAGGATAAGAGTTTGTGTCCGGCTGTGCTGTCCACGAGTTGGTCGATTCGGGGGAGTGGGAAGCAGTCCTTCGGGCAAGCGTCATTTAAGTTGGAGAAATCGATGCATGTTCGCCGCTTCCCATTAGCTTTCTTTACCAGTACCGGGTTGGCGATCCATTCTGGGTAGATGGCTTCTCGTATGAAGTCATTGGCGAGTAAGTTCTTTACTTCTTCCTCGAGGGCCGCTGATCGTTCTGCCTCCATGCTCCTCTTTTTCTGCTTCACTGGCACCTTGGTGGGATCGATGTTCAGCATGTGGCATGCTACGTCTGGAGAGATTCCTGTCATGTCGGCGTGCGTCCATGCAAATACATCCATGTTGTGGCGAAGAAAATCGACGAGTTGACCTTTCAACTCCACTCTTAACTGAGACACGACCCTCAGCAGTCTACTTGGGTCGTGTTTGTCTACAGATACAAATTCCATAGCCTCTGTAGGCTTGGAGGTGGCCTCCTCCTCTTTGTCCCTAGGGTCTAAATCGTTGAAAGGATAGCTGGTATATTGAAGAGGAGGGGCTTTCTTTAATTGCTAGGCTTCCAAGTTTTTCTAGCAGAGAGAAGTCTCTGCATCCTTCCTGCAGTTATTGCAAAGCTCAGTTACGTAGCAATCTCGAGTGGCGTCTTGATCTTCCTCTATTTCTCCTACTCCATTATCTGTTGGAAATTTCATCTTCAGGCACAATGGGGCGAGGACAATTTGGAAGTCAGACAAGGCTGGTCTTCCCAAAAAGGCGTTGTAGGCCGAATGGTTCTCTATCAGTACAAATGCTTGTTTCGCACAGCGGAGCGGGGATGACATCCTATTTCAACAAAAAGATCCAGTTGCCCGAGGGGCATCTTCGCATCTCCAGTGAAACCATGTAGTGGTCTGTTGCAGGGAGACACATCCTTCATTGACAGCTTCATTTTGTCGAATGCATGCTTGAATAGGATATTCACTGAGCTTCCAATGTCTACTAAAATTCGAAAAACTTTGGCTGGACCGAACCAGGCAGAGATGACCATAGGATCCATGTGTGGCTACTGTCTTCCCTCTAGATCATGCCTACTGAATGTGATGTCGTCATTCTCTTTCCGTTTCGGGTGGCGTTCTTCCATAACAGAATTAACGTAGCCTTCAGCGTTTCTAAGTGACATACCGTATCTTTCCATCTCTTCCCAGCTTCTGTCGGCGATGTGTGACCCTCCTGATATGGTATGGACAACTATTTTCTCTTGACTAGAGCTGCTGGTGTTGCGATTTCCTTCGCCTTCCTCTGGGAGGGGTCACCCTGGGTTTTCATTGGCGGGAGCTGGAGTCCTGCTCTGGCTTTTTACATAGCGTTCCAGCCTCCTCCTTCTAATGTGTTCATCAATCAAGTCCCGGAGATGGTGGCATTCATTGGTGTCATGTCTGTGGGATTCGTGGAAGCGGTAGAACTTTCCAGATTTGAGTGCGTTATCTGACTCCTTCTTGTGCGGGGGGCGCTTGTATCAAACTTCGTCTTGAGTGGCTAGGAAGATGTTTTCGATCGTTTCATTCGAAGGAGTGTAGGAGTCAAATCTTGGTCCAGGACGATATAGGCGCTTTTCCCCCTTCTTGCCCCCAGCATTGTCTCTAGAGTCGTTTCTTCAAACATCCTTTGTTGCAGCGGAAACCCTGTCTATGGCTGTTTTAGCCTGTTGCCCTGACTGCCTCTCAGTGGCAGCATCTTCAAGTCTCATTTACTTTCCAGCTTCATGGAAGAAATCAGGTAAAGTAGCTGGCTTTTCCTTGGTTAGTCTTCTAGCAAATTTAGTATCCGGATGTACACCACTGTACAGAGCCATTAGGATAAGTTTCTCGTCGGCATCTTGGACTGCGGCCGCCGCAGCGTTGAATCGGGTGAGGTATTGTTGCACTGTCTCTTCGGGTTTCTGCTTGATATTAGATAAGGAATAAACGTCCTTGGGTTGTTCCACATGAATGCGAAACTGGCTGATGAATTTTTCTTTCAACATTTCCCATGAGCTGATGGACCCTTGGGGTAGGTGGAAGAACCAGGAGGTAGCTAGGTCTGCCAAGAAAAGTGGGAAGCATTTACACAATACTCCCTTCGTTGCTCCGCTCATGAGCATATGTTGGGTGTATCTTTGTAAGTATACGATGGGGTCAGAGGTTCCCTTGTAAGGTTCCATCGTTGGCATTTTCCATTCTCGGGGGGTGATGGCAGTTTCAATATTGCGAGTGAAGGGGCTGGTTACCCTAGCACCTATCCCTCGATCCCTTTGCTCCCGTTGGAAGCATTCCCTGAACAATCGCGCCATTCTTTCATCAGAACTTGGAGCGGATAAAAATGAGTTTGGTTATTCCCAGCGGGATTGATTCCGTCTAGATGACCTGTAAGGATGGTATCGTTTATCTCTCCTGACATTCTCCAAGGGCTGCCTCTGGTCTTACGGGGGCATGCTGGGGTCAGCCACAGTTGGCCCTTGCCTTGATCTTCCCCTGCTGGGTTCTGTTCTCATCACTTCCTCGGGTCCAACTTCGGGCCGGACACCAGCTCGGCCCCGTCCACTGGTGTTTTCACGGTTAGGTAGCATGATAGGCTCAGCTACATCCGACCCCTGCCTGGCACCTTCCCCATTGGGTTCGGTTCCAAGTGTTTCCTCGGGTCGGAATTCGGGCTGAGTCCGGGCTCGGCTCCTACCATGGTTGTTTCTATTGTTAGCCTCTTCGAAGAAGAAAGACCTTTGTCGTCTCCCAGATCTTTCAGACCGGGACTCACCCCATGATTCAGTGTTGCAGTTGGATTCTTCAGCATCCCTTAAGCGTGACATGAGTCGGTCCACCAAGGATTCTTGTTGAGATGCGAAGCGGTTAGTTACTTCAGCCACAATCCTGTCCAGACCCGCCCTTGTAATTGGTTGTTCCGTAGCGGGGGCTGTCGGATTTGCCTGATTTAAATTTGCCGTCGGAACCTGACGATTGTCCTGGTCCCTGATCACTGGATCTGGAAAACTGCCAGTCGCAACGTTCTTTCCTTTGTTGGTATCTTTCTTCCGTCCGGGATCCATATTTTCCAAGTAATGAACGATGTTGATAGGAAAAGGGTTGAGTGGGAGAAGCTGAAGATTCGAGCTCCTTTAGTTCTCAGCGAAAGCACC
Source organism: Allium cepa (assembly GCA_030765085.1). Lineage (NCBI taxonomy): Eukaryota > Viridiplantae > Streptophyta > Magnoliopsida > Asparagales > Amaryllidaceae > Allium > Allium cepa. The sequence goes on from CM060942.1 coordinate 15,518,941, forward strand.
AAAAATGTTTGCACAAAAAATGGGCAAACACCTCCAAGTCGTATGAATTAGTTGATTTTATGTTGATCTGGATGGTTTGGGTGATTTACGTAAATATATAAAATAGATGGACTAAATTGTAAAAGACACACAGATTTATAGTGGTTCGGCCAGAACGTGCCTACATCCACTTTATATGTTATTCTCCTTTTTCTTTCAGATTGCAAGTACAAAGCTTTGTATACAAGTATATGAAAGTTGTTTGAAAGTTCCTTCCGTACTTGAGCTCTCAAACTTGTCCCCCATTGTTGTACCCCTGCCCCTCTATTTATAGAGTGAGGCTGGGGGGCAGGGGTCTTGGATGTATATAGCTGCTGGTGGGCCTGGGCTGGAGCAATCTGGCCTGACAAATTTGGATCGGCAAGGCCCTGGCTCGGTGGTGGTTGGTCCGGCTTGGTCATGGAGGTGAGATGGTTCGGTGGTGGTGATGACATGGGTTGGTTTAGTGGTAGTTGGAGGTGAGATGGTTCGGTGGTGGTTGGTCTGGTAGTGGGTTAATCCGGCAATGGGAGGAGTGGTAGATGGATCGGCTATGTAGGGAAGTGTCGGGTGGTTCGGTGGGTTGATGGTCCGGTTGGGAGATGGAGTTGGTTCGGCCGAATCTCATCCAACATACAAATTTCCAAGCTCGATAATCAAATTTAATTTCACATATTCAAGAAGTTCAATTTCACTTATTAACTTAATTAAATTTTCCACAACTTAATTAATAAAGAAACCCAATTTCATTTATTAATGTATTTCAAATTCACTTATTCAAATGTTCAATTTCTTTTATCAAAGAATTCAAATTTTTATTTAATTGTCAAATAATTAAATTTTATTTAATTATTTAATAATTTCCAAACTTAATTAATAATTTCAAAATACAATTATCAGTTAAATTCCAAAACCTAATTATTAAATAATTCCAATCTTAATTATTAAATAATTCCGAACTAAATTATTAAATAATTCCAAACTTAATTATTAAATAATTTCAAAGTTTAATTAATAAATAATTTCAAAGCTTAATTCAATCATTTCTTAAATTAAACAACTTTCTTTCATCAATTACTTCATTTGTATTTTGTTTGAGATTATTAAATTTTAACATTTTCTTTTCATTAAAATTCAAATTCCAACTTCATTTCAAATCTTATTATTTATTCAAATAAAATCTTTATTTTATTTTTAAATTCAATTATTGACCAATCGGGTATTTTTAATTTTCTATCCTCGGTCAAATTTTATTTGGGCATTTATCATTTCAACCTGATTCCAATTCAATTCAAAAATCAAAGTAACTTGCAGTGTGATAACTGGGATGGTATCAAGTAAATAAACAAGCAATAACAACAATCAATAACAATCCAATAATTTATTCAAATGATCCCGAAATAATCGTATTAATTTACATTTGTTGTTAATGCAAATTAACGTAATTATTTCTAGAATCTACACTATCATTTCATGTAGATTAAAGATTATTACACTTATTATTCTATGCAATTCTACACTTAACATCAATTGTTCAAATTCATACTTCATTAATTAATACAACACAAATTCAATGGTTTAAGGGTAATTAACAATTTTCTTCGAGTCAGTTAATTTAAACATTTTAAAGGAGTCACATTATACAAGTTCGTCTAATTAAATTCAACATATATATAAATTTCAAGTCGCTAACTATCCTACGTCAATTTCAATTTCATATTTTAATCACTTCCTACATTAACAATTTTTAATGTCCAATATCAGTATCAAACAATCAATCATCTGTCAACCAAACTTGGTTATCATTAAATAAGTAACAAATAATGGTGTCACAGGCGAACTAGTACAGGTAATAACATATATAACAGTGTACGTAACTAACAGCAGCAATATTTCTATCGTCGTTTCAATTGATAGCAAATTTAATAAATAAAAGAACATTAATCGAGAGTGATTGCTCACATTTCGAGACTAGAGAATACAGAAGATGGCACGGATACGCATACTGATACGGACACTGAAATTGAGTTACGAATCCAAGCACGAATTCCAAAGCAGAGCGAGATTGGCACGAATTTGATGACCGAGCTGATAACAGGAATCGATGAGGCAAATCAAATCAGTTTTGATAGCAATATATATATTCATTTATTTTTTTATTACCTTGAAATCGATGCTAAATTTTTAAAATAAATAATAAAACAGTGTATACAATTAAAAATCATTGTTTTTAAATCAAGCATATATACGTTAGAGATCCATAAAATATTTATCCTAAAGTCAAACTTAAAATCAATGTATTTTTATAAAATTTGTAAAACTAACCTATACACAACCAGTTTATAACTTATACAAACCTACATATGTGTCTAATTATAACAACTTGCCTAGTTCAAACTCTATAGAGTAAATTTTAACAAATATATGTGTATACAACCAGACCGCGACAACTTACATAATATTGATAACAGACTAGCGTCCTAAACTTATAACCACAAAGACATATATATACGGACATATACAGATTGTCGCATTATTATTATTATTATTTACATACCCAACAATTTCGAAATTTATATAAACTACCAAAATATGAATCTATAACATACTAACAGTAAATGATAATCATACATATAATATAGTATTTTTTAATATAGGAAGATTTATAACATATTATATGATCCAACTATTATAAACTTTAACGCATGAACTAGCAACAGGTTATATAAGTATGTATATATATCCAGAAATATACTATATCCAGAAATATACTATATATTACATTTTCAATTCAGCAGCATCAATTTATACAATTAGTACATAAGCTTTTATATTAAGTGTATATTTGAAACCTATATAAAACCGGTATTCACTTACGTGCACTTTTTAAAAATTAAGATTTAATAACAACATATTGTCTCTTTACCAAACTAATGCATACCTACAGGCAAACGCACTATCTCCATTTGAAACCAAACTCAACAGATTACCAACTGATATATAACAACCATATACAAATGATACCTATGTATAACTAATCTAATACCCATACTTACATAAATAACAGACATATTAAATATGCAAGCTTACTAAATACAGGCCTAACTAAAGAAAGCCCGATAAATTAAGCTGCTAGGGCGGCTCACGCAAGGCTGAAAGAAACAACAAGATGAGGCTCGGCTATGGGTTGAGAGAAGCTTCGGTGAGGGCAGAGCCCACAGATCTGGGTGGTCGGCTGTGAGGATCTGGTGTGGCGCACGAATGGAGGGGGGACACGAAAATGAAAAGGAAGTTGATGAGTTCCAATGCGTGGTGTATCTTTGGAGGAAGAAAGTGGTTGTGAATGGTCTCGGCGATCGAGCTGGCTGCGTCTTGTTCTTTTTATTATATGAAAGCTTCAGCCGAAAGTGAAGGAAGAGAATGAAGCTAAAAGGGACATTGCATTATAATACATAAATTTCTTTTGAAAAGAGAAAGAGAACGTGCCGTGTCAGAAACTAATATAAATATAAGCATGGAAGAAGAAGAGGAATATGTTTTTTTCTTTTCAAGTGGATAGGAGCAAGAACGGACCAATGTATAAATTAACAATGGGATAGCATAGGTCAAAAGCTGAATTTTGGAGAAGAGGAATAATAAATGCAAACGCTGGTTATAAATATTTGAACCAACAACTTGGAACTCATGAAATAGTTAATATTTGTTGATAAATTTGCACGATGGAAAAGGAAGGACAGAGACCGAAAAGAGTTAGTTGAGAACCCATACGTTAGACGTTCGCAGATTGCACTGTACACCAGATTTCAAAAACAGATAAACGAATGTACCATAGAGATCAACACGACCAGACAGTCGAAACAATATACAGATATCAGTGGTACGATTGAATTATTAAAATTCGAATTTTCTAATAGCGGAAAATGCAAGAAAAATGTTGAAAAATAAGATCGACGGAGCTAAAAAAGTCCGAATTTGGAAAAAAGAAAAACGACTTCTTGCTCAGAAGACGATTTAGAATTTTTCTATGTAAAAATATTTGGGTTTCGAAAACGTTTTATTTTCATCGCTTTTTAACTGATTAAATTGAAGTAAATTTACGCGCGAAATAAACTTTCATATTTTCGGACAAAAATCTACCAGTTGCTATATTTAACTAGATGCATTCCAAATATCAAATTTATATTTCAAAATTTTATCGTTTAAAATTCGACAAAATTTTAGTTAATTAAATTAATTAAAATCGTTAAAATATCCGGGTTGTTACACTCTCCTCCACTCAAAACTTTTCGTCCTCGAAAAGGAAGGTGGTAGGAGAATAGAAGCACCCAAAAGAAAATAGACTTGAATTACATTATAAACAATTAATTTAAACCATATAAATTTCAATAAACTTATATTTAACAATTTACTTTTAAATTCAAGATTTTCATCAAATTGGTTTGATTTCACATTTATTAATGTTAGGTACAAAGGTTCCTATCAAATGAAATTTAATTTAAATTCAACTAATTCAAGATACTCCCTTAAGTTGATTTAATTCAATTTATAAACTTTCAAAACAAAATTTTCTTCTATTAATCATGCCTATTATTTATTTAACTTATTATTCTATTTATCTCCATAAACAATTTATAATTAAAATTTAAGTGAACAGCATTTATTATACGCACTCATATTTTATTTATAAAGACAATTTATATTGTATATTATCCAATTTTCTTAAATTAGCAATTTCAAAGATCATAAATTTGAATAGTCATTTATTATAATCATATTTTATTCAACAAAGTTAATTCTTCCTTATTCAAATTATTATTAAATTTTCTCTACTTAATATATTTAATCACATATGTATTAAGTACATTTACACTTATTATAACTACTCAAATTCATTTAAAAATTCCTTTGATATCATCTATATTGTATAATATTCAATTACATAGTTAACTTTGAAAATTTAGGTAAGTTATATATAATGCAATTGAGTATTATCCAAATAAATTTTACAATTCAGTTATTTTGAGTTAAGTATTTATTCAAATGAAATCATCTTTAATCATAAATTTAAGAATTAAATTTCCGATTTCACTTCAAACCATTTAGAGATAATTATGTATATACCATACATATCAAATCAATTTAAAATTTAAAATAATATACCTATATATATATAAATCAAATCCCACTTAAGAAATTTAGATCGATTTAATTTCCAAAACAAAACTGTAGCAAAGCTACGAATTGGTCTCTTCCTTCCGAAACTCGAAAATGAATGTCGATGATGCGGCCGTCATCACCAAAATTATTTTCCAGCGACAAAGAGAAGAGCACTGATTTAAACATTTTAAATTCTTTGAAAACCATTTTTATTCGAAAATATTTTAAATAATATACATTTTAAAACTTTAAAACCATAGTTCGAAATTGTCGGAAATTAAATTCTCAAATTCGCTTCAAATTCGCTTCAAATTCCTAATATAAATTCATTTAAACTTCCAAATCAAGTTATATACCAAGTTTTGGTTTAATTATTTATATATGAGACAAAAGCCAATGGTTTAGATGCCATTTTAAAAAGCCAATATTATTTATTAACAGCCAATTCAATTTACTATCAAAATTCAGAAAATCATACTTATATATATAATATAATTTTTCGAAATTTATTTCATTCACCAAATTTGAACATAATATTGTGTCAGTTTGCTCTGTTCAAGCGTTTTGGAAATCCTATCGATAGCGTTGATCAGACGAATCGATCAAAAATCCAAATCAACATCAAAAACTCAAACAACACAATATATATAAAACATTTTAAATATAGATTTACAAATACACTTCCTCGCTCGACAATACAGAAATAAATTTTTAAGGCAAGGATAGAGATTCAAATTTTATGGACTCAAATCAAAGAGAATTTGATTCGACGATAGGTTTGAAACAAAGATATATAAGATGATTAAATAACAAAATAGGAAGACTGATAAGTTTACATAAATCACGGGCAACCTTAATCGGGTAGACCGTGACTTCAAAAATAAGATTGATGTAGAATTCCGAGGCAAATCGACATCAGATCTCAAGGGATAGAATTCAGGTATAACAAGCGATAGATAGCATCGTAAACCGAGAATAAAGAAATCTCCGGTAAATCGATATCTATTGTAAAGGATTTCACCCATTTACAAATAATTCGAAGATTGGAGAGACCGTCGATTTATTATAAATATCATTCGAAGTGGAGTTATAGGATGCTCCAGTGTAACGACCCGTAGATTTTAATGGTTTTAAATGGTTTTATTTAACGTAACTAATTGAAACTTTTGAGAAATTTTATATAATAATATTTTGAGATAAAAATTTAATATTTGGATTACGCCCAGTTAAACATAGCAGATTTTAAATTTTAAATTTATTTTATCAAAGTTTATTCCATTGTGAAATTCTACTTAATTCAAGCTAGCTAATAAATTGCTTTTATAAATATTACAGAATCAATTTCTTTATTAAATATTGCAGAATCAATGCACAGATGTTATCAATTTCATTTTTATGGTGGTACGTTCTTTTACGTTTCCTACCGATTAAATTATAAATAATTTTCTTTGATGGGTCAGCTAAATCAAAGCAACGTGACCGTTGCTATTTATTTCATTTATTAATTGCTACAATTATTTTCACCAAATCAAGGGTTGACCGTTACTTGGCTTTCAAATTTTGGACTCTGCATTCAAAAAGAAACGTATAATATAATAAGTACTTCATATTTATTTTCAGTACGTTTCTCAAAATTTTCTTTGTCCGTTCTTTTCTATTAGATATATACTTGCAGCTGTTATCAATCCATCATTTCAATTTATTATATGATCCGTTACTCTAACTTTTCAGATTTGAACGTGCAGCTGGTGGCATTAAAAGTTGCTTTAATTATCCACTGAATTATCGTGACCATCCCACTACTCCATATTTATTCCTGTACATTTTATCTTCGCTTAAGTTTCTCTGTCCATTCCTTTTTCCATTTTAATATCCTTGCCTTTCCATACTCACGTGCTTTCCAATCAAGCAATAAATTGTTTAGATATCCACCTTATCAACTTGACCATTGTTATTGCATCACACCAGTATATAATTCAAATCTATCATTATTCTACCGTTTCTTCTTTAATAAATTATATGTAACAGTATATCATAAATGGACAGTTCATTCTCCACCCATTCATTTCTCTTATTCAATTAATAATGGGATATAAAGTTATATGTTTGGTATACAATTCAAACAACCATTACCATTCATACCTCCTAAATTCGAGCGATTGACCCCTCTATTTCCATGGTTCCAATTTTAGTTGCTGGATTAGTCATTCCTACTATTCAACTATATTAAATATTTATAACGTGTAGTCTCTAAGCCTATTTAGCTTCATTTCTTCTTCCACCTTGTTGCTTCTTGAAAAAAAAAGATATTTTTCCCATTACAATGCTAAAACACATATGATGGAAAAATGAAAAAGGACCAGTTCTCCTTCCTATAGCTTCGTCAAGCCTCCGCCAGCACAGCTCGAACCACCTGTCAAGAGCCACAACCCACTCCATGCCTCCTCCCCTCGTCATCCATATTTTTATAAAAGGTATGGGTATCATATTGCAATATATGTTTCGTTTTTAAATTTTAACATATAGCATGAATATGTACTAGTACTATATATAGTCTATTTTGTTTAATGGATATGTTATACATGGTGTGTTTTCTTTTTTCTAATGGATTTCGAAACTTATAATAAATATTATTGCATTAGTTGTTGTTTTCAACTTCCTGCAACACTTTGTCTTTTAATTATAAATTTTAGCTTGCTGCAATTCTCTTTCATCTATATTATTGTATTCTATTATCTAATATACACATTTTATCTAGTTATATATATTATACTATAAGGTGTATATATATAAGTTTTCATAACCCTTTATAATATGTAGCTATGTATATAAGATTGGACCTGTTATATATGAAAGCATTGGTTATAGCAATTAAAAATACGCAAAGGAATTTATGGTGATATTTACTTATGAATAGAACAAGATACGTACCACCATCTATATCTTCGTCTCTCTCCCCATGTTTATTTATTATTTTACTACATACATACATATATATATATTTCTTTCTTTTTTTCTCTTTTCACTCCTTTTCATTTTATAGCTTTCAAATAAATTGACAAACGCTTTGGAAGTATTTAAATGCAGTCCACGACAAATTTAATAAGCAGTAGTGTTTTACGTCATTTGTAGCCAAAAAAAATGATAAGTTCATACATTTATAAACTGAAAATAATAAATATATGATGCGATGGAATTTGAATTTTCATACGTTGTGCCATGAGCTGATCTTAAATTTAAAAAAGGTATGATATATCAATCACTTATAAATAAGACGAAGATAACGTCCTAAATTAACTTTTAGCAAATTGAACGTTACTGTCGCTATTAAGAAACCAACGTATTATGTCATTTGATTATTTGGGTACTAATAATACGTCACTTTATTCATTCCATCAATTCATTGCACACCATGTTATTTTAAATAAATTGCTACTCTTCTACTGAAATTTATCCAAAAATTTAATAAAAATGTTCTGACGGTGTATTAGCCTTCAGGACTAATCCCTAAATTCCAAACATTGGATCCACTTTGCGTTCTGTTTTTTTTTCCACAAAAAATATATAAAGTATAAAGTTTATATTTATTTTCTGATGTTAATTGAAATGTAAATATTGATTTTTAAATAGTATATCTATATATATTAGCTACTTTTGTTGGTTGTATATAAATGGTATTGTATGTGCATTTTTATGAAATAGCGCCAAATGTGTATTATTTTGTAAAGGAATTCATCTGTTATGTCTACTAAATATATGTTACAATTGGTTTATATAAATATATTATAACTGATGTTGACTTCTTTCATTATACTCTTTCTTACAGCTAAAATATGTCAGTATTGTAACATAGCACATGATTAATATTAGTCTGTTTATATAAATATTTATTTCAAATTTCATATTGTATATATGCTTGATTCTAATTTATGCGTTTTAAATAAAAAAACAATGAGTTTGGAAAATATAAATACATATATATTTAATTTAATTTAATATGTGTTGAATTTAGAATATGACTTTATATATATAGTTATATATAGTTATATATATATGAGTCCACTCATACCATTATCTTCGCCGATCCCGTTCTGACTTGTTCCATCAATTCTTGTTATCAGCTTTGATCGTTGAATTTGTGCCGATTTTGCTTTGCTTCGATTCATAACTCAAATTTTCGTGTCTGTAGCAGTATGCATATCCGTGTCATCTTCTGTATTCTCTAGGCTCGAGAGGTGAGTAATCACTCACGATTAACATTCTTTTATTCATTAAATTTGATTTCAATTGAAACGACAATTGAAATATGCTGCTATAGTTATTTAAATTTGTTATGTATGCTATTATCTGTAACTGTTCACCTGCGGGATATGGCACCATATCCCGTTGTTTATATTATATTGGTATTGATGATATATGCCTGTTATTTTATTGTATTTTCTGTTATCACTCTGCAAGTTCCCTGTAGTTTAGAAATCACTATGGGTTGAAATGATACATACCCGAACAGACTTTAGAATAGGAGAAAATCGTTATGGGTTGAAATGATAAACCCAAGCGATTTTCATTTAATTGAATTTGGGATTACGGGTAGAAATGATATCCACCCGTATATATTTAGTATACGGATTGAAATGATAAATATCCGTAGCACTTGACTATATGATAGGAAATATATACAGACACCGTTTGTCCATATAAATATTTCAAAAATAATTTCTATAATTTTGGAAAGAAATATATGGTTTAATAAATTTGATTCTTAAGATATTATATAAATGAAAATTGTATATATAGATTTAGTAGTAATATTTGATTTAAATTAGATTGATTTAATACATATAATATGGTTAATTATTTATGTAAATCTATATTTCAAATAGATTCTCTTGTAATAAATTGAATAATTAAAATTGAGAGATAAATTTGGGTTTATAAAAAGGGTATTTAAATAAGGATTTATTTAATTAAATCGATTTGAAATTTTTGAATGGGAAATTTAAAGGGTATGATTTTATAACTGTATTTTTGATTTAAGTGATTTAATGAATATTTCACGTTTAAATAAATTAAAGACAATATTGAGTAAAATGTAATTTAAGGTTACTTAAATGATATTTAATCTAATAAGGGAGTATTTCAAGATTAAATAATGATGAGGTTAAATCGAGATCTATATGAAACTGTTATATAGAACATTTCAATATTAATGCCTTGAACTATATTGGAATTTAAATGGTTTATGTTGAGATTCGGATCTGTATTTGAAATCAACGTAGTTGAATTTGTTATTTAGCAACTAAATTGAATTAAAATGAAAATTTAGGTTGAACTAAATTTGAGTTTATTATTTAGAAAACTAATTTGAATGAAAATTTAGATGAAACATTGAATACTTAAAGTTTTGAAATATATGGAAATATAAAGGGGTATTTGTGATTATAAATCCGAATTTGAGATCGATAAAATTTAAGTGGTTATTTTAGAAATTGAGTTGAATTTAAATTGATAAATTGAGATTGAATTTAATTTGAATGGGAAGGTCGGGTTGATGTTGGAACGATTTGTTAAGTTGAGGAAATTGAAAATACTTTACTATGAAAATTATTTAAAATATATAAATACTATTTTGGGAAATATAGAGATATTTGAAGTGAAAATGAGATTTTGTTTTGAAGTATAAATTAAGCTGAAATGACCTCGGTGTTATAATGTATATTTCTACCATGTAGAAAGTTCCATGGACCCTTAGAGGATGGATATCCCAAACATCCTTTAAGTTAATTGTATTTCAGTTTATATTTCACTTGAGTTGGATTTATTGATATTAGAATGTTAATCCTGACTCGAGTGTTTTATGTTTTTCTTTACGCTCGAGTCAGACTGAGTGATACAGCATTTGAGACTCACCTTTGGAGCTCGGAGCTTCATTTGGAAATCCAACTAGCGATTCAGATTCCAGCCTTTCCAGTTGATTGGTTCAGAGAATTCATCAGTTGCATTCGAGACTTCACTGCATTTGAACTATTCGGTTGTATTTTTCTAACTCTAATGTATGTAGTAGCTTCGTGAACTACTATTCTTTATATATTCCGCTGCATTATATTACTCTATGATCTGTGATTGATTTATTTACTGTATATTTTAAGTTGTGCCAAATTTTAATTAACAATTCGGTATTTTGAATTATTCAAGTCGGATATGTTTAGTTTTATTATCGATTTGAATGGTCCAAAATAGCGGGTCGTTATAGTTGGTATCAGACTTTGGCTCTAGGCAAAACTTAGCATATATAGTAAATTTATTTAGGAATCACTTTCGCTCGGGTTGAATCTCGTCCTTTTGACTCGATTTCCATTGAATTTTGGAATGTCCCTCGGTTCCGAAATTCATTCTGTCTCTCCCTATTTATATTCGTTTGATTCCAGGGTATCCCGTGACTCCACTGAATGATTTGTAAATGGGGTGAAAAATCCTTTTCAATTGGCATTGACTCACCGAAGATTTCTGTCTCCTCGATTTACGATGTTGCTATATCTTGTTATGCCGAATTCTATATCTCTTGCGATCGAATGTCGAATTGCTTCAGAATTCTACACCGATCTAATTTTGGAATCACGGTTGACCGGTAAAGGTCGCCCGCGATTTATAGAAGTATATCCATCTTCTATTTTGTAATTTAATTATCTCATCTTCGATTGAGTCTATCTTCGAATCAGGATTCTATTGATTGGAGTTCCTCTAAATTAAATCGCTATCTTTGTTTGAAATCCATTCTTGAATCATCCTTTGAAAATCGAGTTTTGTTTGTATTTTTGAAATTGTTTATACCGAAATTTTATTTTGATAACTATGATTTTTTTATATATAAAAGTGAAAATGTTTTCGATAAGGATTATATACCTATATATAAAACAAATAAGAAATGTTATTTTATATAAAAGGGTTTTGAAATTTTGAAAAAATATAAGAAATTGATTTATATAAAAATGATTTATAACTGAAGTGTTAAATTTGAAATTCGAGAATTGAATTCCGGTGTTTTGAAATTGGTTTTAAGATTTTTTGAAATTATATAATAATATGATTTGAAAGTATTTTTTGAATAAGAAGTGTTTCAAATGACTCAAACGAGTTCCAATGATTTCAATGAAATTTCAAGGAAGTTTTATGAAAATAGAAGTCCAGAACTCACTTTGTCGTTGGAAAATAATTTCGGCGATGAGTGCACACATCATCGACATTGATTTTCGAGTTTCTGAGTGGGGGAGAGGCCACTCTTGTAGCTTTGCTATGCGAGTGAAATTGTGAAACAAATTTTGTTTCAAATTCCGAAGAATAATTCGATATTCGAAAGATATATGCAAATATATTTAAAATGATTTAAAGGAAACCGGTATTCAGTCCTCGAGTTTCGGATTTGATTTGGTATAATCCTATATATTTATTGTTGATTTTCAAGTCTTGAATTGGAAATTTGATTTCCCTAACTATTTTGAATGTTCGAACACTTCCAAATCGAGATTAAATTTTCAAAGTTAAGAAATTTCGAAGAGTATAAAATGTTTGATAAAGAATATAAATTTAGTTTTGAAATGTTTTGAAAAAAAATAGTTGAATAATGGTTTTCTGAAAGGTAAATTGGATATTTCACATAGAAATAGATAGTTTTAAAATTCTTTTTTAAAAAAAAGGATAATTATAAATTTGGAAACCATTTTGAGTATAATTGACTTTGGGAAAATATTTGGTTTTGAAATTAAATTGGAATTAAAAACCAATACTTATATGGTGATTTTTGGAAATGAATTTGTTTGACTTGAATTATTTTAATTTGGAAAATGGGATAATTTTCTAAACCTATTATTTTGGGAACTTTGGAATTTAGATATTTAATTTGGAAGAAAATTTGGTGAAATGATATATGATTTTGAAAATGAATTAATATTTAAATGATTTGAAATTTGAGAACCTTATATTATTAAGCACTTGATTTGGGAGTGGTCGAACTTATATAAAATGGATTGTACAAGTATGAAGTTGATTTGAAATCTATTGATTTGAAAGGTACTCAATTTGGAAAGAGTTTTTATATAATCGAAGTCTATATAAGTATGATTTGATCTACTATTGATTTTGGAAAGTATTCGATTTGGGAAAAATGGAATCATATATATATATGGACTTTATATAAGTACGATATTTGAAAGAGATTTGAAAAGGTACTATATGATATATATTTTCGAAGTAAAGATATGGAAAGTACCTTCTGCTTGATATTCGCTTTGTGGCCACATCGTGGATTTATTCTATCGATATTATTCTCTCTGATTTTTGGTTTTCCGGATGTAATACTCGAGTGTTCCCACCGTGGCGTAACCCATGGTTTTTTTCTCTCACGACTGCATAGTGCAATTGCCTGGCTGAGTCCGGCCTAGGGGTATGGATTGTTTCTTGGGGGATCCAGACGTAACCATTGTGTATCCTGCAATCTGTGTAGGTCGCGAATAGTAGCGAAACTGTCTGGCTGAGACAACCTAGGGGTACGGATTGTTTCCTGGGGTGCCCAGGCGTAACCATTTTGTATCCTGCACTCTACTAGTCATCATGGTGTAACTCGCAGGGCTGAGAAAGCTTACGGATACAGATTGTTTCCTGGGGTATCCAGGCGTAACCATTGTGTATTTTGCGAACCATGGTCGGACAAAGGTTTTGGTTTGGTTGTTTTGTTTGGATTGTACTTTCCATATCTGTTTTAAAGGTTCTTCAAGTATTTTCTCTGGGTGTTGAAACAAGTCTACTAAGTACTTGAAGCATTCTAGCTTTGCGCCTGATCAACGCATGGCCAGAGTCTGCAAGAACGAGGAAAAATTTGTTGAAACATCGAGTTATAAAAGTAGTTTCGAAAGGAAAATTTATTTCGATATAATAGTATTTTATTATAAAAGTATTATTATCAGGGTATTTATTATAAAAGTATTTTTCCCAACAAAGAAATTTTTAATTAATATTTGAAATTTAAATTCTTATGGTTCTAGATTAATTATTCGTGCCCGATACTATTCCTTGCATCTAACTTATCTGCTCGGTTTAGTTATTCACCTTGATTCTGTTTTCCAAATCTACCTCCCTTCCTTGTTGGATATATCCTTTAAAAATATTGTTAATTATATACTACATGGTTTAATAGAAATTTTAGTGTTATAAATATTTTAGAAGTTATTTATCTAAAATAAAACATATTTTAAAAAAATGATTTGTGATCTAATAACAATATTTGGAAGGTATCTTGAAACAAAATAAAAATTTATGAATTTTGGATTTAATATTTCAATAGCTTCTTTGTAAATATAAGTAATAATGTAAATAATTGTTTTCAAAGGAGTTTGAAAAGTATTAAAGTATTAAAGAAAATTAAATTTCAAATGAAGTTATCAAATAAATATTTCAAATAAAATTTATAAGATTTTAAATTAATTGTTTATCTTGTCTTTCAATCTATTTTATTTCTGGTTGTTCTATTCTCCTACCTCCTACCTTTTCGGGGACGAAAAGTTTTGAGCTGGGGAGAGTGTAACGACCCGTAGATTTTAATAGTTTTAAATGGTTTTATTTAACGTAATTAATTGAAACATTTGAGAAAATTTATATAATAATATTTTGAGATAAAAAATTAATATTTGGATTACGTCCAATTAAACATAGCAGATTTTAAATTTTAAATTTATTTTATCAAAGTTTATTCCATTGTGAAATTCTATTTAATTCAAGCTAGCTAATAAATTGCTTTAATAAATATTACAGAATCAATTTCTTTATTAAATATTGCAGAATCAATACACAGATGCTATCAATTTCATTTTTATGGTGGTACGTTCCTTTACGTTTCCTACCGGTTAAATTATAAATAATTTGCTTTGATGAGTCAGCTAAATCAAAGCAACGTGACCGTTGCTATTTATTTCTTTTATTAATTGCTACAATTATTTTCACCAAATCAAGGGTTGACTGTTACTTGGCTTTCAAATTATGGACTCTGCATTCAAAAAGAATACAATATAATAAGTATTTCATATTTATTTTAAGTACGTTTCACAAAATTTTCTCTGTCCATTCTTTTCTATTAAATATATACTTGCAGGTGTTATCAATCCATTGTTTCAATTTATTATATGGTCCGTTACTCTGCCTTTTCAGATTTGAACGTGCAGCTGGTGGCATTAAAAGTTGCTTTAATTATCCACTGAATTATCGTGACGATCCCACTACTCTATATTTATTCTTGTACGTTTTATCTTCGCTTAAATTTCTCTGTCCATTTATTTTTCCATTTTAATATGCTTGCCTTTCCATACTCACGTGCTTTCCAATCAAGCAATAAATTGTTTAAATATCTGCCTTATCAACTTGACCGTTGTTATTGCATCACACCAGTATATAATTCAAATCTATCATTATTCTACCGTTTCTTCTTTAATAAATTATATGTAACAGTATATCATAAATGGACAGCTCATTCTCCACCCATTCATTTCTCCGATTCAATTAATAATGGAATATAAAGTTATATATTTGGTATACAATTCAAACAACCGTTACCATTCATACCTCCTAAATTCTAGCGATTGACCCCTCTATTTCCATGGTTCCAATTTTAGTTGCTGGATTACTCATTCCTACCGTTCAACTATATTAAATATTTATAACGTGTAGTCTCTGAGCCTATTTAGCTTCATTTTTCTTCCACTATGTTGCTTCTTGAAAAAAAAGAGATTTTTCCCATTACAATGCTAAAACACATATGATGGAAAAATGAAAAAGGACTAGTTCTCCTTCCTATAGCTTCGTCAAGATTCCGCCAGCACAGCTCGAACCACCTGTCAAGAGCCACAACCCACTCCATGCCTCATCCCCACGTCATACATATTTTTATAAACGGTATGTGTATCATATTGAAATATATGTTTCGTTTTTAAATGTTTACATATAGCATGAATATGTACTAGTACTATATATAGTCTATTTTGTTTAATGGATATGTTATACAAGCCGTGTTTCCTTTTGTCTAATGGATTTCGAAACTTATAATAAATATTATTGCATTAGTTGTTGTTTTCAACTTCCTGCAACACTTTGTTTTTTTATTATAAATTTTAGCTTGCTGCAATTCTCTTTTCATCTACATTATTGTATTCTATTATCTAATATATACATTTTATCTAGTTATATATATTATACTATAAGGTGTCTATATATAAGTTTTCATTACCCTTTATAATATGTAGCTATGTATATAAGACTGGACCTGTTATATATGAAAGCATTGGTTATAGAAATTAAAAATATGCAAAGGAATTTATGGTGATATTTACTTATGAATAGAACAAGATGCGTACCACCATCTATATCTTTGTCTCTCTCCTCATGTTGTTTTATTATTATTATTATTATTATTATTATTATTATTATATATTTCTTTCTTTTTTTCTCTTTTCACTCCTTTCATTCTATAGCTTCCAAATAAATTGACAAATGCTTTGGAAGTATTTAAACGCAGTCCACGAAAAATTTAATAAGCAGTGGTGTTTTACGTCATTTATAGCCAAAAAAAAATTTGATAAGTTCATACATTTCTAAACTGAAAATAACAAATATATGATGCGATGGAATTTGAATTTTCATAGCCGTGCCATGAGCTGATCTTAAATTTAAAAAAGGTATGATATATTAATAGCTTACAAATAAGACGAAGATAACGTCCTAAATTAACTTTTAGCAAATTGAACGTTACTGTCGTTATTAAGAAACCAACGTATTGTGTCATTTGATTATTTGGGTACTAATAATACGTCACTTTATTCATTCCATCAATTCATTTCACATCACGTTATTTTAAATAAATTGCTACCCTTCTACTGAAATTTATCCAAAAATTTAATAAAAATGATCTGACGGTGTATTAGCCTTCAGGACTAATCCCTGAATTCCAAACGTTGGATCCACTTTGCGTTCTGTTTTTTTTCCATAAAACATATATAAAGTATAAATTTATATTTGTTTCTGATGTTAATTGAAATGTAAATATTGATTTTTAAATAGTATATCTATATATATTAGCTACTTTTGTTGTTCGTATATAAATGGTATTGTATGTGCATTTTTATGAAATAGCGCCCAATGTGTATTATTTTGTAAAGGAATTCATTTTTTATGTCAACTAAATATATGTTGCATTTGGTTTATACAAATATATTATAACTGATGTTGACTTCTTTCATTATACTCTTTCTTACAGCTAAATATGTCAGTATTGTAACCTAGCACATGATTAACATTAGTCTGTTTATATAAATATTTATTTCAAATTAAAAAAACAACGATTTTGGAAAATATAAATACATATATATTTAATTTAATTTAATATGTGTTGAATTTAGAATATGACTTTATATATATAGTTATATATAGTTATAGATATGAGTCCACTCATACCATTATCTTCGCCGATCCCGTTCTAACTTGATCCATAAATTCTTGTTATCAGCTTTGATCGTTGAATTCGTGCCGATTTTGCTTTGCTTCGATTCATAATTCAAATTTCCGTGTCTGCAGTAGTATGCATAGTGTCATCTTCTGTATTCTCTAGGCTCGGGAGGCGAGTAAGCACTCACGATTAACATTCTTTTATTCATTAAATTTGATTTTAATTGAAACGACAATTGAAATATGCTACTGTAGTTATTTAAATTTGTTATATATGCTATTATCTGTAACTGTTCACCTGTGGGATATGACACCATATCCCGTTGTTTATATTATATTGGTAATGATGATATATGCCTGTTATTTTATTGTATTTTCTGTTATCACTCTGCAAGTTCCCTGCAGTTTAGAAATCACTATGGGTTTACATGATACATACCCGAACAGACTTTAGAATAGGAGAAAATCGTTATGGATTGAAATGATAAACCCAAGCGATTTTTATTTAATTGAATTTGGGATTACGGGTAGAAATGATATCCACTCGCATGTATTTATTATACGGATTGAAATGATAAATATCCGTAGCACTTGACTATAAGATAGGAAATATATACAGACACCGTTGGTCCATATAAATATTTTGAAAATAATTTCTATAATTTTGGAAAGAAATATATGGTTTAATAAATTTGATTCTTAATATATTATATAAACGAAAATTGTATACATAGATTTAGTAGTAATATTTGATTTAAATTAGATTGATTTAATACATATAATATGGTTAAGTATTTATGTAAATCTATATTTTAAATAGATTCTCTTGTAATAAATTGAATAATTAAGATTGAGAGATAAATTTGGGTTTATAAAAATGGTATTTAAATAAGGATTTATTTAATTAAATCGATTTGAAATTTTTGAATGGGAAATTTAAAGGGTATGATTTTATAAGTGGATTTTTGATTTAAGTGATATAATGAATATTTCACGTTAAATAAATTAAAGAAAATATTGAGTAAAATGTAATTTAAGGTTACTTAAATGATATTGAATCTAATAAGGGAGTATTTCAAGACTAAATAATAATGAGGTTAAATCGAGATCTATATGAAACTGTTATATAGAACATTTAAATATTAAAGCCTTGAACTATATTGGAATTTAAATGGTTTATGTTGAGATTCGGATCTGTATTTGAAATCAACGTAGTTGAATTTGTTATTTAGCAAATAAATTGAATTAAAATGAAAATTTAGGTTGAACTAAATTTGAATTTATTATTTAGAAAACTAATTTGAATGAAAATTTAGATGAAACATTGAATACTTAAAGTTTTGAAATATATGGAAATATAAAGGGGTATTTGTGATTATAAATCCGAATTTGAGATCGATAAAATTTAAGTGGTTATTTTAGAAATTGATTTGAATTTAAATTGATAAATTGAGATTGAATTTAATTTGAATGGGAAGGTCGTGTTGATGTTGGAACGATTTGTTAAGTTGAGGAAATTGAAAATACTTTACTATGAAAATTATTTAAAATATATAAATACTATTTTGGGAAATATAGAGATATTTGAAGTGAAAATGAGATTTTGTTTTGAAGTATAAATTAAGCTGAAATGACCTCGGTGTTATAATGTATATTTCTACCTTGTAGAAAGTTCCATGGACCCTTAGAGGATGGTTATCCCAAACATCCTTTAAGTTAATTGTATTTTAGTTTATATTTCACTTGAGTTGGATTTATTGATATTAGAATGTTAATCCTGACTCGAGTGTTTTATGTTTTTCTTTACGCTCGAGTCAGACTGAGTGATACAGCATTTGAGACTCACCTTTGGAGCTCGGAGCTTCATTTGGAAATCCAACTAGCGATTCAGATTCCAGCCTTTCCAGTTGATTGGTTCAGAGAATTCATCAGTTGCATTCGAGACTTCACTGCATTTGAACTATTCGGTTGTATTTTTCTAACTCTAATGTATGTAGTAGCTTCGTGAACTACTATTCTTTATATATTCCGCTGCATTATATTACTCTATGATCTGTGACTGATTTATTTACTGTATATTTTAAGTTGTGCCAAATTTTAATTAACAATTCGGTATTTTGAATTATTTAAGTCGGATATGTTTAGTTTTATTATCGATTTGAATGGTCCAAAATAGCGGGTCGTTACATCCAGCGTTGAAAGATGACGAATAGTGAGGGACACGAATGAATTTTGAAACCGCAGGGAACGTTCCAAATTCAAAGGAATTGAGTCAAAAGGAAGAGGTTGAAACTCGAATGAGAGTGATTCTGTAAATACATTTACCCTATATGCTAATTTTGGCCTAGAGCTACCAAAAGCTCTGATACCAACTGTAACGACCCGCTATTTTGGACTATTCGCATCCGCCCATGTCAGACTTGAATAATTCAAAATACCGAATCGTTAACTTAAATTTGGAAAAACTCATATATACGGTAAATAAATAATCACAGAGTCACAAACATAGAGTAATAATATGCGGCGGAAGCAAAAGATAGTAGTTCATGAAGCTACTATATATAACAGAGTTAAATAAGTTACAACAGAAGTCTCGAATACAATAGTCAAATACAAGAATCAGAAT
This sequence comes from Allium cepa, assembly GCA_030765085.1. Lineage (NCBI taxonomy): Eukaryota > Viridiplantae > Streptophyta > Magnoliopsida > Asparagales > Amaryllidaceae > Allium > Allium cepa. The sequence goes on from CM060942.1 coordinate 15,539,225, forward strand.
ACATCACTGGAATCAACTGAATATCTGGAAGCTGTATAGATAGCTGAATCTCCAGGCGAAGCTCCAACTCCAAAGGTGAGTCTCAAAAGCTAACCACTCAGTATGACCCGAGCGTAAAGCAAAACACAAACACTCGAGTCAGGATTAACATTCTTATATCAATAAATCCATATCAAGTGAAATAACAATTGAAATACAAGTAACTCAAAGGATGTTGGAATATCCATCCTCTAAGGATCCGTTAAACTATCTATTATGTAGTAATATACGCAAAATAGATAATGTCTATCAATAATATAAATATCAAAATAGTGTTAAGGCGTTACCATTATCCCCCTTAACACATTTTATATAAGCGTTATAGTCTATACAGTACTGTAAACTCCACCGTAAACTAGTGGGCTATCAGGGAGTACTCCATAGGTATACCACAAAACAAATTCATAGTGGTCGCGTATATAGGGATACAAGTATGACAAGGCACACGAGGCAATACCCAAGGTAGTGAAACTACCGTTTGCCTGATCCGGACTGGTGAAAACGCATCGCCGCAACGATCGTAAGACCGCGAAACAACACCCCCAAAATTACGAGGGTGCACCAATCCAATAACAAGTAATGAGTAGTTTACGAAGAAGTGTGTTCGCTCAAGGTGGCTAACCCCATTTGGCCCGGCACGGCTCCTGTTTTAGTCATTTCCAATTTGACACAAATTTCAAGGGGATCCATTATCGTTTTCTTTCTTCAGTCATCACGTACATCATTCCAACCACTTCATTCTGGATCATCACTCCGCGTATAGTTATTAAAGTGGTTTTCGGTTTAGACAGAGAGTATGTCCATAACCGATTCCGTTTTCTTTAAAAACTTTTGTAACTATTACACCGATTGGTCATTTAATAAATTTCAAAATCAAAACAAATTCGGTTTCAATAAGAATTTGTAAATCAACATTACATTTGTCTCTTTAAACAATTTCCATAATTTACGTTTCATATCTTCCAAATTACCATTTTAAAATCTTATAATTCAATTTCAATTTTTATTTAATCAATTCAATATTTATTCAAGTTCATATATAACTTTCATTCCGAAATCATTTAAATTAATTTAATTTAACATTCAAATCAATTTAAATTCATTGATCGATTTCATTAAATATTCATTAAGAAATTTGGTCATTCAAAACAATTTCTATTTAATTTACAATTTATTAAATCAATTATTTAAGATCAACCTCATTGTGTCAAAACTTCTAATTGAATTAAATTAGATTCGTCAAATCAGTTCTTTAAATTACAAGACTTACATTAATTTCAATAAATCACATTTTTATTTCTTGTTCAAGAAATTCAATTCCACATATTTTACTTAGTTACAAATTTCCAAACTCAATGAAGAAACTTAATTTCACATATTCAAGAAGTTCAATTTCACTTATTTACTTAAATTTTGCACAACTTAATTAATAAAGAAAACCAATTTCATTTATTAACGCATTTCAATTTCACTTATTCAAAAGTTCAATTTCTTTTATCAAAGAATTCAAATTTTTATTTAATTATCAAATAATTAAATTTTGTTTAATTATTTAATAATTTCCAAACTTAATTAATAACTTCAAAATTCAATTATCAATTAAATTCCAAAACCTAATTCTTAAATAATTCCAATCTTAATTATTAAATAATTCCGAACTTAATTATTAAATAATTCCAAACTTAATTATTTATTAATTTCAAAGTTTAATTAATAAATAATTTCAAAGCTTAATTCAATCATTTCTTAAATTAAACAACTTTCTTTCATCAATTACTTTATTAATATTTCGTTTCAGATTATTAAATATTAACATTTTCCTTTCATTAAAATTCAAATTCCAACTTCATTTCAAATCTTATTATTTATTCAAATAAAATCTTTATTTTATTTTTAAATTCAATTATTGACCAATCGGGTTTATTTAATTTTCTATCCTAAGTCAAATTTTATTTGGGCATTTATCATTTCAACCCGATTCCAATTCAATTCAAAAATCAAAGCATAAAAAAGGGAACTTGCAGTGTGATAACTGGGATGGTGTCAAAGTAAATAAACAAGCAATAACAACATCAATAACAATCCAATAATTTATTCAAATAATCCCGAAATAATCGTATTAATTTACATTTGTTGTTAATGCAAATTAACGTAATTATTTCTAGAATCTACACTATCATTTCATGTAGATTAAAGATTATTACACTTATTATTCTATGCAATTCTACACTTGACATCAATTGTTCAAATTTCATATTTCATTAATTAATACAACACAAATTCAATGGTTCAAGGGTAATTAACTATTTTCTCCATGTCAATTAATTTAAACATTTTAAAGGAGTAACATTATACAAGTTCGTCTAATTAAATTCAACATATATATCAATTTCAAGTCGCTAACTATCCTACGTCAATTTCAATTTCATATTTTTATCACTTCCTACATTAATAATTTTTAACGTCCAATAACAATATCAAACAATCAATCATCTATCAACCAAACTTGATTATCATTATATAAGCAACAGATAATGGTGTCATAGGTAAACTGATACAGGTAATAACATATATAACAGTGTACGTAACTAACAACTGCAATATTTCAATTGTCGTTTCAATTGAAAGCAAATTTAATAAATAAAAGAACATTAATCGTGAGTGATTGCTCACCTTTCGAGATGTAACGTGTCGATTTTTCGTTGCCGAAAAACCGAATAGTTAGGGTTTTTAAAAAGAATTTAAGAAAAGAAAAAGAGAGAAAAAAGAAGAGAGAAAACGGTAGAAAATAGAAATTAGTGAGAATAGAAAATGGAGGGGAAAGAAATAGAAAGAAGACAACAGAACAACATCAGAATCTCACAATTCGCAGCGGAACAACATATAATAATAAATGAATAATCTTTAAACAAGAACTATATCAGTTATTACATTTTATACATTTTATACATTACATTTCATTACATCATATCATCATCAGAGTGTACAACAATATACAACAAACAGTGCAGCGGAAATGAAATACTATATAAACTAGTAATACGCCATGCCATCCAGCTTGCCTCCAGCAACTCCAGAATATCCAGAATATCCTGATAAATCCTAACTCTTGACTGCCCGTGTGGAAATTGGTGGGCACTCAGAGTTTAGGAAGGAAAACAATAAACTCCAAGTCAGTCATGTGACTGGTGTGAGAACTCAAAAACAGTTTATTTATCTTTAAAATCAAAATAGAGGAATATTTTTAAAGTCAATTCGCAATGCTTTTAAAAATGAGACTACCATAAGACCTCCTGCCACACACATAATGCAAACGCAGACTTGGAGAAGATTTCTTCTTATGATAGTCAAAGATGCTTGATACGTATTTAAACTAAATCAATTTTGATATTATTATTAGTGCATAGTGTAGAAGAAATTCATTTCGAAAGTAGAATATAAATCTTAGCCAGCATAGGTATCATTATATTATGCCTACTATAGCTACTTCCTGAGGAAGCAGTTTCTACAACTAAAACCGTACAAGATCGTATTGTTTCTTTGGATTTCCAACAAATGATCAGGCCAAGGAACTTCCCATTGCCACATGAGAATGCCTTTGGAAGGACATCCCCGAGAACCAAACCGGAACTCTGCCAACACAAGGCCGGGTTACCCCTAACTGGGTAACTACTGACACGAGCACGCCATTCCCCGATCGTAAACGACCTTTCTCACGGGATCCCGATAACCAACAACCACAAAGTAATAAATTCGCAGTAACCACATAGGTTAAATATCTGGGCTCCATACCATGATACCACCTCTATCCAGAAGGAAATGCACATACCCTAAAGGGAGCTACCCCTCATAACCTTGCCGCATCTTTCCTGTTTTGACCATTTCCGGGGTGTGAGGCTCGACGAAGTCACGTCCACAAAAGCATACTTTATACAAAAGCCATGCTTTGGGTCAACAAATGATCAACACAATGATCACCAAGATAGACGATCAAATAAATGATCCTATCACAAATAATCAACACAATGATCATTTACAGCAACACTCAGCATGTCACATTACCAAATTGGGAATATATCACTGATAACTTAAACTATATAACCTCTGAGCTCGTACGTCTCAGAGAAGGGTGTTAAGCTAAAAGAATAAATTCTCCGCCACCAACAGAAATATATTTGAAAGAAATCTGCTTTATATCTCAATTTGTAACGTCAGACATACAATCCATACAAGTCTGTTCCGGGCTCGAACAAAACCGAAGGCACTTACAAAGAAGTCCTTGCAATCCGGATATTCACAATCCTGATCGGATTTCCCATCACTTAGGGAGTCTCTATACCGCTGCAACTCAGTGCAGAGACAATCGACAGGTCATCCTATCGCTCTCGCAAATACCGGGTCTTCAACACCGATCTTCAAATGCAATTCATAACGACGTATCACATATTCGGAATGGGTTATACGACCCCATGGTCCTTTCCCGGTTAACCCGAATAGTGAGCGCTTATTCAAAAATAAGTGTGGCATTCACATTCAAACAAATCACATCAATTACCCATTCAAAGGGAAATAGTGATAGTCGGTTATTGAACTATCAATGGATATGCACACATCACCAGATTCCAAATAATTTTCCAAATTATTTATTTTCCAAAAATATCTTTACAAGATATATTATTTCATACTTCAAAAATAAATCAATATTTATTTTTAAACCAATTCCACTTTCTTTTATAAATTCCTTAGTGAATTTATAATCCAAAATATCTATGAATATTCGATTTCAATTATTCATTTCAATATTTCTTTTCAATTTATCTTCAAAAAGATAAATTCTCAAAATATTCACTTTATATTGGAAAACATTTCCATACTTATTTATTCATAAGTAATTCACAAATTTTATTTATTTTCAACACTTGGAAAATATTCAATATACTTCAATTAAAAATAAGTATATATTTCATTCTTTAAGGAAATCATTCTCTTAAACATATTTATTTGGGCCAAAACGAATGTTACGTAAAACATCGTTACGACAACCCAAAATCACTAGTATAGGGATTCGAAATTAAAATAGATATATAAATCCCAATACTATACAAAACATTTCCTTTCGGAAATCATTTACTATAACAACAGTGTTATAGTCCACTATTTCCTTTTTATTTCTCGAAAACGTCTATTTCAACAATTAATGTTGAAATCTATGGTTTCGAATCTCAACACAATTAAAACTTCGTTAGATCGTTTTAATTCTATTTCAAATATCACATTCAAAACAATTTCTTTAACATCTTATTCACTATTCAAAAACGTGAATATACTACGTTAACACATTTCATCCTTTTATACATTTTATTTAAAAGAATTATTCACTATTCAAAAACGTGAATATAACTCCATTAATAGGTTTCAACAATTTACTTATCAAAATAAGTCATTTGCGAATTTATAAAACAACGTTTATAAATTCCATTTCTATTTATTTATAAAAACTTCCTTTTTATAAATTCTTTTATTAACCTATTCCAGTTTATAACTCAATTATAAACTAAAAGTTCATATTATAAGTTAAATACTTATAAAACGATTATTTTACAAAATCGTTCCTCTAAAGACTTTCCAAACCATAAATCTTATAACTTATAAGATTCATTTATTTAACCAAATCTATTCTTCAAATAACTTCACAAATTTATAATTCTTACTATTTATAAATTTCATTTATAACTTCACCGTTTATAATTCTATAAATTTCATTCTTTAATGAAATTCATTTTCACTTCATTCAAACACTTATAAAAACTCGTTTTATAATTTCAATATCTCAATTTATAAATATCCATTTATAAATCTCTTATATAAATCAATTCATATTAATATTTTAAAAACGTCTTTAAACTCCTTTATAATTTCATCATTTTGATTTATAAAATAATCAAATTTTATAAATCCTATATTTAAACTTTTCACAATTATTTCAGAAATCCCAATTTAACTATTTTATAAAGTCATTAATTCCTTATTTTCAAAAATCAGCTTTTAACTATATTTCTTAAAAATCATAATTTTTATAACTTTAAAAATTATAACGTTTATTTATTTATAATTGATCAATTCCAAAATATAGTATATTCTCAAAAATCACTTTAAAAATCATTTTAAAATCCCAAAATTTGGTCCAATGATGCTACACACCAAATAGTCAATCACGACAACAACGATATCATACATCGATATGATAATCCATCAAATATCAAAATATCTGAAATCAAATAAAAACTGTTGAGGAATCCAGTTGGATCCCTCCAACCTGTTTTCCTGCATCCAAAAACATTAGCACAATACCAATTTCGTTCCAGTACGAAATTATCGCGGTACATGTTCTTATTAAATATTATCCGCTTAATAACGGCGCAATAGGGTCTCATCCGCTAAACAAAAAAATGCGGGAAATCAATAACTCCAATATATACATATGCCAATATATATATATATATTGCTATTATATATAATACCAATTTCACTGTTTATGAAATATTCGCGGTATATGTTTTTAATAAATAACATCCGCTTACTAACGGCGTATAATGTCTATTTTAACAATCAATATATAACAATCATCATTCAAACATGCATTCAAATATTTTAAATCTAACTATTTAAAATAGAATCGAAACTGATTCGATTGAGTGAGAAGTTCTCACCTTGATTTCAATTTCGTTTTTAGCGATTTATTTCGAATAAAATTAAACGGACGTTTAATTTTACACGAAATTTTCACTAACTCCAAACGACTCCAATCCAATTTCATCGCGTAGTGCTCGTCCATACGATTCCAACGCAACTGGTTTCGCGCGTTTTCGACCTCGTATGAAAAAGTTATGCATTTATGAAGTTTGTACACGATTAAATTATATAATTTACAACAAAATTTTATAAATTATAAACCTAAACTATTAACAGCCGCATGATCTTGCTTCCCTGCATCTGGCCGTCCATCCCTCTTCTCTTCCAAACGCCATTTCTTGCTTCAGTAACAAAACGCAAAACAAACCCATATACAAGAAATTAGGGTTCGACTTTGCCATCCCCTCGCTCCACGAAAACACGATCAGGAAGCTCCACCACGTTCGCCATCACTTGCTCTAGGTTCGGCCCCAAGGCCATGCAACTCGGTCCCCTCATCTGCATGCAAAACGAGGCCGTGCGCGCTGACTTCATGCTCAATTTGCCGATGATCTATGCAACCATATCCAATCATAGCCGTTGGATATGAAGCTCCCACTCTCCTCTTCAACATTGTAGTTGAAGAATTTGCATAATTGTCTACGGATTGAGAGATTTGAAGGGAAGAAGGAAGATCATTTTTGGCCATTCAATTTGAACTGGCGGCTAGGGTTTCATGACCTAATTATTATTATTATTTTATTTATGAAGGGGTAGGGTGCTATTTATAGAGAAAAAATCGAACACTATTCATCCGGAAATTCCGAACTCCGATTTACGCGCCGAAACTGACGTTCCTAGGGTATATCCCGCGTTCCGGACACAATGGAACAGGTTTCGGAAGCTAATTCGGACATCTGTGCGAGTTATGGCTACAAACGTTCAATTTAAATTAAACCGATTTAAACCGATTTCTAGGCGTTTTAATTTGTAACGGACAAACGGTAAATCCAATCGACTTGAAATTTGAAACCTTGCAATAATATCACATTACGGATCCGATGAAACTGGTTTCGTTGAAATCCGAGACTTTTTGAAAAATGGCTATTTTCACTCGTCAAATTTAAATTAAAAACAATTCGATGCGTTTCGAGCTGCCACGATCAAACGATAACTCCGATTGACACGAAAATTGAAATCCGGTAATAACTAACTATTACGGATCCAATGGAACTAGTTTCGTTCAATTCTGAGACTGTTCAAAAATTGACTATTTTCACTAGTCGATTTTAATATTAAAATATTCAATTTTCACAAATTAACTTTTAATTCGATTTTTAAAAGTTCTAAAATATCGTTCTAACTTCAATATGATAAAATAAAATTTTACAAATCATTTTCAATCATATTCAACCCAATTTTCAATTATTTCCATAATTTCACATATTAAATTATCGATTTAATTATCCAATAAAATCCAATAATTCAAAATAAAATTTATTTGACTTATAAATTTCACTTATTAATATTTAAAATTAATTAAATATTCAAATTTTAATTAATAAAAATTCTGGGTCGTTACACGAGGCTAGAGAATACAGAAGATGGCATGGATACGCACACTGATACGGACACTGAAGTTGAGTTACGAATCCAAGCACGAATTCCAAAGCAGAGCGAGATTGGCACGAATTTTATGACCGAGCTGATAACAGAAATCAATGAGGCAAATCACATCAGTTTTGATAGCAATATATATATTCATTTATTTTTTTATTACCTTGAAATCAATACTAAATTTTTAAAATAAATAATAAAACAGTATATACAATTAAAAATCATTGTTTTTAAATCAAGCATATATATGTTAGAGATCCATATAATATTTATTCTAAAGTCGAACTTAAAATCAATGTATTTTTATAAAATTTGTAAAACTAACCTATATACAACTAGTTTATAACTTATACAAACCTACATATGTGTCTAATTATAACAACTTGCCTAGTTCAAACTCTATAGAGTAAATTTTAACAAATATGTGTGTATACAACCAGACCGTGACAACTTACATAATATTGATAACAGACTAGTGTCCTAAACTTATAACCACAAAGACACATATATACTGACATATACAGATTGTCGTATTATTATTATTATTATTATTATTATTATTATTATTATTATTATTATTATTCACACACCCACCAATTTCGCAATTTATATAAACTACCAAAATATGAATCTATAACATACTAACAGTAAATAATAATCATACATATAATATAGTATTTTTTAATATAGAAAGATTTATAACATATTATATGATCCAACTATTATAAACTTTAACACATGAACTAGCAACAGGTTATATAAGTATGTATATATATCCAGAAATATACTATATATTACATTTTCAATTCAGCAGCATCAATTTATACAATTAGTACATAAGCTTTTATATTAAGTGTATATTTGAAACCTATATAAAACCGGTATTCACTTACGTGCACTTTTTAAAAATTAAGATTTAATAACAACATGTTGCCTCTTTACCAAACTAATGCATACCTACAGGCAAACGCACTATCTCCATTTGAAACCAAACTCAACAGAGTACCTATTGATATATAACAACCATATACAAATGATACCTATATATAACTAATCCAATACCCATACTTACATAAATAACAGACATATTAATTGCAAGCTTACTAAATATTGGCCTAACTAAAGAAAGCCCGATAAATGAAGCTGCTAGGGCGGCTCACGCAAGACTGAAAGAAACAAAAAGATGAGGCTCGGCTATGGGTGGAGAGAAGCTTCGGTGAGGGTAGAGCCCATGGATCTGGGTGGTCGGCTGTGAGGATCTGGTGTGGCGCACGAATGGAGGGGAGACACGAAAATGAAAAGGAAGTTGATGAGTTCCAATGCGTGGTGTTTCGTTGGAGGAAGAAAGTGGTTGTGAATGGTCTCGGCGATCGAGCTTGGCTGCGTCTTGTTTTTTTTATTATATGAAAGCTTCAGCCGAAAGTGAAGGAAGAGAATGAAGCTAAAGGGGACATTGCATTATAATACATAAATTTCTTTTGAAAAGAGGAAGAGAACGTGTCGTGTCAGAAACTAATATAAATATAAGAATGGCAGAAGAAGAGGAATATGCTTTTTTCTTTTCAAGTGGGGATAGGAGCAAGAACGGACCAATGTATAAATTGACAATGGGATAGCATAGGTCAAAAGCTGAATTTTGGAAAAGAGGAATAATAAATGCAAATGGCAGGTTATAAATATTTGAACCAACAACTTGGAACTCATGAAATAATTAATCTTTGTTGATAAATTTGCACGATGGAAAAGGAAGGACAGAAACCGAAAAGAGTTTGTTGTGAACCTATACGTTAGACGTTCACAGATTGCACTGTACACCGGATATCAAAAACAGATAAACGAATGTACCGCGGAGATCAGCACGACCAGACAGTCAAAACGGTATACAGATATCAGTGGTACGATTGAGTTATAAAAATTCGCATTTTCTAATAGCAGAAAATGCTAGAAAAACGGTGAAAAATAAGATCGACGGAGCTAAAAAGTCCGAATTTGGAAAAAAGAAAAATGACGTCTTGCTCAGAAGACGATTAGAATTTTTCTGTGTAAAAATATTTGGGTTTCGAAAACGTTTTATTTTCATCGCTTTTTAACGGATTAAATTGAAGTAAATTTACGCGCGAAATAAACTTTCATATTTTCAGACGTAAATTTACCATTTGCTATATTTAACTAGATGCATTCCAAATATCAAATTTATATTTCACTGATTAACTAGTTGCTATAGTGTCAGATGTCACAGGTGAACTGATACAGGTAATAACATATATAACGGTGTAATTTACTAACAACAACATATTTTAATTGTCGTTTCAAATGAAATCAAATTTAATAAATAAAAGAACATTAATCGTGAGTGATTGCTCACCTTTTGAGGCTGGAGGAAACAGGAGATGACATGCATACGCACACTGATACGGACATTGAGATTGAATGATGAATCGAAGCAAAGCGGCATCAGCTCGAATTCGACGATCAAAGCTGATAAAAGAATGAGATGGAACAAATCAGAACGGGGTCGATGAAGGTAATTGGTATAAGTGAACTTGAATTTATGTATACATATATATAACTATGCAAAACTATTAATGAAATCATATCCTTAATTCAAACACATGTTAATTTTAAACATAAATGTAATCGAAATTATTGGTTTAAATAAAACCCATCAAACAAACATATTTACATAATTTTCAACACCACGTATGCTAACCCATAATATAAACTTTGAACTATATTTACTGACAGAGTACACAACTCATATATTATAGAATATACCATAACACCTACATGTACGCAACACATACAATGCTTCTTTTAAATCTAATAAACTACACATACATACAACAAATATAGCAGTTTAACTTTAATGCATATAAAACAAAATATATATACAAAATTTCCATTATAAAATAAATTCATATTATTACATTCAAATTTCCACATCTGTATCTTATATAACTGAACCTATAATGTAACTATATACTATATAAATACAAACACTATCATACTTACAAATAGCAGATGCAACAATAGTGTAAGTAATAGTGTTTGTAATACTTTTGTATAGTTTTGTAACAAAATAATACGAACAAAATAGCATGTATACTATTGTAATACTTATACATATACGAAATATAATTATATCTTTAAAATGCAACATATCTATACATACCAGTAAATGCGCGTAAAACAATTTTTTTATACATATTATAATTATACTATCAAATATATATCCTTTATTTAAATAAATCCAAAACAGATTCATAACCATACTCTCACTAAGTATATACTCACTTTAGTTCATAAATAAACACACAGAACAAAAAAATGTACATCTGAATAGTTAAATATATATACAAACAATGTGCAGACCAATATACGTACTATAACCCATAGCTTTAAACGTGTATACCTTACTGCCTTTTAACATATAGTACATATATAAGCTTATATGTACTCAAACGATTAACTACTTCATAAGTAAATATAAAGATACTTTCACAAACATTATTATAAACTCTTAGGCATACAAATAGAAGCTATATAATGCATAAACTTGTATATATTTAAACATAAGTTATGTAAACAAAGATTACAACCTATGATATATATGCAAAGTAGTTACAGCGGATGAAAATAGTATTAATGAAGGGAGAAACCTGACATTCAAAGCTCGACCTGCCGAGGTAAAGGTTTGAGCAGTTCCCAAAGTTCACTTGTACACGCAATCCTATACATACGTGTCCATCTACATGCACAGCTAGGAAATGAAGATGGAGCAAAACGGGTAGTGGTGATTGATCGGGTAAAGGCGGAGTGCCTGGTGCGTTGGACAAGTGAGGTGGTGGTGGAAATGTAACCAACGGTCGAATAGGTCAGATCCGAGGTGGAAAGAGAAGCTGCAGAGGTTCAATAGTGGAGGACGTGAGGGCTTGTGATGCAAGAGGAGCGGCTGCTGTAGTGAAGGCAAGGGGGAAGTGTGCACTCAGCCGATCGCTGGGCGAAGGTGGAAATGAAGTCGAGTGGAGAGGCTGAGCATAGGTTGAAAGGGGCGATGGTGTATAGGGTTGGAAGGCTCGGTTATGGCTGTGGTAAGAGGTGGTGGTGGCGAAAATGGGAAAAAGGGGTGGAGGAAAGGGAGTCGGAAGGAAGGTGGAACAGAATGGAAGGGGAGGAAATGTATGCTCACGTTTTCCTTTTTTCTCTTTTTTTCTTTCACAAGGAAGAGATCATAGGAAATTATATTTGAGTGAATAAACAACAACAAAGAAAAAAAGGAGGAAAGAAGGTAACGCCAGTGAATGGTGAATCAACACCTAGGATAGTGAAACAATAGGAATAGGAAAAGTTCAAAATAAATTTACTGGGAATTGGGAATAATAATAGTTGGTAATTAAAAAAAAGTGTGACGCCCCACCTCTATACCCACGCTAGCCAAGGACACTATGGCGTAATGCCGTCAACTAGCACGGAGAATAAGGCTGTTGAGGAGCGACCCTCAGTGTAATTGCTTTGTGCGAGCACTAATATGTCAGATAGTACAACATGCATTTTGTTTCAGGTGGAAATCCGACACATCGATACAAACCCATAGCTACTACACAGTGGCTATATATATTCTTCGAAAACAAATATAGAAATAAACATAACACGAATCAGTCACAGATATCCATATCACAAAGACAGAAAAAGATATAAATATATAACACATGAAAGTGTACATCAGAGTTGTGGTCAAACAAGATCCACAATATCCATACGACTATGATTCCATATCTCAAATGTAAACAACAAAATCTACTAGTCTAAGTAGTTAGCCAAAAGTCAAGGTGAGAATCCCATATGTGAAGTCAAGCAGAAGCACCTGTAACATTTCGGCCTGACCCGAGTATTATTTAATAAGAAAATAATAAACGGATCAGTCTCACTATAAACATCAGATGAAATGATAAAGAATAAGAGATATGACTAAACGTATAATAATCACAATGCCATGCTGTGATAAGTAAGTAATTGAAAACCAATAAGAGATTAATCAATATCACAAGAATCTTCTCAAAGATCAAAAGCAATGTCATACTCTATATTTTCATTCACCAACACCATGAATATTGACAATAATATCAATGCCAATCACAAAAGTTAATGACATACAAAATTCACCAATGCAAAAATATTGATAAAACTTATCAATGTAAATCACGAAAATTGGTGAAATCACAAATTCCAGAAATCATCAATAGAATTCCAGAAATCACAAAAAAAGGGGAGGCCTATCACAAAACGGGAGCATGAAAACTCACCAACACGTGTATCACAAAATGGAATGCTATCACATGGTTGCTAACCATTAATTTTTAGCCGAAGATCCACAAAACAGTCCGAAGACCATTGGTCGCTACCCCACCAAATTGAGCTAAAACTCCACAGAAACGGGGTTTAGTCTCCCTCGTAGACAAAGAGACATCGCACATTTGCTAGTCTAAATCACAAAAATGATCATCAAGGATCATCAAGAAGTGTCAATTACAATAAGCTAGTAAATATATGAGCTTAGCTTCACGTCCCATAACCACTAGCTTAACTTAAACATTTACGAACAAATTGTAGATTTCCACTCGAAAATTGTCGCAAGAGATTCAATCAAACAAGTCCAAGAATTAACCGACGAAGTAAACGAAAGCGTTTCATACCACTTATTTTACGAAGCCGCTTAATTAGATTTCTAGTACGAGTGAGGTAATTGTTTGTATATCTTTAAAATGACAAACCATAAAAATGATCGTAGAAATGATCAATCACAAAAATTCACATACGAAGACATGAATAAAAATCCAAAGAATTCGATTCCAAATCAATCAAAGTGGAAATACCCTTGCGACTTAATAGCTACGGCTTACGACCTAACGTAAGTCAACACAAGAAATCAACTACTTAAGAAATAGCATGCGGCCTAACCGTGCGACTTACATGGCGCAACCTAGGGCATGGTGCGACCTAACATGGTTGCGAGATAGCAGGTACGACCTATGGGGTGGAACGGCCTAATAGCCAAGCGCGCGACCTATGGAGTTACGTCCTAAGGCAGGCCGACTCAACTGCGAGGCGAGCGACCTATAGGTTGCGACCTAAAGGGTTAGCGGTCTAACATGGCCGAGCGACCTAAGTGGTGCAACGACCTAAGAGGTAAAAGAAGACCGTGCGACTTAATAGGCGTGCAACCTAACGACCTAAGGTGTACAGAAGGCTGAGCGACCTAACGAGCTAAGGGGTAAAGAAGGCCAAACGACCTAAGTGGTCAAGTAGGCGCGACCGAAGAGATACGGCGTATGGCCAAGCGACCTAGGGACGAAACGACCTAAGTGGGAAGGCCGAGCGACCTAACGACTTAAAAAAGGCCGAGCTACCTAATGACTTAAGGGGTAAACAAGGCCGAGCAACGACCTATGGTCCAAGCAACCTATGGGGAAGGAACGACCTAAATGCGGGCCGACCTAATGAAGACATGGCCGGACAACGACCGAGCACGACACGACCTATAGGGGAGCGACCTAAATGCAGGCTGACCTAATGTGCAGGCCGAGAATCCTTCATGTGCAGGCCGAGCGATCTAGGGGTTTGAAGTGCAAAAACTCTCCCAATTTGCAACCAATCGAGCACGGATACGAGGGGATTATGCCTATAGGCTACCCGGTCGTATTAGCTCCTCGATGCATCACCAAAAAAGTTATCAAACATCAAAGTTGGGATTTTTAAAGATTTCAACCCAAAATACTAAAAATTGGGATTTTCACCAATTCAATCCAAATCAATAGCAAATGCACATGAATAAGTGTCAGTAATTCATACCTAATAATCAAAGAAAGTTATAGACAAAGATGTGAGATGAAAATCTCACCTTTACACAAGATCAATGAAGAAGAAGCTTGAAAGCATGGAAGAATCAATAGCTTCTCTTTGAATTTGGAGTTAGATGTTGGATTTGCAAATGAACTTGAACTTGGAGTTTTAATTTCCCATTCCTTCCTCCATTTTTGATGAAGCTTGAGTGTTAGGAATTGAAAGTGAAGTTATGAAGGGAAGAGAGTTGAGTTAGAATTAATAGTTTAGGTTAATGGGCTAAATCAAACCCAAAGTCCAAAGTGAAAAAAAGTGGAAAAATTCCATTAACTCCAAACACTTCAAAGTTTATACTCAAAAGATCGCAAACGGTGTTTCGAACTCAATGGAAGGGATTCCGAGTCCTAATTCGACCGTATGCAAAAAGTAACTTTTCGGACTAAAATCCGACTAACGATAAATTATTTAAATAAAACATTTAAATATTCAATCGTAAAATATGCGGTTTGTTACAAAAAGCTACTGGTTTAAACATTGGAAAAAGAAAAGACACGTGAAGCAAAAAAAATTCAAAAACGTGTACCGATCCGGTTAATCATTTCACAGTTTCGTCGCGAACCGGGCACCGAAACACAGAAGTGAATATACCATGGTGACCAGCGCGATGAGACGGTTAAAACAGCATACAGATATCAGTGATTTGATTGAATTATAAAAATTCGAATTTTCTACTAATGGAAAATGCAGCAAAAATGTAGAAAAATAAGACCGACGGAGCTAATGAAGTCTGAATTTGAAAAACCAAAAAATAACGTCTCAGTCAGAAGATGATTTAGAATTTTTCTATGTAAAAATATTCAGGTTTCGAATACATTTTTTTCATCAATTCCTAACCGATTAAATTGAAATAAACTTACACACGAAAATAAACTTTCATATTTTCGGTTGAAAATTTACCGGTTGCTATGTTTAGCTAGATGCATTTCAAACATAAAATTTATATTTCGAAATTGTATTGTTTAAAATTTCGCAAAATTTCAATTAAATATATTAATAGAACAAATAAAATTATTAAAAATGTATGGATCTTTACACTCTCCCCCACTCAAAACTTTTCGTCCTCGAAAAGGAAGGAGGTGGGAGAATAGAAACAACCAGAAGAGAATAGATTGAAAAACAAATTAAAACAATTAATTCAAACCATACAAATTTTAGTTCAAATAAGTTTATATTCAACGTTGGTTTTTAAATTCAAGGTTTCCATTAAATTGATTTAATTCTCATTTATTAATGTTAGGTACAAAAGGTTTTTTTCAAAAATCAAATTCAATTTAAATTTAATTAATTCAAGATACCTCATTACGTTGATTTAATTTCAATTTATTAACTTTCAAAACAAAATTTTTATTTTATTAATCACATCTATTATTCAATTAACTTATTATTCTATTTATCTCCATTAACATTTTATTATTAAAATTTAAGTATATAACATTTATTATACGCACTCAATTTTTATTTATAAAGACATTTTATATTGTATACTATCCAATTACATAGTTAACTTTTGAGAAATTTAAGTAAGTTATATTGAATGCAACCGAATATTATACAAGTAATTTTCTAATTTAATTCTCTCAAGTTTAAATATTAATTCAAAATTTTGGTTTCATTATAATTGAAATCATCTTTTACCCAAATTTTAAGAATTTAATTTCCGATTAAATTCAAACAATTTAGAGATAATTATATACCTACAATATATCCAAGTCAAATCTAAATCAAATACTAATATATTCATATATTTTAAATCAAGTCAAACTAAAGAAATATAAATCGATTTAATTTCGAAAACAAAACTGCAGCAAAGCTACGAATCGGTCTTTTCCTTTCGAAACTCGAAAATGAATGTCGATGATGCGGCCGTCATCACCGAAATTATTTTCCAGCGACAAAAGAGGAGAGCACTGATTTAAACATTTAAAATTCTTTGAAACGGTTTCTATTTGAAAATATTTTAAATAATATACATTTTAAACTTAAAAACCATAGTTCGAAATCATCAGAAATTAAATTCTCAAATTCTAATTTAAATTCACTTCAAATTCTAATCAAATTATACCCAAGTTTTATAAATTCATTTATTATGAAATAGTCAATGGTTTATAAAACAATAAATGAAAATTAAATATTATCATTTACGGCAATAGATTCATTAACAATTTAATTTTAGAAAAATTTATACTTATATATAATATAATCATTTAAAATTATTTACTAAATTTGAAACAATATTGTGTCAGTTTGCTCTGTTCGAGTGTTTTAGAAATTCTATCGATAGCGTTGATCAAACGAATCGATCGAAATCCTAAGTCAACATCAACAACTCAAACAACACAATATATATATATATATATATATATATAAATTCACAAATACACTTCCTTACTCGACGATACAAGAATGGATTCAAAGCAAGTATAGGATTCAAATTTTGATGGACTCAAATCAAAGAAAATTTTGATTCGAAGATAGATTTGAAACAAAGATAAAATTATTAAATAACAGAACCGGGAGATGGATAACCTTATATAAATCACGGGCAAACTTAACCGGGTCGACCGTGATTTAAGGAATAGGATCGATGCAGAATTCTGATGCAAATCTACATTCGATCGCAAGAGATAGAATTTAGCCATAGGAGGAGATAGATAGCATTGTAAACCAAGGATACAGAAATCTCTAGTAAATCAATTCTATTGTAAAGGAGTTGCACCCCTTTTATTATTCAAATTGAGATTGGCAAGACCGCCGACTCATTGTAAAGATCATTCGAAGTGGAGTTATGGGATACTCCAGAATTGAAAGAAGATGAACAGTAAGGGACATGATATAACAACCTGGGGTTTTGTACCGGTTAATTATCGTTATTAAACGACTGATTTTGCTAGCTTTTTGTTAATTGGAGTTTTTAAATCAGTTGAAATTCGTTTAAAAATTGGTTAAGTGTTGTTTGGGCTATAAAAATTAATCTCGGCCCACGTTTCTTTGGTTTTGGTGCGGTAATAATTACTAAGTTATAACCGGTTCCCCTCTTCGTTTCTTTTGACAAACCCGACCCCCTTCATTCGTTTCGTTTGAAAACCCTAAAACAAAAATAAACAAAAAAACGGAGGCCTCGTGATTTTCTTTCGTTCGTTCCTCCTGAAAATTAGGGTTTCGTGAATCGGCTGGCAAAATCGTGCTCTTCGATGTCAAGGTGAGTGATTTTCTCACTCACATCTAATTCAATTTCGTACATTCATGATTTTATGATTTTCACGGCTTTGAATTCCTTGGTACGTTGGCTTGTTTTTGACGATGTTGATTTTGTTCTTGTGTGCTTCAACTCTGCCATTTTTGTGTTTATCTCTGCAGCATTTTCGACCTTGTTCATTTACTTGACTGTGATGATGATTATGCTTTTGTGCCGTATTCTCTAGTTTGATTTCTTCAACTTTGGCACTGCCCTTCCATGATTTGCTTGCTTGATTCTGTGGGTGTATATATTTGTTGTTTGCATTTTTGCAGTTTCAATTAGTTGAAACTGTTCCACTTCCACTTCGTGTATATTGGTAGGTGCGCACTGTCTTGAATCATGTTTACTCGATGGCATTTGGTCTATTGTAATTGTACACTTGTGGCTTCACTTCAGTTGCTTGTATAGGTATACAAGTGTTCACTTGATTCATTGAGCTTGCATTTGAGTTGTAGCTGCTGTTCTTGACTTCGGGTTACACTGCTACACGATGCTTGTATGCATCTGGACTTGTTTGATTCTGACCTATGCTTTGGGTACTTTAGTATTTGCAGTTATACTTCATTTGATCTCTGTTGCACTGGGTTGAGTCTTGTGGTCTTTGTCATCTTCACTTGCATATTGTCCATCATGTAGTCTGGTCTGGTCATCATGTAGTTCCACCGAGTTGGTTTGCCTTTGTTTCCAGTATTCGTTGTACACGATTGTATCTTGAATCAGGTTCTCCTGCCTTGGTTCTGGTTACATGTGCACCACTTTTCACTGTCTACAACCATACTACCATGTTTAATTCCTGGTTTGCATTCAATTGCACTACATCGAGTTCATGTTGTTGCCATTCACTTGAATTCGGTTGTATTTGTCTGGTTCAGTCTCGTACCACCTGCTGTTCTTTTCTTCGTTCATTTGATGGTTACTGGGTGGATACAGTGCTCATTCTTGCTGTTGCAGTTCTATCTGGTTCATTTTGATTTGAGCTGGTGCCATTGCTTGTGATTCATTGAGCTTTTGCATATTTCATTTGCTGTATTGGCGAGGCAGTACATGCGAGCGTGTACTGCAGCCAAACAGAAGTGGCGTTTTAACTGATATTTCAATTGTTTGAATTGTTTTGGGTGTTCAATTCAATATTTGAAATTGTATTTCAAATTGTTTTGATTTGATCATTTTACTGTTGTCTAGTTATCTTCTAGATAATTAGATTATGAGTTTCTATTTATTTATTTATTTAATAATTAGATTTTGTTGTTAATTGCCGTTTAGGAAATTCTGTTTTTTTTTAAATTATCTACATTGATAATACTTCTATTTATGTTTGTTGATGATTTGATTTTGCTGATTTGTTGTTTAACACTGTTACGTGTTATATTTGCAGTTATCCGATTTCCTTATTAAAGGATTGGATAGACGAGATTTATTATGACTGTCGTCTAATTGTTATTTAATTATTATTGCTTCCGTGCATTAATAACTGAGTTTGAATTAGACTGACCCGTGTATTATTTTCTTTTGAATTTAATACTCGGGTCAGAACGAGTTATTTCAGGTTGTTGATAACTTGCTCTGGGTTGCTGCTTGAGCTATGAAGTCTCTTTATATCATTTGGAGTAGTGTTGTCATAGTATAGGATGTTATGTATTCATGTATATTATTCACGATAATGTACTTGTATATGTAACTTCCAGTGTCGAAAGTTGTAATTGTATCATATGTATTGTATCACATGTATTGTAACTGACTTCAGTTATATATATGAGATTTGATATTATCTGTGTTCCGCATTTGGATTATCTGTGTTAGTATTATATATATTGTCCTAAACTATTATGAACCATCGTAGTTCGTTTTATACTGGAATTGGGTATGTTGATGGGATAAATAAATAAGAGATGAAAAATAAAAGTATATACCACTCCTATCGAGATAACCAATACTAGTGTAAGGCCTAACTACGGATGGCCGCTCCTATCCAGCTTTATTCTTCCTAATAACAGACAGTATTTCCTTTAATACTCTTTGATATTGTGAGCATAAAGGTGGGGCGTCATAGTTGGTATCAGAGCGAGGGGTTTATGAACATAATATAAAACATAACTTAGATGGAACATGTGTTACAACTATTTGTCGATGTTTTTTTGTGCTTTGAGTCAAAACTAAAGTTTTGAAATTATGATGAAATTTTTAAATATCTTTATTTAAAAATAAAAGTGAAATTATTTTTTGATGATTGATCAATTTGTGTTATGTTTTGTCAGAGTGCACAGCGGAAACAATGAGACTGTCTTCGCTGAGTACAGTTGATAACTCTTTTTGATTTAAAAACCAAAATATGAAATTTAAATAAATTTCATTTGTTGTTTACATAGCTGCGTTTATTTTGTTTTCTTTGAAAAATTCAAATCCGATTTGAGGATCCAAAGCGATTGTAGTTATGTGGTTTTGTTGAGATTTTTGCTATTTTGAATTATCTTCCTTGAAGATATATTCGAGTGATTTCTTTGTTCATTTTGTAGTATACGTGCAAATTTGAGTTGCACGTTAATGCATTAATTTTACGTTGAGCCGATGTTTGGTTTTCAACGTATTTTGTTGCAGTTATTTTTATATAACGGGGTTTTTACATCGGTGCTAAATTTTGAAGCGCGGTGTTTTGTTGACCTTTTTAATGAATGGAAATTCACTGGTGTTACGTTTTGATGCGAATTATTTTAATGAGATTTTGATGTATAAAAATTATTGTCGCTTTGACTTCAGTAACCGTCAAATTTTAAAGTGGAATTTCAAGCGGTTATCCCGCAATGCTTATTTTGAGATCCATTTTTACGGTGTTTTGAGAAGTGCAATTTCCTTATCGAATTTGCTACAGATATTGGTTTTTTGAGCACGGGTTTTCAAATCGTTTTAAAATAAAATTGTTTTCCAAAATTTCTACAGTTTGCGCTTTCAAAAGAATGAGGAACCGATTTAAACGTTTCAGCAAAATCGAGGACTATGAACCCTTACTTTTACTGATTCGCTTAATTCCGGACTTTTCCGTTTGAGAACGTAAAGTGTTATTTATTTAAAATACACAATTTTGCACTTTCAACGAAACGATGAAGAGAATTAAACGATTTAGTGAAACTCGTGGTTATGGGACATGTGCATTTGCTATTTTGGTTAATTCCGGACTCGTTAATTGAAATATTTGTTGTTTGATGATTTTGATGATTTTGTGTGCTTTTGAGCCACTATGATGGACCTTTGGGTCATATGTTGGACCTTCGGGTCATTTGTTGGGCTTTCGGGCCAATCTACGGACCTTCGGGTCAAATACCAGTACTAGACCTTCGGGTCACTCTGCGGACCTTCGGGTCATCTGATGGGTGCCAAAATTTATAGTACTTGGTAGGCTTCGGCCATTTTTTGATGCACGTGCGGCGTACCTAAAACTCGCCATTGATGGGATCGATCCAACCTTTTATGTTGATTTTCTAGATTATCTTAATTGATTTCTAGATATTTGTTGTTTCCAATTATCTGCGGGTAATTGGATATTTGTTGATATGAGTTCTAATTATCTTTGTAGATAATTAGATATTTGTTGATTCTGATTATCTTTTTTGATAATTAGATATTTGTTGTTTCCGGGATTATCGTTTTTGATACTTAGATATTTTTTGATTTGAGATTTCTGATTACGTTTTTGATAATTAGATATTTGTTGATTCTGATTATCGTTTTTGATAATTAGATATTTGTTGATTCTAATTATCGTTTTTGATAATTAGATATTTGTTGACTTGAGATTTCTGATTATCGTTTTTGATACTTAGATATTTCTTGATTTGAGATTTTTGATTATTGTTTGTGATAATTAGATGTTTGTTGATTTGAGATTTCTGATTATCGTTTTTGATAATTAGATATTTGTTGAATTGAGATTTATGATTATTGTTTGTGATAATTAGATATTTGTTGATTTGAGATTTCTGATTATCGTTTTGATAATTAGATATTTGTTGATTTGAGATTTCTGATTATCGTTTGTGATAATTGGATATTTATTAATTTGAGTTCTAATTATCTTTGTTGATAATTAGATATTTGTTGATTCTGATTATCGTTTTTGATAATTTGATATTTGTTGTTTCTGATTATCCTTTTTGATAATTAGATATTTGTTGATTTGAGATTTCTGATTATCATTTTTGATAATTAGATATTTTTTGTTTTTGATTATCGTTTTTGATAATTAGATATTTGTTGATTTGAGATTTCTGATTATCGTTTGTGATAATTAGATTTTTTTGATTTGAGATTTCTGATTATCGTTTTTGATAATTTGGTATTTGTTCTTTCTGATTATCGTTTTTGATAATTAGATATTTGTTGATTTGAGATTTCTGATTATCTTTTGTGATAGTTAGATATTTGTTGATTTGATATTTCTGATTATCGTTTTTGATAATTAGATATTTGTTGATTTGAGATTTCTGATTATCGCTTGTGATAATTAGATATTTGTTGATTTGAGATTTCTGATTATCGTTTTTGATAATTAGGTATTTGTTGATTTGAGATTTCTAATTATCGTTTGTGATAATTATATATTAGGTATTTGTTGATTTGAGATTTCTGATTATCGTTTTTGATAGTTAGATATTTGTTGATTTGAGATTTCTGATTATCGTTTTTGACAATTAGATATTTGTTGATTTGAGATTTCTGATTATCGTTTTTGATAATTAGATATTTTCGGTTTTGCGATTTGTGATTTTTGTTTTCTAATTATCTTTATTGATAATTAGATTTTGCTGTTTTCTAATTATCGTGTCAATAATTCGATATTGTTGTTTTGTGATTTCTTTATCCTAATTATCTAATCGATAATTAAATATTGCTGAAAATTGCATTTATTAAGTTTTGTTGTTTTCTGATTATCTATTGATAGTTAGATTTTGTTGAGAATTTGTGAATTTCTTCTATGAAATTAAAAGATTTCTTTGGGGTTTGTGTTCTTGACCTTTATTTTTCTAGCTTAACCAGTTTATGTTAGAAAAATAATTGTTATAGACGGCTTTAATTATGAAAATTGCAAGGACGCAATTTTTATAAGGAGGGGAGTCTGTAACAACCCGGTTTTTATACCGGTTAATTATCGTTATTAAACGATTGATTTTGCTAGCTGTTTGTTAATTGGAGTTTCTAAATCAGTTGAAATTCGTTTAAAAATTGGTTAAGTGTTGTTTGGGCTTTAAGAATTTATCTCGGCCTACGTTTCTTTAGTTTTGGTGCCATGATAATTACTGAGTTATAACAGGTTCCCCTCTTCGTTTCTTTTGGCAAACCCGACCCCCTTCATTCATTTCGTTCGATAGCCCTAAAACAAAAATAAACGAAAAAAATGACGGCCTCGTGATTTTCTTTCGTTCGTTCCTCCTTAAAATTAGGGTTTCGTGGATCGGGTGGCAAAATCATGCTCTTCGATGTCATGGTGAGTGATTTTCTCACTCACATCTAATTCAATTTCGTATATTCATGATTTCGTGATTTTCACGGCTTTAAATTCCTTGGTACTTTGGCTTGTTTTTGACGATGTTGATTTTGTTCCTGTGTGCTTCGACTCTGGCCATTTTTGTGTTTATCTCTGTAGCATTTTCGACCTTGTTCATTTACTTGACCGTGACGTTGATTATGCTTTTGTGCCGTATTCCCTGGTTTGAATTGTTCAACTTTGGCACTGCCCTGACATTGATACCGCCGTTCCATGATTTACTTGCTTGATTCTGTGGGTATATATATTTGTTGTTTGCATTTTTGCAGTTTCAATTAGCTGAAACTGTTCTACTTCCACTTCGTGTATATTGGTAGGGTGCGCACTGTCTTGAATCTTGTTTACTCGATGGCATTTGGTCTGTTGTAATTGCACACTTGTGGCTTCACTTCAGTTGCTTGTATAGGTGTACAATTTTTCACTTGATTCATTGAGCTTGCATTTTAGTTGTAGCTGCTATTCTTGACTTCAGGTTGCACTGCTACACGATGCTTGTATGCATCTGGACTTGTTTGATTCTGACCCATGCTTTAGTATTTGCAGTTATACTTCATTTGATCACTGTTGCACTGGGTTGAGTCTTGTGGTCTTTGTCATCTTCACTTGTGTATTGTCCATCATGTAGTCTGGTCTGGTCATCATGTAGTTGCACCGAGTTGGTTTGCCTTTGTTTCCAGTCTTCGTTGTACATGATTGTATCTTGAATCTGGTTCTCATGCCTTGGTTCAGGTTATATGTGCACCACTTTGCACTGTCTATGGCCATACTACCATGTTGCATTCCTGGTTTGCATTGAATTGCACTGCATCGAGTTCATGTTGTTGCCATTCACTTGAATTCAGTTGTATTTGTCTGGTTCAGTCTCGTACCACCTGTTGTTTTTTTCTTTATTCATTTGATGGTTACTGGGTTGATACGGTGCTCATTCTTTCTGTTGCAGTTCTATCTGGTTCATTTTGATTTGAGTTGGTGCCATTTGCTGGTGATTCATTAAGCTTTTGCATATTTCATATGATGTATTGGCGAGGCAGTACATGGGAGCGTGTACTGCAGCCAAACAGAAGTGAAGTTTTAATTGATATTTCAATTGTTTGAATTGTTTTGGGTGTTCAATTCAATATTTGAAATTGTATTTTGAATTGGTTTAATTTGATCATTTTATTGCTGTCTAATTATCTTCTAGATAATTAGATATGAGTTTCTAATTATTTATTTAATAATTAGATTTTGTTGTTAATTGCCGTAAAGGCAATTCTGTTGTTTTTAAATTATCTACATTGATAATACTTCTATTTATCTTTGTTGATGATTTGATTTTGTTGATTTGTTGTTTAATACTGTTACGTGTTATATTTAACGTTATCCGATTTCCTTGTTAAAGGATTGGATAGACGAGATTTATTATGACTGTCGTCTAATTGTTATTTAATTGTTATTGCTTCCGTGGATTAATAACTGAGTTTGAATTAGACTGACCCGTGAATTATTTTCTTTTTGATTTAATACTCGGGTCAGACCGAGTTATTTCAGGTTGTTGATATCTTGCTTTGGTTTGCTGCTTAAGCTATGAAGTCTCTTCATACCTTTTGGAGCAGTGTTGTCATAGTATAGGATGTTATGTATTCATGTATATTATTCACAATAATGTACTTGTATATGTAACTTCCAGCGTCGACAGTTCTAGTTGTATCATATGTATTGTATCACATGTATTGTAAATGACTTCAGTTATATATATGAGATTTGATATTATCTGTGTTCCGCATTTAGATTATCTGTGTTAGTATTATATATATATATATATATTGTCCTAAACTATTATGAACCATCGTAGTTTGTTTTATACTGGAATTGGGTATGTCGATGGGATAAATAAATAAGAGATGAAAAATAAAAATATATACCACTCCTATCGAGATAACCAATACTAGTGTAAGGCCTAACTACGGATGGCCGCTCCTATCCAGCCTTATTCTTCGTAGTAACAGACAGTGTTTCCTTTAATACTCTTTGTTATTGTGAGCATAAAGGTGGGGCGTCACACATAAATGGATTTTTGGAACCACAGGGAATGTTCCAAAATTCAAAGGTATCGAGTCAAGAAGGATGAGATTTAAACTAGGATGGAAGTGATTTTGTAAATACATTTACCATATATACTAAGTTTTTCCTAGAGCTACCAAAGCTCTGATACCAACTGTAACAACCCGCTATTTTGGATCATTCGCATCCGCACATGTCGGACTTGAATAATTCAAAATACCGAATTGTTAATTTATATTTGGCAAAACTGAGCATATACAGTAAATAAATAATCACAGAGCACAAACACAGAGTAATAAATGCAACGGAAACAAAAGATAGTAGTTCATGAAGCTATTATATGTATAACAGAGTAAAATATGTTACAACAGAAGTCTCGAATACAAAAGTCAAATACAAGAATAAGAATATATCACTAGAATCAACTGTGTATATATGAAAGCTGGATAGATAGCCGGATCTCCAAGCGAAGCTCCAACTCCAAAAGTGAGTCCCAAATACTGCTACACTCTTTCTGACCCAAGCGTAAAGCAAAATACAAAACAATCGAATCAGGATTAACATTCTTATATCAATAAATCAACTCAAGTGAAAAAACAACTGAAATACAAGTAACTCAAAGGACGTTGGAATAACCATCCTCTAAGGATCCGTTAAGCTATCTACCATGTAGTAGTGTGCACTAAGTAGATAATGCCTATCAGTAATATAAAGTATCAAAATAGTGTTAAGTCATTACCATTATCCCCCTTAACACATTTTATATAAGTGGCATAGTCTATACAGCAATGTAAACTCCACCGTAAACTAGTGGGCTATCAGGGAGTACTCTATAGGTATAACAAAAAACAAATTTGTAGTGGTCGCGTATATAGGGATACAAGTATGACAAGGCACATGACGAAATACTCAATGTAGTGAAACTACCATTTTCCTGATTCGGACAGGTGAGAACACATCACTACAACGATCGCAACACCGTTAAACAACACTCCTAAAATTTGAGGGTACACCAATCAATAACAAGTAATGAGTAGTTTACGAAGAAGTGTGTTCGCTCGAGGTGGCCAACCCCATTTGACACGGCTCAAGTTTTAGTTATTTCCAATTTGACACAAGTGTCAAGGCTATCCATTATCGTTCCCCTTCTTCAGTCATCAACGTACATCATTCCAACCACTTCATTCTGGATCACACTCCGCGTATAGTTATTAAAGTGGTTTTCGGTTTAGACAGTGAGTATGTCCCTGACCGATTCCGGTCTCTTTAATAACTTTCGTGATTATTACACCGGTTGGTCGTTTATATATTTCTAAACCAAATCAACTTCAAGTTCAATTAAAATTTGTAAACCAACATTTCATTTGTCTTTCTAAATCGATTTCCTTAATTTAAGTTTCAAAACTTCCAAATTCATAATTTAAAAATCTTATAATTCAATTTCGATTTTATTTAAACAATTCAAATATTGATTCAAGTTCGTATATAAGTTTCATTCTGAAATCTTTCAAATTAATTTAATTTAACATTCAAATCAACTTTTATTCATTGATCGATTGCATTTAATATTCATTAAGTAAATTTGTCATTCAAAACAATTTCCATTTAATTACCAATTCATTAAATCAATTACTTAACTTCAATTCCATTACTCAAACCTACAAATTGAATTAAGTTAAATTCGACAAATCAAATCCTTTAAATTTCAAGTCTTTTATTAATTCCAATAAATCGCATTTTATTTCTTGTTCAAGAAATTCATTTCACTTATTTATTTACTTAGTTACCAATTTCAAACTCAAATAAATAAAGAAACTCAATTTCACTTATTCAAGAAGTTTAATTTCACTTATTAAAGAATCCAATTTTATTTAATTATTAAATAATTCAATCTTATTTAATTATTAAATAATTTCAAAACTTAATTAATAATTTCAAAATTTGATTATTAAATAATTCCAAAATATAATTATTACATAATTCCAATCTTAATTATTAAATAATTATAAACTTAATTATTAAATAATTAATTTTAAAACAATGTTCTTTTGTCAACTATTATGTTAATATTTTGTTTCAGATTATTTAATATCAACATTTTTGCTTTCATAAAAATTCAGATTCCATCTTTATTTCAAATACTTATTATTTATTCAAATGAATCTTTATTTATTCTTAAATCCAGTTATTGACCAATCGGGTTTTATTTAATTCTCTACCCTAAGTCAAGTTCATTTGGGTATTTATCATTTCAACCCGATTCCACTTCAATTCAAAAATGAAAGCATAGCAAAGGGAACTTGCAGTGTGATAACTGAGATGGTGTCAAAGTAAATAAACAAGCAATAACAATGATCAATAACAATCCAATAATTAATTCAAATAATCTCGAAATAATCACTAATTCACATTGTTGTTTGTGCAAATTAATATAATTGTTTCTAGAATTTACACTATCATTTCATGTAGATTACAGATTTTTACACTAATATTTATATGGTTCTTCAATTGATATCTATTATTCAATTTCATACAACATCGATTTAAACAACATACATTTAAATGGTTCAAGGTGTAATTAACCATATTTCTACATGTCAATTTATTTAACATTTAAAGAGGTGATATTATGCATATGTCATCTAATCAAATTTAACACATTTATCAAATCTAACTATCCTACGTCAATTTCAATTTCAAATTACTTATCACTTACTACATTAACAATTTAACGTCCAATATCAACATCAACAATCAATCACTTATCAACCAAACTGGATTATCATTGTATAAATAACAGGTAATAGTGTCAGATGTCACAGGTGAACTGATACAGGTAATAGCATATATAACAGTGTAATTAACTAACAGCAGCATATTTCAATTGTCTTTTCAATTGAAATCAAATTTAATAAATAAAAGAACATTAATCGTGAGTGATTGCTCACCTTTTGAGGCTAGAGGAAACAGAAGATGACACAGATACGCACAATGATACGGACACTGAAATTGAATGACGAATCGAAGCAAAGCAGCAACATCCCGAATTCAACGATCAAAGCCGATAAAAGAATGAGATGGAACAAATCAGAACGGGGTCGATGAAGGTAATTGGTATAAGTGAAGTTGTATTTATATACACATATATAACTATGTAAAATTATTAATGAAATCATATCCTTAATTCAAACACATGTTAATTTTAGACATAAATGTAATTCGAAATTATTGGTTTAAATAAAACCCATAAAACAAACATATTTACATAATTTTCAACACCACATATGCTAACCCATAATCTAAACTTTGAATTATATTTACTAATAGAATCCACAACTCATATATTATAGAATATGCCGTAACACCTACATGCACGCAACACATACAATGCTTCTTTTAAATCTAACATACTGCACATACATACAAACAAATATACCAGTTTAACTTTAACGCATATATAAAAAATTCTATATACAAAATTTCCATTCTAAAATAAACTTCATATTATTATATTCAAATTTCCACATCTGTATCTTATATAACAGAACCTATAATGTAACTATATACTATATAAATACAAACACTATCATACTTACAAATAGCACATGCAACAATAGTTTAAGTAATAGTGTTTGTAATACTTTTGTATATATATAGTTTATAACAAAATAATACGAACAAAACAGCACGTATACTATTATAATACTTATACATATACGAAATATAATTATATCTCTAAAACGCAACATATCTATACATACTAGTAAATGCGCATAAAACTTTTTTTTATATACATATTATAATTTATATATCCTTTATTTAAATAAATCCAAAACAGATTCATAACTATGCTCTCACTAAGTATATACTCACTTTAGTTCATAAATAAGCACACAGAACAAAAAAAAATACATCTGAACAGTTAAATATATATAAACAATGTGCAGACCAATATACGTACTATAACCCATAACTTTAAACGTGTATACCTTACTGCCTTTTAACATATAGCACATATATAAGCTTATATGTATTCAAACGATTAACTACTTCATAAGTAAATATAAAGATACTTTCACAAACATTATTATAAACTCTTAGGCATACAAACAGAAGCTATATAATGAATAAACTTGTATATATTTAAACATATGCCATGTAAACAAAGATTACAACCTATGATATATATGCAAAGTAGTTACAGTGGATGAAAATAGTTTTAATGAAGGGAGAAACCTGACATTCAAAGTTCGACCTGCCGAGATAAAGGTTTAAACATCTCCCAAAGTTCACTTGTACACGCAATCCTATACATACATGCCTATCTACATGCACAGCTAGCAAATGAAGGTGGAGCAAAACAACTAGTGGTGATTGATCGGGTAAAGGCGGAGAGCCTAGTGCGTTGGAGAAGTGAGGTGGTGGTGGAGGTTTAACCAACGGCCGAACAGGTCAGATCTGAGGTGGAGGGAGAAGCTGCGGAGATTCAATGGTGAAGGAGGTGAGGGCTTGTGATGTACAGAGGAGCGGCTGCTGCACTAAAGGCACGGCAGATGTAACGACCCGTAAAATTCATAGATTTAATTTGGTTAATTTTATAAGTTTTGTAATTTAATTTAGTAGAAACTTTAAATTTTAAAACAAATATTGAAATAAATAGTAAATTAAATTATATAAATTAAAACCTATTCATAGAAATTCAAATTTAATTCAAGTGAATTTAAGTAGTGAAAAGTTTTTACTTGTATATAAATTGAATATGAGAAATTAAGGAAAATATGAAATTGATTTAATGTAATAAACATTGTTAACAGTAAATGGAAAATGACAATAAGAACAATTGCAAGTTTTGTATTTAGGGGCGAAATAATATTGATAGGCAATAATTGTTGTAGAGAATAAATTATAAATGTTATAAATTGTATAATGGTAAAAACTATTGTTCGTTACTAATGCATTTAATTAATAGCGATTAAATGTAATTAAACATTGCCTTTTTGAAAGTTAAGAAAATAACTGAAAATTTTGAAGGTAAAATCAATAGAAAGGTTAACTATATGCATAAGATCGAAAGTTGAATAAAATTCTAATAAATGATAATAATGGAAAACGTAAACAATCAATGTAGGTAATTAGTAATTACAATGTGGTTGAAAGTAATAAACGTTTCTTGGTTGATAATTTATAACATAATGGAAAGAGTAAATGTACTCATTTGAATATTAATTGCAATTGGATAGGGATTTTAAGTAACAATGTTAATGCAAGGTAATTAATGCTAAATTTAAAGTAAATAATAATGAATAGTGATTAATTCAAAATTTGTAACATATATTATAAATTACCTGCTTATTTGTTAATGGAATTAGAAATTGTAATAAAATAAATGATTGTTACACTAATGGAAAATGAAATGATTAAATGTCGAGTAATTATAGGATCGTATTTATTATAAGCGTTATTTTAATAATTATGATTAATTGTGAAATTAATACGGGAAGATGTAAAATAATAACTAGGGAAGTAATACGTTATAAATTAAATATAACCTAAACTTAATTGTAAGTAAAAGGTTGAAATTGAATCTAATCCTTTTGGAAACTTATTAAAAATAAATTGGATTCAGTTTAAAATAAAGAGGTTAGTTGAAGAAGCCGAAATACATAATATAAAAGGGTAAATTAAGTTACGTTAAATTGGAACGGGTATTGATTTAAATAATTATAAATAAATAAGTAAATCAAGATGATGAAATTTATGAATTTTAGGATTTGAAATCATTATTGGTGAATTAATTTATTTAAATTTATAATAGTTGGACTTATTGCGAATAAATGAAATCAAATAAGTAATTATTACGTTAAATTAAGAATTAAGTTGGAACGAGATATTTATGTGATAATTTTAAATCCAATGGTAAACCCTTATATTTGAAATTAATGAATGGAATAAATATAGGTTAATTCAATTAAAAGGAAATTTTGGAAATTTATCTATAATTTTGAATTTAATGAAATTGAGAATTAATATTGAAATTTATAAATGAATCATCTAAGTTTACATTTTTAAATTGGTTTAAAATCAATGTAAATGTCTGAGGATTATTAAGTGTTAAAATTTCCAACACTAAAACTGAAGTATAAAAATTGGATTTATTCACTAATTCTTATTTATTTAATTAATATAAAAATAGCCATTTTTGTCACGGACTCGGATTTCGACGAAACCAGTCTCATCGGATCCGTAACAGTGAATTATTATAGGATTTCAAGTTTCGCAGTGATCGGACTTGTCGTTTGATCGTACGAACGCGAAACGCCTTGAAATCGATTTAATTGAAATCAATTTGAAATCAATTTGAAAATATTGATTTCAGCATAACTTCTTCATACGATGGAATTTGGACGTGAAACTTTTTCCATCGCGTTTAGAATAAGTTAAAATACCTATTTCGATATATGGGTTTACCCAATTTCGTTCCAGGGTCAGAACAGGCTTTTTGGGCCACGTTAGCGTTAGCACATTGTTTATCGGATCCATCTACTCTATTTCTAACCTACCTATATAAACCCAGTTATAAAACCTAGCCTCTATCTATTTTCATTTATTTGTGTGTTCATTTCCTCAGCTCCTTCTCTTCCCAATGCCTGCAAACCATAGATCTAAATTCAAATTTCAATTGTAACATCCCAGAATTTTGTTAAATTAGATATACGACTTATTTGAACTTTTAAATTTAAATTGTGAAATTTCAAGAAGAATAAAATATTGTTAATATTAATATTATAAAGTTATATGGAAGTAAATAAATGTTTGATAGTTTAAGTTTTTACATGAATGATAAATTAAATGTTGATTGTAAAACTTCAAATAGAAAATAAAATGAACAAGGTATGTACTAAGGAAGTAAGTATTTAAATAAGAAATGAAACAAAGCAACACTTATCAAAAGATCAAACAATACATTAGTATAGAACTTCCTTTCCAATAAAAGAAAAGAAAAACAAAAAAGTACTTTTAATAATCCAATGTAAACATACTTGCTGTAGGTATACAAAACAATGTTGTAAGTGGTCAAGACATAAGACATAAGATTGTAAATTAAAATATAAACCAGGTAGCAAAGCTTGTGCAAGAAGATTTAACATAGATAAAAATCTTCAAAAACAAACAAAATTGTACTTATAAACAAAATGAATCAACAGCATGTTTATGTAAGAAAGGGAGGGAACAAAGGCATTTAATGCCATCTATTCAAACACAAATAAAATCTTACTTAGCACAAAAATAAATCATATCAGCCGAAATATTTTTCTTGGTCAATAAAGCAAACCAAGATAATTTGATTAAAACAAGACTTTGTCCCAGTTAGTATTTTCCCTACCCTGTACAAACCTTTTATATATATCTTCACACACCCCTATATACATTAAGTTATTCAAAAGCAAAGCACCGCAGAACAAAGGAAAAAAAAAAGAAAAAAAACAGGAAAGAAAAAAATTCAACTGCAGTTCAAAGAAAAAAATCGTTATAGCTTCTGTTTCAAACAATTGTCATGTGAGTAAACAAAGTTTTTGTTTTAAAGTTTAAGTCAATTATAACGTTATGATTCTTTAACCAATATAGTTAGATATGGTTTCAAGTTGAATATGAATCTGCATATGCTATTGTTGCTCTGGAAAATTTGGATATGGCTGTCTTCAATGTTTTTCCAAGTTTCTGAACATATAAAAGTAAAGAAATTGTAAAGTTTTCTTTATATAAATGTTTGAATCCTGAATATTTAAAGCTAATGTAAGTTGTTACCTAAATCAAGGCCTGCAATTTTTGCTTTGCAGTTTCACAGTATGTTATAATACTGTATGCATGCCTGGGTAAATGTTGAGAATCTTAACCTATGAATAAGCTAATTATGTGCCTGGGATATAAAATTGTTTTAGTTTGCATATGCATAGGTAGTTCTTCTCTGTGCACAGACATTTGGAAATATAAATGCCTGTTCAAGTCAGAAATCACTTCTGTCTTTGTTTTCAGAGTATCACACTTATTCAAAACCCCATCTTTAATTATGTGATCATTTTTAGACTTCGATCTCAAGATAAAACTTGCGTATTTAAGAATGAACTATGAAAGAAAAATAAAAAAAATTCATAAGGATATGTTACACAGTTGAAAAACAATGTTTTTACAGTAATATGCCATATTTTTGATCAAACTCGAATATCATGAAATGCTAATTCAAGTTTATAACTTGAATCTTCATTGCAAATTATGATTTTTAAGACGAAATTGGCAATTTTTAGTTGCCTATGTCGTGCGTAGTTCATTGTTGAACGAAAATAGTGTTTTGATCGATTTCTGATCATCTAACAATTTTTAGATGCTAGAAATTGGTGGGAAGCTGGGTTGAACACTCACGATTCCAGGAAAAATTTTGGAAAATTTTTCTAATGTATGAACGAGGAGAACGAATCGAGACTAGGGTTTAAACCCACATTTGAACGGTGTTGATAAATCAAATAGCTGCCACGTCGACATAGCACCGGAGCTGATCGCACCGGTGGCGATCGAGGCAGTGGAGATAGGCGGAGCTCCGGTCAAGTTGCCATGGCCTATGACGGTTAGAGGAGGAGGGCGTGGGCGCATTTCCTGGCGACGTGTTTTTTGGGTTTGTTGGTCGAAACGTCTCGAATTTGCCTTTGAGTTTAATTCGAGACTCTGGGTGCTCGTACGGTTTTGGGAGGTGGAGAGCAACGTGTGGGAGGCCGCAGCACCGTCCCACGTCGATGAAGTTGGCCGTGCACGTATACGTGCAGGGGTTGTGTCAGTGGTGAAGTCTGGGAAAGGGGAGCTGAGTGAGTCGAAGTCATTCTCGGGGATGTGAGGTAAAAACTCGAAGAAGAACTTGAGTTTGTCCCGTGTTGTAGCGTGGTTGTTTTGGGGACTTAAGAAAATTTTGAAATTTTTTGAATGAATATAGTACTCGGGTAAATTTTTGGTAAAACCCGAAGCCAATGCCCAGTTTTCTCGGGGATGACCCGAAGAACCCCTCGGGTTGTACCTGCAGGCAGCAACTTTCCAGTTTGCAATTTAGGTTTTAAATGATTTTTCTGATCTATTCTTCATAAGTGATGATAGTTGGTTAAGACAGTGTAAAGTGTTTATTTTACTTAACAGTATATTTAAGAAATATATTCAAATTTGTTAACTTAAAACAAATACATTATGATAGTTAAGTAATGATTAAATAATTAATAATTAATTGCTTTGAAATTGAAGGTCGATTATTGTAAAGAAAAAAATCAGCAAATAAAAGTAATTAATCATTAAGAATAAACAAATTAAGATTGTTAATTAGCGATTAAGTGATTAATAAAGCCAATGTAAAGTTTAACAAATTTTTAATTAAGTGAAATTTTAAACATTGATTTAAACTAATCAATAAAGATGATTATTTGGCTAATCTATTAAATCATATTCACTTTGGTTTGTAAATAATTAACCATTGCTATGCACTATATTGATTTCTGTTGTGATTGTGGTACTGTATGTTGCACTATGACTGTGATTTGTTCTGTAGTGATGTGTAAACCCTGTTTGCCGTAAAACGGAAATTTAAATTTCGATGCGACAGGGAGTCGGATTTCAGTTTGTTATCCGAAACCCACATCGAATTCTGAATGTGAATCTTTGTGATGGATATATTCACGTGTTTTAGATTTAACCGCTCACTATTCGGTTTAGCCGGGAAAGGACCTTCGTGTCATATAACCCATTCCGAATAGTGATACGTCGAAATGGATAGCATTTGAAGACCGGTGGTGAAGACCGGGTGTCTTCGAAAACGATAGGATAACCTATCGATTGTCTCTGCACTGAGTTGCTCCGGTATAGAGATTTCCTAAGTGATGGGAAGTCCGATCGGGATTGTGGATACCCGGATTTGCAAGGGCTTCTTCCTTTATTGGACGAAGTGCCTTCGGTTCTGTTCGAGCCCGGAACAGACTTGTATGGTCGTGTTTCTGACACTACACTTTGAGATATAATGCCGATTTCTTTCAAATACATATCTGTTGGTGGCGGAGAATTTATTCTCTTAGCTTAACACCCTTCTCTGAGACGTACGAGCTCAGAGGTTATGTAATTGAAGGTTATCAGCGATATATTCCCAAACTGGTAGTGTGACATGCCAAGTGCTGCTGTGTGTTGATGATCATTAGTTGACCATTTGTGATCAAAGCAAAGCTTTCGTGTAAAGCATAGCTTTGTGGACGAGACCTCATGGAACCTCACAACCCGGAAATGGTCGAAACAGGAAAGATGCGGCAAGGTTATGAGGGTCGCGCCCTTTAGGGTATGTCATTTCCTTCTGGAAAAAGGTAATGTCATGGTATGGAGCCCAGACATTTACCTGTGTGGTAGCTCCAATCTCAATTACTGTGTGGTTGTTGCTTTGTGACAGAGGGCCCTCGGATAAAGGTCCCAAAGGACCGGGGAGTGGCATACTCGAGTAGTAGTTACCTAGTTACAGAGGTAACCCGGCCTTGTGTTGGCAGAGAGCCGGGTAGGTTCTCGGGACGTCCCGCCAGAGGCGATCCCATGTGGCAGTAGGAAGTTCCTTAGCCTGACCATTTGTTGGGAATCCAAAAAAAAAACAATACGATCCCTGTACGGTTTTAGTTGTATAACCTGCCATGCAGCGTGACGGTAACCTTCCACAAAACATGGTAGCTATAGTAGGCATACGATAATGGTCGTATGCTGGCTAAGATTAATATTCTATTTTCGAAATGCTTCCTACACTATGCACTAGTAATAATATAAAACAAGAATTTTCTCGTATCAAGCATATTTGACTATCATAAGAAGAAATCTCCTCCAATTCTGCGATTGCATTGTGTGTGTGGCGGAGGTCTTATGGTAGTTTCATTTTCCAAAAGCATAACGAATTTCTTTATAAGTCTAATTTATTTAAAAGCAACTATTTTTGTTTACTCATACCAGTCCCATGACTGACCCGGAGTTTATTGTTTCTTTCCTAAACTCTGGGTGCCCATAATTTCTACACGGGCAGCCTAGTAGCAGGTTTCCATATTTTGGAGTTAGCAGTATTTTGGAGCTTTTGCTTTGGAGAAATTCTAGAAGCTTTTTGGATCTCAGGTAGTTAGTGTTTTGGGAGATTGTCATCATTTCATTGAAGACTTTTGGATATATGATCATCGATGTATCAT
The DNA here is from genome assembly GCA_030765085.1 of Allium cepa. Taxonomy (NCBI): domain Eukaryota; kingdom Viridiplantae; phylum Streptophyta; class Magnoliopsida; order Asparagales; family Amaryllidaceae; genus Allium; species Allium cepa. The sequence goes on from CM060942.1 coordinate 15,576,501, forward strand.
TATGATGTTATGTGGAGTTGTGGTGTATGTATTTGCACTCTGATGTAATGTTGGATATTATGATGATGTACCTGTGATGTATGCATGATATTCATTTTGTTCCACTGTTTTATATTCATTTGATGTTTGTTATAAGCTCCGGCGATACGAATTTGATGTCATTTATCGGATATCGAGTTCGGGTCGTCACAAGTGGTATCAGAGCTGAAGGTTGAGTAAGAACTTTAACTACGGAGTATAACAACATCAGATGGCTCATTAGAGATAGGGTGAAGTATACCCCAAAATGAGTATAACCAAGACTGAGACTCTAAATTTATAGTCTATTTCTTTTTACTGCTGATATTCCTTAAAATATTTCGTCTGTATATCTAAATCAATTTTCTTACTAATTTTAGATAGTAAGAATGAGCGGGCGCAGAGGAAGAGTTAGGGGTCAAGGAAGTGCCACAGCACCAAATCAAATTCCCCCAACACCAGTAACAGCAGTACCTATTCAGCATCAGCCGGACTTGGCTGATTTATATAAGAAATTTGCAAAGCTTGGTGGTAAGCCGTTTACCGGCAAAGAGTCAATTGTGGAGGCTCAAGCATGGATCAGATCATGCGAGAAAATCTTTAGAGGGCTGAAATTGCAAGATGATCAGAAACGACTTATAGCTTCTTGGCAACTTCAGGATGAAGCCTCAGCTTGGTGGGAGACAATCACGGTACATAGGTCAGAAGATGAGTTTTCTTGGGAGAAATTCAAAGATGTGTTTGAAAAGCGATATTTGCCATCAGCTGGACTTTCTCGGATGTACCAGGAATTTATGGACCTGAAGCAGGGAAGTTTATCATTCGAGGAATATCTGAATAAATTTAATGAGTTATCTCGTTTTGGCCCCGAATTGGTGAATACGCCTTTGAAGAAGAATGAACGATTCATTCGCGGAATGAATAAGAAGTTCCACGAAAGAATGACGGCTCATGTTAAGGAGTCTTTTTCAGATTTAGTTGATATGGGGTATCGATATGCCACACTCGATATGCAAGAAGCCCCGGCAGAAAAGGGAAATTCGGGCAATCCAAATTGGAAGAAATGAAAATTTGGAGGCAAGAAACCATGGCAAAGCAAGGATAAAAAGAAGAGCACTCAGGGTAGTACAGCTGAGAATGTCACTTGTTACAATTGCTTGGAAAAAGGCCACTATTCAAATAGCTGCAAGAAGCCAAAGAGAGACAAATCTGCTCAAGCAAATCCTAGAAAGTGCTATTACTGTCAGAAAGTGGGGCATGAAGTTAAGGATTGTCCAACCATGAAGCAAGCTCAAACAGCAAAAGTGTATGCCGTCAAAGACCAACCCACATCTTCCAAGGCAGAGAAAGGAAAGCGAGTTCTGGAAGGTAATCTTACCATTTATGATAACATTGTTAGAGTCCTATTTGACACGGGTGCTACACATAGTTTTATCTCTCAGCAAGCTATTAAGAAATTAAATCTTGAACCCGATTTTGTGGATGAGCCCATATGCGTAAAGAATCCAGTTGGAGGTCCCGCGAACCTTTGTCTTCGTTGTAGGGATGTTCCTATCTCATACTCTTGTTATCAATTTCCTACTGGTCTCTTCGTTCTTGATTTTAACGAATTTGAAGTCCTACTCGGAATGGATTGGCTAGTGAAGTACGAAGCCGTATTGGATTGCACCAATCGATTGATTTCTATTAAAACCGAATTTGGAGATTTCATCGAAATTGCTTGTGAGGACCCTAGTCCGAAAAGAGAAGGATTGATGTATAATTTGGGTTATCCCGAACCCAGTTTGGAGTCCATTCCAATAGTTAAAGATTTTCCGGACGTGTTCGGAGAAGTGAAATCTCTACCTCCACATCGAGAAATAGAATTCAGAATCGACCTTGTACCTAATGCTCGTCCTGTAGTTCATGCAAGTCGCAGGATGGCGCCCAGGGAAAGGGTTGAATTAGTCGAGCAGACCAGGGATCTACAAGAAAAAGGATTGATTCGACCCAGTGTTTCTGAATGGGGCTCAGCCGTTGTGTTCGTCGCCAAATCAGATGGATCTTTGAGATTGTGTGTAGATTACCGCGATCTCAATAAGCAGACTCTCAAGAATAAATTTCCACTACCTAGAATTGATGATCTATTTGATCAATTATGCGGCGCTCGTTTCTTTTCGAAAATGGATCTAGCCCAGGGATTCCATCAACTGCGAATCGCCGAAGATTGTGTGCATTTAACTGCTTTCAGGGGTCCCAATATGTTCTACGAATGGTTAGTCATGCCATTTGGGCTAACCAATGCTCCAGCATACTTCGTAGATCTTATGACTCGGGTGTTTCGGGAGGTTTTGAATAAATTTGTGCTCGTATTTATTGATGATATCTTGATTTATTCCAAGACAGAAGAAGAGCATGCCGAACACCTTAGAATTGTTTTGGAAATATTACGGAGAAATATTCTATATGCAAAATTTTCCAAATGCCACTTTTGGGTCAGAGAAGTCAAATTTCTCGGCCATATTGTTAATGAAGAAGGGATTTCGGTTGATCCTAGCAAAATTTCGGCCATTCTTGATTGGAAAAAGCCCACTACACCAAAGGAAGTTCGAAGCTTTTTGTGTTTAGCAGGCTATTACCGGAAATTCGTTCAAGACTTTTCGAAGATAGCTAGTCCTTTAACGAAGCTAACAATGAAAGATGTAAAATTCAATTGGACTTCGAAATGTGATGAAGCTTTTCAGGAGTTGAAGAAGAGATTAACTACTGCTCCTGTCCTCGCTATTATCGATGGGAACCAAGGTTTATCTGTTTATATTGATGCTTGCGGTGATGGGTTGGGTGCAGTATTAATGCAGAATGGGAAGGTGATTGCCTACGCGAGTAGACAATTACGTCCTCATGAAAGAAATTACCCCACCCATGATTTGGAACTCTTAGCTGTTATCTTCGCTTTAAAGATATGGCGACATTATCTTCTGGGTAAGAATCTTTTCAGCTTTCTTAGTAATTTACGAAATTAACTTAACTTAAACAATATACTTAATGAACTTTTTTTTTTCTAGGTGAAAAATTTGAATTATTCACCGACCATAAATCCTTGAAATATCTCTTTACCCAGAAGGATCTGAATCTGCGACAACAACGCTGGTTGGAATTTCTGGCATCTTATGACTTGGATATTCAGTATACGCCAGGAAAAGCCAATGTAGTTGCCGATGCTTTAAGTAGGAGACATGCTGTTCTTGCATATCTTGCTATCGCTCCTACTCTCCTTGAAAATATTGCCACAAGCCAAACTGGAGACAAGTTTCTTCGAGAAATGCGGAGAAGAATAGGTCGTGGTAAAGATACTAGTTTTGAGATGGATAATAGAGGAGTTATAAGATTGAAAGGCAGAATTTGTGTTCCAGACCTTCCTGATCTAAAACGTGAAGTTTTAGATGAATGCCACAAGTCCAAACTTTGCATCCATCCCGGAGTCAACAAAATGTATAGAGATATCAAAAGAACTTTCTGGTGGAAGACGATGAAGAGAGATATCTCTATTTATGTGAGTCGCTGTGCTACTTGTCAGCAAATCAAAAGCGATCAAAAGAAAGTGGCGGGATTACTTCAGCCTTTAGAGGTACCCAAGTGGAAATGGGACCAAGTATCGATGGATTTCATCGATGGTTTGCCTCGTACTCGAAAGGGCAATGAAGCAATTTGGGTTATTGTAGACCGTTTGACTAAGACTGCCCACTTTTTGCCAGTGAAAGCTACCCGCACGGCTGCAAGTCTAGCTAATTTATATATAAAAGAAATTGTTCGTCTCCATGGTATTCCTAGCAGCATAGTGAGTGATCGTGATCCGATCTTCACTAGTAGATTCTGGGAGGCATTCCAAGCCGCTTTGGGGACCAAATTGAATCTCAGCACTGCTTATCACCCACAATCTGATGGGCAGACAGAAAGGGTTAATCGAATTTTAGAAGACCTATTGCGCGCTTGTATTCTTGACTTTGGTGGATCTTGGGAGGACTATTTGCATCTAGTCGAATTCTCTTATAACAACAGCTATCAGGCTAGTATCGAAATGGCTCCTTTTGAAGCTCTATATGGTCGTCTGTGTCGATCACCTGCATGTTGGATCGAATCAGGTGATAGACTTGTTCTTGGACCAGATATGATTAAGAAAGCCACTGAAAAGGTTGATTTTATCCGGAAGAAGTTATTGACTGCTCAGAGCCGTCAAAAGAGCTACTATGACCGCCGAAGAAGAGATTTGGAATTTCAAGTTGGAGATTCTGTATTTCTGAAAGTGTCTCCAATGCGGGGTGTATTGAGATTCGGGAAAACTAGAAAGCTAGCACCGCGTTATATTGGTCCTTTTCCTATTCTGGAAAGGATCGGTCCTCTAGCATATCGAGTGCAGTTGCCCAGCTGGTTGTCTGGTGTGCATAATGTGTTCCATGTTTCTAGTCTTCGGAAGTATGTGCACGACCCAGATGATATTATTGAAGAAGCTGCTCAGCAGGACCTTGAAATCACTCCCAACTTGGCTGTAAGAAGGGAACCAATAAAGATTATTGATCGTGATGAAAAGCGATTGCGAAACAAAGTTGTAAAATTGGTCAAAGTTCAATGGAGTGGCGATCCAAAGGACTGTACTTGGGAAACTGAAGACAACATGAAGAAATCATATCCCAAATGCAGAGTAGACATCTCGGCTTAAACTGTAAGTCATTTCTTTATTTTTTCTGAATTCGTATATTCTTTGTTTACTTTTCTCTCTCTTTCAATTTCGAGGACGAAATTTTCTTAAGGAGGGGATATTGTAACATCCCAGAATTTTGTTAAATTAGATATACGACTTATTTGAACTTTTAAATTTAAATTGTGAAATTTCAAGAAGAATAAAATATTGTTAATATTAATATTATAAAGTTATATGGAAGTAAATAAATGTTTGATAGTTTAAGTTTTTACATGAATGATAAATTAAATGTTGATTGTAAAACTTCAAATAGAAAATAAAATGAACAAGGTATGTACTAAGGAAGTAAGTATTTAAATAAGAAATGAAACAAAGCAACACTTATCAAAAGATCAAACAATACATTAGTATAGAACTTCCTTTCCAATAAAAGAAAAGAAAAACAAAAAAGTACTTTTAATAATCCAATGTAAACATACTTGCTGTAGGTATACAAAACAATGTTGTAAGTGGTCAAGACATAAGACATAAGATTGTAAATTAAAATATAAACCAGGTAGCAAAGCTTGTGCAAGAAGATTTAACATAGATAAAAATCTTCAAAAACAAACAAAATTGTACTTATAAACAAAATGAATCAACAGCATGTTTATGTAAGAAAGGGAGGGAACAAAGGCATTTAATGCCATCTATTCAAACACAAATAAAATCTTACTTAGCACACAAATAAATCATATCAGCCGAAATATTTTTCTTGGTCAATAAAGCAAACCAAGATAATTTGATTAAAACAAGACTTTGTCCCAGTTAGTATTTTCCCTACCCTGTACAAACCTTTTATATATATCTTCACACACCCCTATATACATTAAGTTATTCAAAAGCAAAGCACCGCAGAACAAAGGAAAAAAAAAGAAAAAAAACAGGAAAGAAAAAAATTCAACTGCAGTTCAAAGAAAAAAAATCGTTATAGCTTCTGTTTCAAACAATTGTCATGTGAGTAAACAAAGTTTTTGTTTTAAAGTTTAAGTCAATTATAACGTTATGATTCTTTAACCAATATAGTTAGATATGGTTTCAAGTTGAATATGAATCTGCATATGCTATTGTTGCTCTGGAAAATTTGGATATGGCTGTCTTCAATGTTTTTCCAAGTTTCTGAACATATAAAAGTAAAGAAATTGTAAAGTTTTCTTTATATAAATGTTTGAATCCTGAATATTTAAAGCTAATGTAAGTTGTTACCTAAATCAAGGCCTGCAATTTTTGCTTTGCAGTTTCACAGTATGTTATAATACTGTATGCATGCCTGGGTAAATGTTGAGAATCTTAACCTATGAATAAGCTAATTATGTGCCTGGGATATAAAATTGTTTTAGTTTGCATATGCATAGGTAGTTCTTCTCTGTGCACAGACATTTGGAAATATAAATGCCTGTTCAAGTCAGAAATCACTTCTGTCTTTGTTTTCAGAGTATCACACTTATTCAAAACCCCATCTTTAATTATGTGATCATTTTTAGACTTCGATCTCAAGATAAAACTTGCGTATTTAAGAATGAACTATGAAAGAAAAATAAAAAAAATTCATAAGGATATGTTACACAGTTGAAAAACAATGTTTTTACAGTAATATGCCATATTTTTGATCAAACTCGAATATCATGAAATGCTAATTCAAGTTTATAACTTGAATCTTCATTGCAAATTATGATTTTTAAGACGAAATTGGCAATTTTTAGTTGCCTATGTCGTGCGTAGTTCATTGTTGAACGAAAATAGTGTTTTGATCGATTTCTGATCATCTAACAATTTTTAGATGCTAGAAATTGGTGGGAAGCTGGGTTGAACACTCACGATTCCAGGAAAAATTTTGGAAAATTTTTCTAATGTATGAACGAGGAGAACGAATCGAGACTAGGGTTTAAACCCACATTTGAACGGTGTTGATAAATCAAATAGCTGCCACGTCGACATAGCACCGGAGCTGATCGCACCGGTGGCGATCGAGGCAGTGGAGATAGGCGGAGCTCCGGTCAAGTTGCCATGGCCTATGACGGTCAGAGGAGGAGGGCGTGGGCTCATTTCCTGGTGACGTGTTTTTTGGGTTTGTTGGTCGAAACGTCTCGAATTTGCCTTTGAGTTTAATTCGAGACTCTGGGTGCTCGTACGGTTTTGGGAGGTGGAGAGGAACGTGTGGGAGGCCGCAGCACCGTCCCACGTCGATGAAGTTGGCCGTGCACGTATACGTGCAGGGGTTGTGTCAGTGGTGAAGTCTGGGAAAGGGGAGCTGAGTGAGTCGAAGTCATTCTCGGGGATGTGAGGTAAAAACTCGAAGAAGAACTTGAGTTTGTCCCGTGTTGTAGCGTGGTTGTTTTGGGGACTTAAGAAAATTTTGAAAATTTTTGAATGAATATAGTACTCGGGTAAGTTTTTGCTAAAACCCGAAGCCAATGCCCAGTTTTCTCGGGGATGACCCGAAGAACCCCTCGGGTTGTACCTGCAGGCAGCAACTTTCCAGTTTGCAATTTAGGTTTTAAATGATTTTTCTGATCTATTCTTCATAAATGATGATAGTTGGTTAAGACAGTGTAAAGTGTTTATTTTACTTAACAGTATATTTAAGAAATATATTCAAATTTGTTAACTTAAAACAAATACATTATGATAGTTAAGTAATGATTAAATAATTAATAATTAATTGCTTTGAAATTGAAGGTCGATTATTGTAAAGAAAAAAATCAGCAAATAAAAGTAATTAATCATTAAGAATAAACAAATTAAGATTGTTAATTAGAGATTAAGTGATTAATAAAGCCAATGTAAAGTTTAACAAATTTTTAATTAAGTGAAATTTTAAACATTGATTTAAACTAATCAATAAAGATGATTATTTGGCTAATCTATTAAATCATATTCACTTTGGTTTGTAAATAATTAACCATTGCTATGCACTATATTGATTTCTGTTGTGATTGTGGTACTGTATGTTGCACTATGACTGTGATTTGTTCTGTAGTGATGTGTAAACCCTGTTTGCCGTAAAACGGAAATTTAAATTTCGATGCGATAGGGAGTCGGATTTCAGTTTGTTATCCGAAACCCACATCGAATTCTGAATGTGAATCTTTGTGATGGATATATTCACGTGTTTTAGAATTAACCGCTCACTATTCGGTTTAGCCGGGAAAGGACCTTCGTGTCATATAACCCATTCCGAATAGTGATACGTCGAAATGGATAGCATTTGAAGACCGGTGGTGAAGACCGGGTGTCTTCGAAAACGATAGGATAACCTATCGATTGTCTCTGCACTGAGTTGCTCCGGTATAGAGATTTCCTAAGTGATGGGAAGTCCGATCGGGATTGTGGATACCCGGATTTGCAAGGGCTTCTTCCTTTATTGGACGAAGTGCCTTCGGTTCTGTTCGAGCCCGGAACAGACTTGTATGGTCGTGTGTCTGACACTACACTTTGAGATATAATGCCGATTTCTTTCAAATACATATCTGTTGGTGGCGGAGAATTTATTCTCTTAGCTTAACACCCTTCTCTGAGACGTACGAGCTCAGAGGTTATGTAATTGAAGGTTATCAGCGATATATTCCCAAACTGGTAGTGTGACATGCCAAGTGCTGCTGTGTGTTGATGATCATTAGTTGATCATTTGTGATCAAAGCAAAGCTTTCGTGTAAAGCATAGCTTTGTGGACGAGACCTCATGGAACCTCACAACCCGGAAATGGTCGAAACAGGAAAGATGCGACAAGGTTATGAGGGTCGCGCCCTTTAGGGTATGTCATTTCCTTCTGGAAAAAGGTAATGTCATGGTATGGAGCCCAGACATTTACCTGTGTGGTAGCTCCAATCTCAATTACTGTGTGGTTGTTGCTTTGTGACAGAGGGCCCTCGGATAAAGGTCCCAAAGGACCGGGGAGTGGCATACTCGAGTAGTAGTTACCTAGTTACAGAGGTGACCCGGCCTTGTGTTGGCAGAGAGCCGGGTAGGTTCTCGGGACGTCCCGCCAGAGGCGATCCCATGTGGCAGTAGGAAGTTCCTTAGCCTGACCATTTGTTGGGAATCCAAAAAAAAAAACAAACGATCCCTGTACGGTTTTAGTTGTATAACCTGCCATGCAGCGTGACGGTAACCTGCCCCAAAACATGGTAGCTATAGTAGGCATACGATAATGGTCGTATGCTGGCTAAGATTAATATTCTATTTTCGAAATGCTTCCTACACTATGCACTAGTAATAATATAAAACAAGAATTTTCTCATATCAAGCATATTTGACTATCATAAGAAGAAATCTCCTCCAATTCTGCGATTGCATTGTGTGTGTGGCGGAGGTCTTATGGTAGTTTCATTTTCCAAAAGCATAACGAATTTTCTTTATAAGTCTAATTTATTTAAAAGCAACTATTTTTGTTTACTCATACCAGTCCCATGATTGACCCGGAGTTTATTGTTTCTTTCCTAAACTCTGGGTGCCCATAATTTCTACACGGGCAGCCTAGTAGCAGGTTTCCATATTTTGGAGTTAGCAGTATTTTGGAGCTTTTGCTTTGGAGAAATTCTAGAAGCTTTTTGGATCTCAGGTAGTTAGTGTTTTGGGAGATTGTCATCATTTCATTGAAGACTTTTGGATATATGATCATCGATGTATCATTATGATGTTATGTGGAGTTGTGGTGTATGTATTTGCACTCTGATGTAATGTTGGATATTATGATGATGTACCTGTGATGTATGCATGATATTCATTTTGTTCCGCTGTTTTATATTCATTTGATGTTTGTTATAAGCTCCGGCGATATGAATTTGATGTCATTTATCGGATATCGAGTTCGGATCGTCACATCAATCCAAATCAAAAGCTAAAATTTCGAAGTCCTCAGAAAAATCTCAAAAAAATATATGTTGATATTCTCGACGAGCGAAATTCAATGGTGTAATTTGTTTCTCGATTTGGTCTGTGGTTTGACCAGAAATTAGGGTTTTCTCCCGGTCGTTCATTTGTAATCAGTGAAACTCAACGGTAGATCGTCGTCCTGGGTTCTATCGGGTTGTAGAAGGTTGAAGGGGGAGTCGAGCACGTTATGGATCTGATGACCGTTCGTTCTCAGGTGGCCATGGTTGGTCGAAAATTGGTTATTAAGGAGGCGACAACGCGTGGAGGTTGGAGGTGACGTGGTTCACCGCGTCTTGGAGGTAGGTGCGCTGGGAAGTGGGGATCGTTGGGATGTGCTCTGATCAGGTCGAAGGCTCAAGGGTTGGTCGGCGTTTGGGAGGAAACAACGGCGGCTGGGAAGTTATGCACGTAACTTAGGGTTTGGTATGGGAAGCGACATGCTGACATGTCGATGAAGATGGGTATTGTTTATTTTTCTTTTATTTTTATTTAATTTAATTTCAACACGCTATAATCTAAATAACTTTCACATACGAGCTCAGTTTCACGCGAGATTTTTTTGTTAGGATCGTAATTAAATTCCAGATCTTTTGACGCGGGTTCGGATAGATTTGGAGACCGTCGAATTTTTGGATTTAAATCGGATTTAAATTCGATTTAAATTCAAAAGGTGAGTGTTTAAACCCACTCCCAACTTCTAAATTTCTTATGTTTGTTAAATTGATTGAAGATATGAGTAGAAGTTTATTTATGACTGTTTGGCATGTTTTATTCATTGTCTCAGTTAAATCACATTTATTTAATTTAACTGTTAATTAATTTTATTATTGCATATAAATTGACAGTTAAATTTATTTATTTTTGCATACAAACTTCCAATTAAACAGTTATTAATTTATTAGTGAATATAAACTGTTCGTTGATACCTGTTATATTTTATATGCTATTTATTGATGTTTGTTCAAATTGGATGATGATTGTAATAAATGGTTGATGAATGATGTTGGTGAATGGATGATGTGTTCTATATTATGCATTTCATTTCATTCGGGATTGCGGTTTGAAATGATATACAACCGCATTTTATTTTTAAATTGCGGATTGAAATGATAAATATCCGTATCACTTGACATAGGATAGAAAATTTTATACAGGCACCGCGGTTTATATATATAAAAAAAATTATTTTTGAAATGATTTCTATGGTTTGGATAGGATTCGGTTTGATAAATATTTTTTTTTGATATTATATAAATATTATTTTATATATACCTATATGGTTAAATTTTTGAATTTATGTTATGTATAAGTTTGTTAAATAAAAACAAATAAGTTGAATAATGGAGTTTGATTATTTATATTATATGGTTAAATACGTGTGAAGATATTGTGTGTGTGTATATATATATATATTGATGGTTTAAATCAATTAAGACTGAAAGGTGAATTAGAATTTAATTGGAATTGAGCATTTAAGAATTAAACTCTATAAGTTGATGTAGAACCTTATTAAGCTTGAAAATTTTAAAGGTATGATATTTATAACTGGAATTTTTTTCAAGATAAATTAAATGAATATTTCTAGTATAAATAAAGTGAAGGAAATATTTAATTATTAGAAATTTGAGTTTTATTTATGGATTTATTTTGTGAATGTTTCAAACTAAATAATAGGACCATAAATTGTTAAATAGGATTTTGAACCTTAGTTTGAAAAATTTAAATACCCGAAGTTTGAATATATTGAAATCGAAGTGTTTATTTGAAACTAAAAGTGAATCTAAATTTAATGGGTTTAGACCTAAAATTTAAATGAATAAAATTGTGAAGTCGCGAAAACTATTTTATGAAGTAATTTTAAATTCAAACTATTTTATTCTATATATTGTTTGAATATCCAAACCATTCAAGTTTTTGAAGTCATGGGTTCAAAGCTATGAATTTCGAAGTATTATATTGAAAGTTATAATTCAAATGTTTGGTTTGCAGAAATTATAAATTTTAAAGCAGTATGATTTTGGAAAAGAAATATATTTGAAATAAAAAATTATATTATTGATTTGGGTTTTATGTAAATAATATCAAAATGAGTTGTTTTGGATATTGAAATGATATCGTATTTATGGGTTTTGAAATGGATAATTATTTTCTGGTTTTAAAGTATAAACTATTTTAAAGACCGCGGTGTTATAATAATGTTTGGTTGTTAAAGAGACCGGGATCAGAAGTTGTGATACCTCCGCCAACTTCGAAAACCACTTTAACAACCGTGTACGTGGTGGAGATTCCAAAATGAAGTAGGTTGGTGGCGGCGTTTCCTGTAAGGTAAATACATGGACCCGACTCCCGTGAGTTGGCATAAGGTGGCTAAAACAGGAGCGATTCTCGGGACAAGGGGGTTAGCGCCCTATATCGGACACTCCTCTTCGATACTATACTCTGACTTTGGATTGATTCGGTGGCCACTTTTACTTTTGATTTTAGGGGGAGTTTGTTCGTGGTGGGCGGTAGCTGCGGCTATGCGTTACCACCAGCCCGGATAGCAATTGGTATATCTACCCTGGCATTGCCTAGTTGTGCCGTGTCACCTACCCTAGCGCGCCTTATATGATTTTGGTTTTGTACCATACCTATGGAGTGCCCTCTGACAACGCCTATTACGAGGGAGATTACGGTACTATATAGACTATGGGAATATATTATGTGTTAAGGGGAATATTGGGTCGCTCCTTAACGCTATTAAAAAGTAAGTTTATTTTACAATTAGATACTATTATAATAGCGAAATATACTACATAGTAAATAGTTTAGCGGATCCTTAGGAGATGAAAATCCCGAGCATCTCTTAAGTTATTGCACTCATATTTACTCCTGTTAATTTAACTTACATAAGATCTTTTAGTTCTGACTCGAGTGTTTTGTCTTTTCAATTCGCTCGGGTCAGTCCGAGCGTTTCAGGATTTGAAGACTTTATTTCCGGAGAAAGAAGACGAAGATTTTATTATTATTATATATTATATAGTTCCACTACACTGTATTCCGCTGCATTGAGATTTATTAGTATGTGAACTCTGATATTTATTGTATAAAGAAGAATCAAATGTTTTGTAAACAGTTTCATGAACTGTATATTTATTATTATATTTTATCCTTCCGCTGTGTGATTCTGTTTAGGTTTTTTCTTTCTTTCTTCTCTGTTTTCTTATTTACCCCATAACAATCCGCCCTTTCGTATGGTTTGAATTGGCATGTGTGTCTGTTTAAATCGTGCGAACAGGCGGGATGTTACAGTTGGTATCAGAGCTTTGGTTTAGCGATAAACCTTAGCTTTGTGGGGTTTGACTCTTATCTAATAGGGTAATAAATACCCTATGGGAGTCGCTGAGTGTATATATATGAGAGAGCATATTTGTTAGTGTTATAAAAAGGTTTTAATATTATGTTAATCTATTCCGTTTTGTATTTATAAATTTTGGTTGATGCATGAGACGCTATGACATCAATAGGGATTTCTAAACACTTAATAGGACAGACCGACATATTATCTGTTTTAATGTAGGTGAATGAAATAATTTTGCCTATTATATTTTCTATATATAAAATAAATTTTTTCTAATGATATCTATATTTGGCTGCCATAGATTGGCTGTTAGGTAATAAAGTGTATAAATAATAGGTAAAATAAGATTGAAAATAAAATCAATGAAATTTGGAAATTTTAGAACTTAAGTTCCGGGGTTTTGAAATTTTTCGGATAATTTTTGGAATATAATAATATTGTTTATAAGTATTTTATGATATAAATATTTTAATATAATTCGGAAGAATTGTTTTAAATGAAGATTTTGGAGAAAATAAGTTTCGTACTTTCCTCTCTGTCGTTGGAAAATTATTTCGGTGATGGCGGCCGCATCATCGACTTTCATTTTCGAGTTTCCAAGGGGGAAGGCCATTGTAGTAATTTTACTACAGATTCATTTTTGAAGGAAAAAAATATATATTTTGAATTGTTTTAAATATAATTAGAGATATATAAGTTGTAAGAATATATTTATCTATTGTTTTAAAATAAATTGAAAATTTAAACCCAGTATTAAATTCTTAAATTTTCATTGATTAATTGTTTCAATTATTGTAGTAAAATGAAAGGTAAGTAATTAACAATTGAAACCTCTAATTTAGGTAAGAGATTTAATGCTAAGTTATTAATGGATTTAAAGAAATTTGAAATTATAACTTATATAAGCAAAGGATAGTATTATTGAACTTTAATTTAATTTAAGGAAATAGAAGAAACTTGTATAACTTTCAATTACACCCTTAAATAACATATATATAACTTACCAAATATTAAAAGTTGAAATGTTTAATAAGAGATTATAATAGAATATTATACAAGTAGAAATTTGAAATAATGAAAGTATTCAGTGAAATCACTATTAAATGAGAATTTAATGGTATGAACTTAAGTTATAATTGAAATTTTACCAAGTAAATATAATTAAAAGTAAGTATGACAAATAGATGATTATAAACTTAAGTAATTTAAGGGTAAATAGATGAGGTCATGCAATTATAAATGAATGTAATATAATAAAGAGAAATTGTAAACTTAAGTAAATGGGTTGAAGTTATTTCTAAATAAAATTGGAAGAAATAATTGCAAATAAAAGATAAACTATTATATAAATGAAAAGAATCAAACAACTAATGTATGAAATAAAATTTATAATGAGTATTTGATTTGTTAGTAGGAATTGTTGTTGTTTGGTTATGGTTGGTTGGGTAAGATACTTTAAAACTGGATTTGGTGTGAATGAATAATCTATTTAGTTTTATCCGAGACGGTTGAGTAAATGATGCACTTGATGGTTTATTTTTCATTCCGTACAATTTAAAAGTTTTGAACCCGAACAACTATTTGTTTGTTTGATTGGATGGTTGTTTGTATTTGTTGAGTATGTTGTTTGTTGAAGTAGATGGTTGTGTATTGATTTGTTGATAGTGATTGAGACCACTTAAATATTTCAGTTTATACAAATAGTTAACCCTTTGGATTTTATAAGTGAAATGTAGGTTATGGAAACAATTGCTACTGCTTTTGGTTCCATAAATTAAGCGTAAATTGCCCAACAAATAGGTACGTTTCGGATTTCGGTTTATAGCACTATTTTATATATTTTCTTGGGTTGGGATACTATATTGTGGATAATATATGTAATATAATTGTTATGTTTAATATTATATTTTGCCCCGAGCCTCTCCGCACAAAGAGACTCTGCCAAAATTTTCTGTAAATTCTGAACTTAGAAATATTTTGAAAATGATTTCCAAACTTTAGCAATTTGAGTATAAAATGATTTAATGGTTATAAATTGAGATATTTTATCTAAATTGATTAATTGTATAAATTTAATTGTTTATAAAGTTAATGTTTGAATAAGGTATATTGATTTCTTAGTTCTTCGTTTCCCTTCTTTTCCTTTTCGGGGACGAAAAGTTTTGAGTGGGGAGAGTGTAACGACCTGTAAAATTCATGGATTTAATTTGGTTAAATTTTATAAGTTTTGTAATTTAATTTAGTAGAAACTTTAAATTTTAAAACAAATATTTAAATAAACGCTAAATTAAATTATATAAGTGGTGACTTAAAACCTATTCATAGAAATTCGAATTTAATTCAAATGAATTTAAGTAGTGAAAAGATTTTACCTGTATATAAAATGAATATGAGAAATTTAGGAAAATATGAAATTGATTTAATGTAATAAACGTTGTTAACAGTAAATGGAATATGATAATAAGAACAACAATTGCAAGTTTTGTATTTAGGGGCGAAATAATACTGATAGGTAATAATTGTTGTAGAGAATAAATTACAAATGTTATAAATTGTATAATGGTAACAACTATTGTTCGTTACCAATGCATTTAACTAATAACGATTAAATGTACTTAAACATTGCCTTTTTGAAAGTTAAGAAAAGAACTGAAAATTTTGAAGGTAAAATCAATGGAAAGGTTAACTATATGCATAAGATGGAAAGTTGAATAAAATTCTAATAAATGATAATAATGGAAAACGTGTACAATCAATGTAGGTAATTAGTAATTACAATGTGGTTGAAAGTAATAAACGTTTCTTGGTTGATAATTTATAACGTAATGGAAAGAGTAAATGTACTCATTTGAATATTAATTGCAATTGGATATGGATTTTAAGTAACAATGTTAATGCAAGGTAATTAATGCTAAATTTAAAGTAAATAATAATGAATAGCGATTAATTCAAAATTTGTAACATATATTATAAATTACCTGCTTATTTAATGGAACTAGAAATTTTAATAAAATAAATGAATGTTACACTAATGGAAAATGAAATAATTAAATGTTGAGTAATTACAGGATCGTATTTTTTATAAGCTTTATTTTAATAATTATGATTAATTGTGAAATTAATACGGGAAGATGTAAAGTAATAACTAGGGAAGTAATACGTTATAAATTAAATATAACCTAAACTTAATTGTAAGTAAAAGTTTGAAATTGAGTCTAATCCTTTTGGAAACTTATTAAAAATAAACTGGATTCAATTTAAAATAAAGAGGTTAGTTGAAGAAACTGAAATACATACTATAAAAGGGTAAATTAAGTTACTTTAAATTGGAACAGGAATTGATTTAAATAATTATAAATAAATAAGTAAATCAAGATGATGAAATTTATGAATTTTAGGATTTGAAATCTTTATTGGTGAATTAATTTATTTAAACTCATAATAGTTGGACGTATTGCGAATAAATGAAATCAAATAAGTAATTATTACGTTAAATTAAGAATTAAGTTGAAATGAGATATTTATGTGATAATTTTAAATCCAATGGTAAACCCTTATATTTGAAATTAATGAATGGAATAAATATAGGTTAATTCAATTAAAAGGAAATTTTGGAAATTTATCTATAATTTTGAATTTAATGAAATTGAGAATTAATATTGAAATTTGTAAATGAATCGTCTAAATTTACATTTTGAAATTGGCTTAAAATCAATGTAAATGTTTGAGGATTATTAAGTGATAAAATTTCCAATACTAAAACTGAAATATAAAAATTGGATTTAGTCACTAATTCTTATTTATTTAATTAATATAAAAATAGCCATTTTTGTCACAGACTCGGATTTCGACGAAACTAGTTACATCCGATCCGTAACAGTGAATTA
Source organism: Allium cepa (assembly GCA_030765085.1). Lineage (NCBI taxonomy): Eukaryota > Viridiplantae > Streptophyta > Magnoliopsida > Asparagales > Amaryllidaceae > Allium > Allium cepa. The sequence goes on from CM060942.1 coordinate 15,593,338, forward strand.
TTGAAGGGTTTCAAGTTTCGCAGCGATCGGACTTGTCGTTTGATCGTACGAACGCGTAACGCCTTGAAATTGATTTAATTGAAATCAATTTGAAAATATTGATTTCAGCATAACTTCTTCATACGATGGAATTTGGACGTGAAACTTTTTCCATCGCGTTCAGAATATTTTAAAATACCTATTTCGATATATGGGTTTTCCGAATTTCGTTCCGGGTCAGAACAGGTTTTTTGGGCCACGTTAGCGTTAGCACATTGTTTATGGGATCCATCTTCTCTATTTCTAACCTATCTATATAAACCCAGTTATAAACCCTAGCCTCTATCTATTTTCATTTGTTTGTGCGTTCATTTCCTCAGCTCCTCCTCTTCCCAATGGCTGCAAACCCTAGATCTAAATTCAAATTTCCATCCAAATCAAAAGCTAAAATTTCAAAGTCCTCAGAAAAATCTCAAAAAATATATATGTTGATGTTCTCGACGAGCGAAATTCAATGGTGTAATTTTTTTCTCGATTTGGTCTGTGGTTTGACCAGAAATTAGGGTTTTCTCCCGGCCGTTCATTTGTAATCAGTGAAATTCAACGGTAGATTGTCGTCCTGGGTTCGATCGGGGTGTAGAAGGTTGAAAAGGGAGTCGAGCACGTTATGGATCCGATGACCGTTCGTTCTTAGGTGGCCGTGGTTGGTCGAAAATTGGTGATTAAGGAGGCGGCAGTACATGGAGGTTGGAGGTGGCGTGGTTCATCGCGCCTTGGGGTTAGGTGCGCCGGGAAGTGGGGGTCGTTGGGATGTGCTCCGATCAGGTCGAAGGCTCAAGGGTTGGTCGGCGTTTGGGAGTAAACAGCGGCGGCTGGGAAGTTAAGCACGTAACTTAGGGTTTGGTATGGGAAACGAGATGCTGACGTGTCGATGAAGATGGGTATTGTTTATTTTTGTTTTATTTTTATTTAATTTAATTTCAGCACGCTATAATCTAAATAACTTTCACATACGAGCTCAGTTTCACGCGAGATTTTTTTGTTAGGATCATAATTAAATTCCAGATCTTTTGACGCTGGTTTGGACAGATTTGGAGGCCGTTGAATTTTTGGATTTAAATTCAATTTAAATTCAAAAGGTGAGTGTTTAAACCCACTCACAACTTCTAAATTTCTTATGTTTGTTAAATTGATTTAAGATATGAGTAGAAGTTTATTTATGACTGTTTGGCATGTTTTATTCATCATCTCAGTTAAATCGCATTTATTTAATTTAACTGTTAATTAATTTTATTATTGCATATAAATTGACAGTTAAATTTATTTATTTTTGCATACAAACTTCCAATTAAACAGTTATTAATTTATTAGTGAATATAAACTATTCGTTGATACCTATTATATTTTATATGCTATTTATTGATGTTTATTCAAATTGGATCATGATTGTAATAAATGGTTGATGAATGATGTTGGTGAATGGATGATGTGTTCTATATTATGCATTTCATTTCTATGGTTTGGATAGGATTCGGTTTGATAAATATTTTTTTTGATATTATATAAATATTATTTTATATATACCTATATGGTTAAATTTTTGAATTTATGTTATGTATAAGTTTGTTAAATAAAAACAAATAAGTTGAATAATGGAGTTTGATTATTTATATTATTTGGTTAAATACGTGTTAAGATATTGTGTGTATATATATAGTTTAATGGTTTAAATCAATTAAGACTTGAAGGTGAATTAGAATTTAATTGGAATTGAGCATTTAAGAATTAAACACTATAAGTTGATGTAGAACCTTATTAAGCTTGAAAATTTTAAAGCTATGGTATTTATAAATGGAATTTTTTTTAAGATAAATTAAATGAATATTTCTAGTATAAATAAAGTGAAGGAAATATTTAATTATTAGAAATTTGAGATTTATTTATGGACTTATTTTGTGAATGTTTCAAACTAAATAATAGGACATAAATTGTTAAATAGGATTTCCAACCTTATTTTGAAATTTTAAATACTCGAAGTTTGAATATATTGAAATCGAAGTGTATATTTGAAACTAAAAGTGAATCTAAATTTAATAGGTTTAGACCTAAAATTTTAAATGAATAAAATTGTGAAGTCGCGAAAATTATTTTATGAAGTGATTTTAAATTCAAACTATTTTATTTAATATACTGTTTGAATATCCAAACCATTCAAGTTTTTGAAGTTATGGTTTCAAAGCTATGAATTTCGAAGTATTATATTAAATGTTATAATTCAAATGTTTAGTTTCCAGATATTATAAATTTTAAAGAAGCATGATTTTGGAAAAGAAATATATCTGAAATAAAAAAATATATTATTGATTTGGGTTTTATGAAAATAATATCAAAATGAGTTGTTTTGGAAATGGAAATGATAACGTATTTATGGATTTTGAAATGGATAATTATTTTCCGGTTTTAAAGTATAAACTATTTTAAAGACCGCGGTGTTATAATAACGTTTGGTTGTTAAATAGGTAGGCGGAAGTTGTCATACTCTCTGCCAACTCTGAAAACCACTTTAACAATCGTGTACGTGGTGGAGATTCCAGAATGAAGTAGGTTGGTGGCGGCGTTTCCTGTAAGGTAAATACGTTGACCCGACTCCCATGAGTTGGCATAAGGTGGCTAAAACATGAGCGATTCTTGGGCCAAGGGGGTTAGCGCCCATTATCGTACACTCCTCTTCGATACTATACTCTGACTTTGGATTGATTTGGTGGTCACTTTTACTTTTGATTTTAGGGGGAGTTTGTTCGAGGTGGGCGGTAGCTGCGGCTATGCGTTACCACCAGCCCGGATAGCAATTGGTATATCTACCCTGGCATTGCCTAGTTGTGTCATATCACCTACCCTAGTGCGCCTTATACGATTTTGGTTTTGTACCATACCTATGGAGTGCCCTCTGACGACGCCCATTACGGGGGAGATTACGGTACTGTATAGACTATGGGAATATATTATGTGTTAAGTGGAATATTGGGTCACTCCTTAGCGCTATTAAAAAGTAAGTTTATTTTACAATTAGACACTATTATAATAACGAAATATACTACATAGTAAATAGTTTAACGGATCCTTAGTAGATGAAAATACCGAGCATCTCTTAAGTTACTGTACTCATATTTATTCCTGCTGATTTAACTTACATAAGATCTTTTAGTTCTGACTCGAGTGTTTTGTCTTTTCAATTCGCTCGGGTCAGTTCGAGAGTTTCAGTATTTGAAGACTTTACTTCTGGAGAAAGAAGACGAAGATTTTATTATTATTGTTATATATTATATGGTTCCACTACACTGTATTCCGCTGCATTGAGATTTATTGGTATGTGAACTCTGGTATTTATTGTATAAAGAAGAATCAAATCTTTTGTAAGCAGTTTCATGAACTGTATATTTATTATTATATTTTTATCCTTCCGCTGTGAGATTCTGTTTAGTATTTTCTCTCTTTCTTCTCTGTTTTCTTATTTACCCCATAACAATCCGCTCTTCCGTATGGTTTGAATTGGCACGTGTGTCTGTTTAAATCGTGTGAAAAGGCGGGATGTTACAGTAGAAGTGTGCACTCGGTCGATCGCTGGGTGAAGTTGGAAATGAAGTCAAGTGGAGAGGCTGAGCATAGGATGAAAGGGGTGATGGTGTACAGGGTTGGTAGGCTCGGTTATGGCTGTGGTAAGAGGTGGCGGTGGCGAAAATGGGAAAAAGGGGTGGAGCTAAGTGAGGCGGAAGGAAGGTGGAACAAAATGGAAGGGGAGGAAATGTATGCTCACATTTTCATTTTTTTTCTTTTTTCTTTCATAAGGAAGAGATGACAGGCAATTATATTTGAGTGAATGAACAACAGCAAAGAAAAAGAAAAGGAGGAAAGAAGGTAATGCCAGTGAATGGTGAATCAACACCTAGGATAGTGAAACAATAGGAATAGGAAAAGTTCAAAAATAAATTTACTGGGAATTGGGAATAGTAATAGTTGGGAATTAAAAAAATAAAAGCTACTGGTTTAAACATTGGAAAAAGAAAAGACACGTGGAGCCAAAAAAAAGCCAAAAACGTTTATCGATCTGGTTAATCGTTTCGCCACGAACCGGACACCGAAACACAGAAGTGAATATACCATGTTGACCAGCGCGATGAGACGGTTAAAACGAAAAATAACGTCTCAGTCAGAAGATGTTTTAGAATTTTTCTATGTAAAAATATTTAGGTTTTGTAAACATTTTTTTTCATTAATTCCTAACTGATTAAATTGACATAAAATTACACACGAAAATAAACTGTCATATTTTCGGATGAAAATTTACCGGTTGCTATGTTTAGCTAGATGAATTTCAAATACAAAATTTATATTTCTAAATTTTATTGTTTAAAATTTCACAAAATTTCAATTAAATATATTAATAAAACAAATAAAATTATTAAAAATTTACGGATCGTTACAGAAGGACATAAGATCAATTAAGAGACATATTTAGAAATGCTCTCGATGAACTACTGTTAAAAGTAATGCTAGATAATAGGGAGTTAATAGCACATTTGGTTAACAAGAGGTATAGTTCAAAACATAAACCAAAATTTGTACTAATCAATCATGCACCAACTAATAAACCAAATTTTATTGCTAATTAATTATGTTTTATCAAAGGAATAGTTGAACAAATTGTCCACTTACAAAATGTTAACGATCAAATATGTAACAGCCCAAAATTTTGGTCGTTAATTTTGGACAATACATTCATTTTAAATGTTGAATGTGAATTATAAATTGATTTTGGATATGAAGAATTAGGTTGGGTTTGTGAAATATTTATAATTTCAAATATCATTATTTATGGGATAATTAAATTATTGAATTTAATAATTGGAAATGGGGTAAATTGTTGAATTGGAAATTTTAAGCTAGTGAAAAATAATTTGAATGCTCATAAAATTTATATTGATAATACTGAAGATAATAGAACATTTAAAATTGAATTTAAAAGTGCCTTGTTTAGTTTTAGAAATATATCGTTTAAATTGACATTTAAAAATAGACTTCCAGTGCACAGTCTCGAAATTTGACGCAACCGGTTCTATTGGATCCGTAATAGTATATTATTATCGGATTTCAAATTTTGTAGCGTTTGGAGTTACCATTTGTTCGTACGGGAGATAGACGCATTGAAATAAATATCAAAAATTTAATATTTTAATTCGATTCAAAATGCTATCTTCCACTTATGATCGAAGTTAGCCCCTACACATATTCCATTGTGTTCGGAATGCAAGTAAATTATTATAAACACTAGTCGGCATGTTTTAATTGGAATTCTTTTGGAAAGACATGAATTTACGGAAAATATTATTAAATTAATATACAAATCATATATATGCACGTTTCTACAGTTAACCCTTGTTATTTTCTACGGCCGCCGTTCGATGGTTTTAAGGCCGAATAGCAACCTCGTTTCTCCCTCGATTTCTACTAATCCACCAACATCTAGCAGAAATCACCAACAAGAGAATCGTAGAGCTCCCCGAGATTGCCATATCCAACGGTCAAGATTATCTGCAACGTGGTGGATCGCTCTGATTTTGGCCGCGTTCTTGTGGTGTTTGGTGGCATTTTATCGGCCTGGGGGTGGACTGAATTAGCCATTGTGGTTGGCGTAGGTGCGGCAGGGTAGGCTCGGCATTTGGTGATGTTCGATCATGTCTCAGGGCATCGATGGGCAAGCGACTATTGAAAGTTGTTAAGTGTGATGGGTTCTTTGGCCTGGAATGAATGGCAATAGAGAAGATGCAAAGTGCAGCCTGGATCAGTTTGGTATGGAACGAACGGACCTAATTAATTAGGTCCAAAATAAATAAATAAAGAATGGAAAAAGGAATTATTTTATAAATACATATCAAACTTATAAATTTCATATTTCTGCATACGAGGTCGAAATCGGACGGAACTAGTGGTGTCGGAATCGCAGCGATGAAATCTACGCTGCAATGTAGACCTAGAGGTGTTTTGTGCTTGTCAAAATTTTAGGTTAAATCAAACGTGCTCGATTTAATTTAAAATTGGAACGCTCGATGATTTAAACTCAAGGTGAGTCAATCTCACTCAATTTTGGACTGCTAATGGTATGTTTCAAATAGTTAAAATTATTAAAATGATTGATTGATTGAATTGATGCATTTTTATCAGTTGGACGTGATATTATATATAATAGTATATGCATATTGGAGTGATTGGTATTCCCGCATTATATAGCGGATGATACCCTATACGCGCTACATAATAGCGGATAACCCTATATACCGCGATATTCCACCTCAAAGTGGAATTAGTATTTTTATGTTATGCTAACATCTGTGGATGCAGGAAACAGGTTGGAGGGATCCAATGGGATTCCTTAAAATGTTGAATTTAGTTACATATATAGTGATATGTGTTCTGTTGAAATAATCTGTGACAGGTTATTGTGTGATTTGGACTGATTTGATGCTATGACAGGTTTTGACCTAGATTTTGGTACTTTAAATACCAGCAATATATGTTTAAATTGGAAAAGAAAAAAAGACATGTTTTGAAGCAAAATATTTTATAAAGATTTTGGGTTAACCAATTGGATAAAATAAATGGTTTTTGAAAATTGATTCATAGCCAAACTGAAATATGACAAATAGGATTTTGGAATAAATGTATTAAATAAAGGATTTTTGGATAATAAATCTATATACGTATTTGTTTAAAAATATAAAGGTTTTAAATCAGGAATGTGGGCTTGTTTTGTAAGGAGAATTTTTAATTTATTAATTTTATAATATGTAAAAGTATAAAAATATTTTGGAAAATCAGTAGTGTAATTATTTAAATTCTTTTAACACATTTAATTATTTACCAGTAATCTGTTAATGATTTTGAAAAGATTTATCATTATTATTTTAGAAATGGTCTGTATTTTGTTTTTAAAGGGATAATTATCAATTTTCTATATGGTTTTGTATAATAACTTTTATTTAAGTTTAATGTCCTAGATTTAACTTGAAATTTAATTTAGAACTTATAAGAACTATTTTGAGACAATTTTTAAAACAAAGTTTTTGGGAATTAATGGTATACTCGTGTGGTGTAAATCGGAGGCAGGGAGCGCCTGCAGCTAAGTCTTGAATTTCTTTGGGATAGAGATGTAACCATTGAGCCGTGACCATGGTTTGGCACCACAATGGTACTTTCCACTTTTATTTTAAAATGTTTTTCGAATATTTTAGAAAGAGGTTTTAAATATTTACTAAAATCGATGAGGCATGTATGTATAGTTTTGAATAAAGAGATTAAATTATTAGGATGTTAATTTAAAAAGTGATTTAACTTTTTCAGTAAAAATGTAATTTTTTGTTGAATGGACTGGTTGTTCGATGGTTAAATAACCGATTATCAAATCTGGACCCAAACATAATTTTGAAAATATCTAGAAGAAATATGGGATTTATATGGTACAGTTACCGTTCGAGGTGTTATACTGTACGTATAAACTCGTTCTTTCTTCTTGGCCGTTTATAAAGAAATCCGTCCACCAACGGTTAAGAGGTGATCTCCGATCTTATTTTCATTTGTTTATTTCCTAAAGAACCGGAGTTGAGTTTATCGGGAAATGGCGAACGTTGTTTCGAAGAGACCGGGATCGGATTTGTGATCGGAATACCACTTCGATCCAATAAGTATGTTTTCGAAAGGAAGAGAAGAGCTTGGAGTCGAAGATGGAGCAATGAAGTGGAAGGGCTAATCGCTACTAATCCTGAGGATGATTCCAAAATGGATGTAGTAGGATTAATGCCTTTGGTTTTGTTTGGACCGAAAACGGACTTGTATGGATGAATGCTATTAGTACATTGTCATTGGAGGACAATGAGCATTCTAAGTGAATATTTCTAAAAAGGTAACACTTAGCTTCGAGCCTCATTAACCAAGAATGACTGAAAATCAAGGGATATGCAGCAAGACTAAGTGGGTAGCACCCAAGTAGAGTAAGATTTCCCTTGTCTAGAGTCCCTTTATTTCGGCAGTGTGGCGGTTGCTGAACCCAACCGCCGGGTGATCTTATTCGGGCTATCCAGATTAGGGGTAGTCCGGTCTAGTGTTGCAGGGGATCAGGGTTTGTCCTCAATATGCTGATCTAGACTAGGTACCATGACAGGTGGTACCCCAGTGTCTAGTCATCAGTTGGAAATCCATTCTCCCTACATGCCTTTACGGTTCTGATTGTACAACCTAGTATTGATGGAATTTAATTAATTTCAGCTATTTGAATAAGTATTTGTATTTAGACACTATTATAATATCAAAGGATTTGATAAGAAATGTTTTGGTTATCGTAAGGTAAAAACCCAATATAATTATGTGTGGCGTGGTCTTACGAAATATAATTTTGATTTTCAAAGAATTTTGAACTTCAATAATTCAATTGAGTGTATTTTCTCACGCTGGTTTTCTAGACTGGCTCGGGTGCTATTTTACTATAATGCTCGGGCCAAACCGAGTATTTCAGGTTAGGATGCTATGGAGCTCAGGAAACGAGCTAGATGGCGAAGACGTATTATCCGTATTTTTTATTTTCAGTGGAATGGTTGTTTGAAATTGCCAGCAAATTGTGACGGCAGATTGTTATAACTATCCAGGCTGGTAATTGTTGATTTGTGTATTCTGATATGATGTACGTACATTACAGTTTCTGTTTTGTGTAAAGACCTATTACTATTATATGTTGTTCTGTTCCCTGGTGAGATTCTGCTATTGTTTCAATTCCTTCTTTCTTCTACCTTCTTTCTTTTCCCTCAACAATATGTCTGTCTAGCACTCGATTGTTTGGCATCGATACGATGAGCATATTTATGTCGCTTTTCGAGGGTCGTAAAGGGCGGGTCCTCACAAAATAAATATTTCGTATTTTACCGACTAATTGCATAATGTTAACCATGTGGTTGCTCTAGCATGTATATGCTTGTAAGTAATTTTATATGAAGTGTTAAAAGTTGTTAACGCTTATAATTAAATGCTAACACCCCGGTGTATGTAGAGAATAAGTGAAAGCACCACCCGTGAATATGGGAATTAGAAACAAGTAGAAAGGTTACAAAGAAAGCAGTAAAAGACAATAGTTTTATAGTGGTTCGGCTTCAGGTTAAGCCTACGTCCACTTTAATCTTCTTTATTGCTGAATCAATTACAACTTTGCAACAATCTTCGATTACAATATTGATGAGACAAACAACTAGAACTCCGATGTAGAAGAAGTCTTTGAATCCATGTTGATTGCGTTAGATTTCCTCTTGAAGTTTGTTGAGATGTCCTTTGTGTTTGAAGTGTCGAGTGAGTCGAGAATTCAGCAGAGTATCGGCGTTCCGGAAATGAGCCAAAAAGATCCCCTTTTAGTTGGAGTAGGCGGGGTATTTATAGGAGAGTTCGGTGTTAGGTCGTAGGTCGCAAGCGACCTTGGATAGGTCGTAGGTCGTCCGCGACCTAGTGGGAGTCGTTTACGGCTTATACATGGTACACTTGATCGCTCTAGAGAAACTAGCAAGTCATAGGCCGTGGCCGACCTAGGTAGGAAGCGGCATAGGAAGATCCTTTGGTATGTTTAGGTTGTGAGCGACTTAGGTATAGGTCGTAGGTCATGGGCGACTTAGTAGATACGGTTTACGGCCTAACAGGAGCACCTTTGATCATTCGAACAAGTCGTAGATCGTGGGCGACCTAGGGAAGGAACGACATAGGGAAGACAAGTTACCTCAGCTTTGTATAGCTCGCTAGGTCGCTAGATCGTTAGAGAACTTTATCCATGTTAGGTCGCTCCCCTTATTAACTTCACTAGGTCGCATATACCTTTAGGTCGCTAGGTCACCTCGGTCCATAGGTCATTGGTGCGCTAGGTCGCTCAGTCTATTTAGCAACTAAGTCGTTTAACTTCCTTAGCCGCTTTATGTGTTAGGTCGCTTGCTCCCTTAAGTAGTTAGGTCGCGCCTTCACATAAACTGTTAACTTGTTGAGTCATAGGTCGCTGGACCATCTTATCCTTTAGGTCGCTGGGTCGTAGAAAGAGGGTTAATAGTTGCCCCTCGAAGTATACGCCTAAGAGTTAGGTCGTGTGCTTCGATATCTTTTAACCCGTGCAAGCTTAGATCGTTAAGTCGCGGCGACTTATGAAAGAGTTAGGCCACTCGTGTCGATTCGATTTCCTTTCTCTCCCCTATATAAGTCGTTAGGTTGTTTTCTTCTTCCTTCACCTTATTGTATTCTGCTGCCGCCATTACTATCTTTGAGCTCGAGAACTTTTGAAGCCAATCTACATGTTGATTTGATCATCATCTCCTCAATCTCATTACACAAGTGAATTCAACCATTATTCAATCATGACCACCATCGAATTGTGAATCCCCCAGTTTTCGGCCCTATCCCGATTTTGCATGCTGCATTTCGTCATGGATCATGTCACGATTAACCTTTGATCGTTTTTGGACACGTTCTCGTTGTAATTCACGAGAGTACAACAGTAAATTGGGTTTGTGATGGATCAGAGGCGATTTGCGTTGGTTTTGGATGATTTGGTGGCGTGGAGATATGGTGGATTTGATTGTAGAGGTGCTAACAGGTTATTGGGTTAACGGGTTAGGTGATTTGCTAAGAGAAGAAGAGTTAGCGAGTTAAGGGAAGTTAGGTCATGCTCGACTTAGGAGCCTTGAACGACTTTAGGGCTTTAGCGGTTCGAGACGTGAATCATGAGACATAACTCGGAAAACGGCTTAAAGAATCGGCGCGACCTAAGGATCCTTATGACCCAAAAAAGGGGCTGAGCGATTTAACTCATAGAGACTTAAACTTTAGATCGCGTGAGCGACCTAGTCTTTAGGTCGTGTGAACGACTTAGTGCCTAGGTCGTGCGGACGACTTAGGACTTAAACACTTTTTCGCTGCCGAGTGGCTTCTTGCGACCTAGACCAATTTCAACCCAACCTGTTAGGTCGTGAGCGACCTAGGACGTAGAGAACTTCTTGACTCGGATTGTAACTTAAGGACTTGAACAAAACTTGAAAGCTTAAGAATTTTGATAGAACTTGATTGTACTTCTAACTTGAACTGCTAGAATGAACTGCTTGAACTTTGAAATGTCTGGACTTTAAATTGTCTGAGCTTTGCTGCACTTCTTTACAGGTTATATCCACTTGTAAGCTAACAACCTACTAAACACAACATTTGCAGAAAACTAGGGCGAATATACTGCCATTGATTGCCCACATCGAATGACAGATTAGTCGATAAAAAATAATCAACTTAAAGAAATTTTATGAAGTGCTATGAATCAACTAATTCAAGCGAAGTATTAAAGCAAAGAAATATTAATCAATTAAAACTGATTTGTTTGCATCAATACTACACTTGCATTTGGACTTAAAACAACAAAACCTGAAACTTTGTAACCAACAAATGCCTGTTAGTTTAATTTCAGTTATATTTGCTTGTCATTTTATTAGTTCTGCACAACACTTCACACATTTAGGAAACGTGCACCTTCTTATTTGAATATCCAGTTCCTTGTGTAGAATGTCTTCTCAAGGAGAGATAATCGAGCAATTTGAAGGAGTCTTCCCGATAGCCGACCCATTGGATAATCCTCCGGAAAGAACTCCAACTACCCTGAGTCAGCAGGCATTCAACCAGTTACGTATTCAATTTGGGATTGCCGAAGCAGATGCTATACTTCCTGGACCAAATGATACCGCTGACAGGCCACCTCTCGGTTTTGTCGCCGTCAACCGTTAGATGTGCCTTTGTGGTGCCATTCCTCCTTTCAATGAATTTCTTCATCAACTCCTTTTCCGACTAACCATCTCTCCCTTTCAACTACATCCCAATAGCTACGCCATCCTGATGGGATTGTGTGTTTTATTCAGGAGGACACTTAACCGTCTTCCGAGCTTCGAAGAAATTTTCTACTTATGTACATTCGCAAAGAATAAAGACCACCCCTCCATTATACTCGTGAGAAGTGTCAGAAATCGTAAACTTATCACCGATCTTTCTGAAAGTGCTCATGGCTTTTTGAATCAATTCTTCTTCGTTCGCTGGCCTCTAGGGTTTTATGCCATCTAGGGAATAGGAAGTAAGATTGCTCATCCCCGTTCTTTCCGTTTAAGCTTTTCGAGATCCAAATTGCTAAGTGCTAACTTCATTCTTTTCTTTTACAGCACTTCCTCCTCCCTCTAGAAATCCCAGTCACAAGACGACTTTTGATAGAATAAGTGTCGTGTCGGTTGAAGAAAGAAGTATTAAGTTTTTGTTGAAAGATGAACTTCTGCACCAATACGGGCTTTTGCACCCTTCTCGTTCTACCCAAACTCATGAAGTCCCCGACTCTCCAATAAAGACAACGGATGCCCCAGTTTCCATCGAAGAACTTACGTCGAAAGATCATACTGTTGAGGCTTCGTTTGTAAAGTGTTCTACTTCAATTGATGTTGCGGGGTCATCCAGCAAACTTGCACTTGCCCCGGTCATCGAAAAAGAGGAACCTTCCTAACAATCTGGGAAATCTGGTGATGAAGGAACTGGGAGAGCGATCCCGCCAGGCACAGCGGTGGTGATACTTTTGAGGGGTTGAGCGACCTGATGATTACTTTATAGGAGCTTTTTAAAGATGATCCTATCACTGCTAAAGTTACTTCTCCAACAGTTGAAGCGAAATCCGTTCTGCAACAAACTCCATCAGCTCAAGAGTTGACACTGGCTGCTAAATTCATCATCACCTCCCAACCGAGGAGTGATTCGTGATTCGACGCACGTAGTTTGCACGTTACACACACTTAGGACTTTTCAGCACTTATATGCGTTCAACTTTCTTGCTTTCAAGATTTCTGAGTTTATCTTTTCTTCATTTTCAGTTTCTCCAATGGGAAGAAGTGGCTCTTACTACGACGATTTCCAGCGTTATGGGAAGCGCGGTTCTTATGACCCTAAGAGGTATCTTCCTTCCTCCTGGGAGACTGACGCAGAAAGAGCTGCAAGAAGAGCTCGTGAAAGGCGCACTTATGAAGAACGCTACGAAAGACGAGATGAGCGACATGATTCTTCCCAGAAGGAAGATGATTCTCATAATAGGAAATCCCGTGATGATAAAGGGAAAAGCCACATCCCTGAAGATGCGAGTAAAAGGGCCAAACATGGCGAAAAGCCGGCGTCCGAACTTCCTGAAAGGCCCGCTGCTCATGTACCTTCTCAATCTCCTGCCCTTACTCGTATTGATATTCAAACAATTATTGGTAGGCCCTCATATCAGGTTGGACAAGGCCCGGGCAGTCTTTAAAGTCAGTTTCCGCATTGGTGCTTGAAGGGAGTGCGCTTTGACCTTGATTTGGTCCCGATTGACAAGCAAGCTATGCTGCGCAATGTTGATGCCGTCAAACTCGATATTGAGAGAATGTCGGGTTGGCAAAACCTTGTCAACGAGCTTCAGAGGATTAACCGTGCAAATCTTGAGGCCATGCTAACAATGGAAAACGACAAATCTGAATGGCAGAAAACTCTTGAGCAGCATGACGCGGAAATGAGGAGCCACTTATAATGAGAAGCTTGAAGCAGAAGTTGAAAAACTTAAGGAAGAGCTCGCCACTTCTTCCACTTCCTACTCTCAGAGAGAAGAAGTGCTTCAAAAGCAAGTGAGAGATGCTCATGCGACACAGAGAGATGCTGATGCTAAATTTGAAGCGCAGCAACAAGCTTTAGAAAACTACCGGGATGATGTTGCTCAACTTCAAGAGAAAACCAACTCCCAGAACTTAGAGATTGAACTGCTCAAAGCTCGACTTTCAAAAGCTGAAAAGAAGCGTGATGAAGCTATTACCGGCAAATCTGCAGCTGAAGAATCTCATATGACAACTAAAGCTGAAGTCAGCTCCACTCTATTCGAGTTTTACATCCATAGTGTTCTGGGGCACGGTAGCCTTATGTTTTTGGGACCGGCATATGAAATCACTTTGGCCAAAGTGTGGGAGGCCATACTTGACATGCTCGGAGGAGCCGGATATGCCGAAGTAGATTTAATGGTGCACTATCTAGATGATGATTCATGTGCCGCACTTGCTAGGGGAAAGGAGCAACTCACCAAAGAGAGAGCCGAAATGACAGAAGGAGAACATTTAGGAAAGACAATCTTAACCGACCCAGTTCTACCTTCAGTTTCAGCTGATATCAATATTGCTGGCTCCAGTTCACATTCTCCTCCTCCTTCTAAAGCCGTTATTGAAAGCGCCACCGTCCACACTTGAGATGAGACTCAAGAAATCGCTGAAGCGTAGGACTTCGAAGTTGATATAGTAAAGTCTATTTCTCCAGGTAACCTCAATGTTGATCTCGCTCAAGTGGACTGCTTGCTCGCTTCGACTGAGTTCGATGAGCTTCTTGCTTATTTCTTAAGTGTCGATGAGCCATTATCCCCTCATTTTATGAGGAATACTGACTTTAATTTTTCTTCTCCTGTAGAGAAAGCACCAAGTATTGTTCAGACTTCCCCTTCTCCATCTGTTCCCCCTCCATCTCTTCAGATTACTCCTCCTTCTATCTCTCAATCGGGGTCGCAAGAAGAGCAGATAGAAGCTCTTCCTGACTTGTACGATCCTGCTGCTTCTCAGGAACTAAAGGTCGAAGAACCTGAAGAAGGGGAGAGAACTCCGGAGCAGACTGCTTCTGATGACATAAAATTGTCCGCGCTTTTCACTCCGGGTAGTGAGTCTTCTTCTAAGAAGAGGGGGAAACGCGGAGTCTCAAAGAAAAATAAGGAAGCTTCTGCTGGCGAAGAAAAAGAAGAAGAGAATCCAATTGCATCCCTTTCTCTTTCTTCCCCTACTCTCACAAGTCGGCCCAAAAAGTTGCTCATCCGGCCATGCGAAGGCTCGAAAGGTGGCAGGAAGAAGAAGTGGTGGATTTGGGACTTATGCTTTTTATCTTGCTTTTTTCTTTTTTGCTTGTATGTACAAAGACTTGTGTTGACCGGAGATTGTGTGGGTACCGGTCCCCACCTTCTTTTGTTTTGAAACCTGCACATGTATAAAAATTTTATAGCATGGAATAAAATGATTCTTTTACTTGTACAAACTTCTGTCTGTATTTAAGAATGCATTTATTCTTCTTTTTCATACATGTTTCTTTATTTTCTCTATATGATGTTGCAGTAAACCTATGGTATGTTGCTTGAGCATTGTTTTTATTTTTGCAATTATATTATATTGCCCCCATACCATGGTTTATTACAATCTCTTTCACAGTGGCAAAATTTTGGAGAACAACTCTTCTGTTTCGAGAAGACTTGTACTCTTTCTTTAGAGAACAACTTTTCCATTTGAAGGAGGTTTGTATCTGTACTATATAGGATAATATTTCCGTTTTAAGGAAATATTTTTCTGATTTAGTAGAATGCGCTTCGTATTGGAGAAGTCTTCTCTTTTTTTTGTTGCGAAGTTTTTACACTTCACTTTTGGAGAAAGTCACTTTTATTTTAGCAAGTGAATTTTCCTTCGTGGTAAAGCGGGCCTCCGAAAAAGAGCTTCGACCTATTTGTGCCTCCGAAGAGGGCTTTTGTTTGATTGTGCCTGTGGGAAGAGGGCTTTTTGTTTGATTGTGCCTGTGGGAAGAGGGCTTCTTTTTTTTGTTTCTGCCTCTGGGGAGAGGCTTTTATTTTTTCCCTGTCCGTTGGGAAGCGGGCCTCCGAAGAGGGCTTTTCACATTTCGACTCGTGTGAAGTTTTATTTCAGATTGCGGTGAAATGTGTGCCTTTGAGTAGGGCTTTTGCCTGGAAGTTTGAAGATTCCTTCTATCGGTTGGATGGATTCACGGGGCGGACACAAGTTACTTGGATTGTTTGTTTGCACAAACGTTCTCAGCTAGTTAACGAGTGTCCTGTGCCACCGGTCTGTCCACAACTTTTTGTTGAGAAAGAGAACTTTCTTTTTCTGGAAAGTCCCATTAAAGGTATTTTAGCATTTCAACTATGGTGAAATGGGGCTCCAAATAGGGCGTTTCACATTCAAGCACTTGTGAAGTTTTATTTCAGATCTCGGTGGAATGCGTGCCTCCGAAGATGTCTTTTCACTTTTTAACTCGTGTGATGTTTTATTTCAGATCACGGTGAAATGTGTGCCTTCGAGTGGGGCCTTTGCCTGGAAGTTTCCTTCTCTCGGTTGGATGGATTCACGGGGCGGACACAAGTTACTTGGATTGTTTATTTGCACAAACATTCTCAGCTAGTTAATGAGTGTCCTATGCCACCGGTCAATCCACAACTTTTTGTTGAGAAAGAGAACTTTCTTTTTATGGCAAGTCCCATTAGAGGCCTTTATCCTCCATAGAGTTGTGCCTTCGAAAAGGGCTTGTGTCTCCAAGGAGGTCTTTTGCTGTTTGCTGCCTTCTTGCCCATGTCCTTTCGCCATTTGCTCATATCGGCGGTTCCCTGTTATCATTTCCAAGCGTACATTCCTTTCTTTTGTAAGTAGCTTATTCTATCCAAAGATGTGTACTTCATTGTTAAATGAGTTCGCAGGGGCAGACACAGGCTAATTAATCGAATGTTTGTTTGCACAAACAATCACAATTAGTTAGGAAGGGTCTACCTCTAGCGGAACCACTAACTCTTGCTTGAAGCACTTCTTATATAGGATTTGAATCTGGAATTTTTGTGGCTAAACCTTCATTTGTTGAGTAGTCAGGGATCGCTTGATCTTATAATGGGTAAGCTTTGTTTTAACGGCCTGCAATATTAAATCGACATTTTAATAATACAATTGAAGTACTTTATATATCGAAATAAAACAAGCAGTTTATAATAGTAGAGAACACAAGATTTATAGTGGTTCGGCCAAGAACTGGGCCTACATCCACTTTATAGTTCTTATTATTCACTTGCACTGGCTTTACAATGGCTTTCAATACAAGAATCATACATTCATAATTCTTTTTACAAATTTAAGCAAATCTTTTAAGTAAAATATGGACGCACGTGATTGTTGTTCCAAGCACTTGGAATTGGATCTCCTTCGACAGTTGTCAGTTTGAAAGTGCCATCGAGAAGTTTTTTGCCTATGATATATGGCCCTTCCCAGTTTGGCGCAAACACACCTATTGCTGTCATGACCCTTTTCAAGACTAGATATCCAATCTCAAAGCTGTGTTGGCGGACTTTGGAATTGAAATGCCTGGCAATTCTTTGCTGATGGGCTGCAATTCTAAGTTGAGCCTCTTCTCTCTTTTCATCAAGGAAGTCAAGCGCTTCAAGTTGCAACTCTTCATTTTCAGCTTGTTTGAAATGAATTCTTCTACGTGAAGGGACTTCTATTTCTACCGAAATCATTGCTTCTGATCCATATGCTAGTGAAAATGGAGTGTGCCCATTCGTAGTTTTGTGGGTAGTTCTGTATGCCCGTAGTGCTAGTGGAAGCTTATCGACCCAACCACCTTTCGCTTTTTCCAGCTGTTTTTTGATGGTTGATTTGATAATTTTGTTTACTGCTTCCACTTCCCCGTTTGCCTTCGGATGAGCCACTGCTGAGAAGCTTTTCTGGATCTTGAATCGCTTGCAAAAATCTTGGAACTCTTCACTTTCAAATTGGGTTCCATTATCTGTGATTATCTTTTGAGGCACACCATACCTGCAAATGATATTCTTAGTTACAAAGTTTATCATCTTTTTAGAGGTAATAGTAGCTAATGGTTCAGATTCAGCCCATTTAGTAAAATAATCAACAGCAACAATAGCATATCTGATTCCGGATTTGGCAGTTGGCAAAGGCCCGATGAGATCTATTCCCCAAATAGCAAATGGCCACGGGCTGACCATTTGTGTTATTTCAGTGGAAGGTGCTCTTGGGATTTTTGCAAATCTTTGGCATCGGTCACATTTTCGGGCGTAGCTTGCAGCATCACGATTAATATCTGCCCAAAAATACCCATAACAGAGAATTTTCTTTGCTAGAGTTTGACCACCTGAATGGTCTCCACACTCTCCTCCGTGTACTTCAGCTAGAATTGTCTTAGCTTCTTCCTTGGTCACACATCGGAGTAATGGCATTGAGAATCCCCGCCTGTACAATCAGCCATCTTGAATTATGTATCTGGAGGCTTTTCTTAGCAACTTATGTCGTTCTTTTGAACTTTCTGGTAGAGAACCGTTGAGCAGATATTCCATTATCGGAGTCATCCATGATTCTTGCTCTTGAGATAAAGTCATGATCCAGTCAATATCCATCTCATCAGTGCTTGGAGATGACAGGACTTCCACAAGAACTAATCCCAATAATTGAGCTTCACCAGTGCTTGCATACTTTGCGAGAGAATCTGCCTTCATGTTCTCTTCCCGGGGTATATGACTTATCTTATAATGGTCAAGATCATCGAGAAGTTCCCAGGCTCTTGACAAGTAGGCAGGCAGATTTCCTCCTTTAGTTTGAAACTCTTTTTTAACTTGACGTACAATAAGCTGTGAATCACTGAAGATCTGCAACACTTTGACATTCAATTCTTTAGCAATTCTCAAGCCAGCGATAAGAGCTTCATATTCTGCTTCATTGTTTATCGAAGGGAACTCCAATCTCAATGCATAGCACAATGACCGCCCTTTAGGGGTTTTAAGCACAACCCCAGCTCCGGAACAGTAATCATTTCTTGCAATATCAACATATAATTTCCATCGAATTGGGGGGTTATCAGTCACTTCTTCCTCACTATCACCTTTATCTGTACATTCTGCGATGAAATCTGCCAAAGCTTGTCCATTGATTGCTCTCTGGGGATGATAAGTGATGTCGTACTGGCTGAGTTCAATATTCCACTTCAAAAGACGACCCGAAGTCTCGGGACGAAGCAGGACTTTCTTTAGAGGTTGATCGGTGAGGACTTTGATTGGATGAGCTTGAAAATATGGCCTCAACTTTCTTGACGCAATCAGTAGACAATAGGAGAGCTTTTCCAATTTTGAATAATTCATCTCTGCCCCGGTGAACCTCTTGCTGATATAATAGACCGGGCGCTGAATTTTTGCGTCTTCCCGTACCAACGCTGCACTAAGAGCATGAGATGAGATTGCCAAATATACAAAAAGATCCTCACCATCGTCGGGCTTAGAAAGTATTGGAGGCGTTTCCATATGACGAATCAATTCATCGAAAGCTTTCTGGCATTCAAAAGTCCAGTAAAAATTCTTCCTTCCTTTCTTCAGTGCATCAAAGAATGGAATGCATTTATCAGTAGCTTTGGAAATGAATCGACTCAAGGCAGCGACTTTTCCATTAAGACTTTGCAATTCCTTCTTCATTCTAGGAGCTTTTACTTCTTTTAAGGCAGCAATCTGAGTAGGATTAGCTTCAACGCCCCTAGCACTCACAATGAAACCCAGAAATTTTTCGGACTCCACCCCAAACGAACAATTCAAAGGATTAAGTTTCATTCCGTACTTCCGAAGGATTGCAAACATTTCCGCCAAGTGGTCTATATGGTCTACCGCTTTCTTTGACTTCACCACCATATCGTCAACATAAACTTCCATAGTTTTGCCAATCTGCGGTTTGAACATAGAATTGACGAGTCTTTGGTAAGTTGCCACTGCATTCTTAAGTTCGAAGGGCATGACTCTATAGCAGTAGAGACCAACATCGGTGATGAAGCTTGTGTCTTCCTGATCCGGCTCATGCATCATAATCTGGTTGTATCCGGAGTAAGCATCATTGAAAGGTAACAACTCGTGCCCCGCTGTTCCATCCACCAACTGATCTATTCTGGGTAATGGAAAGCAGTCTTTGGGGCAGGCTTTGTTCAAATCTGGGAAGTCAACGCATACTCTCCACTTCCCATTAGCTTTCTTAACCAGTACTGGATTTGAAACCCAATTCAGATAAGTAGACTCCCTGATGAAACCATTCTCCATAAGTCGGTCTACCTCTTCTTTCAATGCTGCTGACCTTTCAGGACCTTGTGTTCTTCTTTTCTGTTTTACCGGTGTAAACTTCGGATCAATATTCAGAGTATGTACTGCAATTTCTTGGGATATTCCGCACATATCAGCATGAGTCCAAGCGAATACATCCAGATTTGCTTTCAAGAATGATATTAAGGAATTTTGAACTTCCACAGTAAGTTGCGAACCGACATTCACTACTTTGTTCGGATCTTTCGGGTCAACAGGTACCGGCACCGTTACTTACACTGGCAGCACTCTACTTTCCCCTGCACTAGCTTTTATGGGATCCATTTCTCTTCGTGCCCCGCTATGCTCGCCAGTGCAGGGGCACCCTGTAATTGCTATAAGGTTGGCACTTTGATGCAGACTGGGGCTGCCGCATATTTTCCCATCTCTCTCTTCCTTGCTTCACGCAACTCTATTAGATAACATTCTCGCCCTGGATTCTGATCCCCTTTAATAACTCCAACGCCATAATCCGTGGTAAATTTCATAGTGAGGCACCACGGGGCGAGAATTGCTTTAAAATCCACAAGAGTTGGTCGGCCTAGAAAGGCGTTGTAGGCAGAAATTTCATCAATAATTACAAAAGTCTGTTTTCGAACCACCTTTTTTTGTCCCTCTCCAAGCTCGACGAACAAGTCAATAGTTCCAATTGGCTGCTTCGATTCCCCAGTTAACCCAACAATTTTCTAAGATGAGGCTTGAACATCAGCCATTGGAATTTTCATTTGGTCGAACGTCTTTTTGAAGAGAATATTGTGAGAAGCGCCGCAATCTGCAAGCACTCTTCTCATAATAGCCGGGCCAATGCCTGGAGAGATGACCAAGGGATCCATGGTGCGAGCTTCAATACCCATAGAGTCCCTGGCTTTGAACAGAATATCATCATTGAAGGTTTTCTGCTGCTTCAAAGGCGCAGCATCGTCTAGCACAAAAACACTCTCTTCTGTTGGTGCATACTTCAAGGCACGGGCATATCTTTCTATCTCACCCCAGCTTCTGCCTGTTGGGTGAGGACCTCCTGTAATCACATTGATAACAGGCCTTTCCGATTCATGCACGGTATTCCTCTCACCCGAGCCAGATGGATGAGCAGGAAGTTGTTGGCCCTTAGTGGATGAAGTTGGGTCATTTCTACTTCTCTTAACATATAGCTGCAAATCGTTCTCTCTCAATAGTTCTTCAATTAAACTTTTCAGATGGCGACATTCGTTGGTATCATGACCGGGTTGATTATGAAACCGACAGAATCTCCTACTTTGAGCAGGTTTTTTGTTAACTCTCATCTCCGACGGTTTAGGATATTCCACTGCATCTTTGTTAGCAAAAAAGATATTCTCTGGAGTGTCAGTCAAAGAAGTGAAATCTGAACGTTTTAAGAATCAAGGTTTCTTCATATCTTTCTGTTTCTTCCCACCATTATTCTCCCTTTTCTGACTTCCGGATTCCTTTTTGGTAGGAGCAGTAGTATTATTCTTAACCTCCATCAATGCCACTTTCACTGGTGCTCGAAGGTTTTCCAAGAGCATGAATTCATCAGCTTTCTTATAGAATTTCTCAAGCGAATTCGGTTCTTTCATCTTCAGCCACGTCCCAAATTCGCTTGATTTGTCGATTGCTCTCATCAAGTACGTCAAGACCATCCGTGGTTCTGCATTGTCCACTTCAGCCAAAGCTATGTTGAAGCAGTTCAAGAAAGACCTGATAGATTCTCCAGGATTCTGCTCCAGACTCGAGAGTGACATAATATCCTTAGCCTTCGAAGCATACAACCTGAATTGCTCTTTAAACTTCCAAGTCAAATCGGCGAATTGGTTTATGGATCGGACCGGAAGTTTTGTAAACCAGAGCAGAGTCACTCCTTCCAAGTATACCGGAAAGTAGCGGCATTTGATCTCATCAGACGCTCTAGAACCAGTCATTTGCCAATCATACTTATATAGGAATAGATTGGGGTCGCTTGTTCCCTTATAAGCCGTGATTGTAGGAGGAACAAACTTCCTTGGGAATTCCACCTTTAGAATCTTTTCAGTGAACGGAGTTTTGCTCGGAGAGAATCCCCATTCCTTTTCACCTTCATCCCTCTACATGCTTTCTTTCATGATTTGTCGCACCATGTCCGAAAGATATTCCTCATCATTTAAAGGATCTGCAGGACAGACTTCGGCCATTTTCTCGGAAGTTTGTCTGGACAAACGTTCGCGGAGAGTTGGCTGTGGTCTCGATCCTCCAGCTTGAGGAGGTGTTTCTATAGCGGGGCTAGCTGCTCTTTGAGGAATATTCCTCTCTTTGGGATCATTAACATCATCTGCCAGGTTTTATTCATTATTCACTGGTTGACGGTTAGCTCCGAGCAATGCATTTAAGCTCTCAAGCATTAAAGCATTCCGAGTTTCCATCTGCTGGTATAATCCAGATACTGCAGCATCTAACTCCGCTCGTGTAATTCTTGCACTTGGTGCTGCTTGACTTGACGAAGGAAAAGTGGCAGTATTTTCATGGACATTACTGGGTCTTGCAGATCCGCGCTTTCTTCCAGGAGCCATTATCTCCGATAGACGTCTGGTTTTGAGAGAGATTCTTTCTATAATCTTTTGCGAAGCAATGATGAAAATAGCCTGAGTTCAATTCTCAGTGAAAGCACCAAAAATGTTAACGCTTAAAATTGAATTCTAACGCCCTGGTGTATGTAGAGAATAAGTGAAAGCACCACCCGTGAATACGGGAATTAGAAACAAGTAGAAAAGTTACAAAGAAAGCAGTAAAAGACAACAGTTTTATAGTGGTTTGGCTTCTGGTTAAGCCTACGTCCACTTTAATCTTCTTTATTGTTGAATCAATTACAACTTTACAATGATCTTCGATTACAATATTGATGAGACAAACAACTAGAACTCCGATGTAGAAGAAGTCTTTGAATCCATGTTGATTGCGTTAGATTTCCTCTTGAAGTTTGTTGAGATGTCCTTTGTGTTTGAAGTGTCGATTGAGTCAAGAATTCAGGAGAGTATCGGCATTCCGAAAATGATCCAAAAAGATCCCCTTTTAGTTGGAGTAGGCGGGGTATTTATATGAGAGTTCGGTGTTAGGTCGTAGGTCGCAAGCGACCTTGGATAGGTCGTAGGTCGTCCGCGACCTAGTGGGAGTCGTTTACGGCTTATACATGGTACACTTGATAGCTCTGGAGAAACTAGCAAGTCATAGACCATGGCCGACCTAGGTAGGAAGCGGCATAGGAAGATCCATTGGTATGTTTTGGTTGTGAGCGACTTAGGTATAGGTCGTAGGTCGTGGGCGACTTAGTAGATACAGTTTACGGCCTAACAGGAGCACCTTTGCTCATTCGAACAAGTCGTAGATCATGGGCGACCTAAGGAAGGAACGACATATGGAAGACAAGTTACCTCGGCTTTGTATAGCTCGCTAGGTCGTTAGAGAACTTTATCCCTGTTCGGTCGCTCCCCTTATTAACTTCTCTAGGTCGCGTATACCTTTAGGTCGCTAGGTCACCTCGGTCCATAGGTCGTTGGTGCACCAGGTCGCTCAATCCATTTAGCAACTAAGTCGTTTAACTTGCTTAGCCGCTTTATGTGTTAGGTTGCTTACTCCCTTAAGTAGTTAGGTCGCGCCTTCACATAAACAGTTAACTCGTTGAGTCATAGGTCGCGGGACCATCTAATCCTTTAGGTTGCTGGGTCGTAGAAAGAAGAGGGTTAACAAAAGTTATCTCCTAAATGTTCTCCTTACATTTCATTTCTTAATTAAAGTGTAATATTCCCTCTAACATATCTTTATGTCAACTTTCGATCACAATACATTCTTATTTAAAAGGTTCATACTGGTTAGCCTTCAAATACTTCATTAATTTTATATATTAATGGTGCCATCTTCTTACCATACACTACCAAAAATGAAATCCTAAAATTTTGGACCAATAAAATAATTCAACTTCAACTTTAAACTCTATGGTCAACTAAAGATAGTACAAAACTTCCTAAATTTTGGTTGTGTGGTAAAGTTCAATATCACAATGATAGTTTATTGATACTTTTCAACTTCAAAACATGCTTAGAAACGGTCTCCAAAAACTTAAAAATCTATGAAATAGATGTAAAACTATAGCTTCTAGACTCTAGTTATTATTCACTTCTTGTTTATGTTAGTGGGTCTGAGTGTGCTATTCATGTTTTCTTCAGTTGCACTTATATTTATCATATATGAA
Organism: Allium cepa; assembly: GCA_030765085.1. NCBI lineage: Eukaryota > Viridiplantae > Streptophyta > Magnoliopsida > Asparagales > Amaryllidaceae > Allium > Allium cepa. The sequence continues at coordinate 15,617,550 of CM060942.1, forward strand.
TATCGTTGTTAGAAAAAAAGCTTAACATTAGTAAATAAATTAAATAGCATAATGTATTCAATGCTACTAGGTGAAATACCTCTCAATATATCACCCTATTTTCCATGCTTAAAAAGCACATAAAAGTTACTTGGTGGGATAGAAATGATAGAAGTCTAAGCATAAACTATAACATTATATTACAAATTAGTATAATATTAAACATGGTATACCAAATGTCAAGAATACTATATTTAGGCTAGACGGAGTAGATCATGACTATATGGAGCTTATGTTAGCTCATATTTTTGATACATTAATATTTTGCCTTTTGCTAAGGAAAATATTTCCATGTCATTTATTTCAATCTTTAATGAAGATTTATTATTTCCAAATCATTACTCTTAACTGAGTTGAAACCATGTTATCTAAGATGGTATTTCAAAACCAGTAAATATTAAGTGAGTGGAATCTAAAGAAATAATCTAATTCTACTTAATATTAATTTCTATATTCAAGAAGTACTACGGACGGAATAATGCCGAAATCATCTTTTAAATTCCATGAGTAACACAAGTCCCCTCTTCAAAATTTAACACTAATATAAGAAGATCATCTTTATACAATCAAATTTGTATTTAATTTAAATTTGGAAAATTTGATACTTTTTTAAACTTAACTTGTTTCTAACATTTTGAACTTATCTGTCCTGCATCAAGGAAAGAGGCCAGGTGAGCTAGGGCACTGGTTGCTCCTAAACATCTCCTTAGTTTAAGCACCTCACATCTAAAGAAAAATCCGGTCTACTCGTCATCTTTTAGGGTCAAGATTAAATCACTTTATTTATATTAGCTTTTCTTCAGCCATTTATTTAAACTCTTTTAAATAAATTATAAAACTTCCAGATCATTATTAAAACATTTAATTTTCCATTTGAAACCACTAATAAAAGATTTGGAAAAAACTGTTAAGTTTAAAGCTATATGTAACATCATTAATTTTTTATCACATTATTCAGAAGATTTAATTAGATTACATAGAATAATGATGATAAAGAATTGCGATTTGAATAAATTACATAATAGGGCCTTTCTTATTAACAAAGAAAATGGGATGAAATTTGTTTATTAGTTAATTAAACTACACATGGGCATATTAGTGAATAGCCATTTTATTTTACACGGCTATTGCAACGATCCGTAATTTTCGATAATTAAAATTAGTTAATTTAATAAGATTTGGTGATTTAATATTGGATGGAAAAAAATTTGTGATTTAATAATAAGAATATAACTAGAATAAAATGTAATGGTAATAATTTAAGGTAATTGGTAAATTCTTTAAATGTAATTCCAATTGATTGAAATGATTAAAAATTAATAGTTGGTATAGACTAAATAAATTTGTAATAATGTGTGTATAAATGGACAATTTGATTTAAAGGGAAATGGACAATTTAAATGTTGATTAATTAATGAATAATGTGAAATAAATTGTAATTGAATAAAAATTAGTCTTGTAATAGTGATTATAACATTTGGGTGTAGATAATAAACTTACAAATGTTATTAAATGTAGAAATAATGACAATTGTTATATATTACCAATTTAATTAATCAATTACAAATAAATGTAAATAAATGTTACGTTATGTCAGTTAATATAATAATCGCAAATTGGGAATGTAATAAAATATACAGAAATGTCAGTTGCACTCATAAGACAATAAATTGATTAACAATAAAAATGAAACCAAGATAATTGGAGTTATGAGATTTTAAATTATAATTAATGTCAAAATCAATAAAGGTTCAATATTATTGAAATACTACAACTAATATGGTAAAAGATGATAATTGTAGAATGTTTGTGTAATAAGATATAAACAAATATTAACTATGTCTATAGAGTAATAATTGATTGAAATAAAAAGATCAAAACGAAATTTCTTCAATTTATTGGAATTAAATTATCATTAATTGGATTTAATTACAGTTGAAATTGAATATTGTAATTAGTGTAATAACCAACACTAAATTGATTTGTAAACTTGTATTAAATCAATGTAATTGTCTAAGTGATAAAAAATGATGAAATTTGTTAATTATCAAATTTGAATGATGTTAACGCTGGATTTGAATGCTAACACCCCGGTGAGTGAAGTATAGTTGTGAAAGCACCACCCGTGAATACGGGAATCAAGAGATAACAGTAAGTAAGAGAAAATACAGTAAATGAGCATAGAGTTTATAGTGGTTCGGCTTATGATCAAGCCTACGTCCAATTCAATCCTTTTTATTGCTGACTGAATTACAACTTATTACAATCTCTTTCATTTACAATCCAATTCAATTCAAAAAGGCAAGTAGTTAGAGAAAACTTTGATGCCACAGAGTTCTTTGAATCCATGATTGAATATGTCGAATCATTGTGCGAAGTTTGGTCTAAATGTCTCGCGTGAGCTTGAAGTGATGGAGTAAAGAATGTCTTGAAGATAGTAGAGCCTTGATGTCCCGAAGAGAATGATCCAAAAGTCCTTTTAACGTTGGAGGTGGTAGTGTATTTATAGGTGTGATTCTGGGCAGCAGTTTTTCGCTCAAGTCATGAGTCGCGCTCGACTCAGGGAAAGTCGTAGGTCACGCTCGAATTAAGGGTCAAGAGTTAGCAGGCAGTGGAGTAGGTGAGGCGGTTCTGAGTTGTTCACCTGGACATAAGCCTTAACTCGTTTGCGAGTCAAGGGTCACGAGATAAGGCAGCATCAAATTTATGCTCTGTAGTTTTAGGCCATGAACGACTTATCCTAGGTCGTAGTTCGGTCACGACATAGATGCAGTCGCTTGCGCCTTTTTTCTATCTTGAGTCACTAGGTCGTAGCTCTTTAACTTGTTGAGTCGTTGGAGGCCTCAAGTCGGTCCGCTTTTTTAAGTCGCTTAGAGTTTTAAGTCATTAGCTTGTTAAGTCGCACCATCTGTTGAGTCGCGAAGCCATCCTGTCTTTAAGTCGAGTTCCTTCTTTGAGTCGTGCACTTCGTTAAGTCGTGAGTCGCGCACGAGTTAACTGGACTTGGCTTTTTGGTTTGCATGCTTGAGTTGCTGACGACTAAAGGTAGGTCGTAAGTCGCACAATTCTTCAACTTGTGCCACTCTTCAATTTGTTGAGTCGGTAACCTGTTGAGTCTTGAAGTACCTTGAGTCGTAAATCCACTGAGTCGCTGAGAACTTTATCTGATGAGTCGGCCCAGGCCTTAACTCGTTGACAAAACGGGGTTAACATTTGCCCCTCGAAGTACATGCCAAAGTCGTAGGTCGTGTACTTCGACTCATCTTGACTCGCGCGTGCCGACTCATCTTCCACTACCCCGAGGTATAAATGGCTTAGGTCGTTTCTTCTCATTACTTTATCTCTTCAGTTGCATACTTCCGCCATTAACGACCTTCGAAACTATAAGAGATGAATTCAATCAATTTTCCTCATTGCCACCCAAGTTCCTACAATCTTCGTCATCACACTACGTAAGTAAAGTCCTCGCTCATCCAATTGCACGACTACCGTTACCCTTTGAGCGTGGTTTCCCAATTTTCTAACCCTAAACCAAATCTTCACACCATATTTCATCTCGAGTCACGTCATGATTAACTGTTGACAAGCTTAGAGCAGTTTGATTGAGTTTTTTATACGATTCGCACGGGGAAGATGATGAGTTACCATATTTCGAGTCAGTTGATTCATGAATTTTAGAGGAGACGATACTATCTCATATGGGTTAACGGGTTAGGAGTTTGGAGGATGATGGGTTATGGATCTGAGAAGGGGTTGGTCGTGACGTTAGCTTTGGCGCGACTCAGTAATTTCGAACGACCTAAGAACCATCACAATTTAAACCTTGACCGACTTAAAAACCTTTGCGACTTACCCTTTAAGTCGCGGCCGAGTTAGAACTTGGAGGAATTTCTGGTTGCTTCGAACTGGAGCTTTTCCTCCTTTCCATGACTTACGACTTAAGAAATTCTTCCTATCGTTGCCAACACTTAAGTCGTTGCCGAGTCAACACTTAAGTTGTCGCAGTTTACAATTTTTCTTGAACCTTGAACTTTAATTTGATTTGCTGAAATATACTGCTTGAGTGCTGAATTGTTTGGACTTTAACCTGTTAAATTTTTTTTGCGTTTTCTTCACAGGTCACTTTTGCAAACTAATAACCTGTCTAATTCAACATTTACAGAATAATGGGACGAATATACTGTCATTGATTGCCCACATCAAATGACAGATTAGTTAAAAACGGATAATCTTAAATAGATTGTGTGAACGAAGTGCTTTAAAAAAATAAATCCAGGCAAAATATCAAGGCAACATCGGAATAGTCAACCAAACTTTCCTGTTTGAGTTAACACTGTACTTGAACTTCAAATTAACAAGTCTTGAAATTTGATAGCCAATCAATTGTTGACGAGCTTAACTCCGGTTATATTTACTTGTTTATTTTTATTAGTTCTGCACAACACTCCACACTTTTAGGAAACGTGCACCTTCACATTTGAATATCCAGTTGCTTGTGTAGAATGACTTCCCAGCAAGAAGAGATAACAGCACAGGCTGGAGTTGTCGCTCCTATTCCAGTTCCATTAATCAATCCTCCTGAAAGAACCTCTTCTACTTTATCGTACAAAGTTTTTCGCCAATTGTGCGCTCAGTTTGGCATTGCTAAATCAGATGCCATTCTTCCCGAGAGAAGTAACACTGCTGACATAGCACCCCCTGGCTTTGTAACGGTCAATCGACAAATGTGCCTGAGTGGGGGCGTTCCTCCTTTCAATGACTTTTTCCAACAACTTCTTCGTCAATTAGCCATCGCCCCATCCCAATTACACCCCAATGGCTATGCCATTTTAATGGGGTTGTGTGTACTGTTTAGGAGGACGTTTGATCGATTCCCAAGCTTTGACGAGATTTGCTTCCTATGCTCTTTCACCAGGACTAAAGATCACCCCTCTATTACTGTCGTGAGAAGTGCTCGAAATCGTAAATTGATCATCGGTCTTCCTGACAGCGCTCATGGGTTTTTGACTCAATTTTTCTATGTTCGCTATCCCCCGGGGTTTTACGCTGTATGGAGGGAAGGAAGTAAGATTAACCATTCTTACTACGTTTGTTATCCGACTTTTGCGAGACTGAATTGTTAAGTGTTAACTCCGTTTCTTTTTTATTTTCAGCGCTCCCCCCTCCTTCTAGGGATACCAGTCATAAGCCAACTTTCGAAAGGCTCAAGGCCATGCCAGTTGAGGAGAGAGACATTCAATTTCTGTTGAAAGACGAATTTTTGCATCAGTACGGACTTTTGCATACTTCTCGTTCTACACATCCTCATGAAATCCCAGACTCCCCGGCTAGAGCGTTGGATGTCCCAGTTTCTACCGACACATTCATACCAAAAGGACCTGCTCCTAAGGCTTCGCCAGTGAAGTGCTCCACCTCTGTTGATATTGCGGGGCCATCTGACAAACTTGCCCCGGTTATTGAGGAAGAAGAGCCTCAGGGATCTCCCCAACATTCACAGAAATCTGGTGAAAAAGCTGAGAAAACCAGTCCTGTCAAGCAGAGCAGGGACGACACTTTCGAAGGACTGAGCGACCTCTTTGCCACCTCACAAGAGATCTTTAAAGATGATCCTATCACTACCGGGATTTCTTCTTCAGTAGTCGAGGCGACTTCTATTCTGCAACAGACTCCGTCAACTCAGGAGTTGATGTTAACTTCTACACCCATAACTACTCCACAATTAAAGAGTGGTTCGTAGTTTGATGCGCGTAGTTTGCACATTACACTCACCTAGAATCTCTCAGCACTTTTATGCTTCTGACTTTTTGTACTTTGAAGAATTCTAAAATTTAGCTCTTTTTATTTCAGATCCTCCGATGGGACGCAGCGGATCCTACTATGATGACTTCCAGCGCTACGGAAGGCATAGCCAATATGATTATAGGCGTTACCTCCCCTCTTACAGAGAATCCGATGAAGAAAGAGCCGCCCGAAAGGCTCAAGAGAAGAGAGCTCAAGAGGAGCGTTATGAAAGAAGAGAGAGGGAGGAGCGCCACGATTCTTCGCAGAGAGGCGACGATTCCTATAAAAGAAAATCCCATGATGACCGAGGAAAAAGTCATATGGTTGAAGATTCGAGCAAGCGAGCCCGACATGGTGAGAAGCACACCTCTACAACTCCTGAAAAGGTTACTGCCCCTGCCTCGCTTGACATTCCTTCTGGCTCTCCCGCTCTTGGGAAAGCAGATATCCAAACAATAATCAGCAGGCCCAAATTCCAAGTTGGACCGGGCCCGGCCACTTTGCAAAGTCGGTTTCCACAGTGGTGTCTGAAAGGAGTAAGGTTCGACCTTGACTTGGTCCCCATTGACAAGTCTGCCATGTTACGAAACCTCGATGCCGTCAAGCTTGATATTGAGAGGATGTCAAACTGGCAAAAACTTGTTGACGAGCTCCAAAGGGTTAATCGTGCAAATATAGAGGCCATGCTCACTATGGAAAATGATAAAGCCGAATGGCAAAAGGTTCTCGAGCAACACGATACTGAAATGAGGAGCATCGCTTCTTACAATGAAGAGCTTGAAGCAAAAGTTGAGGAACTGAAACAAGAGCTTGCTACTTCCTCTACTTCCTATTCTCAGAAAGAAGAAGTGCTTCTAAAACAAGTGAGAGATGCTCATGCCAGCCAAAGGGATGCCGAAGACAGGCTTGAAGTGCAAAAAAGAATTAGTGAGGGCTATGTTGTTGATATTGAAGAGCTTCGGAAGAAAAAAATCTTCCAAGAGGCGGAGATTCAAATGCTTAAGCTTCAACTTTCCAAAGCTGAAAGGGAGCGTAATGAGGTCGTTGCCGGCAAAATTGTAGCTGAAGAATCTCACGAGGCAACGAGGACCAATATCAGCTCAACATTATTTGATTTCTACCTGCATAGCATCTTGGGGCGCGGTAGCCTCGCCTTTCTAGGCCCCAAGTATGAAATTACTCTGGCTGAAATTTGGGAGGCCGCACTCGATATGCTTGGCGGTAAAGGCGCTGGCTATGTTGAGTCAGCTCTTGAGGAGCATTATCTTGATGAAGATGCTCGCGCCGCTCTCGCCAGGGGGAGAGAACAGCTTGCAAAATTAAGGGCCAAAACAGCGGCAGGAGAATATTCGGGAAAAACTATCTCAACTGTTCCACTTCAGCCTTCTCCTTCGGCCGAAATTGACATTATCGGTTCCAGATCTCATTCTCTATCTCCTTCCAAAGTTACCGCCGAGATCACAAGCATACAAGGTGGGGATGAAGGTGACGAGAGTGCCGAGGCACAGGCTTACGAAGTTGATGTCAGGAAACCGGCTTCTGCAGGTAACCCTACTGTTAATCTTGCCCAAGTAGACTGCTCATCTGTTTCTTATGAGCTTGATGAGCTTTTTGACTACTTCTTGAACCTCAGCGAACCTTTATCTCCGCTTTTTACTGACTTGAACTTTTTTCCTTCTGTAGAGAAAACGTCGAGCATCGTTCTAACTTCCCCACCTCCAATTATTCCTCCTCTATCTATCCAGGTGACTCCTCCTTCTGCCTCACAACCGGGATCGCAAAAGGAGCAAATAGAAGCTCTTCAAGACTTGGACGATCCCACTGCTTCACAAGAACACAAGGGAGAAGAAACTGAAGGGAGCGAGAAGACTCCAGAAGCAACTGGTTCCGATGATGAACCATTAGCTAAACTTCTTTCTCCAGGGAGTGGGTCTTCCTCCAAGAAGAGAGGAAAGCAGGGAGTTTCCAAGAAGAAGAAGAAGGGATCCTTAACTGGCAAAGAAAAAATGGAAGAAAGTCCGACTGAGCCCCTTTCTCCTTCATCCCCTACTCTTACAAGCCTGCCTAAGAAGTTGGTTATCCGGCCGGGTGCGGGCTCAAAAGGTGGATGGAAGAAGAAATGATGGCTCTGGTTCTGTTGCTTTCATATCGCTTTTTTGCCTTTTTTGCATGTACTGACCGGAAATTGTGCGGGTACCAGCCCCCGCTTTTCTTTTGCTTTTTACTTTGGAACCTGTACCTGTATAAAATTCTAATAGTGTTGAATAAAATGATTCTGTTTCTTTGTACAAACTTCTGTCTGTATCTGAGATGCATTTATTATTCATTTTTGTACAAGTTTCTCTGCACGATATTGCAGTGAGCTTATGGTATACTGTTTGAGCGCAATTTTACCGATGTAGTTATACCAAGTTGCCCCTATACCATAAGCTCGTTGCAATATTTTATATTTTGAGGGGACTTGTACTTTTATTTTTTAGAGAATAATCATTCCCTACTTGGAGGAATATTATTTCGTTAAAAAACAGAGTACAACTCCCTCCACATAAGTTTTATGCTCCATCCTTCAAAGGTATCACTCTTTCCTTTGTGCATATACACATTTTATCAAGTGAATTCTTCTACGTGGTAAAGCGGGTATCTGAAGGGTACTTTAACTTCGTTCTGAGGAAGAGAATTTCCCAGAATAGGTGGATAATTCTTCCTTTGAGAGTTAAAGTGTGCCTTTGAAGATGGCTTTTTTTTTACTTGCCACAGTAAAGGGCTTCTTGATTTTTGTTTCTTTGAAAAGTTGCACCTCTGAGGAAGGCTTTTTCACGTTTCAACACCTGGAAGTTTTATTTCAATCTTGGTGAAACGTGTGCCTCCGAAGAGGTCTTTCTGCTTGATTGTGCCTCCGGGAGGAGGTCTTTTCATTTCTGCCTCTGGGAAGAGGTCTTTCTGTCTTATTGTGCCTCTGGAAAGAGGTCTTTTTGTTTCTGCCCCTTGGGAGAGGCTTTTTTTTTATATTTCAACTTTGGTGAAGTGAAACTCCGAAGAGCGGCTGTTGCACTTCAACTCCTGGTGAAATGTGCCTCCGAAGGGGTCTTTATTTTGTTTTGCATTTCAACTCTGGTGAAGTGAAACTCCGAAGAGCGGCTGTTGCACTTCAACTCCTGGTGAAATGTGCCTCCGAAGAGGGCTTTATTTTGTTTGGCATTTCAACTTTGGTGAAGTGGGCCTCCGAAGAGGGGCTCTTACACTTCAACTCCTGGTGAAATGTGCCCCCGAAGAGGGCTTTAATTGCCTGGAAGTTACTCTCTCATGGTTGGAGGGTCATGACTCCTCCAATCTTTTTTGTTGAGTAGAGAACTTTCTTTTTTGCGGCATATGCCTCGTTAGAGGTTTTTATCCTCCGAAGAGTTGTGCCTCCGAAGAGGGCTTGTGCCTCCGAAGAGGGCTTTAGTTTTTCCTTGTCCACTTGCTTATACCTTTTCAGCGATCCTCTGTTTTTCTTTTCAAGCTCACACTCCCTTCTCTTACAAGTAGTTTGTTTAATCCAAAGAAGTGTACTTCATTGCTAGGCAAGTTCGCGAGAACGGGCATAAGCTTCTTAACTGGATGTTTGTTTGTTCAAACGATCTCAATTTATTAGCAAGAGCCCGTTTTCGATGAAATCATTGGCCGTTCAATTGAAGCACTTCCTATCTAGGATTTGAATTCGGGGCTTTTGTGACTTGAAATTTGTTTGTTGAATGATAACAAGAATCACTTGGTCTTGTAATGTGCAAGTTTTATTTTCGTTGCCTGCGAAAATTTAAATCGACATTTCAGTAATACATTTAATGTACTTTCATATCGAAAATAAAGCAAACATGTAATAATAATAAGGAACACAAGATTTATAGTGGTTCGGCCAAGAATTTGGGCCTATATCCACTTTATAGTCTTTCATTATTCACTTGCATCGGCTTTACAATTGCTTTCAATTACAAGAATCATACATTTATAATTCTTTTTACAATATTTCAACAAAGCTTTCAAGTAAAGTATGGACGTAGGTGGTTGTTGTTCCAAGCTCTTGGAATTTGATCTCCTTCAACAGTAGTGAGTTTGAATGTGCCGTCAAGAAGCTTCTGACCTATGACATATGGTCCTTCCCAGTTTGTCCCAAACACACCTGTCGCCGTCATAATTCTCTTCAGGACTAGATCTCTAATCTCAAAGCTGCGTTGGCGAACTTTAGAATTGAAATGTCTGGCTATCCTTTGTTGATGAGCTGCGATTCTGAGCTCAGCCTCTTCTCTTTTTTCATCAAGGAGATCTAGTGCCTCAAGCTGTAGTTTTTCATTCTCCACTTAATTGAAATGGATTCTTCTATGTGAAGGGACCTCTGTTTCTACCGGATTCATTGCTTCTGACCCGTATGCCAATGAAAACGGAGTATGCCCGGTCGCAGTTTTGTGGGTAGTTCTGTATGCCCATAGTGCTAGTGGTAGCTTATCGACCCAACCACCTTTTGCTCTTTCGAGTTGCTTCTTGATGGTTGACTTGAGAATTTTGTTTACTGCTTCCACCTGCCCGTTTGCCTGCGGATGAGCTACTGCTGAGAAGCTTTTTCGGATTTTGAATCATTTGCAAAAATCGTGGAATTCTTCACTTTCGAACTGAGTACCATTGTCTGTAATTATCTTTTGAGGCACACCATACCTGCAAATGATACTTTTAGTCACAAAACTTATCATCTTTTTAAAGGTGATAGTAGCCAATGGTTCAGCCTCTGCCCATTTAGTAAAATAATCTACAGCAACAATGGCATATTTGATTCCAGATTTGGCAGTTGGTAAAGGTCCTACAAGGTCTATTCCCCATATTGCAAACGGCCATGGACTGACCATCTGTGCGAGTTCAGTAGAAGGTGCTCTAGGAATTTTGGCAAATCTTTGGCATCTGTCACATTTTCAAGAATAGTCTGCTGCATCTCGATTAATTTCTGGCTAAAAATATCCGTATCGGAGAATCTTCTTTGCTAAAGTTTGACCACCTAAATGATCACCACATTCTCCCCCATGCACCTCAGCTAGGATTGTTTTGGACTCTTCCCTGGATACACATCGAAGTAATGGCATTTAGAATCCCCGTCTGTATAATTGGCCATCCTGGACTATATAGCGAGAGGCTTTCCTTAGTAGCTTCTGTCGTTCTTTCGAATTTTTCAGTAAAGAGCCATTGAGCAGATATTTTGTTATTGGAGTCAACCATGATTCTTGCTCTCGAGACACGCTCATGATCCAATCAATATCCATCTCATTAATGCTTGGAGCCGATAGGACTTCCACTGGAGCTAACCCTAGAAATTGAGTTTCGCCTGTGCTAGAGTACTTTGCGAGAGAATCTGCTTTCATGTTTTCTTCTCGATGAATATGGCTTATCGTGCAGTGGTCGAAGTCACATAGGAGTTCCCAGGCCTTTGACAAGTAGGCAGGCAGATTTCCCCCTTTCGCTTGGAATTCCTTCTTGACTTGGCATACAATAAGCTGAGAATCACTGAAGATCTGTAATGCTCGGATGTTTAGTTCTTTAGCAATTCTCAAGCCAGCGATAAGAGCTTCGTATTCTGCTTCATTGTTCGTTGAAGGAAATTCCAATCTTAGTGCATAGCATAATGACCGACCTTCAGGGGTTTCAAGTACAACCCTGGCTCCAGAACATTAGTCATTTCTCGCGCCATCAACATATAACTTCCACTGGATTGGGGAATCATCGATCGTTTCTACCCCACTTTTACCTTTATCTGTCAATTCTGCGATGAAATCCGCTAAATCTTGTCCGTTGATTTCTTTTCGGGGGTGATAAGTGATGTCATATTGACCGAGTTCAATGTTCCACTTTAGAAGACGACCCGAAGTCTCAGGGCGAAACAGGACTGCTTTAAAGGTTGATCAGTGAGGACTCTGATAGGATGAGCTTGGAAATATTGCCTCAACTTCCTCGATGCAATCAGTAGGCAATAGGCGAGTTTTTCCAACTTGGAGTAATTCATCTCTGCCCCAGTGAGTCTTTTGCTGATATAGTAAACCGGATGTAGAATCCTCTTGTCTTCTCGTATCAGCGCTGCACTTAAAGCATGAGATGATACTGCCAAGTATATAAGAAGATCCTCACCATCGCCGGGCCTAGAAAGTATTGGAGGCGTTTCCATATGGCGAATCAATTCATCAAAGGCTTTTTGGCATTCGGGAGTCCAATCAAAGTTTTTCTTTCCTTTCTTTAGAGCGTCAAAGAATGGGATGCATTTATCAGTAGCTTTGGAAATGAACCGACTCAAGGCGGCGACTTTTCCATTGAGACTTTGCAATTCCTTCTTCGTTCTAGGAGCTTTGACTTCTTTTAAGGCGGTAATTTGAGCTGGACTAGCTTCAATGCCCCTAGCGCTCACGATGAAACCTAAGAACTTTCCGGACTCCACCCTAAATGAACATTTTAAAGGGTTAAGCTTCATTCCGTATTTCCGGAGGACTGCGAACATTTCTGCTAAGTGTTCTATGTGATCCACTGCTTTCTTAGACTTTACTAACATGTCGTCGACGTAGACTTCCATAATCTTGCCCAATTGCGGTTTGAACATAGAATTAACAAGTCTTTGGTAGGTTGCCCCCGCATTCTTCAGCCCGAAGGGCATAACTCTGTAGCAGTAAAGACCAACATCGGTGATAAAGCTCGTGTCCTCCTGATCTGGCTCATGCATCATGATCTGGTTATATCCGGAGTAGGCATCCATAAAAGATAACAATTCATGTCCCGCTGTTCCATCTACCAGTTGATCGATCCTGGGTAATGGGAAGCAGTCTTTGGGGCAGGCCTTGTTTAGATCTGAAAAATCGATGCACACTCTCCATTTTCCGTTGGCTTTCTTAACCAACACTGGATTTGAAACCCAATTCGGATAGGTAGATTCTTTGATAAAGTCATTCTCCATGAGCCGATCAACTTCTTCTTTTAATGCGGCTGACCTTTCTGGACCTTGGTTTCTTCTTTTCTGTTTCACAGGCGTGAACTTTGAATCAATATTCAGAACGTGTACTGCAACTTCTAGGGATATTCCGCACATATCGGCATGAGTCCAAGCGAAAACATCCAAATTTGCTTTCAAAAAAGATATTAAGATATTCTGAATCGACACATTAAGTTGTGAACCCACATTAAACACCTTATTTGGGTCCTTCGGGTCAACAGGTACCGGTACTGTCGTCTCCACCGGTACCACTCTATTCTCCCCTGCACTGGCTTTTCTAGGATCCATCTCTTTTCGTGCTCCGCTATGCTCGCCAGTGCAGGGTCCGCCCTATAATTGCTACAAGGTTGGTTCTTTGATGCGGACTGGGGTTGCCGCATCCTTTCCCATTTCTCTTTTTCTTGCCTCTCGCAGCTCTGTTAGATAACACTCCCGCCCAGCATTTTGATCCCCTTTTATAACTCCTACTCCATTGTCTGTGGGGAATTTAATGGTGAGGCACCATGGGGCCAGAACAGCTTTGAACGCTGCAAGAGTTGGAAGGCCAAGGAAAGCATTATAAGCAGAGAATTCGTCGACAATCACAAAAGTTTGCTTGCGGACTACTTTTCTTTCTCCCTCTCCAAGTTCTACAAGCAAATCAACGGTTCCTATCGGCTGCTTTGGCTCTCCAGTGAAGCCAGCGATTTTTTGCAACGAGGCCTGCACATCAGCCATAGGGATCTTCATTTGGTCGAATGTTTTCTTGAAGAGGATATTGCAGGATGCGCCACAATCAATGAGAACTCTTCTGACAATAGCTGGCCCGATACCAGCCGAGATGACTAAGGGATCCAAGGTAGGAGCTTCAATACCTGTGGAATCCCTGGCTCTGAACACAATATCATCATTGAAAGTTCTTTGTTGTTTCAGGGGCGTAGCGTCTTCCAAAACAAAGACATCTTCTTCGGCCGGTACATATTTCAAAGCCTGGGTATACCTTTCCATCTCACCCCAGCTCCTGCCCGCTGGGTGAGGTCCTCCCGTAATGACATTGATAACAGGCCTTCCGTATTCATGCCCTGCAGTCTTCTCTCTTGTCCTAGGTTGATGAGCAGGAGCTTGTTGCCCCTGACTTGACGAAGCAGGATTGCTGCTATTCTTTTCCACAAATTGTTGCAGCTTGTTTTCCCTTATCAACTCTTCAGTCAAAATTTTCAATTGGCGGCATTCATCGGTATCATGACCGGGTTGATTATGGAAGCGGCAGAACTTCCCGCTCTGTACAACTTTTTTCCCGGTTCTCAGAACGGGAGGTTTAGGATAATCAACAGAATCTTTAGTGGCAAGGTAAATACGCTCCGACGTATCTTATAAAGGAGTATATTCCATTGGCTTGAAGGAACGAGGCTTCTTCAGATTTCTCTGTTCCTTCCCGTCGTTATTTTTCCTTTTCTGTCCTACAGATTCATTCTTGCGTGGAGCAGCAATGTTATCTTCAGCTTTTTCCAATATTGCCTTTACCGGTACAGGATGGCTTTCCAGGCGTATGAACTCATCTGCTTTCTTGTAGAATTTTTCAAGGGAATTTGGTTCCTTCATGTTCAGCCATTTTCCAAATTCGCTCGACTTGTCAATGGCCCTCATCAGATAAGTCAAGATCATCCGTGGTTCTGCATTGTCTACCTCGGCCAGCGCTATATTAAAGCGATTCAAGAAAGATCTGATAGTTTCCCCTGGATTCTGTTCCAAACTTGACAACGACATGATATCTTTGGCTTTTGAAGCATATAGTCTGAACTGCTCCTTGAATTTCTAGGTTAGGTCAGAAAACTGATCTATAGACCGGATTGGTAGCTTGGTGAACCAAAGCAGAGCTACACCTTCCAAATATACAGGAAAATATCGACACTTTATTTCATCAGAGGATCTGGCACCTGTCATGTGCCAATCATACTTATACAAGAATTCGTTCGGATCACTTGTCCCCTTGTAAGCTGGAATAGTTCGAGGGACGAACTTCCTCGGGAACTCAGCCTTTAAGATCCTTTCGGTAAACAGGGTTTTACTTGGAGCAAAACCCCATTCTTTCTCGTCTTCATCCCTTTGCATGCTCTCTTTCATGATTTGTCGAACCATTTCAGAAAGATACCCCTCATCGTTTCGAGCTTTAGATCCACCAACTTCAGGAAATGTCTGCTCAAAGGGGCTGGCAGCCCTCTCAGGAACGTTCCTTTCTTCAGCATCATGAACGTTGCCAGCAAAGTTCCTTTCATTACCCGTTGGTTGATGGTTTGCCCCAAGCAAATCGTTCAACTTATTCAAAATTAGGGCATTTTGGGCATTCTGCGCCTCCAATTATGCACTTTGGGCATTTATCTGCTAGTTCAGCCCTAAGATTACAGCATCCAACTCTGCTTTTGTAACCCCAACAGGTGGAGTGGCTTGATTAGGTACTGGGGAAGCGGAGGTTCCCTCTTGAACATTTCCAGATCTAACAGATCTACTCCTTCTCCCCGGAGCCATGATTTCGGATAAACTTCTAGTCTTCAGAGAGATTACTTCGACAAACTTTCGTGAAGCAATGATGATAATTCGCCTGAGTTCGGTTCTCAGTGAAAGCACCAAAAATGTTAACGCTGGAATTTGAACGCTAACACCCCGGTGTGTGAAGTATAGTTGTGAAAGCACCACCCGTGAATACGGGAATCAAGAGATAACATTAAGTAAGAGAAAATGCAGTAAATGAGCACAGAGTTTATAGTGGTTCGGCTTATGATCAAGCCTACGTCCACTTCAATCCTTTTTATTGCTGACTGAATTACAACTTATTACAATCTCTTTCAATTACAATCCAATTCAATTCAAAATGACAAGTAGTTAGAGAAAACTTTAATGCCGCAGAGTTCTTTGAATCCATGATTGAATATGTCGAATCTTTGTGCGAAGTTTGGTCTAAATGTCTCGCGTGAGCTTGAAGTGATGGAGTATAGAATGTCTTGAAGATAGTAGAGCCTTGATGTCCCGAAGAGAATGATCCAAAAGTCCTTTTAACGTTGGAGGTAGTAGTGTATTTATAGGTGTGATTCTGGGCAGCAGTTTTTCGCTCAAGTCATGAGTCGCGCTCGACTCAGGGAAAGTCGTAGGTCACGCTCGACTTAAGGGTCAAGAATTAGCAGGCAGTGGAGTAGGTGAGGCGGTTCTGAGTTGTTCACCTAGACATAAGCCTTAACTCGTTTGCGAGTCAAGGATCACGAGAAAAGGCAGCATCAAATTTATGTTCTGTAGTTTTAGGCCGTGAACGACTTATTCTAGGTCGTAGTTCGGTCACGACTTAGATGCAGTCGCTTGCGCCTTTTTTCTATCTTGAGTCACTAGGTCGTAGCTCTTTAACTTGTTGAGTCGTTGGAGGCCTTAAGTCGGTCCGCTTTTTTAAGTAGCTTAGAGTTTTAAGTCGTTAGCTTGTTAAGTCGCACCATCTGTTGAGTCGCGAAGCCATCCTGTCTTTAAGTCGAGTTCCTTCTTTGAGTCGTGCACTTCGTTAAGTCGTGAGTCGCGCACGAGTTAATTGGACTTGGCTTTTTGGTTTGCATGCTTGAGTCGCTGACGACTCAAGGTAGGTCGTAAGTCGCACAATTCTTCAACTCGTGCCACTCTTCAATTTGTTGAGTCGGTAACCTGTTGAGTCTTGAAGTACCTTGAGTCGTAAATCCACTGAGTCGCTGAGAACTTTATCTGATGAGTCGGCCCAGGCCTTAACTCGTTGACAAAATGGGGTTAACAAATGAAACGGTGATTTAATATTAATTTATTTAATTAGTGTCAAAATAGCCATTTTAGCAACTGTCTCGGATTTCGACGAAACAAGTTTCATCGGATCCGTAACGGTGAATTATTGTAGGATTTCAAGTTTCGTAGCAATCAGACTTATCTGATCGTACAGGCTTGAAACGCACATAAATCAATTTAATTGAAATCAATTTGAAATAATCCAATTTTAAGCTAACTTCTTTATATGATAGAAGTAGGACTTGAAACCTGTTCTATTGAGTTTAAAAATATTGAAAACATTTATTTTGATATACAGGATGACCCATTTTCGTTCCAGAGACAGAACGGGCGTTTCGGGTCGTTACCGTTAATTCAAATCTATTCGGACGATCATTCTTTTTATCGGGGTTCATTAGTACATATTGTTTTATTCTAACCCTATGAGCCTTTCTATTTATTATTCCTATATGTACAGTTCTATTTGACTGTTCCCTCTCTCTTCTTCAATGGCAGAAACCCAATTCACATTCAAAAATAAATTCAATTTCAAAACCAAATCCAAAATTTAAATTCCTCCAAACAATATCAAATTATATACTGTTTTGAAGCTCTCGACGAGCATAATCCACTAGTGCAATTCGTTTTTCAGTCCAAATCAATATTTTTTCAGAAATCACAAATCGTTCTCAGCCATTCATAGGCCACAACCTCGATTAATGGCGAATCTTCAACGATGGTTCGATCGGAAGTGGTCAATGGGTAGAGGGGATGAAGCAGCACTGATCCATATGGTTAGTTGTCGCAAACGTTGCCTCGATTCGCCAGAAATTGGCCATCAAGGGTGGCGGCCGCGTTTGCCTTTGGTGGATCGGGAGGGACGGCGCGTTGGGCGTGGGTGCGGCTAAGGGCGAGGGTGGCTTCGGCGAGGTCGGATGTAGGTGGAGATGGTCGGTGGCGCCGCGATTTTGTGTTTTTGGTGGCAGAGTGCTTTGTTTTGCAATCGGGTATGAGACGCTCTAGGGTTTCGTGGGGGTAAACCTGCATGGCTCATGGCAAAATTCTACTGGTCTGTTTTCTTTATTTTATTTATTTCGTATTTTAAATTCATTTATCTTCTAATGTTAATAACTTTTGCATACGAGATCGGATTTGCATATGGTTTACTCCGCTGCGATCGAATCAAAATTATGGACATTTTTTACACTAGTTTGGACGAATTCTGAGACTGTTTGAATTTTGGGCCTAAGTTGGATTTTTAATTCGATTTAAAATCGAACGTCCGTATTTAATCCACTCACAATTACTAAACTATCTTATATTAGTTAAATTTAATTTATGATTTGATTAGAAATTAATTGATCGATGTTGGGTATGTTTAAATTGTCATACTAGTTAAATTTGACTTATTGCATTTAATCATCGTTTAATTTGATATTGAATTTAAATTGTCAGTTTAGTACCTGTTATTGATTATCAATTATCTATTGATATTTATTGATTGATTTGGATGATGATCGTGATGGATGTTTGATGGTGGGTATTGGATGACTAAATGATTGTATTTTGTATTGTTATTAGGAAAAAATCGTTATGTGTTGAAATGATAGACTCGAGCGATTTTATGGATTCTATTTAATTCGGGATTGCGGTTTGAAATGATATATAACCGTAAAATTTTAAATTGCAAATTGAAATGATAAATATCCATATCACTTGATCCTAGGGTAGAAATTATATACGGACACTAGATTGGTTAAATTAAATGATTTTTGAATCTTTAAAATTTTGAATTCAGTTAACTGGTATTTTGAAATAGAAATTGATTTATATAAACTGAATTACTTGTGAAAGTCCAAGCGTAAATGTTGAAATTGGGTTTGATTTCATGAAATGTTCAAAGGATTTTAAATTGGAATTTCAAAGCTGAAGTGTTAAATATAAATGTGTTTATTGGAATTGAGTTATTGAAAAGTTGGATAAAATTTTGAATTCTATTTTAATCGCTTTAAACTAAAATCACTTATTTTAATCTATTATAGCCTATTTGATCCACTTTAATCTATTTTACCAATTTTAAACTAATTAAATTTATTTAATATTTTTAAATCTATTTAATATAATTTAAATCTATTTAATCTATGTTAAATTTATTTAATCTATTTAGAATCTACTTAATATCATTTAAATGTATTGATTTTGTATTTACTCTATATTTAACCAATTTAAATCTAATAAAATTAATTTAATCTATATTTAACCTATTAAAATAAAAAAAATCTAATTTAATCAAATTTAAAGTCTATTTAAACTATTTTAATTTTTTAAACAATTTTAATCTATTTAAACTATTTCACTATTTAGACTATTTTAATCTACTTAAACTAATTTTTACTATTTAAACTATTTAACTATTTTAAACTAATTAAACTATTTCTAAATTTCAGATTGGGTAAAGTTAAGTATTTATATTTAAGTCCTTGAAAAAAAAGAAAATCTGGTTTAATGAAGTAATAACCTAAGTTGGGAATTGAAATGATATTTTCTAGCGAATCAATATATTTGAGTAATATGATGATCGTGAAAGAGGATTTAAACTATATTTTCGATATAGTTTTGAAAGTGAATATAATTTCAAAAGTAATTTGGTTTATATTAAATATGATATTTTGATATCGATTATGAAAAGGTTCTGGAAATTTAAAAGAACCATCCGGTGTGAAATAAGCCTTTAGTTGTTAAAGAGACAGGATCAGATATTATCATACTTTCATCCAATAGTAAAAACCACTTTAACAAGTGTGTACGTGGTGGAGATTCCATAAATGAAGTAGGATGGTTTGGCGAACGATTCGTATGAGGTATTTACATGACCCCGACTCCAGTGAGTCAGCTTAATGTGGCTAAAACAGGAGTTATACCGCGACAAGTGTGGTCATTGCTCCTATCGGGCACATTTCTTCGATACCATTCTATTACTCTGTGGTTGATTTGGTGGCCACCCCTTGATTTGATTTGGGAGTGTGTTCCTAGGTGGGCGTAGCAGCTGGTATGCGTTACCACCAATCCGGATCAGCAATTGGTATATCTACCATAGGCATTGCCTTGAGTGCCTTGTCACATGCCTTATCGCGCCTTCTACGAGTTTGTTTTGTACCATACCTATGGATTGCCCTCTGGGTAAACCTCAAGGAGGAGCTTATGATAGTGTATAGACTAAGGGATTATATAAAATGTGTTAAGGGGATATGGGTAATGCCTTAACGCTATTTTAATACTAGACTTTACTGTAGACATATTATAATAGCGTATTGTACTACATAGTAGATAGTTTAACAGATCCTTAGGAGATGTAAATCCCGAACATCTCTTAAGTTATTGCACTCACGTTGAAACTATATAGGAGATGTCAAACCCCGCAAACATCTCTGACGCCGTTGCACTCATATTTATTTACTGTCAATTTAACTTACATAAGAACTTTTAGTTCTGACTCAAGTGTTTTGTCTATTCAATTCGCTCGGGTCAGTCTGAGCTTTTCATTTTATCGAAGATTGCTTTCTGGAGGATAAAGACGAAGATATTTTACTATCATTACTTAGTATATGCATTCCACTACATCTTGTTGTTCTGTTGCATTTATTTACTATTTATTCTAGCTGTATGTTACTCTGATTTGTATTATAAAAGTTTAATCAATGTTATTTGTAAATAGCTTCATGAACTGTTTATTTAATTATTATATTTTGTCATTCTACTATGAGATTCTTCATTTGTTTTCTTTCTTTCTCTTCTTTTTCTTATTACCCCATAACAATCTGCCCCTTTTAATGGTTTGAGTCTGAGTATGTGGTTTATCGTCGATTTAAACTATCCAAAAAGGCAGGTCGTTACAGTTATACACTCCTTACTCTTGCCCATTCACGTTTCATTTCTCAGTTTCACAAACATAAATCAAACCTAAACTAAATTCCGTTATTAACATAGAGGAAAAGAGGATATTTCAATCTAAAGTTAAGGAGCAAAGCTAGGAAGGATTAATCAAGAACAATCTCGAGTTCTTTATCAAATCTAAGGCGAATAATTATCTCATGCCATCTCTACTTTATTCTATGATTATATGGTTTCAGATTTATGATTTAAATTCGTTTTTATGATAAACTGGATGATTATATGCTTGAGTTATATTATGTTGATTTATTTTAATTCATATGCATATGAATTACACGGTTTTGATGTAAAACCGAGAATCTATTATTTCAGATTGCTATGGAAATTTTTTACCTTAAGCAAAACATGATTTTGGAGATGGGTTTTGATTTTCAGAATTTTCCAAGCTACAGAAATTTTATTGTGAATTTTTGATGAAAATACGATGTAATTGGATTTAAAATTTACTTAGAAAATTTAAAAAAAGTTGGGTCAAAATTTTTAATATGTTTGATTACATGATAAAATCGAATTTCTGAGATTTTTAGGTATTTTTTCCAATTGAATTACCAGGGGAAATACATTATTTTAAAAGAAAGAATTTTCTGAAACAATTGGTTTTAATATATGGAAGCGCTTAAATGTTATGTTTTTATGTTTTAGGTATGGTATAAATGTGATAGTTCTATAGATAAAGTATTTGAAAGGTTTTTATGGAAACCAATCAATGGTTTACAAATAGGCAATTTGTTAAAATGTAATTACTAAAAATTGCTATATTTTAGCTTTTTAATCAGAAAAAGGTGTTCTTCCTTTATTAGTAAGTACCCTTCAACTCCCTTGGCCTCACCCTATCTTAATCGAAACCTACATAGTCGAAACCTACATAGTCAAAGCCAATATACATGGTATCAACTAAATGGTACGTAGTAGATTGGAAGAAAGGCAGAAGCCCTGGGTTGAAAGGTAAGCTTTTGATGGAGTCGAAACCCTGCTTTGTTTCCATAAGTTAAAGTCTTGCTTTGTTTCACTTAAAGCTTTTGACATATTCGAAATATATGCTTTTGTTATGGTTTTATAATTAACTTTTGAAGATGGTTGTCATATAATGTTAAAGTATTAGCTTTCGAAGTGTACCTTTTTTTTAAACAAGTGCTTTCGAATGGGTAGGTTCCGGCCTAGTCGAAACCAGGCCGATATGCTACCATTTGACTATTATGCTTTCGAAAGGTTAACTCTATTTTAACCAAAGTTAAGCCAATTAATAATTGCTTTCGAAAAGGTTAAGGGTTTCGAAGATGATGGAGTCGAAAGGAAGTTTCGAATCTGTCCTTCAAAGTTTTAGTTTTTAAAAGATTTAGCTTTCGACTAGATGGTTCCAACACCATCAACTTTTCCCCAAATTAATTTTTATTTGGTTTAAAGGAGATACTTTCATATATGACCATTATGACCCAAATGTTGTTTTTAAAGGGTAAACCTAATTCTTTCGAAAGAGGTACTTTCTTTTGTTTCGAAGTACTATATTCTAAAAGATGGTTTGATACCTTTGAAATATCATTGGTTTTGAAGGAGAGTATTTAATAAGGGATTTGAAATATATATATTATGGATTGAAAATAAGTTTTTGCTTCCGAAGGAAGCCATCCAGAGGTTTTGTAAGAGATGTTTTTAAGATTTCAAAACATAAACCCATTCTCAGTTTAAAGTAATATACGCGGCACAAATAAACAAAGTGTTTTGAAATGAAGAAGTTTTCCTTGATTTAAAAAGGTTAAAGGGTTAACCATGATATATAGATAGAGTTTTTCAACGATAATAAACCACAGGTTTTGGTTTTATTTTGTTGCTATCTTTACTTCTTCATATACTTATTCACATTGTTATTAACCCATAACTGTATTTTGGTAAAGGGTAGAATAACCATTTTGGTTGACCCAATAATTAATATAAATTAACAGATGTTAAAATTTTAATTAAAGATATTGGCTAGGGCCAATAGGTTTACGATAAGCCCATGAAAACTATATTATATTGGTAGGGGGAAATAAGCTCATAGTCAGCCCATGAAAACTATGATTTGGTACTAGCAGGGGCCAGTTGGTTTGTAATTATCCCATAAAAACTATATCAGGATTAAGATATTGACAGTTAGTCAATAGGTTCCCAGTCAGCCCATGAAAACTAGGGTAAGAAATTATGATATTGGTAGACAATCAATAGGTTCCTACTTAGCCTATGAAAACTAAGATATGTAAAATGATATTGGAGTAACCAATAGGTTCTTAGTGATCCCATAAAAACTACGAATTTGGATAGATATTCCTTGATTATTTAAAAGATGAATAGTAACCCTTACAACTATAATTGAGATAGATTGTCGGAATAAATGGGGATTATAATTCAGATTTGATTTACTTTTTTTGTATGTCATCGTAATATTTTGAAATACTATGTTTTAAAACATTGTGGATGCAAGAGCATAGCATATAGTTTTATAAATGTTTTAGGATACTAGTGAAGGGAAAACCCGTTCGGCTAAGTGACGTGGTCTCACTAGATATCCAAATGGTTTGAGATGGCATATTATTATTCATACCAGGCTTCATGTCTGACTCAAACTTTTTGTTTTTCCATAAAACTCTTAGCTAGGTACTCAATTGATTTTGAGTAGGCTGAGAGTTTAGGTTTTCAAGTGTTCTTTTAGGCGAATAATGTTTCCTTAGCCGTGCAGGAGGCAAGCTTATTATTAGAGTTAAATTATTTCCACAATGTGTTTGGCTGTAAAGGCGAATTGCTTAACGCCTTATTATGTATACTATGATCAACCAATAGGGCATCTTTATATGTCGTTGTTGGCATATTTTGTAATTATTATGTGTTATCTGAACGTGATCTGCGAGCTGGGATTATGTAATCAATTTGAAATATTTTGAACTAGAATATGGAATTTGTTTATTGTTTAAATTTTTTTCCACGTTCTTATTTTTCCGTGTATCAATGTATCTAATATCATCGTATTTGGTCACCGATGATTAATAACTATGGATGACTATAGCATCTGTAGCCGTTAGTTTTGGGCCACCAAGTAGGGGAATGTTATAAGTTGGTATCAGAGCATGGTTTAAAAAACTATAAAATAAACTTAAACCTAAAAGAGTTTTCAAACATAATCCAATGAATCAGATAATAAGATTTGGGTTTGGGTTGACGCTATAATAATGTACTTGTATTTGATATAACTGAGTACGTATACCCCGTTCTCTTCGACCGTTCTTCTATACTAAGGCTCGAATGCAGATTTATGAGAAAGGATTTATGGAAGCAGGAAGAAGAGGAAATCACGGTAGAGATAACACCCAAACTAAGGGAAATACTCAACCCACTGCTAGGAGAAACCCGGGTCAACCGGCTAATGCTAGTAACCAAAATGTAGAAGCCAATGTGGGTGTTGGAAATCCACCAGTAGATATGGGGGTGATGTATTAGTTCTTTGTTGGTATGATGCATGTTGGAGCTGCTGCTAATGTGGTTGGAAATGTAGGAGGAGTTAATCATGTGTCTCCTGTTGGGAATACTGTAGTGTTGAGTAGAGATTACACCAGTTTGGGTCAGAGGCCATTCTTGGGAATACAAAGTGATATAGAGGTTTGAAATTGGTTGTTGTATTGTGAGTGAGTATTCACTGATTTGGGTCTGAATGATGAGCAAAAGAGAAGGTTGGCCTCTAGACAGTTACAGGAGCCAGCACTACACTGGTGGTATAGTGTTACTGCCGAAGTGTCGGAAGAGCAGTTAACTTGGGCTGATTAAGACGAAATTTGTGTAGAAATTTTTATCTGATTTTTCTAAGTCTAAGCTGATGAGGAAATTTAAGGATTTAGTTCAGGGAAAGATGTCAGGAGTCGAGTATGCTACTAAGTTTGAAGAACTATCACGGTATGGATATGCTGTTATAGATACTGAAACCAAAAAGAATGAGAGGTTCATTTGAGGACTGAGGCCCGAGCTTGCTAGATTAACCGTGACAAATGTTCACGATCCATGTAATGTGGTGATGGAGATGGCCATTCACCATAAGAAGTTATTTGTTGATCACGCTAAGGAGTAATCAGTGGAAACTCAAGGTTCTCAAGGGAAGAAGAGAAAATACTTTAAAAGGAAGGGAACCCAAAAGGGTGATACAGTTAAGAAGTCGAAGGATGAGATAGTTTGTTATATGTGTGACAAGAAGGGTCACTTTGTAAATGAGTGCTGATCAGGAAATGGGAAGAAAGCTACAAACAAGAGGAATGTGAAGGGCTTCAACTGTGATCAAGTTGGGCATTACAAGAGTCAATGGCCAGAGCCAATTAGGGCGGATAAGGGAAAGGTCTTTACTATTGGATCGGCTAGGCCTACTATAGCAGATAAGGGAAGTAATTCTATGTAAGGTACGCTTTTGATTCTGAGTATTCTAGTTAGAGTAGTTTTTATACCGGTGCATCACATTCATTTATATCTCAGTGTATAGTTAATAGATTATGCTTAGAACCCACCTGCCTTGTTACTTCCTTAAGAGTTGCGAATCCTATAGGAGTGTATAAAAATCTAAAGTTGAGATGTGACAAGTTAGAACTTGATTTGTTAGGTTACAAATTTGCATGTAGTTTGTATATTATTGATTTTGTAGAATTTGAGATAATTTTGGAAAATGGATTGGTTGGGTAGGTATGAGGCTAGAATATTATTCCAGGATAGAAAGATATCACTAAGATACCCAATTAGTCATAACCGAGTGATATTCTCAGTAGAAAATACCGCCCATAGTGTTAATGCTTTTTTTATGGAGGTAGGAAATGATTTAAGTTAGGTTCAGGTAGCAAGATAGTTTGCAGATGTCTTTGAGCTAGTCACTGGATTACCCTCTAAAAAACTGTTGAGTTTATAATAGATTATATGTCCGGAGCCGAACCTGTGAGTAGACCACCTACCAGGATGGCACCTACTGAGATGAAGGAATTGAAGGTGTAGCTAGTGGATCTAGAAGGAAGAAATTTTAGTAGACCAAGTAGTTCGCCTTGGGAAGGGGCCATGGTGTTCATGATAAAACTAGATGGGTTGTTAAGGATGTATATTGACTATCATAAGCTGAACGAAAGAACAATTAGGAATAGGTATCAATTGCAAAGAATAGATGATCTATTTGATCATTTGAATGGAGCTAGAGTGTTTTCCCAGTAAGATTTAGCTACATGTTTCCATCGGTTAAGAGTGGCGAAAGACAGCATTTTGAATTAGGTATGGACATATGAGTGGTTAGTATGCCATTCACATACACCTGCTTTCTTTGTCGATTTGATGAACCGACTTTTTTGAGAGTACTTGGATAGGTTTCTTCTGGTATTTATAGATGGCATTTTAGTATACTCCAAAGATAAGAGGGAGCATGAAGTTCATTCTAGAGTGGTGCTTGCGATGCTGAGATAGAATCAGCTAAAGGCGAAGTTTACCAAATTTCATTTTTGAAAAAACGAGGTAGAATTTCTTGGTCACGTGGTTTTCAGAGAAAGAATTGTCAGTCGATCCAGACAAGATCAAAGTCGTGAATAAGTGGAAGAGACTGGAGATGGTGACTGAGATCAGAAGCTTTCTTGGACTTACTAGCTACTACCAATGATTCATTAAGGATTTCTTATGGATAACAGCGCATTTAACTTAGCTAACCTGAAAGGATGTGAAGTTTGTTTGGTTCGACAAATGTAAAGTAGAATTCCTTAAGTTAAAATATTTTTTGACCAATGCACATGCATTTGTAGCTCCAAACGGAAACCGAGGCTTGGTAGTATATACAGACACATGTGGAACTGGATTAGGAGCGGTATTAATGCAGAATGGTAAGGTTATTGCATACGTGTCTAGACAGCATAGACCGCATGAAGTAAGATATCCTACTCATGATTTGGAGTTAGCAGCAATGATCTTCGCATTGATGATTTGGAGACATTATCTCTTAGGGGAGAGGTTTGAGCTTTATACTGATTATAAGTCTTTACATATTTATTATCTCAGAAGGAGTTGAATATGAGATAGCAGAGGTGGCTGAAGTTTTTGCTTATGATTGTGGTATAGAATAGACACCAGGAACAGGTAATAAGGCGGTAGACGCTTTTAGTAGAAAACATCAGAATGTGGTGTTGGATATGTTGGCAAAGTGGAAAGATTTAGAAACTTTAGCCAGTTGTGGTGTGCAGTTAAGATCAACTGCTGGTTCTAGTCAAAATTCTGCTAGATCATCTTGTTCAGAAGTTCGAACACTATAGATTGAGAGACTTGCTTATAAGCAGAAGAAGGATCCAGTATTAGTTGAAAGAATCAGCACACTTGATGTTGGGACAGAGATCGATGATTTGAAGATTTTAGCCTTGACTGGAAACGATGGATAAGGAAGAAAGGATGGCTGTGTGTTCCGAGTGTAGATGTAACGATCCCGATTTTTAGTTAAATTTAAATTAATGTTAAATTATGAATTGAATTGAATTTTTCCAAATTTAACAAATTTTTTGTTTGTTTATTCATTTATAAATACAAATTGATTGTATATTAATTTTGAAATTTTATATTTTAAAATAAATGTTTTGAATAATAAATTGGATTTGAAAACTTTATATTTAAAATTAATAAAAGTTGTTTTCTAATTATATTGTTTATATGATTTGAAACAAGATTTAATAAAAGTTTTAAAACATACATTTCTTTGAAAATAAAGTATAAGATTTAAAATGCATAACATATATATGTAAGTATAAAATAGATAAAACATGTTTTATAAATTGAAATAAATTAAGGTTTAAAACGCAAATTTGTAAATTAATTGAGAGGAAAGGATTTAAACATAAAAGCGTTCATTTTGACATTTGTACAATTGGGAAAACAAGTATATTACAAGTGTAACTTAATAATAAACAAGTGGTAAGAAAAATAAAATTTCTTTTAATTGTAGAAAAATATGTATAAGGAAAAGAAACCAAGCCACATTTTTCTTCACCTCTATCTTCAAATCGGAAAACCTGAAATCAAAAGAAAAAATAAAATATATAGATCAAATAAAAAAAATCAAAAGCAGAAATTCTTCAACCTGGAAAAGAAAATCTCAAAACAAGATCAAATCTTCAATCATGGAAGCAAGAAAGTCAAAACTGAAATCATTTCAACAATAAAAACTTGAGGAATTCAAGGCTTCAAACATATACATCAACAACTCAAAGATCAGGGTAGATCTAATTAAATTCAAAAGATTTTTAAAAGCTTGGAAAACCAAAGTTCTCAAGCCTGGGAAACCTGAGAAACAAAAGTATCTTCAATCTGAAAACAAGCAAGACAATCAAGCCTGAAGCAAATTCAACATCATACAAATTAAAGAAAAGTTTCATATCTAAGGAGAAATCATTTTCCAGTTCAAATAGTTTCAAGTTTCAAAGCCTGCTTTCTGTTCATTGTCCCCTGCTTTCAAAACTAGACCAGGTGAGAAAACTTCTTAAACTAAATACATATATGATTTAGTTTGGTCAATATTGAATATGAATATGTATGTATATGCATGTATGTGATACTGTGTGCACTACAGGTACATATTAACAGTATTTGAAAACCCTATACAAAAAGAAAAGAATCACCAAACAATCTTCCTCTAATCCTTGTTAGGTTTTAAGATTTAAACAAAACATACTTTTATAATCAAGATTCAAGTAGCAAAAATATTTTTAAGTAAAATAAGTAAGAATATTTTCTGGAATTTAGAAAATACAGTGAGTTTTTAAGAATATCAAAATTTTGAACATCTTAATTTCAAAATCTGATTACAAAATCACGTTTGTACCACGAAATAATGATTTTAGACATGAGTCTCTTGATTTTTAAGCAAGTAAGTATCGTGAATTTTCCAGTTGAACGGAAAAACTGTTTTGGGTAAATTCCTTCGATCGGTAGGCTTATACTTGACATGATCAAGATGGAAGATAGTTTAGGTTTACTAATTCATCGGAAAAATACTAGATGTATTTATCATCGATCGAGGTGGCGGCGTGATGGATTTTTAGAGTTTATGATCACATTTGGGTTGCTGTCATTCTTGAATAAATTTCGTCGTCGTTGAAGATTTATGGTCAATCGGACCTGGGGTAAACTCCGCGTAGGCCAGAGGCGAAGGTTTAGGTGAAAGGGCGTAATTGATGGTGGCTGGAATCATCAACGAGGGGATGGTTTTGTTGATTGGATTGGTTACAGGAAGAAGCAGTGGGTTCGATAATGTTAAATTTTGAATTCGACATTGTTAAGGCGACCTGGGTGGTCAGAACGTATTAATGGATCGTCGGCAACTCGTGCATAATAGAGGCAAGGGACGGAGCGGCGGCGGTGACTCGTGCATGTGCATGAGTATCTTCATTTATCTGGGTAGATTTGGGATCGAAGAAGAAGATGAAGTCACTCGGGTTCAACGCGAGGTTGTTTCGTGATTTGCTCGAAGGGAGTTCACGAGTTTCTTGGGTTTGTACTCAAGAATCCTAAACATCGGCTCGGGTTATCTGAAATGCAGTATGGTATTAAAATTTAAAATGACTATTCAACAAAGTTTTAAATAATACAAATGTTTAAATCAAGTTTTTGGAAGTGAAGAAAGTTTAAAATGAAATGGTAAATTTAATCTATTTTCAAGGTATATTAACTATGTTTTAAAAGCCAAAATGAATTTTTAAACAAGTTTTAACAAAGTTCCAAAGTTTAATTTTTGAGTCAAATGTTTAAAATATTGATTTGTTCTTAAAGTAATATATGCTAGATTAATTATATGATTAATTTCTCAATGCTTTTCAAATAGAATTTGATGATAAATTAATTAAGGTAAGGGATTAATAAATGGATAATTTATCAAGGTAATTAATTAATCAATGTGATTAATTAAAGGCTAATTTGTTTTAACTAAGGTAATTAATTTATTTATTTATTTGATTTGTTTAAAGGTTAATTAAATAAATAAAATATAAATTATGATTTAATTAATAAATGTAATTAATAAAAAGGGTAATTACTTAATCTATGTAATTAAAGGTTAATTTAAGGATAATTAATTAATGAAAGTATTTAAGGAATGATTTATTAATAAAGATAATTAATAAATTAATTAAGTAATTGAGGGTAATTAATTGCTTAAAGATAATTACTTAATTAAAAGTAATTAATTTATGATTAAAGGTGGATTAACCAAGTGATCAAAGAATAATTAATTTAAGGATAATTAATCAATATGATTAATTAATTAATTAATGAGATTAATTAAGAATAATTAATCAAAGGTTAATTAATTAATAAAGGTGATTAAGAAATGATAATTAATTGAGGAGTAATTAATTAATGACATTAACTAAGAATAATTAATTAAAGGATAATAAATTAATTAAAGGATAATTATTTAATGATTAAAGGTTGTTCAATTAATAATTAAAGTATAATTAACTTATTATTAATGGTTAATTAATAAATGATTAAAGAATAATAAATCAAATGATTTGTAATAAATTAATATTAGTTAACCAGAATTAGTAAATTTATTCATAAGCAATTAATCTGATTTCAATTTATCAGTTGATTAATTAACCTTACTTATGGATATTTGGATTGCATTGAATGCTTTGAAATTGTTTGATCTCTCTGTTGTGTGATGCTTTGTGATATGAATTGAGTTGTGACGAATGTAATTTATTTATTTATCTGTGATGTATTTATATTTTCTATCTATGATTCTGTAAATGAAGATAAGCGTTATAGATTGTACTACTTATCGATATTGATAAGATTGAATCTGTGATGATTGACGTTGTTGCACTATTGTGTAAAACCACTGGATTACACCATATACACACAAATATGGATTTCACGAGGGTATCGGTTAAGTCACAGATTTTTAAAATGGTTCTAAAATTGAATCTTGAATCCAAAATAGTTTTGGAAATGGAATTGGGTTAAATATGAAAAGTTTTTGAAAAGGAGTTTTGAAGATAAAAGTTATTTTGAATAACTTGATAAAGTTTTAAAATTTAAATAATTTGATTTGAATTTTAATTCAAGATTTGAAATTGAATTCTATGTTTGGTAATTTTGGTTTTAAAAAGGTTATACAAGTTATAAATGTGTTTTACACGATTTTAAAAGTATTTTTTTGGGAATTTAAATTTAACCCAAATTTCATACTTGAAGGGTTTTAACTTGTAGAAATGTAATCGAATTTTTCCGAAACGAAAACTATTTTTTTTCAAACAATAATAGCTTTCATAAAAAGAAAGGATTTCTAATGTGTGTTGAAAAGATTTCAAGTTTCAAATGAAAAAAAAATTGTTTCGAAAGCTATAAAGGAATCTTTGTGAAATATTTGGTGAACTTTGTTTTGAAACAAAAGAGGATCTCAAGGATAGATCTATTATTTAAATATTGTGAATGAATCTTTGTGAAAGATGGGTAAACTTTGTGAAAGTGAATCTTTTTGTTTAGAGATTTGAAAATTGTAATTTGTTCAAACCATTTAAAAGCAAGGCTTTGGGTAATAAGTTGTGACTTAACTGAGATTCCAATATCCATATGTTTTAAAATGTTGCGCTCATTATTCGATTTAGCCGGGAGAGGATTTTGTGTCATATAACCTATTTCGAGTAATGATACGACATTATGGATAGCATTTGAAGACCGGTGGTGAAGACCGGATATTTTCGAAAGAGAAAGGGTAACCCGTCGAATGTCTCTACACCGACTGGTCCTCGTTATAGAGATTTGATCACCCTTTGTGATGGGGAGTCCGGACGTGATTAGAGATTATCCGAATTGCAAGGTCTTCTTTTGAAGTGCCTTCGGTTCGGATCGAACCGGAACAGACTTGTATGGATGTATGTATGACGTTACAATTTAAGATGTAAAGCTGGATTCTATCAAATACATTTTTGTTTGGTGGCGGAGATTTTTTCTCTTAGCTTAACACCCTTCTCTGAGACGTACGAGCTCAGAGGTTATGTTGATGGTTATTAGTGATACATTCCCAATTTGGTAATGTGGCATATGAAGTGCTGCTGATCATTTGTTGATCAAAGCATGGCTTTATGGAAAGTGTAGCTTTGTGGATGAGACTGCATCAGGACCTCACACCCCAGAAATGGTCAAAACAGGGAAGATGCGGCAAGGTTATGAATGTCGCGCCATTTATGGTACGTCATTTCCTTCTGGAAAAGTGTGGTATCATGGTATGGAGCGTAGATATTTAACCTATGTGGTTACTGCAAATTTATTACTTTGTGGTTGTTGCTTTGTGCTTAAGGGGATAAAGGTCGCAAACGACCTGGGGATCGCATGCTCGAGTATTAGTTACCTAGTTACGGAGGTAACCCGGCCTTGTGTTGGTAGAGAGCTAGGTAGGTTCTCGGGACGTCCCTCCAGAGACGTACCCATATAGCAGTAGGAAGTTCCTTAGCATGACCATCTGTTGGAAATCCAATCTTCAATACGCACCTTGTACGGTTTTAGTTGTATAACCTGCCATTTACTTATGGCGGCGCCCCACTATTTGATGGTAGCTATAGTAGGCATACAATAATGGTTGTATGCTGGATAAGATTAATATTATATTTTCAAAAAGTTTTCTGCACTATGCACTATTAATAATATTAAAAAGAATTTGTGTATCAAGCATGTTTGGCTATCTTAAGGAGAAATCTCCTCCAATTCTACGTTTACATTGTGTGTGCGGCGGGAGGCCTTGTGGAAGTTTCAATTTCCTAAAAGCATTGCGGGTTTCAACTTTTAAATTCTTTGTTGTTTTAAAAGATAAAATGTGTTTTTGTTTGCTCATACCAGTCCCATGACTGACCTGGAGTTTATTGCTCCCTTCCTAAACTCTGGGTGCCCACAATTTTTCACACGGGCAGTCTAGAGTTGGGTTTTTCAAATAATCAAATAGTAGGTGTAGATTCGATAGCATCTAGTCTTTGGATTTTGGCAATAGCATTTCGGGATCGGACTTGCTAAAAGTTCAGCATGATGGTGGTTCGAGCTTGAAGCATCGGAGTTTTGGCATTGAAGACTCGGTTTTTTGGATTCTCGCTTTCTCACTTGAAAGACTCTATTGATGTTACCTTTCTGCTGTCGATGGTCGCAAAGTCTAGACCATCCTTGTTGTTGTTGGTATCCTATTCCGCTGCTGTATATTTATCTCTGATATTGTTGGAATTCATATTGTATCGGATATTGTATTCATTGTTGTATCAATGATATATTTCATTTTCTTCCGCTGTATTGTTGTATTAAAGGTGTTATAAGCTTCGGCGAATCAAATTTTTATGTTTGAATCTACGGCATTCGAATACGAGTGAGGTATGAATGTCGATTTTCAAACGTGAAAATTTAGGCCGTCATAGTATAGGACTTGAGCAAGGAAGTTATTGAAGAATGTCATTGATCCAAGTTTACATTTATCCTGGGAAACAAAAATGTATCAGGATATGAAGAGGAGGTTCTATTGGGAAGGCATGAAGCGGAATGTTAGTTTGTGGGTTTGCAAACTATCAAAAAGTGAAAGTTGAACGTCAGAAGCCTAGTGGATTGCTTCAACCTTTAGAGATTCCAGTTTGGAAATGGGATTCGATATCCATGGATTTTATAGATGGGTTGCCAAGGTTAAATAGAGGTAATGGAAGTATATGGATTATAGTGGACAGATTGACCAAGAGTGCCTATTTCATCCCAGTTACGTCAACTAGGACGACACCTGTTTTAGCTAAGTTTTTCAGGAAGAACATAGTTAGTCTACATGGAGTTCCCAGTAGTATGGTTAGTGACAGAGATGCTTTTTTCACTAGTGAATTCTGGAAGAGTCCATAGGAAGTGACGCATACCAAACTTAATATGAGTACTGCATATCACCCTCAGACAGGTGGGTGGACAGAGAGAGTCCATAAGGTACCCAAATATTTATTGAATGCTTATGTATTGGACTTTGGTGGATCTTGGGAGGATTACCTACATTTGGTTGACTTTTTCTATAATAATACTTATCAGACTAGTATAGGAATGGCACTGTTTGAAACTTTGTATAGAAGACCATGCAAATCACTATTATATTGGTTGGGGGCAGAAGATAAATTAGTCTTAAATCTAGATTTGGTTAGAGAGACATTAGAGAAGATTGATTAATTCGAGGAAGGATGAAGGAAGCTCAATCCAGACAGAAGAGCTATGTAGATAAGGGGCGTACAGACATGGAAATTCCCAGTTAGAGATAAGGTTTTCGTTAAGGTATCACCTGTGAAGGGTGTGATGTGATTTGGAAAGTCAGGGAAGTTAGCCTCGAGATATGTTGGTCCATTCCAAATTATAGAGAAAATTGGAAATCTCGCATACAGGGTAGAGTTGTCGAGCGATATGACAAGTATCCATAATATATTTCATATGTCTTATCTTTGTAAGTATGTGCATGATCCAGAAAGTACTATTCCTCCGATAGGTTGGATGATTTAGTAGTAGAGCCAAATTTGACTATTGTTAGACAACAAGTTCGGCTTGTAGCTAGAGATGAGAAAAGATTAAGAGCAAGACAATAAGGTTGGTGAAAGTTCAATGGAGCGACAATGAGAAGGATTGTACTTGGGAAACATAGGACATGATTAGAGATACTTATCCTAATTTGCTTCGAGGGTATGTCTATATTAATTTTACATAGATAGTTTCTTGTCAGTTAGACTAGTATGATTGTTAGGAGTTGTTACAGATGATTGTTGTGTTTAGTATTTATTCCTTACTAAATTTGAAGAATGAAATTCATTAAGGGGAGAGCCACTAACATTCCTAATTTTTCATAATATCATTCAAAAGATTTAATTGGATAAATTAAATATAATAATGATGATAAGGAAATTGAGATGTGAACAAATTACATAATAGGGTTGTGCTTATTAACATAATAAATGGGCTTAAATTGGTTTAGTAGTTAATTAAGCTACACATAGGCATATTAGTGAAAAGCCAATTTATTTTCCACGACTATACACTCCTTACTCTTGCCTGTTAACCTTTCATTTCTCAAGTTCACAAACGCAAATCAAACCTAAACTAAAGCCCACCATTAATAAGGAAGAAAAGATGAAATTTCAAACTAAAGCTAAGTATCAAAGCTAAGAAGGATTAGTCAACAACAAACCTCAAGTTCCTTGTCAAATCTAAGGTGAATAACAATCTCATATCATCTCTATTTTATTCTATTATGATATAATTTCGGATTTATGATTTGAATTGATTTTTGTGATAAAAATGGATGATAATATGCTTGAGTTATATTATGTTGATTTATTTTAATTCATACGCATATGAATTTGCACGATTTTGATGTAGAACCAAGAATCTATGATTTCAAATTGGGGTGGAAAATTTTTATGTAAGTAAAATATGATTTTGGATATGAATTTTAATTTTTAGAATTTTCCAAGCCACGAAAGATTTATTATGAATTTTTGATGAAAAATATGATATAATTGGGTTTAAAATTTACTTTGATAATTTCAGGAAGAAATTAGATCTAAATTTTTAGTGTGTTTGTTTACATGATAAAACAAATTTCTATGATTTTTGGGGACTTTTCCCAATTGATTGACTAGGGGAAATAAATTATTTTAAAATAAGGACTTTTCTGAAACAATTGGTTTTAGTATATGGATGGACTTAAATGTTACATTTTTATGTTTTAGATGTGGTAAAAATGCGACAATTTTAAACGTAAAGTATTTGAAAAAAAAATTATGGCAACCAATCAAGGGTTTACAAATTTACAAGTTGTTAAAAAGTAATTACTAAAAGTAACTATATTTCAGCCTTTAAATCAGAAAAAGGTGTTCCGCCTCTATTAGTAAGTACCCTTCAACTCCCTTGGTTCTGCCCCATCCTAGTCGAAAGCAACATAGTTGAAACCTACAAAGTCAAAACCAATACACATGGTATCACCTAGATGGTACATAGTGGATTGGATGAAAGCTAGAATCCCTGGTGTCGGAAGGTAAGCTTTTGATCGAGTCGAAACCTTTCTTTGTTTTCATATGTTAAAGTCTTGCCTTGATTTACTTAAAGCTTTCGACATAGTCGAAACATATGCTTTTGTAAGGGTTCTATAATTAGCTTTCGAAGATGATTGTCATATTATGTTAAAGTAATAGCTTTCGAAATGTACCTTTTTCCTTAAATGAGAGATTTTGAATAGTTAGGTTCCGGCCTAGTCGAAACCTGGCCGTGATGCTACCTTTCAACTGTGATTCTTTCGAAAAATTGTCTCTGTTTTAACCAAAGTTAAGCCACTTCCTAACTACATTCGAAAGGGTGAAGGGTTTCGAAGATGATGTAGTCGAAAGGGGGTTTCGACTCTGTCCTTTAAAGTTTTAGTTTTTAAAAGATTTAGTTTTCGACCAGATAGTTCCGACACCATCAACTTCTTCCTAAACTAACTTTTAATTGGTTTAAAAAGGGATACTTTCGTATATGACCATTATGACCCAAATGTTGTTTTTAAAGAGTAACCCCAATTCTTTGAGAAGAGTTACATTCATTTGTTTCGAAGAACTATATTTTAAAAGATGTTTTGATATCTTCGAAAGGTATATTTGGTTTCGAAGGAGAGTATTTATCAAGGGCTTCGAAAAGTATATATTATGTTTTGAAAAGAAGTTTTTGCTTTCAAAGGAGGTCATCCAGAGGTTTTGAGAAGAGATGTTTTTAAGATTTCAAAACATAAACTAAATCTCAATTTAAAGTAATAGCTGTGGCATAAATAAACAAAGCGTTTTAAATGAAGAAGATTTCATTGATTTTAAAAAGGTTGAAGGGTTAACCAGGATATATAGATAAGGAGGTTTCAAGGATAATGAACCACAAGTGTTCGTATTATTTTGTTGCTATGTTTACTTCTTTATATACCTATTCACATTGTTATTAACACGTAACTATATTTTGGGAAAAGGGAAGAATAGCTAATTAGGTTGACCATGTAGTGAATATAACTTAACAGATGTTGAAATTTTAGTTAAAGATATTGGCATGGGCCAATAGGTTTACAGTAAGCCCATGAAAATTGTATGAGGTTTCCACATGTTCAGGAGATAAAATTATATGTTGAAAATGAGGTTGCCATATGTTTTACCATTTATGATAGACAGATAAAGTTAGTAAATAACAAAGTTGCATTCAACTTTACAAGTTACCTTATAAAGGGAAACACATTGTGTATTATGACTCTAAAGGAAAATTTGCATGGTAAGTTCCCAAAGCCCATGAAACTAGGGGGACTAACAAATAAGAATGACTACAAGGACTAAAATCTTCTTGAAAGATTTGATTCTAACACATTTTTAATGCATAATGAAGTAAAAAATAAACCTTTATTAAATATATGAAGAAAATAAATGATCATATTAACAAATTTAAGATCCAACCAGTGAATTATTCTTGAACAAATATTCTTACAATATGTAAGTACACCCTTAATGCACGCAAATCTTTCTTCAGGCAAGTTTCATATTTCTTTGAATAATAACATTAAAATATATAGAGTTATTAATATTACAATGATAAATGCTTCAAGATTTATGAGTTATCTTGATATAGCAAGAGATGCAAAAATCTTAACAACGTTATTGAATATTATAAAAATATTTAAAGATAGGTATCAACCATGGGACATGTAACTATTTATTTTAGAGGTATTGGTAAATATTTTCTAGCCTACTATAACTAACCCTCGTCCTCTAATCCTTAATATTTATGCTCTTGAGAAGTTTAATTTGCCCCTTCTTTCTCATATTCATGCTACTAGTGTTAACAATAACACTCATTAAATCATAAATCTTATTTTTTTTATTAAATGATAATGGTAATGTTAGGCCTAATAGTTTGAATAGCAAAATTTTCAAGCATTGTTGGCCTACAACATGGGAAAACCACTCGTAATGTAGTTAATTTCTCACTTTTGTGAGCATGCTAGGTGATATTAAAGCTACAAGCAAACTCTAATTCAAAGGGATGATAATACCACCCATGTTTCTTATTTTAAACCTATCTAATGTTGTAATGTCAGCTATCATTTCATTATCAAAATTCTTGCCAGTAACAGAGAATTAAATTAATATATTTATTGACCAATTCTTTAGTAGAACTATTGATAGTTCTATATTAATTCTTTTAGTAATTAAATTGACCGACTCTTTTGCTATTAATTTGGATTGATTCTCTTTTGTAATCCAATGTATCTCTCATAATATCAATGAAAAGGCTATACCATTATTCCTTCATACTTAAGTTTCTATTGCTAGTAGAATCTAAACTTTAGTGCCATCTAAAGAGTTTTCCAATATTTTTTCTTTATTAATTAACCATGAAATCATCAAAGGTTATCCTAGAGATGGTATTTCTCCAAGACGCCTCTATAAAGTTTATATGATGAAGCCATTTGATAACTTGCAATGCAAGTGTTACTGATATATTAAGCTAATGAATTTCCTACTATTATAATTAATCCTGTAAAATCTTGTTTTACTACTTATTTCTACTTCTTGGTCAAATATTCAAAGCTAGGAGACTTCTTTGTTGGAATTCACAACTTGGAT
Source organism: Allium cepa (assembly GCA_030765085.1). Lineage (NCBI taxonomy): Eukaryota > Viridiplantae > Streptophyta > Magnoliopsida > Asparagales > Amaryllidaceae > Allium > Allium cepa. The sequence continues at coordinate 15,655,698 of CM060942.1, forward strand.
AGTGGGACCCCATCTTTATATATTCTTTCTTTATGAGTTAGGAAGTTATTAAAAACCATTTTATTCCTTTCCATTCTTTGATTTTTGTAATGGTTAGGATTTTCAACCCATTCCTCCTATTCCACTCCTTTTGATACATATATTTTTAAAACACAAAGCATGAAATTATAGTTTCAAACCTGACATACCCTTGGGTTTTTCTTTTATTACCCTTTACATTAAAGATTCATATTGGATTTCTCCATAAGCAAATGTCTACTTATAAGCTTAGATATTAAGCTTACAATTTTTTTATCTCAAACAAGAAGGCTAATTATCATTTTCACTATTTGTAACTCCTTATTGGATAATTGGTCAAGGGTTTACTTGGTGCCTCAAAGATTTATGAATGTGATTAATATGTCTTTCTACCATTGTATACGAATTGATAAACCTTTTATAGAAAGATAATTTCCATTGCTAGTAACATGGTGTTGAAATATCTCTTGTGAGTTGGGCTTAGCTTTAAGATCATTAAGGCTTGAACTATGTATATGGGTTCCTACATATGCATTAAATATTTGTTATATATCTTACTATTTATGTGTGTTTATCAACATATCGTGTATGCTAAGAACTAATGGACTACTCATTCCTTATAATTTCACTTGTGTTTAAGGTATTATTTTTAAGCTTAGGCTCATTATCTTTCCTTTTGATTCAATACAAAAAAAAAGGTATGAACGATTAAACAAGAGTCTTATATTTGTTTGTATAAATAAATGAAAATAGAGGATCTTATATAACGATGTGTGGCAATCTTAAACTTGAGAATACTATAGATCTTATCATAAGATTATGTGTATTGTTGTACTTTGATTATGGTCAATTACATGACACGGTGATCATGTTACAACCATAATTGTACATATATTGTGCCACTACAAGTGAAACACTGCTTAAGATAAGATTGGTCTCCTTTGTATTATAATTTCGGTATCACCATAATTGATAGTCAACTTAAAATCAAAATATCTTGCTATATTATGTTGGCTAATCAATAAATCTAATTGAATTGAAGCAAGTACTTCAAACTAATACTGCATAATAAACTTCAGATATAACTATAGTTTTTAGATAGGTGACAAAACTCTAGATTTCTTTAATGTACTTCACTTTTACTTTAATTCCATATGAAACTAACTACAAATTTTTTCTCACATGGTATTTTTTTTTCATATCAATTTATTAGGGTTATTTAGGTGGTGTGATATTTTTTAACACTTTAGTCATTATTGTTTTCATTAGTCGTTCATAGACTAGATTTTTTTTCTCGTGTCGTAGATGCTACTTTCTGATAATGCACCAATGTCAAATTGATGATACTTTCTCTTTTAAACTACGGTTGAACTATCAAAAAATATGCTTAGTTCAAAATTTTAATTTTTATACATTTGTTAGATAATATAAATAATTTACCTAACATATTTATTTCCTTAGTTTAATTGACAATTGCTATTATAGGAAGGTAGCCTCTTCAAATTTTATGTTACAAAATTAAGCATAAATATGAATGCAGGTAGAACTTTTTTCTTAATGGTTGAATACTAAACATATTTGGTTTTATATAGTGTAAGTATGAAATGTTCTTTCTTTCTTCTTTTAATATTTTGGTTCACGTATTATATATGCACGTTCATTTCTTATGATATACAATAAAATAAAATTTTATACGTGTTAATCACATATGTAAAAAAATGTGCTTACATATTATTAGTATTGTTTATAAATTAACCACCTTCAAACAGAAAATATCATATCAAATAATACTACCATATAGATGATAAAAAGTTTTTATAGGCTATATTTGATTTGAACTTAAACAATAAGAGAATTAGTTGAAACTAGTTATCTATAATTGACCATAAAGACGGTGAAAGAACTAGATACGTAATAATCCTCTTTAATGCTAATTGGTAAGAGAGTTAGCTTTTAATCAATCATTTTCTTTTGCGTAACTCATTTTGTAAGACACTTCAGAAGCATTTTAAGTTCTAGCTCCATGAGAGAAAACGTAATGGTTATCGTTTCATAACTTTGACAAATGTTTCTTTACTATTTTTCATTCCTTTAGCAGCAAACTAATGTAGGTATTACAAGCGTGGTATATTTTATGGTCTTAGAAAAAATATAATACTCTTCATATTTATTCTTGAAAGGTATTATCATATATTTTATACATTATGGGATGATTATATATATCACCTTACATGAATAACAATTTTATTGGTTATAAATACCAAATTATGTAGATGCTTTTATGTACAAATGAATAATATTTAAAGCATTTGTATCGATATTGGACTGATACTCCAAAAAATATTAATTTCAATTTTTGGTTGGATTTCCAATGAAAACATAGATCAATGTTTTTATCCACGAACAAAAAAGTAAGGCGAAAATGATAAATTATTCAATTAAAAAATCAAAATTAATTAAAAAAAGTTTGAATATTGAGTAAGATATTAAGTGATATATATATGTTGAAGAATGAGATATATAATAGGTGTTTTTATTATGTAAATTAATACAAAGATCCATACGTAAAATAATGAAGGTATTTAATGCACATAGTTTAAGTGCAAGTTTTGTTTATGATTTCAGTGAAACAATAGAACATATATTTTTAGAAAACCATAGTTTCTAAAGATTTTAGATCACAATAAAGCAAGTTCACTTTGTCTATTTTTTGCATTCTATAAACGTTATTACTTTACTACAAAACCTCCTACTTCCATTTGAATATTTACTACTTTTATCGTATGTTGGAGTTTATTTTATAAAATACTTTATTCTATATTATGACATTGGCTACTACAATAACTTATTCCAATAATAATAATCTTTTTTAATAGTTCATTTCATTGATTATGTTAGTTTACACCATTTTACCTAATTGTTGCCTTTTGATGAAAATTACGTATTATTGTGAGTGTTTTCCAGGTTAACGTGATATTTCTCTAATTTAGTTATTATTATGTATGTAAAAATGTGTAATAATGTTAATGTTGATATTTTGTTTCTTTGAAACAAATTTGGAATATTATTTTACTTAGAACATAATTTCTCCATTCTAGATTTAAAATGCTATCACCTTAGCAGACTATATACATATTGAAATATAAGTGTTAAACATAGGATGAAGACATATAGAAATTATGTAGCATATACTTGAAAATTAAAAAACATACATAGTAAATAATGATTGCAAAGGGAAGAATAATAGAAAGACGATGTTAACAAATATTATACAAAGTTATCGTGGTCCAAAAAAATTAGCTATACCTTTTGTGTTCGAGATTACTTAACTGTATTTATCATCAAACATTTGTTTGTAGAATTAATAAAAAGCTTATCTAGAAAAAAATACAAGTCATGAACATACGCTTTCACCTTCATGTAATAACAAATCGAAAAATACACTATTAAATAAATTATGTGATGAACTCTGTATTTGTAGCAATTGTTCACGCTATTCCATATAATATTAGTATCATACTTGAAAGGTCTTCGCCTTTTATAGGAATCCATAACCAACTAGCCTAAAATATAGTGTTATCTTTAAATTGAGGGTTTTATTATGACTTAAGTAGTTTGCTATACTTATTAGGTATTTCATAGCACTATAATTGAGATGTGCTATATAGTGGTATGATGGAGATGATATTGGTTTAAGCATAGTTTGCTACGTATAAGATATCCCTTGATATTTTACACGTTATATCAGTCTACTGATAATCATGCAGTTAGTGTTATTTCTATTTCGTCTTACTTTACGTATGACCCTCTCTATATTGACTAAGAGGAAGGAATAATTCTAGATAGAGGCAAGCTTTAGAGAAATAGGCAACTATCACTTTTATTGCACCTATCCACTATTTTGGGTATAGAAATGTTAGACTTATTCATTTATATTAAACTTACAATATGGGACTTGATTGACTAGTTGAACTTCTTTATTTGGAATATTTCACACTATGATATTTGTAATGTATATCTCATTTACCTATATATCGTATAATTTGTCGTGCAAGCCTATATGTTGATATTATTATTTATTCTTTTATTACTTATGATAGATAAGCCTTGTCTAATTTTGTTTTACCTCTAAGATTCATTAATCATCCATAGCACTTGAATATTTGAGTGTCATTTTGCATATGGATTTCATATGTTACAAAAGTGGGTCTTTACACAAGCATTATAAAAAATGCAAAGATTTGATGGAATGCTGACCTTATGACTATAATCAAGCACAAATTAAGGATGACTGCATGTACTTTGTTTTGTCATTGACTTTTATGGAGAAGGCGTATTCATTGCGAGAGGACATGATTTTATATGTACTACATATTATATATGGTTATTGCAGTTCTAAACTCTGATAAGACATTGATTGAAAGCAGGTTTTGTACTATACCAACAATCTATTTCCAATTTTACCATACCATTGTGCACATGCATGAGATATTCTTGGAATGTTTGCTACAAATCTATTTGTTCACATAAGAATATATTAGGTTCATACAAAATATGGTAAATTAAAACAATTCACTTAGGAAACCAAAAAATTTCAATTGAAATAAACAATGATTATAATCTTCTAATATGATAGAAATTTACCAATTGGATCAAATCTCGATCTAACTAATCAAATCTTGGTTCTACTCGAGTTGGGTTTTATAGAATAAAAACTATGCAATTTCCTAACCAAAACTAAACAGGATCCATGATTTGACTTAGAACCAGTTGAATAACAACATAAATTTTTATGTTTTCAGTGTACTTTAGAGTCAGTCGGTTTAAATCTAATGTTTGTTGTTTTTGGTCTTCCATACTTGTTCTGTGATCCATTAGGTTTGGATCACATCCTCAATTTGGAATTACTTCTAAGGTATTTTCTTTTTAGCACTTCATTCATTTAATCAAAAATCATGTTAAATTCATATTATGATTGTATAATATATCTCTCATTATAAGAACACCTTCGATTATCGAAAGAACTGATGTTTAAAGCAAGATCAAATCTCATTTCCTTAAACTTCAGTCCTCGTATGCCCACTCATCTATCCATCATGTATTTTCCAATCATCATAATTTTTTGTGATCTACTAGAGTAAATATATTAATAATATTACCATAATCAATATTTGCGATTTATTTTGCATATGAGGACATAAACAAAGAAAATAGGTCATTTCACGTTGTTTAATACAATAAATTTGATCATTTAATATAGGCGGATGACACTTGTCAATACAATAATTTCAATTATTTAGTATAAGAGGATGACATGCTTGTTTAATATTAAGCAAGTGGATTTATATTATTCATAGATTTACATTCCATACGTCTATGAAGTTAAACTTACATTTTTGTCTACATAAGGACCTTTATTTACGTATTGAGAAACAAATATATGAAAATGTGTCAGTTCGAAAATAATATTTCAAAAACTAGTGCTTGTACCATTCTTATTTATCTAATATGACCAAGCTTCAACATCTGCCGGAACTTACTTTACAACCCATTATGTAGAGACATAGTACACATGCTCACTCTTTATATGATAACTTTGGAAGTCCTTTGTTTTACGCCTTTATTTAAAGATGAGTTTTTTTAAAAGTTACCATCATTATAAAGACGTTTTAAAAACAAGTTTCAACTTGTTTTAAAGAATTTTAAAAGTAATGTTTGTAGAGGAAGGAATCATGGATTTGAGACTGAGTGTCACAGCATTTGAGACTCACCTTTGGAGTTGGAGCTTCGCTTGAAGATCCATCTGTCTATCCTGTTTGTAGTTATTTAGTTGACTCTAATGATATATTCTATTTTTTTTAACTATTGTATTGAGACTTCTATGTATTCAAGACTTGTATTTTATTTTGTTTCATACTCTGTTATACATATATATAGTAGCTTCAGGAACTACTATTCTTCTGTTTCCATTGCTTATCGTTATATACTTTGTGTCTGTGGTTTTGTGATTATTTTATTTACTGTATATGCTGAGTATTGCCAAATATAAATTAACAATTTGATATTTTAAGCAATTCAATTCTGACATGTGTGGATGCGAATGGTTGAAAATATCGGGATGTTACATTGTTCGATTTTAGTTCCAAATAAGAATGCCTTGGTGACAACTATAATAATGGTGAGTTAAACTCACCTTTTTAGGCGACCAGATATGTTATATAGTTGATAATGATTGTTATTTAATCTTTGGATGATATACTGTTTTATTAGTTGGTTTGAATTTATTCCTGCCTCTAGAGCCGATTACCTTTTTATATACCTGCTAGCAGCGGATGGCCGATATTATATGATTATATATTATTTGTGATGTAGGGGGATAGGTTGGAGGGATCCAACAGGATTCCTTACTATTGTTGAATTGTTTTCAATAATATTCCTGTTATATGAATTACTGGAAAATAAACCTGATTTTTGGCGCTATTGGTTATAACATCGTTACATGTTTAGAAACTAAAATCTTATAGTAATATAAAATAGACATCGATATTAGTTAAGAATTTGGTAACTATTGGCCTTGAATTAGTATTTTAAAATATATAAACTGTTGTTGGATTTGGAGTTGAATTTTGAGACTGGAAATGAGTTTAAATTCTGGATTTGGGTTTCAAAAATATTTTGTTTGAAAGGGTTTAATTTATATTTTACTCCAACCTTTTTATCAGTCTTTTCTAATTAATTAATTTATTTTAATATTGTTTAAGATTATTTTTATTTAATATTTTTTCTAAAATTATGTATTTGTACTTAATATTATTTTTAAATTATTTATTTATACTTAATATTATTTTTAAAATTATTTATTTTGTAGTTAATATTTATATTTATATTTAATATTGTTTTAAATTTATTTATTTATTTTAAAGTTATTTAAAAATTATTTATCAATACTTTAATATTTTGAAAAGTTAATTATTTTAAAAATAAATATGCTTACAACTAATGAAATGTATTTATTATTAATGTTTTGGAAATAAATGATTACAATTTATAGAACTGGTAAAAATTAATTATTACTGTTTTATTAATAATATTCTGAAAATAGTAATTTTTATTTTGGAGATGATTTAAAGCCAGTAATTGTTATCTAGTTATAATGTTTATTATTATAGGAGTGTTTTAAAGTAAATGATTAGAATTTATTTGTAAACTTTTTCGTGATTTGTAGACAGGGTTATGTAAACAGATTTGGGTTCTATAAGAGTAACATGGTTTGAGAAACTTAAAGAAAGATTAGTAAAAGGGTAAAAAGAGTTTTATAAATAGTTTTAGATATTTATAAAAGAATTTAAGAATGGGGTTTATAGATCTATTAAAGGAGTTTATAATTAGTTTTATGGAAGTATGGAGCTTATAAACGATTTGAGAAATGACTTACAGATGTTGTAAATGGTTTTTGAGATTTATATAATAGTAATAAATGGGTTTAGAAATTTATAATGTAATTTATAAATGGTTCTAGAATTGCAAAAAAGGGAAATATTCCTTCGTTCTGTGAATATACTTATACCATTAAGATAAGTATATAAATAATTTTTATGTGTTGAAAATATAAGGTTCGTGAATACATCTTCGTAAAAGTATACTGATACAAATATTACAAAGTGAATTTAATTAATAAAATGGTTAACTAAGGAAGCCAGTGGTTACTTGTGGGCTTAAAGAATGTTGGTTTTCTCTTTTGAAATAAATCCCCAATTTGAATGTTTGTTTACTTGATAGTCAAATAACATACTATCAAATTTGGACCCAAAACGTAATTTTATAAATACCTAGGAGAAACACTTGAGTTATATGGTACAATCATCTTTGATGATGTTATACTTTGCCTATAGATCTCGTTTCATTATTTTAGGACAAATGATAAGGAAATCTGTCAACTAACAGTTAGGAGGCAATCTCTGATCTTATCTTTGACTGTTTATTTCGTAAACAACTGGGGTTGAGTTTACCAAAAATTATCAAAAGTTGTTTCGAAGAGACCGGGATTGGATATGTTATCCGAAAATCACTTCGATCCAACTTTAGCATTTCGATGTAAAGATATCTTAAAAGTGATGGAATTGAAGACGGAGCTCTCAAGCATTACGTTTAGTCTCAGAACAAGCTTGCATGGATGAATGCTGGCATTGCATTGTTGCCTAGAGTATAGTGTTAGCATTTCAAGTTAGAAGTGTTATTTAAAAAATAAAGCTTAGGCTAATCTTTATTAGCCAAGAATGAAAAAAATGGGCGATGCAATAGGTCCAAGTGAGTAGCCCATAAGTAGGGTATGGTTATCCCTATCCAGAGTCGATATTATCTCTTATTTGTATGCTTCGAGGCCCATTAACAGAAGGGTGATCATATTCGGTACAACTTGTCAAGTGGTAGGCCAATTCTGTGTTGGCAAGGGATCTTAGCGAGGGCCTTGGTGTTATTTTATCTAGAGATGCACCATGAAGGGTGGTACCCCAACAGCCCAGTTATTATATTGAATCCATTCTCCAATAATCGCCGTATGGACTTAGTTATGCCCATCTACGCTAAAACATGAGATTCAAGCATTTTACCTATATTCATATTTTAATTTGACCCTTGAACATTACTATAATATCAATGGATTTTCTATAGAAAAATACTACGGTTACCGTAAGGTTAAAGCCAGCCCATGTTTATGTGAGGCGGCGTCCTATGAGATAATTTTGATTATAAAGGTTTTTATGAATGTAAAATTCAATTGAGTGTGTTTTTTCACTTTGATTTTCCAGACACACTCGGGTGTTATTTTATTACAATGCTTGGTTCAGACCAAGCATATTACAAATTTAGTTTAAATGCTTTGAAGCTTTAGTTGATGAGCGGAGGCCTAGAGACATGTTTGCGTATATTGTTTATTTTTCCACTGCATTGGTTATTTTAAACATCTGCATTTGTGAGGATAGGTTTTTATAACCCTCCAGGCTAATGATTTGATTTTTTTGTGTATTTTGATAGATGTATGTGCATCACATTTCTTCTTGGTGACTTATTGTATATTATAGATTATTCCTTCCGCTATGAGATTCTGTGTTGTTTATTTTTTTCTCCAGGTTGGACTAGGTTCGTGTGCTGTGGTCTTGTGCTCGTATACTTTCATAGCATATTTCATGAATTTTGCCTTGGACTTGCGACCGTTTTGTCGCTCATTTTGATGCAAATTTCGAGATGATTTTGATGATGATTATAGGCCATAATTTCTATCAATAGGCTACCCAAATTTTAGAGATTTTAAAATTCAAATTTTGAATTATTTGGAATTTAATTTGAACTTGAATTCAAAAATCGGTTGGAGCGATTTTCCTTGTTTTTATTCGTTTTCCAGCACGGTCTCCTCCAAATCATTTTGAAATGATTGTCAAAATTAATAGGCATTTCAAAATTATTATTATATGATATCTTAAAGTATTTTCAAGTGCAAAATCTATTTATTCTCTAGGATAAGGGAAATTTTCAAATAGGGTTTTCAAATTGATTTCGAAAATTGGTTTTCAAAGCTTGTTTTCCAAAGTTAATTATTTTATATATAAATTACACGTTCTTGCACATTTCGATTAAATAAGAAGGAGAATTAAATGTTTTGGTAAAACGTGGTATGGGACACATGCATTTATCATATCTGTTAATTCATGACTTGTTCGTTTGATCGCTTTGACCTTTGGGTCGAGTTTATTGATGAGATGGGGTAAACTTTTTACTGATTTGAGTGTGAAATTTACTAGCGGTTAGAAAACCGTTTAGTGCGAACGCGTGATGTGGGACACACGTTAACACTGTTTAAGTTCCTATCCGAAAGATTGTGATGCATTTGTCTAAGAGACATATTAGCCAGTACTGGAGCTTCGGGTCATTGTCCTTGGGGACGTTTGTCTAAGAGACGTATTTGTCCATTGCGACGTATTTGTCCTTCGAGATGTTGTCCTTCGGGATGTTTGTTTAAGAGACATATTTATTTGTCCTTCGGGATGTTTGTCTAAGAGACGTGACGCCTTATTTTGAGAGAACAGTACTTGGCGGGCTTCGGCCATAAGCATGTTCTATATCTTTGGGATGATTCCATTGATGTTTTTATTTCCCATATGTATCGCCTTTTTATTGTTGGCTATTTGAGTCATTTGGGATATTATATATATACGACGATTACCTTATGGGAATTTGAACTCTTGTGAGTTCTATCTTTGAGATTTGAGTTGCCTACACTGGCGTTTATTTGAGACTGTCGATATAGCATACATTTGAGATTTTAATCTCCTATTTGGAGATATATTGCCTTGTGGTGCATCTGGAGATGGCGATTTCTTTGAATTGCTTTTGATATTTTCGTTATGGTAGGTTTGGGATTTCTCCTTTTTAGGAGCTATAATTTCCCTTGAACCATTATGGATGATTTGTGATATGTCGATGATATGAGGCTTGCTACATTTAGCGTTTTATGAATTGTTTTATCTCTTTTGAGATTGTATGTTTGTGTAGTGATGCCATATTATCACTTGATGTAACCATACACTTTAAATTGTCCCTTCTCACTTGGGAATATTATCAATTTATCCTTATGCTCATATTATCGCTTATCCTTGTAAACTGATTTGTTTAGCTAGACTGACTCGTGTATTTATACTTGGGTCAGACCGAGGTGTTTCCAGTTAGGTACATTTGGACTTAGTCTATTCTACTCCGCATGGAATTTTCTGCAAGCTCTTTTTGTTGTAGCTTTTGTGTAGTCCTTTTTGTTTCTACACTGATATGTATATTCTTTTGACTCGCTTGTATTTTGTGGTCGCTATACCACTTGACATGTATCATTTTGTATACTCCGTGATGTATCTGCATGTGTGTGTGTGTGTGTGTGTGTGTATATATATGTGATGATTTATTGTTCTGTGATGTGTTTTGCATTTAAGTTGTTGCATTTTATTTTGAAAGATCCTATATCCACCTGTGTCTTTGTATTAAGTATTTATTGGACATGTTGATCCAGTTGAAATAGAGAAGAAAAATAACATTTGTATACGTATTCAATAGATATTTAAGACAAGGCTATAGATGGTCGCTCTTAATTAGCCCTATTCTTTGCATTAGCAGATGGTATTACCCAGTAATACTCTTTATTAATGTGGGTCTTGGGGTGGGGCATCAAAGCTTAGTATCAGAGCTGAGTTCAGAACAAAATATGATAAAAAGAATAGAAGCACATATTATGGTACGTCTAAGTGTAATATAAGTGTTACGAATCCCTTAATAATTGTGCCTTTGACCTTTTCTTGTCTTTTGGGGTAGACAGAAGTTTGGGAATACGTAAATGCATTTTTATTCCATAGTATTCCTTATTGAATTAATGATATCTACTTTGTGAATAATTCTTATCTTATCTTAACTTTCAGCTAATGGCTGGAAGAGGCAGAGGAAGATGCTTGGATGATGGGCAATCCAACGGCTCACATCCGGACGGCGTTTATATGTCTGCCAACCAATTTATGGAGTTATTTAGGAGCACTCAGCCTCCAGCTCCTACTTCATTGTCTCCTCTGCGCAAGTCCGTCTTTGCGCGCATGTGCAGTGATTTCTCTCATCTCAGAGGGAAGTCGTTCAAAGGCTCTGAGTCTGTTCTAGAGGTCTAAGCTTGGATTCGCATATGCAAGCGCATCTTCTCTCGCATGGATCTTTCCGACTATGACAGAGTTCTTGTCGTGTCTAACATGCTACAAGAGCATGCTCTCGACTGCTACGAGCTTCTTATAGCCGAGCTCGATGAGTCTACTCTTTCTTAGACTCAATTTCGAGAACGATTCGAGCTCAAGTTCATTCCTGAATCTAAGAAAGCTTTATTTTCCCATCGCTTCCTCGAGTTGAAGTAAGGAAAGTCCTCCATCTATGATTATGTTTCATCATTCAAGGCCTTATCAAAGTATGGTCTTGAATACATCGGCACTCCCTATAAGAAGAATTTGAAGTTTGTCTCTGGTCTCAAGAAGTCTTTGATGCTACAGCTAAAGCTTTCTTTTAAGGAGTTGGTTGACTCGGCGCTTCATCTCGAAGCCGTCGAGAAGGAATGCGATAGTGGTAATGAGGCTGAGGTTCATAAGAACCCCAAAAAGAAGAAGTTCCCATTTCATAAGCCGAAGTCTTTTCCTTAAAAGAAAAGGAAGTTTATTGGTCCAGTTCTTAGCCTAGTGGAGCACTTCCTACTCGGAAAGGGTGTTTCAACTGTGGCTTATCTTACCGTATGATTTGTAACTGCCCTAGCCTATTATTTGCCGCTATTGCAAGAAGGAGGGTCATCAAGTTGCCACTTGTCATGTTGCTCCGAATAATTCCCAGTCTGGCAAGCTGAATGTAGTGGATGCTTCTAGAGGGTCTTCTCAGCATAGAGGTACATCTCCTTCTGTCCTTAATGGCTCTATTTTATTCCATAATAGTTCTATTCGATTTCTCTTTGATACGGGTGCTTCGCATTCATTCATATCAAAATTGCTTATTAATGCTATTTCTTTGGATGTTTCATGCCTTGTTACTTCATTGAGGATTGTGAATCCTGTCCAGGGATCCGCAACCTTTAGCTTGCTTTGTGAGGATGTTGAGATTCTTTTATGTGGCTTTCCTTTCCATGCGAATCTACTTGTTATTTCTTACTTGGGTTTTGATATGGTTTTGGGCATGGATTGGCTAATGCCATACGTTGCCAGGATTATTTATTCTGAGAGTTTTATATTTCGGCATCTAGATTCATTTTCTCATCTATAACTTGTTCTTCAGAATGTGGATAATTTCAAAGCATCTTTATATTCTCTAGACTCATGAGATGATGATGATATATCTCGTATGCATGCTGTTTGTGATTTCTCTGATGTATTTGAGCCTGTTTGTGGTTTGCCACCCAAGTGGGCGATTGAGTTCCACATTGATCTCAATCCAGGCGCATAGCCAGTTAGTCGTCCTCCCACGAGGATGTCTACAAAGGAAAATGAGGAACTCAAGAAGCATCTTTTAGAGCTTGAGTCCAAGCAGTTGATTCGGTCTAGTTTTTCACCATAGGGTGTCGCGGTCGCCTTCGTGAAGAAGCTCGATGGAAATCTTAGGCTTTGCATTGACTTTCGCAAGCTTAACGAGTTGACCATCAAGAATAGGTATCTGTTGCCTATGATCGACATGTTCGATCAATTGAGTGGTGCTAAAGTCTTTTCTCGGCTCGACCTTGCCATTGGTTTTCATCAGCTCTGAGTTGTTGAAGATCATACCTTATACAACTTTTCGCACTCGATATGGTTCTTACGAGTGGCTCGTTATGCCGTTTGGTTTGATGAACACTCCTTCTTTCTTTGTTGATCTTATGAATCGACTATTCTAGGAATATCTCGATAAGTTCGTCCTTGTGTTCATTGACGACATCCTTGTCTATTCGAAGTCTGAAGACGCACATGCAATCACTTGAGAATTGTCTTGAGTACTCTTCGTCATCATCAGCTTAAAGCCAAATTCTCCAAATGCCACTTCTGGGAGAATAAGGTCAAGCTCTTAGGCCACGTTATTTCTTATGAAGGCATTTCGGTCGATCCCTCGAAAATCAAACCATCCAGAATTGGAAGAGGCCTGAGAATGTAAATGAGATTCGCAGCTTCCTTGGATTGGCAGGTTATTACCATCGATTCATCAATGATTTTTCCTGCATTGTGCTTCCTCTCGCCAGCCTTACTCGGAAAGGCATTCGATTTATTTGGTCCGACATGTGTGAAGCTTCTTTTCAATGGTTGAAGGAGCTTCTCACTAATGCTCGTATTGTAGTGGTTCCTAAAGGGAATCATGATCTTGTTGTCTACACTGATGCTAGTAGATGTGGCCTCGGCGCTGTGGTTATGCAGAAAGATCAGTTAGTTGCTTATGCTTCTAGGCAATATGACCGAATGAAGTTCGCTATGCCACTTATGACCTCGATTTAGCCGCCATTGTCTTCACCTTGAGGATTTGGCGACACTATCTATTAGGAGAGCACTTCATTCTCTATACCGACCACAAGTCCTTAAAATATTTGTTCACTCAGACGGAGCTCAATATGAGGCAATAGTGTTGGCAAGAATTCCTTCCCTCGTATGACTTCGATATCTAGTATACCCTTGGAAAGAGTAATCGTGTTGCCAATGCTCTTAGTCGCAGACATTCGGTTGTTGTTTCTATGATGCTAGCCGAGTGGGATGTTCTTGAAACCTTATTCCTTTGTGATATTCATGATCTAGCTCCATCTTTTGATTCACCAATTTTATTATTCAGTTTGGAAGCTCGACCCAGTTTATTGGGTCGTATTGCCAATGCTCGGCAGGGTGATCCCGATCTTGCGCACCTTATGTAGATTTGTGAGTCTGATTCCCGTGATGAAGAGTTGTGGGATTTCAGTATTGAATCTCATGGGTGCCCTTTTAAGAAGAACCGTCTTGTTGTACCTTCTTATTTTGCACTTAGACATGACATTCTCGATGACTGTCATTGTTCTTAGCATACCATTCATCTCGGTAGTAATAATATGTATGCCGATAAGCATCGCCTTTATTATTGGGAAGGCATGAAGCACGATGTGGTTATTTATGTGAGTAATGGAATGACTTGTCAACTTATCAAAGCCGAGCATCAACGCCCTGGTGATATCGTTCATCCTTTAGAGGTCCCATTATGGAAATGGGATCAGATTTCGGTATATTTTATTGATGGTCTACCATGTTCGAGATCAGGCCATTCTAGTATTTGGGTTATTGATGATCGCCTCACCAAATCAACTCATTTCATTCCTATTAAGTCTAATATGAGTGCTTCTCATTTGGCCAAGTTATATATCAAGGAAATCGTAAGACTTCATGGTGTTCCTAGTTCGATCGTTTGTGATCATGATCCCCTTTTCACAAGTCATTTCTCGTAGATGGACGGACAGAATGGGTGAATCATATTCTTGAGGATCTTCTTCATGCTTGCATTCTAGATTTTGGAGGTAGTTGGGAGGATCATTTACCTCTTGTGGAGTTCTCCTACGACAATAGTTTTCCGTCCAGTATCAGTGTAGCTCCTTTCGAAGCCTTATACAGAAGGCCATGTCGATCACCTTCATTTTGGTTGGAATTTGGAGAGAAGCTTATTCTTGGCGCATATTCTATTCCCGACTCATCTGAGAAGATTGTTCTTATTCAGTAGAGAATGAAAGAGGCACGGAGCCGCCAGAAATCCTACGCAGACAATCGTACGAAGCTTCTCAAGTTCTCTAGTAGTGATCTCATGTTTATTCATGTTTTTCCTCTAAAAGGGGTTATGCGCTTCAGTACGATAGAGAAGTTGGCTCCTCCTTTTATAGGACCATTTCCTATTACCGAACGTATTGTGCTTGTAGCTTATAGAGTTTTGCTTCTGGCTAATCTATCTAGCATTCATAACGTGTTTCACATCTCCCAGCTTTGTAAGTGTCATCGAAAGTCGTATTCAGTTATCGGTTGTCCTGGTTAACAAGAGCTTGAGATCTCACCAGACCTATTTGTTGTGCAACAGCTTATTCGTGTGCTTGCTTCAGAGGTGAGACACCTTCTAAACAAGGACGTGCCGCTCGATAAAGTTCAATGGTCCGCTAATCCCAAAGACTGCACTTGGACAACTAGAGAGTTTATCGAGCGGCCCTATCTCGTTTTTCTATCTTCGCATAGCGATGGTGAGAATATCTTTTTATCTCAAGCTTATTTCTTTTTCCTTTGATTGATGAAATTCATAAGGTTAAAAAAAATTCTCCTCTGGCAATTTTGTTAAGGAAGGGAGTCTGTAACAATCCTGGTTTGGAGATTACCTTTCAAAAATAAATTATAATGATAATCTTAATTTAATATTGAAAATTAAATAAAAATTGGAGAAATTAAATTGTTTATTTGGAATAAACAATGAAATTTAGGATTTCAAATGAGAAATTAAAATTCCTAGCTTTATTTTATTTTGTTTGGAGTGCTAACAAATGAAGTATGAGCTTTAAATAATGAAAATGATTTCATTTTAGAGAACATGAAATAATTATATTAACTATTACCCATTTGCTTCATTTACTAATTTTTAAAAGATGTACGCAATTTTTAAAGGAGGTTTATTGAAATAAAAGGTGGAAATTGGTTTAAAAATAAATTTTGGCTATAAATAATGTTTTGAAATGGTTTGAAATATTTTTCTAAGTGAGAAGATAAATGTTGTGGAATTTTAGAAGTTAAAAAAAAATAATGTTTTGTTCATTTATTTGAGTAAGTGGTGTATTTTTGTTAAATTAAGGATTTTGATAATAGAAATGTTTAAAACTATAAATTAATCTTTTTAAATGATAGAAAATGTTTTATTTTATATGTATACAAGTTTTCACATTTTTCTTGTGTGAAACTTGAGAGAAATGCATTTTTATTTATGTTTATATGTGATATGTACGTATTAATTTGTTAAGTGTTGACTTAAACCTTAAGCCACTTATTTCTTTTAATTTTTGAACCCAACTACACCCATTAACCTTTAACTAGTTGAGAAATGAGAAACAATGATTAGTGTATCTTCATTTCATATTATCTTTTACCTCCTTCAGCCTAAAAACAAAAATAGTAAACCACTTTATCAATTTCTCAAATCCAAGAAAATTTCTCTATTAAAACTCACCAAATTCAAATCTTTTGCAAGCTAGTGATAAATCTAAGGTAATCCCTTCCAAATTATCGAATTTCATCACCAAATTCTTTTACAGTAAATGGTTTTCTAATTTTTACTGTATATTTGTTTGCATGTTCTATAATTGCTTTCTACAGGTTTTAAAGGCTTGTAATCTCAAGCAAAGCTTCCTCTTTTCATCAAAAATCCAAGTATTTGGAACAAATCAGCAAGGTGAGTTGTATAACCTCACAAATTCGCCAAAACAAAAGTGCTAATGCTTGAATCTATAAAGAATTGCTTCTGTCTATAATTTTCTGTAGCTAGTTTTTGCCTTGTTTATAATCTGTTTCTGTTGCAACTTTGAACCCTTATATCTTGTGATCTTGGCATCGAAATGCTCTCAAATTTCTTACATTGCTAGCTTGCATGTTGAGCTTCATTTTGTAAATTTTAGTTGAAAATTAAGGCCATCTGCTATGTCAAAATCTCCCTGTAAAATCAATACAAGGCTGGAAAACAACCTGGAGAAGAGTCCGTAGCCTGGATCGATAGGCAGGTCGACCCAGCACCCTCCAGGTCGACCAGGCGGTCAACCTGGCCATTGGGCTAGGCCATTCCCCTTGTTGGCACACGTATGTGCATTGTGGCCATGTGTTCGTATACTTTCGTAGCATATTTCACGACTTTTGCCTTGGAATTGCGACCGCTTTGTCACTCGTTTTAATGCTTCGAGATGATTTTGATGATTATTATAGGCCGTGATGTCTATCATAGACTAGCCAAATTTTGGATATTTTTAAATTCAAATTTGAATTATTTTTAATTAATTTAAATTTGAATTCGAATATCGGTTTGAGTGATTTTCCTTGTTTTTATTCGCTTTCGAGCACGGTCTCCTCCAAGTCTTTTTGAAATGATTTTTAAAATTTAATGGGCATTTCAAAATAATAATTATATAATATCCTAAAGCATTTTCAAGTGTAAAATCTATCCATTCTCTATGATAAGGGAAATTTTCAAATGGAGTTTTCAAATTGATTTCGAAATTTGGTTTTCAAAGCCTATTTTCCAAAGTAAATTATTTTATATATAAATTACACGTTCTTGCACATTTCGAGCGAATGAGAAGGGGAATTAAATGGTTTGGTAAAACACATGGTATGGGGAACATGTGTTTATATTATAGGTCAATTCCCGACATGTCCATTCAATCGTTTTGGCCTTCGGGTGGGTTTACCGTTGAGACGAGGTCAACTTTTTACTGATTTGAGTGTGAAATTTACTGGAGATTAGTAAACCATTTAGTGTGAACGTATGGTATGGGACATACGTTAACACTATTCGGGTTCCTATCCGAAATTGTGATGCATTTTCCAAAGAGACATATTAGTTATTACTGGACCTTCGGGTCATTTGTCCTTCGGGATGTTTGTCCAAGAGATGTTTTTGTCCATTGCATTGTATTTCTCCTTCGAGATGTTGTCCTTCGGGATGTTTGTCTAAGAGACGTATTTATTTTTCCTTCGGGACATTTGTCTAAGCGATGTGGCTCCTTATTTTGAGAGAACAGTACTTGACAAGTGTCAAACATAAGCACGTGCTATATCTTTAAGATGATTTCATTGATGTTTGTGATTTCCTATGTGCATCGCCTTTTTATTATTGGCCATTTGAGTCATTTGGGATACTATATATATATACGCTATTACCTTATGGGAATTTGAACTCTTATGAGTTCTATCTTTGAGATTTTAGTTGCCTACACCGGCGTTTATTTTAGACTGCCGATATGGCGTATATTTTAGATTTTAATCTCCTATTTGGAGGTATATTTGCCTTATGGCGCATTTGGAGATGGTAATTTTTTTAGTTGCTTTTGATATTGCCGTTATGGTGGGTTTGGGATTTTTTTCGTTTTTGGAGCTATAATTTTCCCTAAACCATTATTGATGATTTGCAATATGCCGATGATATGAGGCTTGCTATATTTAGCATTTTATGAACTATTTTATCTCTTTTGAGATTGTATGTTTGTGTATTGACACCATATTATCACTTGATGTAACAATACACTTTAAATTGTCCCTTATCACTTGGGAATATTATCACTTATCCTTGTAAACTGATTTGTTTAGCTAGACTGACCCATGTATTTATACTCGGGTCAGACTAAGGTGTTTCAGGTTAGGTACATTTAGACTTAACCTATTCTTCTCCGCATGGACTTTTCTGCTAGCTTATTCTGTTGTAGCTTTTGTGTAGTCCTTTTTGTTGCTACTCTGACATGTATATTCTTTTGACTTGTTTGTATATTATGGTTGTTATACTACTTGACATGTATCATTTTGTACTCTATGATGTATCTGCATATGTGTGTATATATGTGTTTGTGTGTGTGATGATCTACTATTCTGTGATGCGTTTTGCTTTTGAGTTGTTGTATTTTGTTCTGATAGATCCTATAGCCACCTATGTCTTTGTATTAAGTATTTATTGAATATGTCGATACACTTGAGAAAGAGAAAATAAATAAATATATATAGAGAGCATTTGTCGAAGTATTCAATAGATATTTAAAACAAGACTATAGATGGTCGCTCCTAACCAGCTCTATTCTCTGCATTAGCAGACGGTATTACACTAGTTGGAAAATCTCATTTGGGCTTCGAGATTTTTGAGTGCATTAGGATGATATTTGAATATATGTCTGTGTGTGTGTCTTCCCATGCCACTAGCCCATACCCACTTCATATCAGCCGCACCCTACCCATGTTAATAAGCCATGCCTCCTTTCCCTTTCTAAAAACTTCTAGTGCCATCCATCATTCATACCCAATAAGCTAAAATTGAAATGACCACCATTTAAAATCAAAATTACACATTTGTACTTAACAAAAATAGAGAGATTGGTTCCAGAGTTTGCTTTGCCTAATTCAACGTTCGAGTTTGTTTTGGAGTGGTACGATAATATTTATGGCATCAATAGTAATGGGTTCTGGGCAATTCAAAACATGGGTTGAAATTTTTTAAAGATATAATGCATGATTGTTGAATTAGAGAATAGATTCGGAGTCATGGCACGGTAGAGTAGCTACGTCGGGTATTTAGATGCCGTGGTGCTCTCTAGGATGGCCCGACATCGTGGTGGTTGTTATCCCGCTTTTTGGCAAAGCCGCGATACCAAAAGATCGATCAGAAACGGAGAACGGTTCGTCTCAGAGATCGGTCATACTTCGTCTCGCTATGGATATCACTGAATTTTGTCCAAGTCCAGATTGATCTACAATTGATAGGACACGGCAAGAAAGACCATAGGAGTAAACATCTCAAGTTTCAAGTCAATCCGAGTTCATACGCTCGAGTTTTGATCGATTCAATTTGAAGGGGAAGGCTTAGGTTTTGAACACATAGTTGACCAACAGTTCGAAACGATAGCTTTCGAATCCATAAGTTTCGAATCCATCGAACCACTCCGGGTTCGACTCCATCACCTTCGAATCCATCGGGTTCGAACCGATGGGCCTCGTATCCATGGAGTGACGCAGCTCGTATCCATAACAGAAGCCATGCTTCGAACCCTCCACAATGCCTTGTTCAACTCCAAACAAGAATCCTTGTTCGAATCCATCATTGGACAATGTTCGAACCCAAACATGGAACCTCGTTCGAATCCATCCATGAAGTCATGTTCGAACCCATCCACGATTCCAAGTTCGAACCCATCCTGTGTAGCCTCATTCGAATCCACTGGGTCAACCAACCATGATGACGTGTCTTCCTTCGGTTCGAATTCGCTGAGATATATGGAGTCGAAGCGGTCAACTCGGAGTGAAGACCGGATTGATTCGAAGTTTGCGCTCCACGTCACTACGAAGACGCGTGCCATGATGGGTTCGAAACCATCGGTTCGAAAGCATGGTTTCGAACCGAACAGCCATGCAATAAACCCCATTTCGAATCCATCATATCTCCTAATCTACTGATCCAAATGCCATGAAATTTTCACAGAAGCTTGCATACATGTTGAAGAATGTCCACGCCAAATTTCACCTTGATTGGATGAATTCTTGATCGGTTCGAATGGAGTTCGAACCGATGCCAAAGTAGGCCCAAACTTCCTGAGACCGTGCGTATGGGCCCCCTCACGTGCCAGAGGTGGTCTCCCGAGTTTTCAGCGAAATATCAGCAGCCCACGCCTATAAATAGAGCCCCAGGGCCAACGAAAAAGGGATCTTCTGACTCTGAAGCGCCCAGACTCTAACGGATCGAGATCTCCATCATTCTACATCATAGTTTTACACTCGATTTCGAATTTCCAGCTGTAACTTGCTGTTGATTGCTGCAACAACTTGTAATCATTAAAAGAGAATCAATAAAACATCAAAACACTTTACAGTGGACGTAGGCAACACGCCGAACCACTATAAATCGATTGTCTACGCATTTACTTTACTGTTGACTGGAGTTTTTGTTAGATAATATCTGTTTTGAATTTACATTCTTGACTATTATCTCTTCAACGACTCCCGAAGAGTGTTGTGCCCAATTTTGACGCAAACAGTGGTTATGACTAAGGCGTGCAGATCGGGGTTCTTGAGCGGATGCCCGACTTAAGGGGATGGTGGGGAAATGGTGGAGATTATGATGGTGAAGTTGATGGTGGTGTCGGTTGGTTGTGTAAGTGACTGAAGAGGAAGGAGCACTATACTTGCATCGTTATGATGTACCAGCATGAGTTTGGAAAAGGAAGGGTTAGGATAATTGGTGATCAGTTAATTAAAAATCTAATCGTTTATCTAATTTTAAATTTAAGACCCATTAATTAAAAATATCATAACTTTCTCAATCAAGGTCCAATTGAGGCGTAGATTTTCGCATTGCGCTCGTAATGATGTAAGCTTCGCGATGGAACTGATTTAGACGAATTTGGGGACTGTCAAAATTTAGGCTAAAATTAGACGTCGTTCGATTTTAATTCCAAACTGAAACACCAAGGTGATAATTGGAATAATGATGTAACAACCCTGATTTTGATGATTACCTGTGATGTTAAATTACAACGGTGGTTATAATTTAATATTAGAGAAATAAAATAAATTGGGGATGTAAATTTTTTATATTTTTTATTTTAAATAAACAAGGAGTTTTGGATATAAATAATGTTGAAAATAAATTTTAAAAGCTTTATTATATTATTTTGTGATAAAATGAGCATTTTATGGTTTTAATTCAATAACATGCAATAATTTTGGAAATTATCGCCAAATGTTAGTAATTTTAGTGTGATATTAAAATTTATTATGATATATTTTATAAATATAAAGGTGGAATTTTGTTCTAAAATAATATTTGGATGTAAAAATTATGTTAATAAGGTTTTTATATTTATTTGGATAAGAAAATGATTTTTGTGTTAATTTTGATGTTAAAAATAGTGTTTTGGTTAATTAATAGTGTAAATTGAAGCATTTAATCAAAAATGGAGTTTTAATAATGGAAATTAATTTTTATGGCTAAAATAATTTTTATATATATTGTGAAAACATTTTGCAAATAGAAATCATGTTTGTATGATTTTTATAAAGTAAGAATTATGTAAATATAAGTGAGAATATATGTAAACAAAGTGAAATAAGTATTAACTTAGTTTATTGTTGACTAAGCATTGTCATACAGGCTTATTGGGTGGTTTTAGGCCCAAACCCAAACATAATAACTTAATTTTTCTTTTTTGATTGTGACAAAAAAAGAGTACGTACGGTACTCATCCCTCCTCCTTCTTGTAAAAGAAAACAATTGCTGCCATCTTCTAAATTTTCAAATCCAACATCAAATCTAAGCAAAATTCAAAGGGAAAATTAGTAAATCAAGACTCTAACAGGTAATCAAAACCAAAATCACCAACGTCTTCTTATAAATTTGCTGTTTGAAAAAGATTGTTGTTTGTAACATGCTTTTTCTTTTCCTGCATGTTATTTTTCAAGCTTCTACAGGTCAGTAAAGCTTCTCAAAGCCGGAAATATCTAAGCTTGCAACTCAAGTTCGCTCAAAAGCATATAAGGTGAGTAAAAACTCTCACCCCTAGCAAAAATAAGTTGATGGTAAAAATCAAGATGCAATTTACGTTGTTATTTTGATTTATTGTAACTCCAAATCTCAATCTTTAGTTTGCAGTGAAATCTATGTCTGGGTTTAACTTTGACAACCCATATCTCTTTGATTTCATACTGGATTTGAGTGAGATCTTTTCCGGATCGTTGTCTATGTTGTTGGTTATGCATGTCAAATCCTATAGTTCAGTTCTATCTAAAACTGCTGAAACCGTTGCTTGAAATTGGAAACGAAACAGGCAAAGTTACCTGTAAAAGATGCAACCTTCAGGTCGACCAAAAGCCTATGGGGGTCAACCTATCCAGTATGAAGGTCAATCTACTGGTCGAGCTATAGGTCGACCTGAGCTAGTGTATTTTGTTGCCTGCTTTTCTTTTGTTCAATGCACTCTCTTGAGTTGTTCTGCTGATTTCCGTGAATATTTTGATCAATTCTTGTGATATTTTAGAGTTTTTTGAAGGGCTTAAAGCCTGTCAATAGGTAAGCCAAAATTTTAGACAATTCGTATTTTGGTTTAATGAGTTTTTGAGATGATTTTCTTATGCTGATTTAATGGCGTTTTCGATGATTTCTGTTGTTTTTCGAGCACGGATTTTCTAAAACAATTTCGAAATGATTTTTATAATAAAAATGATTTCAAATTAATATCTTATAATATTTATAATTATTTTTAAAAGATACTAAAAACATATATTCCTTATAATAATGAGACTTTTAAAGCCATGTTTTCTAAAACAATTTCGAAAAGTGTTTTAAAAACTAGTTTTCTCAAAGCAAAGTAATTTCTATATAAAATACACAATTTTGCACTGTTCGAATGTATGAGAAAAAGAAATAAATAATTTAGTAAAACATATGGTATGGGACACGTGCGTTTACTTTTTCAATTAATTCCGGAATTGCTCATTTGTAGCTATGGATCTTCGGTTATTATTGCCACTTATCGGGTTTTACGTCGACCAAAGGCCTATGGGGGTCGACCTTAGGATCGACCTAGGCAATAGATAGGTTGAGCTTAGGGTCGACCTATGCTACATGAAGGTCGACCTATAGATCGACCTGAGCTAGTGTATTTTGCAGCCTGCTTTTCTTTTGTTCTATGCACTCTCTTGTGTTGTTCTGCTTGTTCCAGTGAATATTTTGATCAATTCTTGTGATATTTTAGAGTATTTTGAAGGGATTAAAACCTATCAACAGGTAATCCAAAATTTTAGATAATTCGTATTTTGGATTGATGAGTTTTCAAGATGAGTTCTTATGCCGATTTTATGGCGTTTTCGATGATTTTTATTGTTTTTCAAGCATGGGTTTTCTAAAACAATTTCGAAATGATTTTTATAATAATATGGCTTCCAAATTAAATATTTTATAATATTTATAATTATTTTTAAAAGCTATTAAAAACATATATTCTCTATAATAAAGAGACTTTTAAAGCCATGTTTTCTAAAATGATTTTGAAAAGTGTTTTAGAAACTAGTTTTCTTAAAGCAATGTATTTTCTATATAAAATACAAGTCTTTGCACTCTTCGAGCGTATGAGAAAGAAAATTAAATGAATTAGTAAAAAATGTGGTATAGGACACATGCGTTTACTTTTTCGGTTAATTCTGGACTTGTTCGTTCGAAACTATGGACCTTTGGGTTGCTATTGCCACTTATAGGACTGTTGGGTCCTATTCTTTGCATTGTTGCTTTTCTAGAATTCTTTACGTTGATTTCTAGAATTTAGATGATTTGTGAATGTTTTCACCATGGTTACCCCTGCTGGTTTATTTATATAACCTGAGTGCTATAATGTTGTTTACTATACGGTGATTACATTTTGGAGTCTTGAACTCTTAATCGAGTTCTACATATTCTGATTGTGGTTTCCATCCTTTGGCGTGTTTTGAGATTTATGATCTCCTTTTTTTGGAGCTATTTTTGATTGCCATCTTTTGATATATTTCTGAGATTTGTGATTTAAATGATTTTGTAAACTTTGTGGCATTGACTTACAGTTAGTAAACAGTTAAGTGAGAACGTGCGGTATGGGACGCACAGTTACCACTTTTCGGGTTCCTACTTGAGAGTCTGTGCCACATTCATGAGTTATCGCTAGTACTAGACCTTCATGTCGTCACGAGACATTCGTGTCCTTTGGTCACCACGAGACATTTATGATTTCGGTCATCACGAGACATTTATTACTTTGGTCATCACCAGACATTTGTGGCCTTCGGTCACCATGAGAAATTTACGACCTTCGAGTCATCATGAGATAGGTACCTTATACATATATTAGTACTGGTACTGCTGTGGGCCATCATGAGGTTTGCACGTAGGCATGGCTTCGGCTTGCCATCTGGGATTTGGATCCAATCTGAGTAACTTTTCGAGTTATGAGATTTATTTATGATTGCACCATTTCTAGATGACTGTTTTATATATTTTATAGCTTAAAGCTATATGAGAATTTATACGTATATTGTGATTTCATTTCTGAGTTTTGAACTCCTAATTGAGTTCGATGGGTTATGAGATTTCTTAGATTTGTGATTTCCTCTTTTAGGAATTATTGTGATTGCCATTCTTTGGTAGATTCTGAGACTTATGATCTTCTATATAGGAGATATGGTTAATGAAATCCATTATATTGGATTTTGTACAGGTCGATGATATGATGCAAATATTTGTGATCATTCGATATTATTGTCAAATTTTCCTCTTTTGAGAAACTTCTATATGAAGTATTTTAGTGATATTATCTCATATTTAGTAGTTGACATATGCTAGATGTTGCTTCTTCTCTTTTGTGAAGAGATGTTATCACTTATATTTCACCTATCATATGCTAATCATTTTATTTTAAGCTAGATAACCCGTGTATTTTTATATACCCGGGTCAAACTGAGTTATTTTAGGATAGTCACCTATCGTTGACTTTTGCTTTGCTGCTTCTACTTTGGATTACCTTTTAGCCACCTTTTGTGTAGTTTTGTAGTGTTTTGTAAACTCTGGTATGTACCTTTTCATTTTGACTCTATTTAAATATTGTGGTTTATGTCCCACTTATATTTCATCATTATGTAGTGTACTATAATGTATCTGTGTGTGTGTGTTTAACCGTTGTTCTGTGATCTGTTTACATTTGTTGTTATATTTTGTTCTGACAGATCCATTAGCCACATTAGTTTTGTATTGAACATTTATTGAGTATGTCAATCCACTTGAGAAAGATAAAATGAAAAAAAATTGAAGCGCCCAATCGACGTATTCAATAGTTGTTTAAGACAAAGCTTACGGATGGTCGCTCCTAACTAGCCTTATTCTCCAAATTAACGGACAGTGTTACTCTGCATTACTCTTTGTTAATGTGGTCTCAGGGTGGGGCGCCACCAATGATGAGTTAAATTCACCTTTTGGGCCAACCAAAAATGTTATATAGTTGATAATGATTGTTGATTATATGTTTGGATGACTTACTGTTTTATCAGTTTGTTTGAATTTATTCCCACCCTTGGAGCGGATTACCCATTTTATGTGCCTACTTAGTAGCGCATGACCAATATTGTACGATTATATACTATTTGTGATATAGGGATACATGGTGGAGGATCCAATGAGATTCCTCGCTATAAAATTATAATTATATGAATTATTCGATAATAAACCTGATTTTTGATATTATTTGTTATGACATTGTTATAGGTTCAAAAACTTAGAACATGTAGCGATAAAAAAATAAATATCGATATTGGTTGAGTGTTTTGTAGATATAGGCCTTATATTAGTATTTTAAAAATATTATAAATTATTATTGGAATTGGAGTTAAATTTTAAGATAGGAAATTATTTTAAAATCCGAATTTAGGTTTCAGAAATATTTTGTTTCAAAGGATTTAATTTATATTTTACTCCAACCTTTTTATCTGTCTTTTTCGATTAATTAGTTTATTTTAATATTGTCTTAGGATTATTTTCATTTAATATTGTTTCTAAAATTATTTATTTGTACTTAATATTGTTTTTTATTTAAACTTAATATTGTTTCTAAAATTATTTATTTATATTTAATATTGTTTTCAAAATTTATTTATTTATATTTAATATTGTTTTAAAGTTATTTATTTATATTTAATGTTTTTTAAAAATTATTTATCAACATTTTAATAATTTTAAAACATAATTATATTGAAAATAAATATGGCTTGGAATTAATAAAAAGGATTTATTATTAATGTTTTGGAAATAAATTATTACTATTTATAGAAATGGTAAAGATATATTATTATTGTTTTATTAATAATGTTTTGAAATTATTAATTTTTATTTTTAAGATGTTTTAAAGTCAATAGTCATTATTTATTTATAATTTTTATTATTATAATAGTGGTTTAAAGCATATAATTAGAATTTATTTATAAATCTTTTCGAGACTTATCGATAGAGTTGTATAAATAAAATTGGCTTCTATAAAAGGAATCTTATGACTTGGTTTGGGAGACTTAAAGGAAGATTAGAAAAAGGGTAAAAGATTTTTATAAATGGTTTTAGATATTTGTAAAATAATTTTGGAAGAGGTTTATAAATCTATTAAAGGGGTTTATAATTAGTGTTATGGAATTATAAAGAGTTTATAAATGATTTGAGAAATATTTAGAGACATTATAAATGGTTTTGAGATTTATAATATAGTTATAAATGGGTTTAGAAATATATATAAAAGAATTTATAAATGGTTCTAGAATTGAGAATAAGGGAAATCTTCCTTCGTTTTGTGAATATACCTATGCCATTAGATAAGTGTATGGATATTTTATAAGTATTGAAAATATAGGGATTTACGAATATATCTTTGTAAAATTATTTTTATACAAATGTTATAAAGCGAACTAAATTAATAAAAAAATTAATTAAGGCTGCTCGTGGTTACTTATGGCTTAACCCATTTTGGTTTTCCTTTTGAAATAAATCCCTAATTTAAATGTTTGTCTATTCGATAGTTAAATAACCGACTATCGAATTTGGACCCAAAACGTAACTTTGGAAACATCTAGGAGAAAAACGTGATTTATATAGCACAGTCATCTCCAATAATGTTGTACAATGCATTTAAATCTTGTTTCGTTTCCTTAGGACAAATGATAAGGAAATTTATCCACTAACGGTTAGGAGGTGATCTCAGCTTCTACCTTTTATTGTTTATTTCCTAAAGAACTGAGGTTGAGTTTACCGAAAATTATTGAAAGTTTTTTCAAAAAGACCGGGATCGGATATCCTATCCAAAACCACTTTGATCCTACTTAAGCATTTTAAAGTGAAGGCATCTTGAATATGATGGAATTAAAGGCGGATCTCTCAAGCATTTCGTTCAGTCCTAGAACGAACTTGTATGGATGAATGATGGTGTTGCATTATTGCTTGGAGGTCAGTGTTAGCATCCCAAGTGGGAAGTCGTGTTTGAAAGGTAAAATGTTGCCTCCAGCCCCATCGACTGGAAATGACTAAACATAGGAGATGCAGCATGGCTAAGTCGGTCGCTCCCAAGTAGGGAATGATCATCCCTATCTAGAGTGGGTATATCTCTCATTTGTATGTTTTAAGGCCCATTAACTGAGCAATGATCATATTCAGTACTACCTATCAAGTGGTAGGTCGATTCTGCATTGGCAGGAGATCCTGGCGAGGTTCATTGTGTTGTTCTATCTAAAGATGCACCGTGACATGCAGTACCCTAGTAGCCCAGTTATTGTATGGAATCCATTCTTTAATAAGCGTTGTACGGAATTAGTTGTTCCCAATTATGCTGAAATGTGAGATGCAGGCATTTTAGCTATATTCATATTTTACTTTGACCCATAGACATTATTATAATATTAATGGATTTCAAATAGAAAATACTTTGACTAAGGTAAAAACTAGTCTGTGTTTATGTATGGCATGGTCTTACAAGATACTTTTGATAGATTATCGTAACTTTAAAATTCAATTCTGTGTGTCTTCTCATGCTTTTTTTCCAGAATAAGTATGGTGTTAGTTTATTATAATGCTTTAGTGAGACTGAAATTACATATTTAGTTTAGATACTATGAAGCTTCAGGAGATGAGCTAGAGGCCTAGAGACGAATTCGCGTACATTGTTTAATTTTAGGCCGCATTAGTTATTTTAATTATCCACATTTGTGAGGATAGGTTGTTATAACTATCCAATCCGATGATTGTGATATGTTGTGTACTTTGACGAAGCATTACTTCTTGGTGTAAAGATTTATTATATATTATAAATTATTCATTCCGCTATAAGGTTCTACATTGTTTAGTTTTTCTCTTCTCATCTTCTTTCTTTTTCTTTTTCCCTAACAATCGGGTTTTCCGGCATTCGATTGCTCGGCATGTAATACAATGGACGTACTAGTATTTATTTTTGAAAATCTTGAGCTATTACATTCATTGTATACTTGATAACATGGAAACTTATCTCAATCTTAAGAATTTAAAATGTGTGTCAAGACAAGGATAATTTTCTAACATTTCTTAAATCGTAGAGTTCGATATCACAATGATAGTTTATTGGATACTTTTCATCTTCAAAACATGCTTTGAAATAGTCTCCAAAAACATGAAAATCTATAAAAATAAATGTATAA
Organism: Allium cepa; assembly: GCA_030765085.1. Classification (NCBI taxonomy): domain Eukaryota; kingdom Viridiplantae; phylum Streptophyta; class Magnoliopsida; order Asparagales; family Amaryllidaceae; genus Allium; species Allium cepa. Next base: position 15,685,172 of record CM060942.1, read on the forward strand.
CTATTGCTTCTAGTTATTGTTATAAAACTTTGACCCTTAGATATTTTATAACATCATTAGCTTTATTCATATTGTTATTAGAAAAAAAATCTTCATATCAATAAATAAATTAATTGGTATAACATATTCAAAGCTTCTTGATGAAAGACCTCTAAATATATCACCCTCTTTTCCATGCTTAAAAAGCACATAAAAGTTACTTGGTAGGATAGAAATGATAGAAGTCTAAGCATAAACTATATATATTGCAAATTATTATAATAGTATACATGATATAACCAAATATCAAGAATATTGAATTTAGGCTAGACAGAGTAGATCTTGACTATAAGGAGCTTATGTTGGTTAATATTTTTGATACATTAATTGCATTCTGCTAACCAGTTTGAGGTTACAACCTTTATGTTTTTAAGAAAAGCTTGGGAATGATCAACCATGGCTGCTTTATGAAAAATACATTTTTCATTATATCTTTAGTGCGTGACATTAAACATTCCTTCTAAAATTGGTTGTTAAGTTCTTCATACTACTTGTAATACCACTAATATCACTAGTTCTGCAAATCAGACATAAATGATATGCAGAACACTACAAGAAATAAAATTCTATGTTAAAAATGAGGTAGCCGGATTTTTTACCATATATGATGGACAAATAAAGTTAGTAAATAACAAGGCTGCATTCAACTTTACAAGCTACCTTACGAAGAGAAACATCGTGTACTATGACTCTAAAGGAAAAGTTGCATGGTAAGTTCCCGAAGACCATGAAACTAGGGGAATAGCAAACAAGAATGACTACAAGTGTTAAAATCGTCTTGTAAGATTTGGTTCCAATACATTTTCAATGCATAATAAAATTAAAATAAATCTCCACAAAATGCATGAAGAACATAAATGGTTTGGTTAACAAATTTAAGATTCAACTAGTGATGATAATACTTGTTATTTTTGAACAAATATTGATACAATGTGTAAGTACATACTGAATGCATGCAATTCATTCTTTTGGAAAGTTTCATATTTGTATGAATAACAATACTAGAATATACCGAGTTATTAGTACCACAATGATGAATGCTTCAAGATTTATGAGTATCATCCTATTATCCCTATTATTTATGCTCTTGAGCAGCTTAATTTGTCCCGCATTTCTAATACTCATGCTACGTATTAATAATAATACTCTTTAAGTCATAAATGTTCTTTTTTCCTTAAATAATAATGGTAATGTTGGGACTGATAGTTTCAATAGAAAAAATTTCAAGCATTGTTGGCCTACAATATTGGAAAACCGCTTCTAATCTAATTAAGTTTTTTTTACTTTTGCGAATAAGCTAAACGATGTTAAAGCTATAAGTATAACTCTAATTCCATGGATGATAATACCGCCCATATTTCTTATTTCAAACTGATATATCGTTATAATGTCAAACCGCCATTGCATTATCAAAATTCTTGTTAGTAATAGAGAATTAAATTAATATATTTAATTATCTTGATATATTTGCTGACCAATTCGTTAGTCGTACTGTTATTGGTTTTATATTACTTATTCCTGTAATTAGATTGACCAAATCTTTTGCTATCAGCTTGGATTGATTCTCTTTTGTAATCCTATTTATATCTCATAATATCAACGAAAATGCCATGCCATTGTTCGTTCGTTCTTAAGTTTCTATAGCCAGCAGATTCTAACCTTTAGTGCCATCCATAGTATTTTCCAATAAGTTTTCTTCAATTAATTAACCGTGAATTAATCAAAGGTTATCCTAAAGATAATATTACTCCAAGATGCCACCATAAAGTTTGCATGATGAAGCCATTTGATAACTTGATATGCAAGTGTTACTTCTATATTAAGTTAATGAATTTTCCTACTATTATTATTAATGCTATAAAGTCTTGTGTCGCTACTCATTTCTACTCCTTGGTCAAATATTCAAAGCTAGGCGACATCTTATTAGAACTCACACTATAGGCAATTAGACCCCATCCTTACATATTTTTTCTCTATAGCTTGGGAAGTTATTAAAAACCATCTTATTCCTTTCTAGTCTTTGTAATGGTTATTATTTTCCACCTATTCCTCCTATTCCACTCCTTTTGATATATACGTTTAAAACACAAAGATGGAATTCTAGTTTCAAACAAGACATTCCTTTAGGTTTTTCTTTATTACCTTTTACATTAGAGATTCAAATTGCATTTATTTATGAGAAAAAGTTACTTTTAGCTTAGATATTAAGCTAACAATTTGTTTTATCTCAAATAAGAAGGCTAGTTATCATTTGCATTATTTGTAGCTCCATAATTGGCAAGGGTTTACTTGTTGCCTCAAAGGTTTATGAATGTGATTAATATGTCAATCAACCACTTTATATGAACTGATAAAACTTCTTATGGAAAGATAATTTCCATTGATATTAACATGGTGTTAAAATATCTCTTGTCAGTTAGTCTTAGAAGAAAGATCATTAAGGCTTGAACTATGCATATGGTTTCTTACAAATGCATTAAATAATCATTATATATCTTACTATTTATGTTGAATGTGTTTATCACCATATCCTATATGGTAAGAACCTACGGACTATTAAATCCTTTTAATCTCACTTGATTTGGGGGAATATTTTTAAGCTTAGGCTCATTATCTTTCCTTTTATTTCAATACAAATAAAGTTAAGAATGACTAAACAAGAGTCTTATATTAATTAGTATAAATAAATGAAAATGGAAGATCTCATATAACGGTATGTGGCAATCTTTAACATGAGAATACTATGAATCTTATCGTAAGATTATGTGCAATACTTTGATTATTTTCAATTACATGGCACGATGCTCATATTACAACCATAATTGTGCACATATTGTACCACTTGAAGTGAAACACTACATAAGATAATATTTGTCTCATTCATAATATAATTTCGGTATCATCATAATTGGTGGCCAGCTTAATATAAAAATATCGCTCTAGATTAAGTTGGTTAATCGGTAAATCTTATTGGATTGAACCAAGTATTTCGAAGAGATACTACATGATAAACTTAAAATATAGTTAGAGATTTTCGACAAGTTACTAAACTCTAGATATCATGGTGATATGCGATGAAGAAAAGAAAAGTGCATAAAATATCATTACTTAGGATGTAGTTTAATAAATATTAGAAATAAGCTTTCGTTTAAATGATTTATGATCAAATAAACTTGTGTTCATCATTGTGCTTCGGCAAAGTCCATGCATGCTTTTATATTCAAAATTTTCAAATCTTACTAAAGTTGAGTTCACACCATGGAGTCGCACAGTAATATTTCTAAGCATATTTCTGAATTCAATTTGATCAAACTAATTTACAAGTGTTATGCATATTTCTTAGTATATTTCTGAATTATACTGATTTCTATGGTTTTAATCCATTTAACCAAGACTTTAATATATAAATAATGTATATTATCTAAATTAACTAATTCTTCTAATATAACTATTTAGATACTTAATAGATGACCTATTTTGGCCTAATATTTTATGAATACATTGTAAAATTATCCAGAAGACATAATGAGGGCAATTTTTGACTAACACATGTGCTTTAGTAAAAATTTAATAAAAATTTATTCAATATTGAGAGAATGGGGAAATAGTTATAAATATGAAATTAGAAAGTTATGTTTTCAAATAAACAATTATTTTAAGTTGCTAAAATTAGAAAGTGATGTTTTTATAAAGAGAAATAATTATAAATATGAAATAGATTAAAATTAAAATGCCTCGAGTGAAATTTTAATCGTGTATTTATTAGTAATTGGGTAATAGAGCGATTAAGGGGGTTTGATTTAAAACTAAAGGAAAAATAAAACTTTCCTTCATTTTCATTAGACCACACCTCCTTAGCCCATTACCTTTCTATATGCTTCGCTCCTATCCGTTTATTTCCATCTCCCATAGAAACCCATAATTCCCCCTCGATAAATGTAACAACCCGCATATTTGTCGATTTTATATTTAAATATTTTATTTAAATATTTTATCGATACTCGGAATTTAGTCCGAAAAGCTACTTTTTGCATACGGTCGAATTAGGACTCGGGACCACTTCTATTGAGTTCAAAATGACGTTTGCAACCTTTTTGAGTATAAACTTTGATATATTTGAAGCTAGTCAAAAATTTGACCATTTTCACTTTGGGTTTGGGTTTGGGTTCAGCCCTATGTTTGATTTATACTCAAAACTGAACCACTCCTCCCCATTCACTCTCACTTTCTCCTTTTTTCAGTTCTAAAGCATCAATGGTGGGAGAGATGGGAAATTAAAACTCCAAAACCCTAGTTTCCTTTTGCAAATCAAGCTCTAGCTCCAAACTAATAGAAGAACCCATTGGTAAGCTTCTCTTCTTCTTCTCCAACTCTTTCTCTTTGATTTCAGAAAATTCTTAAACCTAATTTGGGAAATGTTTCTCTTTTTAGCTTAGAATCATGCTTCTTGAGTTGGATTTGAAGAGTGGTTGATTCTCCTTTGCTTCTAAGCTTCTTTTTCAATCGTTTGGGTTCAAAGGTGAGATTTTTATCTCACATCTTAGTCATATTTATCTTCGATTGTTAGGTATGAATTCCTAACACTTATTCATATGCATTTGATTTCGATTTGGATTGCTTTTGTGAATATTCCTGGTGTTTTGGGTTCCATTCTTTAAAAATCATAACTTTGATGTTTTGATCATGTTTTTGGTGATGAACCAAAGAGCTTCTATGGCCGGGTAGTCGATTGGCGTAAACCCTTAGTGTGGTTACTCGACGGTTTGCAAATTGAGGGAGTTTGCACCTCTTTTGAAATAGGGTAGGAAGTGCAAGTATACAGGTTCGGTCGACCGAGCCCCTGGGCCGGTCGACCGACCTGTTACCCAGGCACTTCCTGCCTGTGTTTAGGAAGTGCTGGTTACAGGCTTCGGCCGACCGAGCCCCTGGGCCGATCGAACGACCTGTTGCCCAAGCACTTCCAACCTCTGGTTCGGTCAACCGACTCAGGGAGTCCGGTTCACCGACCTGCTCCTATCTGCCAACTATGCCTATTTGCCTAGTTGTTTGAATTTCCAACTTTAATCGATTCGTGTTGTTTCCTATTTGTTGTTATCATGTATTATGACCTTGATGACTCCTTTTTAGGAATTTTTGAATATCCATTTTGATGGATCCTCTATCGATTTCTTTGGATTTTCATTCACGTCTTCGAATGTGAATTTTAGTGACTGATTGTTCTTACGATATTCTTTGTGATTTGTCACTTTAAAAATATAAAGGTTTTCTATACTAGTAGTAAATATCAAAACTCTTTCTTCAAATGATTTCATCACTATTTTATTACAAAGCTCGCTTTCTTAAACCATTTTCCAATCTATTAGTATATACAAACCTTTACCTCACTCGTATGAGAAATCTAATTAAACGGCTTAGTAAAACAAGTGGTATAAAACGCTTGCGGTTACTTCGTCGGTTAATTCTCGGACTTGTTCGATTGAATCTCTTGTGACAATTTTCTAGTGGAGATCTACAATTTGTTCGTAAATATTTAAGTTAAGCAAGTGGTTATGGGACATGAAGCTAAGCTCATATATTTACTAGCTTACTGTAATTGACACTTCTCTTTGATCATGACGATCAATTTAAGATTTAGACTAGCAATTGTGCGATGTCTCTTTGTTTCGGTGTGATTTCGACTCACACATGTGGGGTAGCTCCCCATGGTCTTCGGACCATTCGTGTGTCAAAAATTAATGGCTAGCTACCATGAGCTAGCTTCTCGTTCGTGTGATACATATGTAGGTGAGCTTTAATGCTCCCGTTCGTGTGATAGGCCTCCCTCCCCCTTTTCGTGTGATTTCTGGATTTCGTGTGTTGAATTCTGGAATTTATGCTTCGCCTATTTTTGTGATTTCTATTGATATGCTTTATCAATTTTTGTGCATTGGTGAATTAGTGTGTCATTGACTTGTTGTGAATTCAAGTTTTGGGTATGAAACCCTTTTTGGATCTGTGTGAAGATTTGTGTGATATTGATTAATCTCATGTTGAGTTTCAAATGCATACTTATAGTAGTATGCCATTATGGATATTATATGTTTATGCCATATCTCCTATTCTATATCATGTCATCTGATATTTATAGCTAGACTGATCCGTTTATTATTTTCTTATTAAATAATACTCGAGTCAGACCGAGATGTTACAGGTGCTTCTGCTTGACTTCTCCCCAAGGATTCATTACTCTGACTTTTGGCCAACTACTTAGATTAGTAGTTTACTTTGTTGAATACACTTGGGATATGGACTCATAGTTGTATATTTTTGTATGGCGCGCGTTGCTATTCTTTTGTATTATTGTGGATCTTTTTGACCACTACTCTGATATACACTTTCATGTGTTAGTTATATATTCATATCTTCTTCCGCCTTTGTGATATGAATTATCTGTGACTGATTTGTGTTATGCTTATCTCTATATTTGTTTCCGAAGATTATTATAGCCACTGTGTAGTAGCTTTGTGTTTGTATCGGTATGTCGGATTTCCTCTTGAAATAAAATGCATGTTATACTATCTGACATATCGGTGCTAGCGCAAAGTAATTACACGGATGGTCGCTCCTCAACAGCCTTATTCTCCGTGCTAGTTGACAACATTACACCGTAGTGTTCTTTGCTAGCATGGGTATAGAGGTGGGGCATCACAGCTTGGTATCAAAGCCAAACTTCGAAACAATATGGAATATTATAACAAGGATCATCGCCCTAAGTCTTTCTTAGGAGTCGTGCTTTAGGATTTAATTCGAGTCTTCGTACCGATTCATCCTATTTTCTTTATGATTCCTTGTTTTATCTATCAAGAATTGCTTGATATTTATCTTGAGAATAACTTTTTCTTCTTCTTTATTTCTTTCTTAAAGAAGAGAAATGGTTAGACCTGGTCGTCCCAGAGCTGGACCATCTAGTGGTACACCCCAAGATGGAGTTTTTATGACTACCCAGCAACTTCTTGACCTTGTCACGAATGCTCAAGCAGCTGGTTCTAACCTGGAACCTACTCACCCTAAATTTGGGTTTGCACGTTTGTACAATGATTACACCAACCTGGGCGGGAAGCCATTTAAAGGTTCTGAAACTATTATTGAAGTCCAGGCTTGGTTAAGGACATGCGATCGAATATTTTCTCGCATGAACCTCATTGATCTTCACCGAGTTCAGGTAGCTTCTAGTATGCTCCAAGAAAGAGCATTGGACTGGTACGAACTTCTTATTTCTGAGATTAATGAAGCGGATCTCACCTGGTAGAAATTTCGAGAACGCTTCGAGTTGAAATTTGTACCAGAAGCAGAGAAAGTGACATTGGCGCGACGATTTATAGACCTTGTTCAAGGTGATTCTTCCGTGACTGATTATGTCGCCTCCTTCGAGTCGCTTGCTAAATATGGGGTTGAATACATCAACACCCCATTGAAGAAGAACCAAAGATTTGTCTATGGCTTAAACAAAAATCTCATGAAGCAATTACTTCTAAAATTAGAAGTTTCCTTCGACCAACTCATTGATATCGCTCTTCGTCTTGAAGAGGCGGATAGGGAAAATGATGTTGAAGGGGTGGGTTCCAAACCAAACTTCAACAACAGCAAGAAAAGGCCTAATAAATTCAAAGGTCCTTATCCCAATAAGAAAGGGAGGCAAGCAACTCTTGCTGCAAAGACCTTTTCCTCTATTGAAGGGAAATGCTTTAACTGTGGTTTCAGAGACCATTTTGCGAACAAGTGTTCAAAGCCCCGTACTTGTCGCTATTGCAAAAGCCCGGATCATTATTTATCTTCTTGCCCCAAGCTTCAGGGCAGGAAGGAAGGAAAGTTAAATGTTGCTCAAGCCTCTGGAAACACATCTCGTGGCCAAGGTATTTCTCATTCTATCCTTGATGGCATTATTTTATTTCGTGATCATCCTATTCGAGTTCTTTTTGATACGGGCGCGTCCTATTCTTTTATATCAAAAGAGCTTGTTGATACTTTTTCTTTAAGTGTTGTTGCTTTAATGACTTCTTTGAGAATTGCGAATCCGGTTGGTGGATCCGCAACAATGAGTTTATTGTGTAAAGATGTGGAGATTATTTTGTGTGATTTTTCTTTCCTAACCGATTTGCATGTCATGCATCATTTAGGCTTTGGAACGATTTTGGGAATGGATTGGCATAACCTTATGAAGCTCACATCCTATGTCATGAGCGGACTATTTATCTTCGACACCATCAATCTGTTAAGTAGATTTCTGTTAAACTTAAAGATTCGGATTCCAGCTTGGATGCATCTTTATATTCTTTAAATCCTCGTGATGACAATGATGATGATGAGGGTGATATTATTTCTCTTATTCACATCGTTCGTGAATTTTCCGACATATTTGAGCCCGTTTTAGGATTACCACCTAAGCAAGCAATTGAGTTTAAAATTAATCTTATTCCTGGAGCTCAACCTATTACTCGTCCTCCTTATCGCCTGTCTAATAAGGAGAATGAGGAGATGCGTAAACAATTATCCGAATTGAAGACGAAGCAATTTATTCACTGTAGTTCCTCGCCTTGGGGAGCTTCGGCTATTTTTGTGAAGAAATCCGATGGTACACTTAAGCTTTGCGTTGACTACCGCAAGCTTAATGATCTTACTATCAAAAATAAATATCCTTTACCTCGGATTGATGATCTATTCGATCAACTTAGTGGTGCTAGAGTCTTTTCACAATTAGACTTGGCTACTGGTTTTCATCAGCTCCGTATTGCAGAGGATAGCATTCCTTTGACATCGTTCCGTACCCGTTATGGATCTTTTGAATGGCTTGTTATGCCATTTGGTTTAACGAATGCTCCAGCTTATTTCGTTGACCTTATGAATCGAGTTTTCAAAGATTTTCTCGATCGATTTGTTCTCATCTTTATTGATGATATTCTTGTGTATTCAAAAACCGAGGAAGAGCATGAAAGCATCTTCGGATTGTATTGGAAACTCTTAGGAGTAATCTATTAAAAGAAAAATTTTCTAAATGCCATTTTTGGCAATCTCGTGTGAAGTTTCTCGGTCATATTATTTCCGAATGCGGAATTTCCGTCGATCCTTCAAAGATTGAAGCGATTCAAGATTGGAAGAGACCGGAGAGTGTGACAGAGATTCGTAGTTTCCTTGGATTGGCAGGTTATTACTGCCGTTTTATCAAAGACTTTTCTAATATTGTTGTGCCTCTCACTAGCTTAACGAAGAAAGGTGTTAAATACATTTGGTCGGACAAATGTGAAGCTTCTTTTCAGAAATTAAAAGAACTCCTTTCTGATGCTCCCATTCTTGTGATTCCCGATGGAAACCAAGATTTTATTATTTATACCGATGCTAGTCACGTTGGTTTGGGTGCCGTTCTTATGGAAAGAGAACGTGTTATTGCTTATGCTTCTAGGAAATTAAAGTCAGCCGAGACTAGATATGCCACTCATGATTTAGAGCTCGCGGCTATTGTTTTTGCTCTTCGGATTTGGCGTCATTATCTTTTGGGAGAGAAATTTATTCTTTATACCGATCATAAGTCTTTGAAGTATTTATTCTCTCAAAAGGAACTTAATTTGCGTTAACAACGTTGGCTCGATTTCCTTGCTCCTTATGATCTTGATATTCTTTATACCCCCGGTAAGGGTAATCGTGTCGCCGATGCTCTTAGCCGCAAACAACAAGCTGTTATTTCTATGATGATATCCAAATGGAATAATCTCGAGATCTTATCCACTTGTGAGATTCGAGACCGCGTATCCGATTTATGCTCATCATTTGTTTTATGTAGCCTTGAGGCTCATACTTCTCTTTTAGACCGCATTCTTCAAGCTCAAAGGCTAGATCCCGAATTGGCTCTTCTTGGCCAAAATATTAAGGATAAAATTGATATTGAAGGTTTGAAAGACTTTGATATCGATTCTCGTGGCGGCATTCGAAAATTTGGTAGACTTATCGTGCCAAATATTAGTGATCTTTGCAAAGATATTTTAGAAGATTCACATCGTTCTAAATTTACCATTCATCCCGGTAGTAGTAAAATGAATGCGGATATGAAGCGACTTTATTATTGGGAGGGAATGAAATCTGATATTGCTAACTTTGTTAAGTGTTGCATGACTTGCCAACTCATTAAGGCCGAACATCGAAGGCCCGGTGGGTTATTGCAACCTTTAGAAATTCCAATTTGGAAGTGGGATCAAATTTCCATGGATTTTATAGACGGCCTTCCCCGTTCTCGTTCGGGTCATGATAGCTTATGGGTTATTGTTGATAGGCTTACTAAATCCGCCCATTTTATTCCCATTCGGTACAATCGGACCGTACTTTTTTTGGCCAAACTTTTTATTAAAGAAATTTTTAAATTGCATGGAGTTCCTACTTCTATTGTTAGTGACCATGATCCATTGTTTACTGGTGGATTTTGGAAGATTCTTCAAAAAGCTTTAGGAACGAAGCTTAATTTTAGCACCGCTTATCACCCCCAGTCCGATGGACAAACCGAGCGTGTGAATCAAACTCTTGAAGATCTTCTTCGTGCTTGTGTGCTTGATTTCGGTGGAAGCTGGGAAGATCATATTCCTCTTGTTCAATTTTCCTATAATAATAGCTTCCAATCTAGTATTGGTATGGCACATTTCGAGGCACTCTATGGAAGGCCATGCCGATCTCCTTCTTGTTGGCTTGAGGCCGGTGAGAAGCTGGTTTTAGGTCCAGATTCTATTCATGATTCCACAGAAAAGATTGAAATAATTCGACATAGGTTGAAAGAAGCCCAGAGTAGACAAAAATCCAATGCCGATAACCGGAGAAGGCAGTTAGAATTTTCTGTAGGAGATCTTGTGTTCATTCGTGTGTCACCTATGAAAGGTGTTGTACGTTTCAGTCGATCGGGAAAGTTAGCGCCTCGATATATTGGGCCTTTTCCTATCACTGAACGTATTGGTTCCATGGCTTATCGCCTACCATTAACGGCTCAGTTTTCTGCTATCCATGACGTGTTTCACGTTTCTCAACTTCGAAAATGTCTTCGAGATTCCGATTCTATTCTTGAGCCCGGTGTTGTGGAACAGATTGAAGTTTCACCTAATTTAACTTATGAGCAACATCCTATTCATATCATTGCTTCGGAAGTCAAACGACTTCGAAATAAAGATGTTCCGCTTGTTAAAGTTCAATGGTCTTCAAATCCTAAGGATTGTTCTTGGGAATCTAGAGAGTTCATCGAGCGAACACATCCGGACTTACTTTCTCGTGCTCTTTGAGGTGAACTTCTTATTCCAAACTCCTTTTGTGTTGAATATGCTTTTATGGTTGTTACTATATATCTTCTTCTTAAATATTGCGAGGACGCAATTTCTTTAAGGAGGGGAGTCTGTAACAACCCGCATATTTGTCGATTTTATATTTAAATATTTTATTTAAATATTTTATCAATGCTCGGAATTTAGTCCGAAAAGCTACTTTTTGCATACGGTCGAATTAGGACTCGGGACCACTTCCATTGAGTTCAAAATGACGTTTGCAACCTTTTTGAGTATAAACTTCGATATATTTGGAGCTAGTCAAAAATTTGACCATTTTCACTTCGGGTTTGGGTTTGGGTTCAGCCCTATGTTTGACTTATACTCAAAACTGAACCACTCCTCCCCATTCACTCTCACTTTCTCCTCTTTTCAGTTCTAAAGCATCAATGATGGGAGAGATGGGAAATTAAAACTCCAAAACCCTAGTTTCTTTTTGCAAATCAAGCTCTAGCTCCAAAATAATAGAAGAACCCATTGGTAAGCTTCTCTTCTTCTTCTCCAACTCTATCTCTCTTTGATTTCAGAAAATTCCTAAACCTAATTTGGGAAATGTTTCGCTTTTTAGCTTAGAATCAAGCTTCTTGAGTTGGATTTGAAGAGTGGTTGATTCTCCTTTGCTTCTAAGCTTCTTTTTCAATCGTTTGGGTTCAAAGGTGAGATTTTTATCTCACATCTTAGTCTATATTTATCTTCGATTGTTAGGTATGAATTCCTAACACTTATTCATGTGCATTTGATTTCAATTTGGATTACTTTGGTGAATATTACAATTTTTGGTGTTTTGGGTTCAATTCTTTAAAAATCATAACTTTGATGTTTTGATCATGTTTTTGGTGATGAACCAAAGAGCTTTTATGGCCGGGTAGTCGATTGGCGTAAACCCTTAGTGCCGTTGCTCGACGGTATGCAAATTGAGAGAGTTTGCACCTCTTTTGAAATAGGGTAGGAAGTGCAAGTATACAGATTCGGCCGACCGAGCCCCTAGGCCGGTCGACCGACCTGCTACCCAGGCACTTCCTGCCTCTGTTTAGGAAGTGCCAGTTACAGGCTTCGGCCGACCGAGCCCATGGGCCGGTCGACCGACCTGTTGCCCGAGCACTTCCAACTTCTGGTTTGGTCAACCGACTCAGGGAGTCTGGTTGACCGACCTGCTCCTATCTGCCAACTATGCCTATTTTCCTAGTTGTTTGAATTTCCAACTTTAATCGATTCGTGTTGTTTTCTATTTGTTGTTATCATGTATTATGACCTTGATGACTCCTTTTTAGGAATTTTTGAATATCCATTTTGATGGATCCTCTATCGATTTCTTTGGATTTTCATTCACGTCTTCGAATGTGAAATTTAGTGATTGATTGTTCTTACAATCTTCTTTGTGATTTGTCACTTTAAAAATATAAAGGTTTTCTATACTAGTAGTAAATATCAAAACTCTTTCTTCAAATGATTTCAACACTATTTTATTACAAATTTCGTTTTCTTAAACCATTTTCCAATCTATTAGTATATACAAACCTTTATCTCACTCGTATGAGAAATCTAATTAAACGGCTTAGTAAAACAAGTGGTATGAAACGCTTACGTTTACTTCGTCGGTTAATTCTTGGACTTGTTCGATTGAATCTCTTGTGACAATTTTCTAGTGGAGATCTATAATTTGTTCGTAAATATTTAAGTTAAGCTAGTGGTTATGGGACATGAAGCTAAGCTCATATATTTACTAGCTTACTGTAATTGACACTTTTCTTTGATCATGACGATCATTTTAAGATTTAAACTAGCAATTGTGCGATGTCTCTTTGTTTCGGTGTGATTTCGACTCACACATGTGGTGTAGCTCCCCATGGTCTTCAGACCATTCGTGTGTCAAAAATTAATGGCTAGCTACCATGAGATAGCTTCTCGTTCGTGTGATACATATGTAGGTGAGCTTTAATGCTCCCGTTCGTGTGATAGGCCTCCCCCCTTTTCGTGTGATTTCTGGATTTCGTGTGTTGAATTCTGGAATTTATGCTTCACCTATTTTTGTGATTTCTATTGATGTTCTTTATCAATTTTTGTGCATTGGTGAATTAGTGTGTCATTGACTTGTTGTGAATTCAAGTTTTGGGTATGAAACCCTTTTTGGATCTGTGTGAAGATTTGTGTGATATTGATTAATCTCATGTTGAGTTTCAATTGCATACTTATAGTAGTATGCCATTATGGATATTATATGTTTATGCCATATCTCTTATTCTATATCATGTCATCTGATATTTATAGCTAGTCTGATCCGTTTATTATTTTCTTATTAAATAATACTCGGGTCAGACCGAGATGTTACAGGTACTTCTGCTTGACTTCTCCCCAAGGATTCATTACTCTGACTTTTGGCTAACTACTTAGATTAGTAGTTTACTTTGTTGAATACACTTGGGATATGGACTCATAGTTGTATATTTTTGTATGGCACGTGTTGCTATTCTTTTGTATTATTGTGGATCTTTTTGATCACTACTCTGATATACACTTTCATGTGTTAGTTATATATTCATATCTTCTTCCGCCTTTGTGATATGAATTATCTGTGACTGATTTGTGTTATGCTTATCTCTATATTTGTTTCCGAAGATTATTATAGCCACTGTGTAGTAGCTTTGTGTTTGTATCGGTATGTCGGATTTCCTCTTGAAATAAAATGCATGTTATACTATCTGACATATCGATGCTCGCGCAAAGTAATTACACGGATGGTCGCTCCTAAACAGCCTTATTCTCCGTGCTAGTTGGCAGCATTACACCGTAGTGTTCTTGGCTAGCATGGGTATAGAGGTGGGGCGTCACAATAAATATGAAATTAGGCATATGAAAACAAAGATAGAAAAATATACACTAGAGGAAATTGTGACATTGGATATGAGGAGTACAGAGATAACGATGGCTGGATTTTTTGGTGACCAAGGCTTGGAAGCCAAGCGAAACATGCATGATGAAGGATTGGCATAGGCTAGTAGCGACGAAGATCAGGCGCACGATGAAGGGAGAGGTTAGCGGCTTAATTGACGGTGACGATGATGGTTGATGGTGTTTGGATGCACTAGAGAAGGTGCATGACAAGCTAGGATTAGGGTCTTGTGTTGGGAATGTTGGTAAGAAGGATTAACAAAGATCAAGAGGTGAGTATCTGCTTTTAATTAATTATCAAAACCCATTTTTACTTATACAACTATCATCATTATGATATTTAATCCATTATAAGTTGAACTGCTTTGATTTTAACTGATTTACACTTGTGGATGTAACATATTTTTAAGTTAAAGTGAGTATAATCCACTTATATTTCGTTCAACAATAAAGTATTACCTATTTTTGTTTCGTATTATTTTAAATCAACTTATAATAGATGTTAATAGCTTGCTAGCTTTGATTACTATTTGTAGATGACTAGTGGCTGAATTTCTTGATCAATGGTCATTTCGGTTGAATTATACATAGTTGACGAAAATTATATTTTTTATTTTTCATTGAAAAATAAATTGATTATACGCTATATATATATATATATTACAGCAATATTGATTTGAAGAACTGAAAAAATAGGATACGAATATTTAAAGATATCGCTATGTTTTAAAAGAACTTTATTTTGAAATATATTTGAATTTATTTCTGAAAGCAGCTGAAATTGATTTATTAAAAATTGATATATATGTATGTACGTATGTACGTACGTATGTATATATGTATGTATTTTTGTATGTATTTTTAATCAAATATGAATAACACTGAATGAATTTATCTTGAATTATAAAGGAATTTTAGTAGTTTTATATATATTAAATATTGGATGTGTATATTTATATATCAATTTCTGTGTAAATACAAGTGCAAATATTATTTGAATGGTACTATTCATTCACTGGAAATTCCCTTTATTTCCTGAAAATGTTAAGTAGTTTTCAAAGCCCGTTTAAAAACCAAAACATTGAATTTTGAAATTCTTATAGTTTTTAGAAATAACTTTGATCTATAAATGATAATTAAAAATATTAAATTTATAATTTTTAATAGATTTAAGCTTATTTTGATTTTTTAATTCAAAATTGGTTTGAGAAATCCCAAAATCAGATTGAGTTAATTTGAGATAAAATTTGGAATTTATAAAGATGAAATTGAATTATTTTATTTTATTTTGAATTTAAAATTCAACGAAAATTTTTAAAAATACTTTTAAAGGATGAGAAAAGAAATAAAACTTCAAGTATATTCTTTTGAAAATTCCTAAATACATATTTGAAATAATCCGAGGAGAAATTCATAATTTTAAAAGTTTAGTCCCCATTTGGTTTGTTTTTTTTAGTTTTATGTTTTCGCCTAGACAAAAAAGCACATGTCATGTGTATTGTTTGAAAACAAACAATTTCACAAAATGAAATTAACATGTAAAAAAACAAAAAGTTTATTTGTATCTTGAAAGATAATAAAAGCACGAAGAACAATCAACTCCTCTGTTGTTCGTTGGTCGTAGGAATAACTAAGAATTATAAATCTTTCATAGTGAAAGTTGAAAACACCAAAATAAAAACCAAAAGTAAAACTAAATCGAGGTTTAAATTTGAATTATTTAATATTATTTTGAATCTAAACAAAAATAAAATGAATAAATCCTAGTTAAACAATTCAAAATCCACTTTGATTGAAATAATATGAACTTTTATGGTTATATACTTGTTTGGACAATATATAATTTTGTTAAATTATTATTTTTTAAGTTATTTTCTTTAATTTAGCTCAATTATTAATATTCAGTGTCATGTTAATAATTGCTTTTGTTATAAATGATGTTATTACATATAAGTTAAATTATATTGCATGAGCAAGACTAATCGGATGGGCTATATGATGAGGTTAAAGCAACATCTCGTCGTTTAGAATGGTAAAATGATTTTAGAAGTAATAAATTTAACATTTATCATGTATAACATAGTATATTGACGACTGGAGTGGCGGTATCCATCTTGGCGGATTGATTTGAAGGTCCAACATAGATCGTCTACAACCTTGTCCCTCGTCACATTTTTCAAATGATCTATTGCTAGGACATTTGAAGCTATAATGGGTATTGACATTTATCAGAGATGTTCTGCGAATAAAGCGAAATAATACCATAGATGAAGATATGATGCAGTGCACTACATCATCAGTAAGATTTATTACATCTTCAGATGCCTGAAGGGTACAACAACTAAGGGATCGTATGAAGTACACATCACCATTGACTGGAAGTGTATATGGGAAAAATACTAGGATGACTTGGCGGGTAGATTAATCTCTTTAGAGGGTAAATCCATATAAGTGATTTAGTAACATTCAATCCTCATGGGATTCAAGGGATGAGAAGACGATTTAGCCTTCTCATATGTATTAGTAAAAATGTCGCTTTAACAAAAAAAACTTTCAATATTGATTTTAATTTATAAAAAATATGGTAACTCATAAAAAATGATAGGATACGATATTCTAATTGATTATTATTGCAACTATGTATGTTATATTGACTAGCATCGTGACATGGGTGTTATAAATGAATTGTGAAGATGTGAATTTGGGAATTAATTTGATGTCTGTGACCCTATATGCAACTTATTTGTCCCATACAACACGACAATATACCTTTATTTATTTCTCTTGCACGATTATATTCATGACTAGATACTTAACTGATGTTTTGTTTTTTGATCACTTCTCGGGCTAGTCCAAGGTTTTCTACAAGATGGTATTATAATTGCATGATATTTATGGGCCGCGATATGGAGTTGGAGCAAATGATAATGTGAGTAATTTAGTTGTGCTACATTGAAATGGCCATGTATTTGCCAAGATGATGTACTTATGTGGTAACTTGTAGATATATATGAGAAGATGTATCAGATTTTCAAAAATTATATAATATTCATTGTTTTCATTCACTCTGATTCAATTAGGAAATTTTCATTTGTGTCCCTTATCATGTATAATTCAATTCTAGAACTCATGTGTGATGCCTTATCTAACGACCCGATAATTTTTAATGATTTTATTTGTTTTATTTATTTTAATTAGTTGAATTTTTGTGAAACTTAAATAATAAATTTTGAAATAAAAATTTGATATTTGGAATACGTCTAATTGAATATAGCAAACTGCAAATTTTCATCTGAAAATATGAAAGTTTATTTTATTGTGTAATTCTATTTCAATTTATATCAGTTAATATTTGATGATAATAAAATGTTTTCTAAACCCGAATATTTTTATAGAAAAATTTTAAATCATCTTCTGAGAAAGATGTCATGTTTCGTTTCTCCAAATTTTGACTGTTATTGCTCCGTCGATTTTATTTTTGATGAAATAGCAGCATTTTCGGTACCGATTATCGACTTTTGATGGAATTATCGTACCATCAATATTTGTATATCGTTTTGATTGTCTCGTCATACTGATCTCGTAGTATATTCATTTGTGTGTTTGACATCCGGTGCATGGTGAAATCAATAGAACGGTTAGCCGTATTGGTTCACATTTTAGCCTTTTGGTGTTATGTGCCGTTCCGTTTGTCTCGGGTAAAACCAATAGCCATTAGTTTTCATATTCCTTATAAATTAACGGCTGACTATTACTATTCCCGCCATTTCAATTTATTATCTTTGGTTCGTTCCTAATTTTTTTTGCTTCCATGCCATTTAGTACTGCTCTTCATAATAAATATATATACATCATGTATGTTTCAATTAATAAGGAACCTACACATCTTTTACACCAATTTGTAATAAATATCTAGCCTGCACGCCTTTCTTTCCTAGCTATTGCCTGTACATGCCTTAAAATAAGATGTACATATGTTAAAAACTAGTTTGCATTCTTTTTTTTAAATTAAGTATACATTACAACTGTCAGCTGTTGTTTTTTTTTTTTTTTTGAAAAAAGTAAATGGGCCAGGCCCAAAATCAATGTACAAGACGGGTAAAATGAAAACCCGAACCAACAAACCCGAACACTCAACAAACCCTAGGCAGAGCCGTCTCAAACCACACCAAAATCACAAACAAAAAAGAGAAAAAACAACCGAAGGAAAATGGCGATGAATCCCTTCAGCCCATCAAAAGATGAAATAATCATTGGAAAATGCTTCAAGGAGGCTCTATGATTACTGATCCATCATGATCTATGAGCTCGAGAACATATCTGGATTATGGAGGATTCCATATTCTCGATTTCTTCTTAGAGATGCTCTCTGAGTATTTAGCGTTTGCTTTAAAATTATAGTTGGTAGATCCATCTTTCTCTTGGGTCAAGTTGCCATTGTTGTAGCTGATAAGCTTAATTGGGCCATTCGACAGTCGACTTTGTAAAAAAGCTTGCTTTTGTCATTAATAATGTCATTCCTGCTGCTTTCGCCTCTTTCCCAAACAGATATGTGATAAGTGTTACCATTCAGCTTGCTTATATAGCTTTGCTCTTCAGTTCTATGCAGGAATTGATCAGTATTAATAGATGTATTTTGATGCAGGAGGGGATCCAGCTTCGTTGCTACTTCTCTGGAAGTGCGGTAATTCCTGCTAATATCAGGTAGAAAATTATTGGTGAGATATTTTCTATTGTCTTTTATTGCACAATTATTAAAGTAATGTCCCTGTATACTTTCCTTGCAGGAGCAACTCTTGGTATTAGGAGAGTAATGGCCGCCTCCAGTAGTTGAAGTGCTGGCGATGCTGGCTTCTCTCCTCTGGGTACCATGGATTCGAAATTTATCAAACTAAGGGAAACAACTTTGGGGAAATTCATTATTTGTTTTCCCCCTTTGTAAGTATAATTCCATACTGGCAGCAACTTCATCCTGATCATTGTGCTCTTCAAGTAGCTGATAAAATTGAGATTTGTTTTTGCTTGCTTTCTGACTCAAAATGTGGAAATCTATTTCAATGTTTTTCCAGATTTTAATGGCATCTGTTTTCTTGTTCGAATGTTGCCTAGCATTTCTTTCTTTCCATATGTGATATATGGCAGTTGTTAGCATTATGCTAGCTTTATTGAATTTCTCTGATTTGAAATTGAAGCTTTCCTGAATGTATTGTATACTGTCTTTAATGCTTTGCATTGGCTTGTTTTGACTGAAAAAGAGTTTATTCTTTGCAATGAACCAAATGTGCCTTGAAAAAATGCAATCAAAAAATAAGTGATCAGCTGATTCACTTTCCATATTGCAAAGAAGGCACTTGGTATCAAAAAAATTATTTTTGCTCCATTTTTTGCATCTGTCTCTGGTTGGTAATCTATTTAACAGTGCAAAGTAAGCACAATGCGCCATTTTTGGACAATTTGCTTTATTCCAAATAACACTGCACCATTCCATATTTGTTTCAAATCCTTTTAAATAATCCCAAGTAGCTTTGAAGGAAAATTTCTCTCTTTTTGAAAGCTTCCACTTCCAGCAATCTGTTGCTGAATTTGGATCAATTTCAATTTTTTCAATGGCATTTTTAAAAATAGAAGCAGCTGGATGATTGTTAGGATTCCACTTATGATTTTCAATAATACTATCCACTTTTAAATTGGCTCCCCCAAAGTATATAAGATTAGTCCAACCAAGCAAACTGATTAAAGATTTTCCATTTATCCATGGGTCGAACCATAGGCTTGTTTTCTTTCCATCCTTGAATTTTCTATCCAATAAATTGATGCCTTTATTTCTGCTATTTAAGATGGATTTCCAAGTGTGTGAGTGGTGATTTTCAGCTGGCATAGTCCAAAAATTTTTGTTTTTGGCATATTTGCAAATCATCCATTTAGCCCATAATGATTTACCTTCTATCAATTTCCAAAAAAGCTTCATACTACAGGCTTCTTTTAAATCATTGATGTTTCTTAGACCCAAACCACCTGCCTCTTTTGGTTTACAAACTGTGTCCCAAGAAATTTTATGATTTTTCCCTTTCCATAAAAAATTTGCACAAATTCTCTCTATTTTGCAAATAGCAGATTTGGGGATATTGTGAGTTTGGATCCAAAACATGATGATAGCTGTGATGACAGTGTGAACAAGCTCTAACCTTCCAGCAATAGATAGAAGTCTGCTAGACCAATTTTCTATTTTATTTTGAATGATGTCAATTAGTTTAGAACAATCCTTGGCTGAAAGTTGATTGGTGCTGAGAGGGAGACCCAAATATTTGACAGGCAGTTGCCCTTCATTTATTTTTAATATTTGAAGAATTTCCCCTTTATTAGCACAATTTTTACTAAAATAAGCTTTACTTTTACTCTCATTGATTTGGAGACCAGCAATGTTTTCCATTTTTTCCAATATTTTAGCTAAAGATTGAACACTGTTGATATCTACATTCATAAAAATAAGAAAATCATCAGCATATAGAAGATGAGTAATGCTAGGAGAGATTCTATTAACAGGCCTGAGATTTCCTCTTATTTGTTCCAATTCCATTTGAATTGAAAAATATTCCATAGCATTTGTGAACAAATAGGGGGAAAGAGGATCCCCTTGTCTAATTCCCCTGTTACTAGAAATAAAACCACAGGGAGATCCATTAACTAAAATAGAAAAAGAGGCAGAATCAATGCATTCTTTAACTAAGTCACAAAATTTTTTATGAAATCCCATTTGCCTCAGCATATATATGATAAAATGCCTATTAATCTTGTCAAAAGCTTTGTGAATATCAATTTTGATGCAGACTTTATTCTTACAGCCCCTATTAAAGTTTCTGATAAGTTCATGAGCCAAAAGAGAATTCTCAATGATTTGTCTACCTGGAATGAAAGCACATTGATTTTCAGAAATCAGATATTTAAGAAATTTTTTTATTCCATTACTTAAAATAGAAGCTATAATTTTGTAAATAAAGTTACAACAGGCAATGGGCCTGTAATCCCCTAAATCTGAGGGAATTTTAACCTTAGGAACTAAAGTAATAAAAGTATGATTTAAGCTTTTGAGAAGCTTTCCAGATGTAAAAAATTCTTTTATAACTTCATGAATAATATTTTTGAAATCCTCCCAGTGTGTTTTGTAAAATTTTGCCCCAAAACCATCAGGCCCTGGGCTTTTATCTATGTTTGATTCAAAAATAATTTTTTTAATTTCTACCAACTCAACAGGGGCAAGAAGAATATCACTACTACTTTCATTGAGTAAAAATTTTGCTTCAATATTTGGGAAATCATTCTTATAATCATTGGAATTATAGAGGTCAGAAAAATAATTGATAGCCATATTTTCTAAACTAGAGACATCATTCAAAGTAGCACCAGTAGGATCAAGGATTTTACCAATATCATTGATTTTTTTCCTAGATGTCATCTTGGCATAAAAAAATTTACTAGATTCATCACCTTTAGTAAGCCATTCAACTTTGGCTTGTTGCCTCATGTTAATTACTTGAACATGCAGACTATGACATAATTTATTTTGGAGTTGAAAAAAAAAAAGGTTAATTCTGGATTTGTCTGAGCTATCAAAATCAATGTTGTTTTGGGCAATCTCACATTCTTCCCTGATAATTTTGATATTGTCTCTGTTCCTATTTTTATTCCAGTTTTTTAAGTTGACTTTGATATTCTTGAGAATTCTTTTAAATTTGCTTTGGGCAGAGCCACTATTTATAGAAATAATACTGTTTTTGACAGTATCTTTATAACTTTTATCATATGTCCACCCATTAACAAATCTAAAAGGAATATTTCTACTAATATTATCATGGCCAGAAAAATTAATAAGCAGGGGGGTATGGTCACTAGTAGCTTGAGGGAGAGTATAGCAATTGAAGTTAGGAAAAGTATTTACAAATAAATGATTGATAAGAATTCTGTCAAGTTTACAATGAATGTTCCTGTAAACCCCAGATTTCCAAGTGAATTGATTCCCTTTAATACTGGGTTCAATTAAACCAGTTTCCAGAAAAAAGTTGTTAAAAAATTCTAACTTACTAAAAGGAATGGGAATACCTCCCCTTTTTTCAGAAGAGTGAAATACAGTGTTAAAATCACCTATTATAATCCAGGGTTTAGACATATTGGAGTTTAAAGATTTAATATCATTCCATAATAAACTTCTTTCCTTTTCACTATTTGAAGCATAAATAAAAGAGATTTCAATTTGGAATCCCCCTTTATGTAGGAATTTACAATGTATAAATTGGAAGTTAGTAAAATATTGGCTAAGACTCCAAATATTTGGGTCCCATATTACCATTATTCTACCATTTCCCCCCATATTATTATTGTTAATAACATCCCAATTTTTCAGATATCTATCATGTAAATTGCAAATATTAGAATCATCAAGCTTATGCTCAAGGATACCAACAATGCTTGGTTTTTTTGTGAGAATTAGATTAGTCAAATCTAATTTTCTTTCAGGGGAATTTAACCCTCTAACATTCCAAGTAATCATATTCATATGATGATAATAATATAATATGAATGATTAGGATACATAAAGGATATCACAGCTTCATACTGAAAGACTGAGATTGTGATCCTCCAGCTTTCCTTTGTCTCTTTTATCTTCTATGCATTCTGAATTTTTATGCCCATTTCTTTTTAATGGTTTTTTACCTTGAATTTTCAGATAATCAGGCCACCTTGGATTTTCTTTTACATATTTTTCCTGAAATTCATCTTTTCCAGAGCTTTCTTCTATCTCTTGAGAAAGAATATCTTGTAGGTTTTTTATTTTGCTTTTCTTCCTTTCTTTTTTCTTCTTTTTTGATGGAGGAGATGAATTTGGAATTAGTTTTATGGCTTTTTGGACTAAATCTTCTGAGATTTCTTTATGACAGTTTTTAGAACCAATTTCCCTGATTGCATCTCTAGCAGTTGTTATTTTTGGAATTGTATTTATTACCAAAGGAATTATTTCACTTGCATTTTTTGCTTCATCAGGTGAGTGCACTTCACCATGATCCGAGTTTGAATCCAAAATAGTAGGAGTGATATCATTTCTCTTTACCTGATTTGATGGTTCTTCAGAGATTTCAGCCATTATTTGATCTGGAACTATCTGCTGGTTTGAAACATCAAAGACATTCACAATTGTAGACATATCCATTATGCAGTCTTTATTATTAAAATTTTCGAAGAACTTTATTTTCCCTGTTAGAGAATTATCAGGGACACAGAATTCTTGAATCTTTTCTTGCTGTCTGCCATAAGAAATTGTATCCATGATGCTTTCTTGATTATTTTCTGATAACAATGCCTTTTCTTTGATGATTGAAGAATCTTTCTGCTTTTCTTTCCAAATCATTTTAGAAGAACAGATTTCAGTTAAATGCCCAAAACATTTGCAATTTGAACATATTGGTGGAATCCATTCATATTCAATATTTTGAACTAATGTTTCTCCATCATGCATTGTTATATGGGCTTCATCAGGAAATTCTGAATTTGCATTAATTTCAACAAGGATTCTTGCATAACTTAATCTTGTCTCCTTTGCAGTTGGTTCATCAAGCTTTAGAGGAATTCCCACAACACTTGCTATTGCCTCAAAGGCTTCTTTATCCCACAATTTTAAACTTAATTCTGGCAAACGAATCCACACTGGAATAGTGGATAGCAAATCCCTGTCAAAAGCAATTTTACTGCTCCACTTTTTTAAAATGATTAACTTTCCATTAATGAAATATGGACCCCCATTTATAGCTTTTTCACAGTCACACTCAGCCGTAAATTTGATCACAAAAAAACCATTATTTCTTGAAAAAATTTCAAAGTTGCTCACTGGATTCCATGTTCTTTGAACAAATGCTTTAAAATGATGATAAGAAGGTCTATTACCGTATACGTAAGCTATTACCGAGCAGCCCCACTTTGTCTCTGTTCTTTTACTGACACCTTCTTTCATAACAACCATTTTCTTTTTGTTAATGGTTAGAGGTGCTTGGTATTTCAGATCGAAATCAGGTCTGAGACCCCCTTCTCTAATTAAATCTGCCCATGAAGATGCTTTATTTGAGGAAGACCCTTTGCTATTATGCTGCAATGAATTTGTGCCTGAGCTGTCTTGCTTCTTTTGAACTGTGGTTGAATAATTTGGTGCAGCATGTGAATACTGATTAACAATGGATTTAGAATTGTTAAATCTTGTATTCCTGTTACCATTGCTGGACAAATTCGCAAGATTTTTACTAAGGTTCTTTGCTGGAGATTGTTGGTGAAAGGTCTTCCCTCTGTAGCGGCGGTTTTTCACAAGTTGAAAACCCTCATTGTCGATTTCAGGTTGCACCTCCTTGAGGGAAGAAGAAGAAGGGGGATAAAGAGGAGGAGGCTCGGGTGATATAGACTTGCTGACCTTAGAGATCTGATTAAAGCTATTTTCCATAAGAAATTGATACTATTTTGAATTCTTGATTTTCTTGGAGAGTAGCTTGAATACTGTCAGCTGTTGTTTCCTCTTCCCAGTTTTGAAAGACAATTTCTCTTCTTTTGTTTTGCTTCTCTGTCTTTATACCATTCCCTAATAAAATAAAAAATAAAAAAAATAAATACAAACCTGCTCCCATATATTGTCTGATATATTAACTGTCATCAACTTTAGCTTTTCAAATGTGGTTCGCCTTCCTTCTTCCTACCATGGTCAAACGTCAAAATATATATAGATATAAATGCATGTCACTCTCTTTCCTCCGCTCGCATTCTCTCTCCTCCACCCTCACTCTCTCCTTCTGCCTTGTATGCCGAGCAGGCACTGCCAACTTCCATCGCGCATAAACTGTCCCAACCGAGAGCAACAAACTTTGTAATCCACTCAACCGACTGCCGTTCGCCCCCCTTCTCTCGAATTTCCGGCCTCAACAACTCATCCGCTACATCATCAACCACCATGACAACCAAAGCCCACCCCCTGCATGTCTCTACCCGTCCGAGCATGGTTCTCGGTCTCCATCGTATGTCGTTTTTGTACGTGGTAAGGCTTTTTTATAAAAAAGAAAAAGAAAATCTATATATATATATATATATTCAGTTTGGATATGTTCTGGTTGTTAGTTTGAGAATAAATAGAGTATGTCAATATATATATATAAAGTTTGAACATGTATTCAGTGAGTTGTTACTGATACATTTTTCTACACATATTTTATGTATATAAGATGCGAAGCCTGATACGTGTTTATAAAAGGAAATAATTGCATATACACACGCGACCTGATATGATATGTTGTGTGTATATAAGTTACAATATTGTTGTTTTAAAAGGGTCTACTGTGTATAAGGCACATACAAAAATATATATATTATTAGTATATATAATAAGCTCTTGTATTCATGTTTTGTACATGGGTTCATTTTTTCAAAGTATATAAAGTTATGAAGTTTATATAAGTACAAGTATATATTAGTATATATTAGCTTACTTATACTGATTTTGGTTTTGTATATATATAAAGTTACATAAGTGCTTCTACATATATATATATATATATATATATTCTTATATTATACGTATGTATATTGTAACTTAGTTTGCCATGTACAGGCCGATACAAATTATAAATTATAAGGTACACGTATACACTTTGATTTGAAAAGCTATATATGCAGATCCATATTTTGGTATGGGCTTTACTATTTCAACTTTTATGGGTATATGGTATCATATATATTGCCAGACACTTTTGTTTATATGCATGTATTTATATAGTAGAGAACCTTAGTAATAATTGTAAAAGTTGTTTATATACTAGTACGTTTGTTTTAAAGGTTTATGCAGTATATATTTATATAAAACATTTAATATATGTGCGTTTATTTCAAATTAAATACGGTATGCATGTTTTATTTTAGTTTATGTGTTATAATTTAAACAATGATTTTGATATATATATATATATATATATATGTATGTATGTATATATAAAATTTAATATGTGTTGAAATTTTATAAGAGTATGATTTTGTATATATATAGTTATATATGGTTATATATATACATACATATATATATATATATATTCACTTATATCAATTATCATCATCGATCCAGTCTAATTGATTTCATCGATTCCTTAACTGTCAGCTTGTCCGTCGAACTCGAGTCTATCGTGCTTTGTTTTGAAATTCGTGCTTAGATCCTTGACTCATCCCACTTTCTTTTCTCTCTAGGTTCGAAAGGTGAGCAATCCCTCACGATTAATATTCTTTTATTTATTAAATTTGATTTCAATTAAAACAGCAATTGAAATATGCTGTTGTTAATTATTTACAATGTTATATATATGCTATTACTTGTATCAGTTCACCTGTGCTGTCTGACACCATTATCTGTTATTTATATCGATGATATATGCATGTTATATTATTGTCATATCTATTATCACTCTGCAAGTTACCTATTAGTATAGAATTAACTATGGGTTGAAATGATACATACCCAAACAGACTTTAGAATAGGAGAAAATCATTATGGGTTGAAATGATAGACCCAAGCGATTTTCATTGACATTGAATTTGGGATTACGGGTTGAAAGGATATATATGTCCCCGTATATATTTAAATTGTGGATTGAAATGATAAATATCTATACCACTTGACCATAGGATAGAAAATTATACACAGACACATTTGGTCTATATATAAATATTTTGAAAATGATTTCTATGGTTTTGGAAAGAAATATATGTTTTATATAAATATTGATTCTAGATATTATATAAATGTTATTTTATCTATAGTTAAATTCTTGATTTTAAGCTATGTATAAACTTGTTTTAATATAAAATAAGTTTAATAATAAAGTTTGATTTTATTAAAATATAATATGGTTAAGTATTTATTTAAATTATATTTTAATATAGAGTTTATAATGATTTTATAAATTAAGGTTGAGAAGATAGATTTGAAATTGTATTTAATTAAGAAATATATTTAATAAAAAAAGCGATTTGGAACTTATTGAATTTGAGATTATTAAAGGATATAATTTTATAACTTGATTTTGGTTAAGCTGATTTAAATGAATATTTCAAGTTGAAGGAAATGTTTAGTTTATTTGTAATTTGGGGTTTATTTAAATAATATTGGATTTATTAAGTGAATATTTCAAAACTAAATAATTATAAAGTTAAATTAAGATATATATGAAATTATCAAATTTAGTTTTGAGATTGTGAAATATTTTAAGCTTTGGAATATATCAAAATTTAAATGGTATATTTGTGTTCCAAATCTGTATTTGAAATTGATATAATGGTTTACTAAAAACTGAATTGAATTGAAATTGACGATTTGAGATTTGATTAAATTTGAAATTTTTTAATTGAGGTTGATTTGGATTTGATTTGTGAAATTTGAGGAAGCTATATTATTATATAATGTATTTTTAAATTATATTTAAAACTATTTGTATATGTTGCTTTATAAATTTATTTCATATAAACTATTTTAATATAAATTATTATTAATACAAACTATTTTAAATTATAACTAGTTTTACATAAACTATATTAAATTATAAACTATTTTATTATATATACTGTTATTTATATTTAAACAGTTAAGTGGGAAATGTTATGATTCCAAAGCATTATGATTTCTAAATTTTGATTTACAAAGTATTATGATTTCCAAAGTGTTTGATTTAGAAAGTGTTATAACATTGGAGTACTAAGATTTTGTAAATGGAAATATTTGAGATGGATATATTTAAAATGGAAATGATATTGTACTTGGTTTTGAAATGGAAGTGATATCGTATTGATATGGTGTTGAATGGCAATGATATTTTGGTTTTGAAATATAAACTATTTTGAAGTTTATTAAATGACCAATCGGTGTAGTAGTTACGTAGTTATTGAAGAGTCTGGGATTGGTTAGGGACATACTCTCTGTTAAACCGAAAACCACTTTAATACTATTATACGCGGAGTGTGATCCATAATGAAGTGGTTGGAATGATGACATTGTTGGATTTGAAGAAAGAGAACGATAATGGATAGCCTTGACACTTATGTCGAATTTGAAATGACTTAAACAGGAGTCGTGCCAGGCCAATGAGGTTAGCCACCTCTAAGTGAACACACTTCTTCGTAAACTACTCATTACTTGTTTGATTGATGCGCACCCTTGAATTGGGAGTGTTGTTTCGCAAATGTTGCGATCTTTGCGGGGATGCGTTCTCACCGGTTCGGATAAGGCAAACTGTAGTTTCACTACCTTGGGTATTGCCTCATGTGCCTTGTCATACTCGTATCCCTATGCGCGACCACTACGATTTGTTTTTTTTATACTTATGGAGTACTCCTTGATAGCCCACTAGTTTTCGATGGAGTATACAGTGCTGTATAGGCTATGACGCTTATATAAAATGTGTTGAGGGGGATAATGGTAATGCCTTAACGCTATTTTGATACTTTATATTACTCATAGGCATTATCTACGTAGCGTACATATAAATGTTTAACGGATCCTTAGAGGATGGTTATCCCAAACATCTTTTGAGTTACTTATAATTTCAGTTATTTCACTTGAGTTGAATTTATTGATATAAGAATGTTAATACTGACTCAAGTGTTTTGTGTTTTGCTTTACGCTCGAGTCAGACTGAGTGGTTCAGCTTTTGAGACTCACCTTTGGAGTTGGAGCTTCGTTTGGAGATCTAGCTCTCTATCCAGATTTCAGATATTCAGTTGATTCTAGTGATGTGTTCTGATATTGTATTTGACTACTGTATTCGAGATTTCTTTTGTATTTTATTTAACTCTGTTATATATATAGTAGCTTCATGAACTACTATTCTCTTGTTTCCGCTGCATATTGTTATATTACTTTGTGTCTGTGATTCTGTGATAATTCATTTACTGTATATGCTGAGTTTTGCTAAATATAAACTTACAATCTGGTATTTTAAGCAATTCAATTCCGGTGTGTTTGGATGCGAATGGTTGAAAATATCAGGTCATTACACCTTATGTCGAGATGAGATACATATTATTACATATGTACCGAGGTATTGAAATGTATCCATTGGCCCAAAGTAGTATATACGAGAGATTGCTCCTTCCGTTCTCATTGATCCGAGTTATCGAATGGTGAATTCCCTCTGATATTTTGGTCGCTAGAGCTGAGGCATTATATAACTTATATATTAAATTTGCAAACTAATCTAGGAGGAGAAATTAGGTAGGTTCAGAAAAGAGCTTGTAAATACAAAGCATAAACAACCAGGTCAATCAAAGATATAGATATATATTTTATTTATTTATTTTTATACACACATAGCTTTTAGCATGTTTAAAAGGAATATCCTTTGACTAAATAAATATATATATACGTTACATTTTTTTTGTAGGAAAAATAAAGTATGATTATCTTTGATAGAAAAACTGGTTTTATAGTGGCCGTAACACTGTAAAATTGAAATATAGGCGTAAGTCAAAGATGACTCGGCAGCTAAATAATAAAACAACTTAGATAGCTAAAGCGCTAGAGTTAGGAAACAAGCCTAAATTACTAAAGTCCTTGACTAGCTCCCTTCAAAAGAGTAGGATCTATTATGATCATCTGATGAATTAGGACACATCACGTGGACATACCCAGAAAAAAGTAATGCAAGGTGAAACAAATCTAGCGAGTCATTGATGCAGCACAGGAGGTGGAGTCGATTGCCTTAAGTCGTGAAGTGCATAACGACTTACAATCTAACGCGCTAAATGATGCAGTGCGTGCCTTAGGTCGCTCCCAGGTAGGTCGTTCAGATGCTTCGGTTGCTTTAGGTCATGCGAGTACTTTAAGTCATTCGCGACCTAGCGCATGAACCCTTAAGTCGTAAACAAGCAGTGTGGACCAGCCCAGCAAGTCAAGCAAACTGGCGCGCATTTCTCTAGGTCGCTCCGACCCTTCAAGCTACGACCTTGCCGAGTTACGACCTATGTTAGGTCGCTCATTCTTATGTCGCAAGCTACTAAAGCTATGCTATCCTTTAAGCCGCGAGCCTTCTTAAGTCGCTGTTGAAGATAGGTCGCTCCATGGCTAGGTCGCATGAAGATTACAGAAGCTAATTCCTTAAGTCGCTAAAGCCTAAGTCGCTGACATAAAGCAGTGTTGTAATTTTTACGTCGCTCTGTTGTTAAGTCGCTTGTCTGTAGGTTGAGTCGCGTTGTTCTTAAGTCGCGCGAGTTGTATTTAGGTCGTATGTTGTTGGTATTTTGTTAGGTCGTTTGAGGTGTAATTCCTTTATGTTGTTATGTCGTGCTAGTCGTAGGTCGCGACCTATGTTAGGTCGGTGAACAGTGTAGTGTTGTAACCCTATAAATAGGCATGTTGGATCATTTTTAAACTTTGTTGATTTTGAAATAAAATTTGTTTAAGTGCTTTGTGCCTCTTGAAATTGGAAGTTGAGTGTGAGCTCCTTTCTCTATTTGCGGTATTCGAGTGCGCTCGAATCAACGGATTTGAAGCCGATTCACTGAATCTCGTGCGCGAGATCAACGTAGAAGAATCGTAGATCTTTTAACACGGTATCGTGCGCGATCAACGTGTTGGAGAAAGCTAGAATTCGGTATCTTTCAAGATCAACGAATTTGGGCATTCGGTATTTTTCAATCCATCGATTTATCTTGCTTCATCTAATTGTTTCTTCGATTAGTTTGACACGAAATCCACATTTCGTCGTCGTCATTCGTAATATCCACTGCGTCAGTTTTGGTATCGGAGCTTGACTTAGCCAATCATAGCTAAGCCGAGTCCTTGGAGCCAAAGAGAAGAGTTTGAAGAGTTAAGGCCGAGCTAAATCAAGCAAAGCCGAGCCGAACTTGTTCAAGTTTGTGGGAGATTTGTTCAAGTTGAAGCCATGTATCACTTGTGTAAATCAAAGCCGAAAGTCAGTTTGGTTCAGTTCAGTTGAAGAAATTAAAGGCGAGTTTGTTGAAGATTGTTAGAGAGATCATGCCGTCGAGAAGAGCTAATCGTCTACAAAATATTAAAGCATTGTATAGAAGAGAAGAAGCCGAGCAAATGGAACAACGTATTAATGAAAATTTTGATGAAGGTATTGGAAAGTTAGAGAAATTGATGAATGATTTGAATCAAAGTCAAAGGAGAAGGTCTCCAATCTCGAACCATGGAGGAAACAGAGTTTCGCCATCGGTTACGGAAGCGAGGAGGTTGTCGCCACAATCTTATCGAGAAAGAAGAGAATCATCAGTTTCCTTGATACAAGAACCTAATGAGTATAGAAATGAAGAGAGAAGAACCCCATGTGGATTTGAAAATGAGTCATATCATGATGTTGAAAGACATAATAGAAGAGATATGCGTGATCGTGGAGATGTTGATGGTCGAGATTGATACAGAAGTACATTTGATTATGATGAAGATGGTGATAGAGGTAGTGTTCATTATCGAGATCGAGACCAAGTACGAAATCCATATCGGGAGGTAGAAGATGATCGTAAATGGGAGTCAGGGATGAAGATGGAAATTCCAGAATTCAAGGGAGGTATGGTAGCTGAAGAATTCTTGGATTGGTTATCAAATGTTGAAGAAATTTTTGACTTCAAGGAAGTTCCTGAGTATCGAAGAGTTAAGTTAGTTGCTACAAGATTGAGGGGCGGAGCTATGGCATGGTGGCGGCAAACTAAACTTACACGGGAGAGAATTGGGAAGTCAAAGATTGAATCATGGGAGAAGATGAAGAAGTTAATGAGAGCTACTTTCTTACCGTATAATTATCAATCTCTTATGTATCAGTGATTACAGAACTTGAGACAGGGAACAAAGTCTGTGAATGATTATGCGGACGAATTTTATCAATTGATTGCCAGGAATGATATCATGGAGACAGAGGAACAGCTGACTGCTAGATTTTTTGGAGGGTTGAGAATGCAGATTCAAGATATGGTGAATATGTTTGATCCTAGATCAGTTGCAGAAGCACACCAGAAGGCGTTAGCTTGGGAGAAGCAAGGCAGAAGAGGAGGTGGTGTGTTTACAAATTCCAACAATCAAGTGAAAGGGGCTAGTAGCAATGCGAATGTTTCCAAGGCTGTTGCGAAACCAGTTGTCAATGACGTTGCTAAGACCAAGGTCAATAGTGGTATCAAATGCTTTAATTGTCAGGAGTTTGGTCACAAGAGCAATGAATGTCCGAAGCCAAAGAAGCGAGCGATGGTTGCTCAGGTTGAGGATGAGGATACAGAAGTAGAATGTTCCAATTCGCCACAAGCTGAGGAGGAAGAATTATTGTCGGGAGATGAGGAACGTAATTTGAGGATGAGGAGATCTTGTTTGACAACAAAACAAGAGGATGATTCAAGTTGGTTGAGGAGTAACATCTTTCAGTCAACGTGTACTATCTTGGGAAGGGTGTGCAAGTTTGTTATTGATGCGGGAAGTTGTGACAATATCATCTCTAAAGAAGCTGTAAAGAAATTAGAGCTAAAAACGGAGAAGCTTCCTAAACCGTACGAATTAGCATGGTTGAGGAAAGGTGGTGAAGTGAAGGTTAATCGAAGAGCTTGTGTAAATTTTTCGATTGGGAAGAAATATAAAGATGAAATTTGGTGTGATGTTGTGGATATGGATGTATGTCATTTATTGTTGGGAAGACCGTGGCAGTATGATAGAGCTGTGCAACATGATGGTCATTCTAACAGCTACAGTTTCATGTTCGAAGACACAAAAATCACTTTAATTCCCAAGAAGCGACAACAGGAAGAAAGCAAGTTGGAGGAGATTCAAGAGCTGAAAACTTAGCTATCTTTGAAGGAGGTTGTTAAGGAAGTGGAAGATGAGCCTGAAGTGTTTCTGTTGATCAGACATGAAAGTAGTAAGGAGGTTGAAGTTCCAGAGGAAGTTAAACCAGTGTTGGAGGAATTTGAAGATGTGTTTCCTAAAGAGTTGCCAAAGGAGTTACCACCGTTGAGGGACATACAAAACCAAATAGATCTTGTTCCAGGAGCTGTGTTACCACATAGACCACATTACAGGATGAGTCCAAAGGAACACGGGGAGTTGAGAAGGCAGGTGGAAGAGTTGCTTGAACAAGGGCGCGTACAAGAAAGTTTAAGTCCTTGTGCAGTACCAGCATTGTTAGTACCGAAGAAGGATGGAACTTGGAGAATGTGTACTGATAGTCGGGCATTGAACAAGATTACTGTGAGGTACAGATTTCCAATGCCTAGATTGGATGATTTGTTAGACCAGTTGAATGGAGCTGCTATATTTTCCAAGATTGATCTGAAGAGCGGATATCATCATATTCGAATTCGACCAGGGGATGAATGGAAGACAGCATTCAAGACTAGAGAAGGGTTGTATGAATGGCTGGTTATGCCGTTTGGTCTTTCAAATGCACCTAGTACGTTTATGCGGGTGATGAATCAGATCTTTAGACCATTTATTGGGAAGTTCGTGGTGGTGTATTTTGATGATATATTGATATACAGTGGAAGGCCAGAAGAACACTTGCATCATTTGAGAGAAGTGTTGATGATACTTCGACAAGAGCAATTCTATGTTGCAACGAAGAAATGCGTGTTCATGACGCATAGTGTTTTGTTTTTGGGATATGTTGTATCAGAAGGATGTATATAGGTGGATCAGAGTAAAGTTGAAGCAATCAGAAATTGGCCACAGCCCAGGACCATAACTGAAGTGAGAAGTTTTCATGGGCTAGCATCATTCTATCGAAGGTTTATTCCACATTTCAGTAGCGTGATGGAACCAGTTACTGACTGTATGAAGGGCAAACAATTTACATGGTCAGAGGAAGCAGGATTTTCTTTTGAGCGAATCAAGGAACTTTTGACGACAGCACCTATTCTAGTTTTTCCGGATTTCTAGTTGTTGTTTGAGTTACATACTGATGCATCGAAGGTTGGGATTGGAGGGGTGTTGAGTCAGAAGGGACGACCAATTGCATACTTCAGTGAGAAACTTTCTGGGGTAAAGATGAGATATAATACCTATGATGTAGTATTTTATGCTATTGTGCAAGCTGTGAAGCATTGGAGACAATATTTGTTCCATAAAGAATTTGTTTTATGTACTGATCATGAAACTTTGAAACATTTGCAAGAGCAGGACAAGATTGCAGCTAGGTATGCCTCGTGGATTGCATACTTACAACAGTTTACATTTGTTGTGAAACACAAATCGGGAGTTACAAACTGATGCAGCACATCATGGTACAAGTCACTGCAATGCTTTAAGTCGCTCAGAGGATGGATATATGGCTTTAGGTCGCTCTGGTTTCTTAGGTCGCGAACGACCTATTGAAGCATCGCATCATGGTTCACCTAAGATAGGCCGCGAATGACCTAGTGAAACAGCGCATCATGATTCACCGAACATAGGTCGCGAACGACCTAGCGAGTTAAGTCACAAGCAAAGCCTAGGTCGCTCTGCCAATTTAGGTCGCGAGTTTGGTTAGGTCGCTCACTGCTAAGTCGCTCCACCAGTTGAGCCGATCCATTCTTACATCACTGAACTTAAGTCGCTTCCCTGATGCTAAAGCTTAAGCCGCTGCTTTGATAGGTCGTGAGTCGTGTGCTTTGTTAAGTCGTTTGTATGTTGTGTTTGATAACTCGATTGTATATAAGTCGAAGGTCGTGTGGGTTGTAACTTGAATGTGTTAGCTCGTTAACGACCTTAGTTAGGTCGTAGGACGCATCTTTAAGTCGTGTATGAATGTATGTTGTAAGCCTATAAATAGGCAGGTCGTGTCATTTGTAAACTTGGTTGATTTTGAAATAAACTTTGTTTGAGTGCTTTGTGCCTCTTGAAATTGGAAGTTGAGTGTGAGCTTCTTTCTCCATTTACGGTATTCGAGTGCGCTCGAATCAACGGATTTGAAGTTCATTCATGGAATCTCGTGCGCAAGATCAACGTCGAAGAATCGTAGATCATTTAACACGGTATCGTGCGCGATCAACGTGTTGGGGATAGCCAGAATTCGGTATTTTTTGGAGATCAATGAATTTGGGCATTCGGTATCTTTCAATTCATCGATTTATATTGCTTCATCTAATCGACCTTCGATTAGTTTGACACAAATTCTTCATTATGTCGTCATTCGTTATAATCCGCTACGTCAGTTTGGTATCAGAGCGTGACTTAGCCAATCATAGCTAAGCCGAGTCCTTGGATCCAAAAAGAAGAGTTTGAAGAGTCAAAGCCGAGCTAAGTGAAGTGTTGTTCAAAGCCCAGCCGAACTTGTTCAAGTTTGTGGGAGATTAGTTCAAGTTGAAGTCGTGCATCATTTGTGTAGTACAGGCCGAAAGTCAGTTGGTATCAGTTCAGTTGAAGAAATTAAAGCCGAGTTTGTTGAAGATTGTTGTTAGAGATCATGCCGCCAAGAAGAGCTAATCGTCATCAAAATGTTGAAATGTTGTATAGAAGAGAAGAAGCTGAGCAAATGGAACAACGCATCAATGAAAAGTTTGATGAAGGTATTGGGAAGTTAGAGAAGTTGATGATTGATATGAATCAAAGTCAAAGGAGAAGGTCGCCAGTCTCGAACCATGGAGGAAACAGAGTTTCGCCATCGGTTACGGAAGCGAGGAGGGTGTCACCACAATCCCATCGAGGAGGGTATCAAAGAAGAATATGGTTCCCTTTATTATTTTGTAGATTTGTATTGGGTTTTTTTAATGCATAAATTTCTTAAAATATTCAACTGTTTTGAAAAATTGTTATAGTTAAAGTAAAACTATTTTTTGTCCCTT
Source organism: Allium cepa (assembly GCA_030765085.1). Classification (NCBI taxonomy): domain Eukaryota; kingdom Viridiplantae; phylum Streptophyta; class Magnoliopsida; order Asparagales; family Amaryllidaceae; genus Allium; species Allium cepa. The sequence goes on from CM060942.1 coordinate 15,721,246, forward strand.
ATATTTTGTACCCAAATCCTTTTCCATTTAATTTTTATATTGTTTGAAGATTATGAATTTGATCGTTCATTTATTTTGCGAAACATTATTGCATTATTAGCATATAAATACCAATATACCTTAGATTGTTCCATATAATTAAATTGAGGAAAGTTAATCTTTTTTATTCTCGAATCTTTTTATGGTCTTAGTCACTTGAACTTACTTTTTTTAAATGTTGGTACTATTCTTTTCAACCAATTTACATTTCCTATATATTAATACTGTGTTGTTTAACAATAAGGAAATTATTTGTGGTTTTTACGAAGTTCTTTTACCCTAAATATTGTTTAAATAAATCGAAATTTTCGTTCATAATTATACAACGAAGATGTAATTATTTATAATATTTGTAATCGAACTATTTTATCGTATAATATCAAATATTGTTATCATTATATTCTTAAAGAAATTAGTTTCTTTTGGCGCAAGACTGAATTCAAAGTAATTAAATAATTAATTACTATTAATTTTAATTTATTTATGATTAGATTTAGTGAGCAATTTAGTTACATATTACTTTCTTTAATACTTATATTATGGAATTAAAATGTAATTATCTAATTCCTTATAAATATTTCCACAGGTAATTCCATAGGATTTGTATTTCATGTGTATTTACAAGTAAAATATTATGGTAATACATTATTTTTCTTTGAATCATTTAATTTTTATATTATTTTGTGTATTACGTTACATGTATGTTGGAAGCAAATAAGAATTCGATTGTTCAAAAAATAAGCCAACACAAGGTCTTTATTTAATGCGCATTTATTGTTTTACGTTATTCTATATGTATAAGAAATTATTTTATTTTATGCTATAATAATATTTTCTAATTTAGTTTGCATTAAAAACTAATAAAATTATGATTAGCTCTTTATTTCAAATGTTTCTTCTTGCAACATAATTTTTTTTTTTTGAATTACCTAGAGAACCAAGCTTCGCTTGTAAACTCTAGGGAAGTATGTGCCTGCCAAACACATACTTCGGGTACTTGTTACAGGGTTGTCAGTTTCGGGGCTCGAACTCGCGACCTTCGATCACGCAGTCCGGACCATCAACCAACTGCGCCAACCCTGTTGCAACATAATTATTTCTGTTTATAGCACCATATATAATCATAATTTGTTACCATATTAGCTTTTTATTTCTTCTTAATTACACATTCTCAAAATATATCATTATCAAATCATGTTGTGTTGTTCCTATTCATAATCATTTTCTAACGAACCAGGATTATGTTCAAGCGGTTGGAATCATCATAGTTGGAAGATACATAGTTTGTAAGTCAATTTTCATTTGGAAGCTAATACGCTAAAATGATTTATTAATCAATGATGTGCTACCCATAAAAGTTAGTATGTCGAGTTGTGAAATTGTTAGTGCTCATTTATGCTTTCAATTTCAAAAATAATGTTTGGTTTAGTTTTTTTACGGTTTTAATTTTTAAACCTAAATGCTTAGCTTAGAAAATAAACTATCTTTTATTATGAAATTTAGACTAGAGAACACACCAGCCTAAACCCTGAAGCATAGTGGAAAGCAAGATAATTGTAAGAAGTGCAAAAACTACCAATTAATATCCCAATCCAAATCTCAGTCCAATCCAAAATCAATCACAATCACCAAACAAGTAATAAAAAACAAAGCAATAACGATAAAATAAATCACACACCAATTTATATTGGTTCCACTAACGCCTTGTTAGTGCACACCCATTTTAACAGAGCCTTTATTAATACCAATGAGAAGAGTGCAAGAGATTAATTACAATTAATATTCAAATAGAATAGATTTGTGCAAAAGAGAATTGAAGAGAACTAGGTTTTGATAAACCTATTTCATGGAGGATAAACTCTTGATCAATGAACCGTTGGAGTTAATCAAGTCACCGTCCTTTGAATTCTAAAAATAGCTTATATAAGGAAAATCTCCTCGAGGAAAATACCCGATTTTTCCCTTGAAGCGTTCATAAATCAGTACAGTCAGCAGAGGAAAAATAAGTAGCATATACTGTTCAGATATCTGGCCCATGCTGCCGGATGCTCTGCTGGATGCTTGGCCCATGCTGCAGGATGTCTGGCCCATGCTGCCAAATGTCAGGCGCCCATGCTACCAGATGTCTGGCAATAATCTTGGGAAACCATTTCTCTGATTCTCATACATCCGGCACCTTTTGTCATATGTCTGGCAGAATGTTCAGGATTAAAAATTGCTTAAGCTCAAACATCTGGGAACTTCTCCGAGCTCTTATTTGTGAGCCATCTTTTCTATCATCATGCTACTTTCAACCACTTCAATTCTCTATATAGTACCGCCAAAATTCAACACTCAACCTCGAAACTATATCCATATCCATCATCAAGAACCGTAAATGCCAAACTATCACTTATTGTACCTTTTACTAAATGGGCTTGAATACTTTCACAATGAGCTCTCATTCTCCATTGAATCGAATTTGCAACATTTAATGAGCTCTCATTCTCCTTGAGAAAAGCAAACTCATCAAAAGTAACTTGAAAAGAATTCACAACCTTCGTCATTTTCGGTTTCCATATCTGGTAGCCCTTTACGCCATCCATAAGGCAAAGCAAAATCACCTTAAAAGTTCTTAGCTCAAGCTTGCCATTTCCCGAATCATGCACAATAGCCGGACTACCAAACATACGAAGATAACTAAAGTGAATGCTCTATACCATCCACACTTCCTCTGGAATTTTGTTATTGATAGTCGAGCAAGGTATTCGATTAAGAATATGCACAGTGGTTGACAATACTTAAGCCTAAAATTCCTTAGGCAACATCGATTTCAATCTCAAGCATCGAGATTTCACAAGTAAGGTACGGTTCATCCTCTCTGCAACACCATTCGATTGCGAATCTCTTGGTTTAATAAAATGCCATCAAACACCAATATCTTAGAAAACTGCAAGAATTCTCCAAAAACATATTTCCTGCTATTGTCGGACCTTAGAACCTACAAAGACTTAACACTCTCATTTTCAAGAAGAGCCTTCCAAATTTTGAACTTTGCAAATTCCTCTGACGTAGCCTTTATTCATACACGCATACCTTTCATGAAAAATCATCAACGAAAGAAATAAAATAACGAGCTCCTCCCAAATAAGCTACCCTTGCTAGGTCCCAAACATCTATGCGAACATACTTAAGAATACTTCTCAAATCATGCTTTCCTTCACCGAATGATACTTTTGTTTGCTTTCCCATGACACATTCCTCACAAAAATCAAGCTTGTTGAAACTCACTCTATCAATCTTCTTCCTCCTTTGAAGAATATTCAAACTCCTCTCTAAGACATGACCTAACCTTAAATGCCACAACCTAGCTGCATCCAAGGCACGAGAACTATCAACATCTGTACAAGTTCACCTTCAATGGTAACACCTTGAAGAAAATAAACACCATGATTCCTAACACCCTTTATCACCACAAACGCACCCTTCGAAACCCGCAAGCTATCACTCTCAGTAATGACCTTACAACTTAAAGAATCCTGTTGCCACAAGGAAACAAGAGACACCCAAAGTCCAGGAACATAGCATTCACTAGAGAGTACGAACCACTCCGTCAAAGATCTGGATTTGCAAGGAACCATTGCCCTATCTTACAAATAGCACCATTACCTTAACAATTGAATTTTCTTCTTTGTCGTCATAAGAACAAAAACAATGCTTACTCGGTGTCATATGATAAGAGGCCCCCGAATCGAGCACCCATTCACTACCCGAAACATCTGATGCTACCGCCATCAAAAAGTCTACGTCTCCCTTACTAACTCTACTATCTAACGCTAAGATAAAGATGCTACTTTCTTCTTTGACTTCTTTTTGTCTGGACACTCACTCTTCTAAGGACTGGGCTTTTTAAAAATAAAGCACCTACCATTTCTTTCCCCCGACTTTCCTCTCCATCCAGGCTTCCTTGATTTAGAATGCCCACAATTTCCTTCTTCACATTCTTCTCCTTCTCTAATAATAAACCGTGATTACCAGTAGCACCACTATTTCCATCACTCAACTCCTTCATTTGACCATGCAGCTGCTCACTAAGAAGAACCGTTTTGACATCATCAAGAGTCAAAGTATCTTGGCTATAGATCAAACTATTTCAGAAACCCGTATAAAGGTCCGACAACGAACACAGCAATATCATCACCTTTTTCTGTTCCTCTATCTCAGATCTACCAACTTCATCTTTATTAGCAAATCATCAAAAACATTCAAGTGCACCTTTAGCAAAGTACCCTTTATGATATAGGCGAAGAACGGTCGCAACAAGATCAAATGACTAGTTAGTGACTTCTTTATATACAACTCCTCCAACTTGTCCCAAATACCCTTAGAAGTAATCTCACCACTAATTTCAAAATCACATTATCTCCCATAGCAAGTTGAAGTGTAGTGAATACCCACTCTTCCATTTCCTCTCCCTCAGCATCCAAGATGTCCGCCGACAACAGATGTATATCAAACACTACCCGATGCACACGATTCCGTTTAAGAACCACTTCATCATCTGTTGCCACTTTTCGAAATCGTTATCGCCATATCACTTGTCTATTTATCCAATTGTGACCCGAAGTTGCTTACGATCCACATACACACTATATCACAATACTTGGACTAACTATTGAGGGACTACCCAAGGTATTATCTTATTTCAACATTTCTACAACCACCTACCAGCACCAATGCTCTGATACCAAATATTATAGAATTTAGACTAGAGAGCACACTAACCTAGCCCCAAAGCCTAGTGGAAAGTGAGATCATGGTAAGAAGTTTAAAAACAGAAAATCAATATCTCAATCCAAATCAAATCTCAGTCACCAAACGAGCAATAAAAAAAAAAGCAATAATGACAAAATAAATCACACACCAATTTATAATGCTTCCACTAACGTCTTGTAAGTGTACGTCTACTTTGAGGCGGAGCCTTTATTAATACCAATGAGAAGAGTATAAGAGATTGATTACAGTGATCAATATTCAAATATAATAGATTTGTGGAGAAGAGAATTAAAGAAAATTAGGTTTAGATAAAATTTATTTAACGGAGTATAGACCATTGATCAATAAACCCTTGAAGTTAATCAATCACTTTCTTTTTTATTCTAAAAATAGCTTATATAGAGAGAACTCTTGTCCAGGCAAATGCCCGATTTGCCGATTTAAGCCTTTGCAAATCAATCCAGTTAGCACGGATACAATATGTAGCAAATACCAGCTCATATGTTTGGCCCATGCCGCCAGACGTCTAGCAATAATCTCAGGAAACCATTACCCTGAGTCCCAAATGTCTGGCACCTTTTTCTAGACGTCTAGTAGATGGTTCGGGATTACAAATCCCTGAAGCTTAGACGTCTAGAAACCTCTCCCAAGCATCTAACTACTTGTGCACTCAATAGTGCAGTACATTCCACGCCATATCTTCCTCCTCCGAGCTTCGATTTCCGTACTATCTTCTCTATCACCATGCTACTTCTAATAATTCAATTCTCCATATAGTGTCACTACAACTAAACATTTTTATAAATTCACTAATTTAATTGATTTTAAAGTCTGATAATATGTTTATTTTTTGGTTGTTAATAATTAAAATGAATATGCTTATTGTTTCTGTCCGTTAATATTCAATCATTAAATTGTAATTGAATTAATATACCCATTAGTGATGTCTAATTCATTTAATTAGCATCATAGAGAATTAATTTTGTAATTAATCTTCAAATTCAAAATTAAAGCCAAAACAAAAGGAAATGTTTTACAATGCAATTAATAATTATCTTTTGGTTAAAAAGTTGCAGAAGTATTTATCATAATTACTTCAATTTTCTATTGCATATATCAATAAATATATATTTATATATTTCTGTATACAATTTACATTTATTTATAACAATAAATATATTAAATTTTATAATTCTATGTATGTAAAATCATTGTAAACGATTTTATAATTTATAAGGATAAGATTTGTATAATTATTTATTTTCTTTATTATCTTGGTGTAGAATAATTTTATTACGTACATTTATAAACTTAAATTACTGAAAGCATTAATTATCTATACTTTTGGTTTTAAAAATAATGTTAGTTTTCTTTAATGTTTTATGTTTTTAGAATTCTTACTTCCAACTTTAGTCAATTTTCTAACTACGGAAAAGTATGCTTATTGTTTTTTATAAAAACATTATTAGAGAATTTATATAATTTAGTTCATTTAATTTTTACATGTTTGTTATTTGGGATGGATATGATTAGTAGTATGATTTCAGGCTAAGTTTCAATATGATATATATTTTCATTTTTTTTCCATTTTTATTATTCAGACAACTATATATAACCGAATGCTAAAATTAGAGGGCAATTAATTCATTTAACTAGAATTAAGGAGAAATTATTCTATAATCAACGTGTAATCAATTCTCTAACTTAATTTGGAATCGAATATATCATAAATTCTTATTATAAATTATTTTACATTGGTTTGAATTAGAAAATATCTTTAATGTAATTCACTTTTACTCTCAATTCTATATGTAGCTAACTACAAATTCATTCTCACTATTTGTCAAAATATCATTTTATTAGGATCACGTAAGTGGTGTGATAACTTTTAGCACTTTAGTCATCGTTGCTATTAATGGCTGTTCATAACCTAAATTTTTTTGGGTCATGGAACTACTTTCTCAAAATGCACAAATATCGAATTGATGATTCTTCCTCTTTTAATCTACCTTTAAACAATTAGAAAATATGCTTAGTTCAAAATTTTAACTTTTATATATTTATTAGAGAATATACATAATTAACCACACTTTATTATATTTTTATTTTAGTTGATAGTCGCTATTAAAGAAGGGGGTCAATTTAAAATTTATGTTAGAAAATTGACCATAAATATGAATCGTGGTAGAATTTTTTTTCCTAATGATTGAATACTAAACATGATTGGTTATATATAATGTAAGTGTGAATGGTTCTTTCATATTTCTTTTAATATTTTTGGTTTATGTATTGTATGTGCACATGCATGTCTTATGATATATTAAAATTAATTTTTACACATGTTATTCACACAAGTAAACATATGCGCTAATATAGTGCTGGTGATGTTTATAAGTTAAACAACTTCAGATAGGAATGATCATATAAAGTGATACTACCATGTAACTGATAAAAAAATTGATTGTTATATGCTCCATTTGATTTGAACTTAGAAAAAATAAAAGAATTAGTTGAAACTAATTGTCTTTAATTTAAATTAAACATATTGAAAGAATTAGATACAGAATAATCCTCTTTAATGCTAATTGGTTAGAGAGCTAATTTTTAATCAATCATTTCCTTATACATGACTCTTTTTTGTAGGAATATTTCAAAAGCATTTTTAATCAATCATGTTTATCGTTCCATAACTTTAACAAACATTTCTTTACTATTTTTCATTCCTTCTGTAACAAACTAATACAAATACTATGAGGGTGTTATAGTTTTACGATTTTATAAGAAATATTGCTTTCTTTATATTTTTTGTTTAAAAGGTAATGTTATATATTCTATACGTTATGGGACATGAGTACATATTTTAAATTGTACGCATAAAAATTTGATTGGTTATAAATACCAAATTATCTCGATATTTTCATGTACAGTTGAATAATATTGGAAGCATTAGTATCGATATTGGATTGATACTCCAAAAAATATTAGTTTCAATTTTTGATTTGATTTCTAATGAAAACTCATGGTCAATGTTTGTAGCCAAGAACAAAAAAAGATAACTTGAAAATGATAAATTATTGAACTAAAAAATTAAAATTAAATGAAAATGTGTTTGAATTTTGAGTAAGGTATTAAATGATATGGATTTGATAAAGAATGAGAGATATATAGGTGTTTTTATTAAGTAAACCAGTGCAAACCCGTGCTTCGTACATGGACCTCAGCTATATTTATATACCCGCTGTTGAACTTTTGTGTTGTTGTAGGACTATTGATAATCAAATTGGCTATTTCTCACTTCTTTATAGATTCTTAAGATATTGTCCAAAGGATGATTTTGTTCAGTAATTTATTTAGTAGAAATGTCAAATTATGTTCTAATCAATGCAATAAAATAAGTGTATCAATTTTTTATGCTCATGAAATTGGCATGAAGGCAAAGATATAACCATGCATGTTGTTTACAAAGATCCTTCAAATAAATGAAGTAAATAAACCAATAAATCATGTAAATAACCTCAAATTATCTGACAGATCTGATTGTTCCAACCTAATCTCAAATCATCGTGCTCTAAATATAAAACCAATCCAAAATATCATTAAATCTAAACATGGATAACATAATAATTAAAAAAATAGTAAGGAAGGATAACGATACATGAAATATAGACGAATAAAACCGATGAAGCAACTACGTTTGTTCCAAGGATTAAGAAGGTAAAGCAAACAATGAAGACATAAGCAAATCGAACAAATGAAGGAGTTGAATTAGGTTTGAAAATCGAAAACAACAGATTCAAAGAATTGAAAATTACCTGAATAATTACGGAACTGAAGGAGAAATACGCTAACAAAAAAAATTAATTTGGAAGTTTTCACACTGAAAAAGAAGGGAAGAAGCAATTGTTGATTTACATGGCAGTCGATATTCTTCTTTATTTTGTGAGTTAGAGTTTAGTGAAATGGGCAGGAAATAACTTATGATTTTAAATTAAACATGAGTAGGGTTGGACACAAATAGAAAGAATAAGCAAAATAAAAGGCATGACTGTTCATTTCAGAAAATACTTAAGTGGCTTGTGAGCTTTTGAAAGCTAACTCGGTAATAATATTATGGTATAAATTATTATATGATTTTTATGGCAAATAACGACGGTATTTAATGCACGCAGTTTAAACGCACGTTTTGTTTATGATTCCAGTGAAAAATGAATCATGCATTTTAAGTAAGGTAACTTTTATTTTCACCCACAATTTCTATTAGCTAATCCATAAGTTGACTTTTATTAAGTTAATCCACACACTTTTTCAAGTTAATACACCATGAATGACGTAAATAATTTTAGTATAAATTTAAAATTAAAATAATTCTATTTCCAGTAGCAAGCTATTGAAGATAATTGTATCTTTCTGTATTCAACTGACTTAGTAGTGAATCGAGAGCATACCTTTGTCAAAGTTCAGCTCAAAGTCACCGTTTTTCATCGGTTCAGTTTTCAAGAGAAGTATTGATAGATTTGAATGAACTTTCATGTTCAACTGATTATTATATGAAGAGCGGGTTTAATTGGAAAGAATACTTAACATGCGGTTCAGATGAACTTGCTTACCTTTTTTGTTGTCATTTTATCCCCATCCTCCTTGTATTTTCTATTTAGTATTCCTTCACTCACCGGTATGGGTGAATTTTTGTATGCATAATAAATCACTTATTTGTTTCTCTAGGCAACTTTTACGTACCTTTTTGTATATGATAATGAACCAATTTTCCAAAAAAATATATTATATATAGTAGTTGGTGATAATATACCTGGCATGCCTTTTGCAAAGAAGAACATGTCTAATCTGAAACATAAACTACAAGCTTTTCAAGTGAATTTTTATCGAACTAAACATATACCTACTCCTCATTTCATCCACTATTAAGATGATCCATAACCAAACCTGATAGTAAGTTTCATGAACAAATTAGAACTCGAGCTTAATTAAAACAATGAAATTAGAATAAAAAATAAAAGACAAGAGAAAACAATTGGAGCACACAAATGCGGTAACTAGGTTCCAATTTAATTGTAGCAGGTGATCATATCAGTCGATGTAACAATTTTTTCATATCAAATTCTATATTAGTAATAATAGGGCTACTTCGATTATTTGTCAGTTGCTGTCTTCGGAAGAAGATAACCTAAAGTTATAATAAGAAAATATGATCTATTCAGAAAACTAGCAGCTAGCCTGGATGTATGTTATGTTAGAATTCTTAAAGATAGAATTAATGAAATATCCTTTAGTCCCACATTGTCAAAAATCAAAATAGAAATGAAGTATATCAATAGTCTTGTAATGAGGAGGTTGGGGCCTAGGGGCACCTGAATGTATACTTTGTTGTGAGCAGGGAGGCCATCCTTCACCATTACACGGGCGCGCTGCCGTCGTCCGTCCGACCGATCGAACCTAGACTTCGGCTGAAATTGGGCTGGGCCTTGAATTTGGAAAGAAGCGGGCGGGTGAAGATAGACGCGGGTTGAATAGGCGCGAATACAGGTGGGTGCAACCCGACTGAAGCAGATGCGGGTTTTGGCCTGAAGAGGTGCGACCGTTTGGACAAATGGCGACCGTTATGGCATTTTTCTGAACGGATGCGACCCGTTAGCAGGCATAGTTTAATTTTGGCAAACATATACGGTTTTTGGCGAACGGATAAGGACGCGACCATTTGAACAAACGGGTGCAGACGCGACCGTTCGGAAGAGATACGGACCAACTATAAATAAGAAGAAAAACTGATCACTTTCCTAACTCGTTTTTTTTCAGAATCCTAATCTTCTTCTTCACTTCTGCTACCATACTCTAAATCACAGAGTGATATACTCATTACAATCTCGAGCAGAATACGTCTGTTGTATCTTGGGAGAATTTTGAAATAAAATTCTTAAGGAAATCGTTACGACGAGCCTCAGACATAGTCCGGTTAGAATTCTAGTCAGATTGTATATTTATATACATTATTCTATATTCTATCCGTTATTATGGTTATACTATTTATTCAAAATAGTATAATGTTGTTGTTGTAATTTATTTACAACGTACTTTATTGTTACAATTATCTAATACAGAATTCCAGCGTAGTGGAATTCTAATTGATAAACTTGTGCGACGAGTTTATTGTAGCGTGTTATCTGTTTTAGTACACTAGCCATATAACGTCTTAAGAATTTTAATGTTTTCTTACTAAAACAGAGATGGCAACAGTAGAATTTTCAAAGAATACTACTCACAACAGACCTGAACCGTTCAAGGGAGATGGTGATGATTTCTTGATATGGAGAATCAGATGTTGTTTTATCTCACCACACTCGGTCTGCAAAAGTACCTCGAGGAGGAGGAACTGATTCCTGCACCAGGCAAGGAAGCAGAGGTGAATACGTGGAAGCATTCCGATTTTTTATGCAGAAATTATTCTGAATTGTCTTGACAAGGTGCTATACAAATATATCAGCCTTCAAAGACATCAAAAGAACTCTGAAATGCACTTGCCACAAAGTACAAGACGCAGAATATCAGTCTTAAGAAATTCATTGTAGACAAATTCATGGACTACAAGATGGTTGACTCCAAATCGGTGACTGCTCAACTGCATGAATTGCAAATCATCATTCATGAACTCGAAGCGGAATGTCATATGGTTGGAGAATCGTTTTTGGTTGAAGCCATCACGGGAAAATTGCCGCCGTCATGGAGAGATTACCGCAACTATCTAAAGCATAAGAAGAAGGAAATCTCTTTACAAGATCTCATAGTCCGATTAAAAATTGAGGCAGACAACCGCGCAGTTACAAAACCAAGCGAGAAGGCATTTGTGACTGAAGGGTCAAAGACCAAAAACAAAAAAGAAGAATTTCCAGAAGAAAAGGAAAGCTCAAGACAACAAACCAAAAGACAACAAACGAACCAAGAAGTTTAATGGCGAACGTTGGGTTTGTGGAAAAGTTGGACAGCCGCTAGAGATTGCAGACTCAAGAAGGAACGCAATAAAGAGGCAAATATAGTGGATAACATGGAAGTCGACGAGTCCAACTTCTCGGCGGTGGTATCTGAATGCAATCTGGTTCAAAACCCTAACCAATGGTGGGTAGATACAGGCGCTACTCGTCATGTTTGTTTTGACAAATCCATGTTTTCTACATATCAAAAATTCGATCACGAAGAAAAACTCTACATGGGTAATTCTGCAGTTTCCATGATCGAAGGCAGTGGCACAGTAATCCTCAAGTTTACTTCTGGAAAAACTATTAAGTTGAATAACGTGCTCCACGTTCCAGACATACGCAAGAATCTCATCTCTGGTGCAGTCCTATCAAAGAAGGGATTCAAGATGGTGTTCGAGTCAGACAAGATGGTTCTGTCCAAAGCTGGAATGTATATAGGAAGGGGATATTTATGTGATGGCCTATTTAAAGCAATTGTAGCCGTTGTCGGCAACAAAAATATGTATTCTGATTGTGATATTAATAAAATTGAAGTTTCTTATTTGCTTGAGCACGAAATTTTACTATGGCATGATAGATTGGGACGCATAAATTTCCGCAAAATGAAAACATTATCAAACTTGGGATTAATTCCAAAATTCCAAGTAGATAAGAACTACAAATGTGAGACATGTGTAGAAGCAAAAATGGTCAAACAACCATTTAAATCTGTTGACGGAAGCACCGAACCATTAGGTTTGGTACATACAGATTTATGTGATTTTAAATCATTACCTACAAGAGGTGGGAAAAAGTATTTCATTACTTTTATTGACGATTATACGCGATATTGCTATGTATATCTTTTAAATAGTAAAGATGAAGAAATAACATCGTTTATAAAATACAAGGCTGAGGTAGAAAATCAGTTAAATAAAAAGATCAAGATACTAAGATCTGATCGAGGTGGAGAATATGAATCAACATTTGAACAGTTCTGTGTCGAAAATGGTATAATTCATCAAACAACAGCTCCATATCCACCACAACAAAATGATGTAGCCGAGAGGAAGAACAGAACGTTAAAAGACATGATTACTGCCATGCTTTTAACTTCTGGTCTACCGACAAACTTGTGGGAGGAAGCCTTAAATATGTCTAATCACATTTTAAACAAAGTTCCTCACAATAAAACGGGAACAATTCCATATAAGATACGGAAAGGACACAAACCAAGCTTTAAATACCTCAAAGTGTGGGGGTGCTTGGCAAAAGTTCCAGTTCCCCCTCCTAAGAGAGTCAAACTCGGACCAAAAACAGTAAATTGTTATTATCTTGGGCCAGCCCAAAATAGTAGTGCCTATAGATTTTTGGTATTCAAGTCTGATATAACTGATATTCATGTAAATACTGGAATCAAGAGATGCCTCATTCTTTGAAGATGTGTTTCCACACAAAAGGAATGAAGGAAATAATGTCCCATAAAGGACAAGAGAAGAATCAAACGATTCATATGAAGATGAAACTTATCATCAAATTGAGGTTGCTGGACCAAGAAGAAGCGTAAGGGCTAGAACTTCCAAAACATTTGGTCCAGACTTTTTTACATATGTATTAGAGCACGAACCTCAAACGTACAAGGAAGCAATGTCATCTTCTGAATCCTCATGTTGGAAAGAAGCAATCCAAAGTGAGATTGATTCAATTCTAAGTAATAAAACTTGGAAAATTGTTAATATTCCACCAGGAATAAAACCAATTGGCTGCAAATGGATTTTCAAGAAGAAAATGAAAGCAGATGACTCTATCGACAAGTATGAATCCAGATTAGTAGCCAAAGGATATCGTCAAAAAGAAGGAGTAGACTTTTTTGATACATATTCACCGGTAACACGAATAACCTCTATAAGAATGCTAATAACAATTGCATCCATTTATAATCTAGAGATTCATCAGATGGATGTAAAAACAACATTCTTAAATGGAAATCTCGATGAGGAGATTTACATGGAGCAACCTGAGGGATTTATTTCCAAAGGAAATGAAAACAAAGTCTGTAGATTAGTCAAATCATTATACAGACTAAAACAAGCTCCAAAGTAATGGCACGCAAAATTTGATAGTGCCATGATGAGAAATGGTTTTCATATAAATGAATGTGACAAATGTGTTTATTATAAACAACTTGGACAATCATATGTGATGATCTGTCTATATGTGGACGATATGCTAATATTCGGTCCAAATACTCAGGTAATTGAGACCATAAAGAAAATGTTGATCAACAATTTCGACATGAAAGACTTGAGTGTTGCAGATGTTATTTTGGGAATAAAAATAATAAGAACACCTAATGGAATTGAGTTATCTCAATCACATTATGTAGAAAAAGTGATTGAAAGATTTCAAAATTTTGGAATTAAAGGAGTAAATGCGATTGAAAGATTGAGTTATCACAATTTCGACATGAAGAGGTGCGATTGTTTGGACAAATGCGGCCCGTTATGGCATTTTTCTGAACGGATGCGACCCGTTAGCAGGCGCAGTTTAATTTTGGCAAACAGATACGGTTTTGGGCAAACGGATGTGGCCGGCAGAAACGAGCGTGACCATTTGAACAAACGGGTGCAGACGCGACCGTTCGGAAGAGATACGGACCAACTATAAATAAGAAGGAAAACTGATCACTTTCCTAACTCAATTTTTTTCAGAATCCTAATCTTCTTCTTCTCTTTTGCTACCATACTCTAAATCATAGAGTGATATACTCATTACAATCTCGAGCAGAATACATCTGTTGTATCTTGGGAGAATTTTGAAATAAAATTCTTAAGGAAATCGTTACGACGAGCCTCAGACATAGTCCGGTTAGAATTCTAGTCTGATTGTATATTTATATGCATTATTCTATATTCTATCCGTCATTCTGGTTATACTATTTATTCAAAATAGTATAACGCTGTTGTTGTAATTTATTTACAACGTAACTTATTGTTACAATTATCTAATACAGAATTCCAGCGTAGTGAAATTCTAATTGATAAACTTGTGCGACGAGTTTATTGTAGCGTGCCATCTGTTTTAGTACATTAGCTATATAACATGTTAAATAGTCTGAACCTAACTTGGTTGCATGTACAAATTTTGACATCTTAAAGGTTTACACCGCATAAATCTGGGTTACCGTTAAAGAAAGATAAAAAAGTAATATTTTTATAAGTTGTAAACTAGTAGCTTCTAAGCATGGAGAATATGTACAGTAAAAAATGCATCACAAAAGTCCTACGGTAACTTTTATTTTCACCCACAAATCTATTTGTTAATCCACAACTTGTTTTTTTATTAAGTTAATCCAAATACTTTTTTATGAGTTAGTACACCATGGATGAAATAAATAATTTTAGTATAAATTTAAAGGTCAAGTAATTCTATTTTTTAGGGTGGATAAACTGACTAAAACTGTGGATAAAAATAAAAATTACATTTAAGTAAACCATAGTTTCTACATATTTTAGGTCACAATAAAGTATTTTCACTTTGTTTATTTCTTGCTATTTATAAAAGTTATAATTTTACTATACAACACTCCTTTCAATTGGATATTTGCTACTTCTACGCATATGTGGGTGTTTGTTTAAAAAAATACTTTGTTCTGTATTATAGCATAGAAAATTACAATAAATTATTCCAATAATAATAATATTTTAATAGTTTATTTCATTGATTGTGTTGATTTACAATGTTTTATCTAATTTAATGTCTTTTGATGAAATTTACGTATTATTGTAAGAGTTTTCTAAATTATTGCGTATTTCTCTAATTTAGTTATTATTGTGTATGTCAAAATGTGTAATAATGTTAATATTAAAATTTTGTTCCTTTTAAATAAATTTCGAACATTATTTCACTTAGAGCATAATTTCTCCATTCTGGATTTAAAATTCTATATACATAGCAAATTATGTTCATACTGAAATTTATATGTTAAACATAGGATAAATTCACATTAAACTTATGTAGCATAGACTTGAAAATTAATAAACATGCATAATATGTAATGCTTGTGAAGTGAAGAATAATAGAAGGATGAACTAATATATATTGTATAAAATTATTGTGGTCCAAAAAATTTATTCATACTTTTTATGTTTGAGATTACTTAATTATATTTATCGTCAAATGTTTGTTAGTAGCGTTTTTGAAAATGTTGATCTAAAAAAACTACAATTCATAAACATACGCTTTCACCTTCATGTAATAGAAAATAAAACAATAGAATATTAAAAATATTATGTAGTAAACTCCATATATGTAGCATTGCTTCGCACTAGTTTGTATAATATTAATATCATACTTGAAAGGTCTTTGCCATTTCGAGGGACCCATATCCAACTAGCCTAGAATATAGTGTTTCCTTTATAGTTGGGTTCTCACTATAATTTAAGTCGTTTGCTATACTTATCAGGTATTTCATAGCAATGTAGCGGAGATGTGCTATATAGTTATATGCAGGAAATGATACTGGTTAAGGTATAGTTTCTTTATGTGTAAGATATCACTTGGTACACGCCATATCAATGTATCGGTAATCATGTAGTTATCGATATTTCCATTTCATCTTATGTTACATATGACCATCTCTATGTTGTCTCTTTTCTATATATTATTTTTGCATATTGACTAAGAGGAGGGAATAATTCTAGATAGAGGCAAGCTTAAGAGAAATAAGCTATTATCACTACTATTATATTTGTCCACTATTTTCGGTATAGACATGTTAAACTTATTCATTTTTATTAAACTTCAAATATGGGACTTGACTGACTATTGAACTTCATGATTTGGAATAATTCACACTATGATATATGTGTTGTATATCTCATTTACCTACATAACATCCAATTTGTCTTGCATATGTATATATTAATACTATTATATATTCTTTTATTATAAGATTATTTATGAACCTGCCATAGATAAGCTTTGTCTAATTATATTTAACTTAATTATCCGTAGCACTTGAATATTTGAGTGTCATTTTGTGTATGGATTTCAGATGAATTGTGGGTTTTTACACAATTAGTATGAAAATGCTAGAAAATGAATGGAATGCTAATCTTAGGACTATGATCATGCACGAATTAAGGATGATTGTATTTACATTGTTTTTTCATTGACTTTTATGTAGAAGGCGTATGCATTACGAGAGGATATAATTTTATATACACTAAATGTTATATATAGTTATTGTGGTTTTGAAATCTGATAAGACATTGACTAATGGTAGGTTTTATTATAACAATATTCCATTTTCGATTTTATCGTACCATTGTGCACATGCATGAGATATTATTGGAAAGTTTATTACGAATACATTTATTCAAGTAAGAATATATTAGGTTCATTCAAAAAATGGTAAATTAATAATTTATTTAGGAACCCACATTTTTCAATTGAAATAAGCAGCGAATATAATTTTCTACGACAATGGAAATTTACCAATTGGATCAAGTCGGGATCCGACTAATAAGACTTTGGTTCAAGTCGAGTGGGATTTTATAGGATAGAAATTATGCATTTTCCCGATTTTAACCGGATAGGATCCATGATTCAAATTAGTTCCAGTTGAATAGTAACAACATAAATTTTTATATTTTTAGTCTAATTTTGAGCCAGTTCGATTAAAATCTAGTTTTTTTTCTATCTTCCATACTCGGTTTATGATCCATCAGGTTTGGATAATAAGCAAGATCTAGAATTACTTCTAAATTCTTTTCTTCTTAGCTCTTCATTCATTTAAACAAGAATAATCAAAAATTTTGTTAAATTCATATGCTGACTATATAGTATATCTCCAATTATTCGAACATATTCAATTGTCGATACAACTGATGTTTAAGCGACATCAAATCTCATTTCATAACTTCATGTCCTAATATGCTCACTCAACTATCAATAATGTATTTTTTTATCATAATCATTTTGTGTGATCTAATAGACTATACATATTAATAATATTATTATAATCAATGTTTGAGTTTTATTGTGCACATGAGGGCATAAAGAAGAAAATAGATCATTTTATGCTGTTTAATGCAATAAATTCGATCATTTAGCATTGGAGGATGACACTTGTTCGATATAATAAATTCAGTCATTTAGTATAATAGGATGACCTGTGTTTAACCTTAAGTAAGCGAATGTATATTATTCATAGATTTACATTCCACACATCTATGAAGTTAAACTTACATTTTTGTTTACGTAAGGACCTTTGTTTCTATGTTAAGAAAAAAGAATATAAAATTGTGCTGGACGGAAAAAAATATTCCAAACATTAGTGTTTGTACCATTCTTATTCATCTAATATGATCAAGTTTCAAATGTGTTAGGAACTTACTTTACTACCCATCTGTAGGGACATATCATATAAGCTCATTCTTTATATGGTAACTTATGAAGTCCTTTGCACATATACCAGTACAAAAGAATTGCATTCTCTCTCTACGTAAGAAATGATTACAGATATGTTTTTGCTTATTTACAAATTGCACCACTATTTCAATTAACTATAAAAGAAAATTATATTGTTACTTAATCATGAGTTACTCAATATTTAAGTCCATTTAATATATGCTTAGTGACATTTCATTCTGAGCTATTAATCTAAAGAAATAAGTTTAAAAACTTAGCTCCCGTTTTCATTTTTATAATATACGACACAAACAAAAAGTAATATTTCATGTTGCAACAACAAATTATAGAAGGAAACTTAATAGACATATGGTTGATGTAGACCGAATTTACATGTGTATAAGAATACAAATGCTTCTAATACATCAACCATAAAATAATCATTTACTTAAAATTAGTACCAAAATATGAATTAAATTCATGGTTATTTAGCCTATTAGGCAACTTTAATTCAATTACTTGATATATTCTGTATAGCAACAGGGTCGACCCTAAGGAAAGGCTGCCCAGGCGGCCACCTGGGGCAACGGATAGGGGAGGGACATCAAAGTGGGTTGAGGCAATAAATAGAGAGTATGTAAATAATTTTTTTTATCCAACTTTACAAGCAATAACTTGTATAAGTGGTAAGTCATCTGAATGTGTGCTTATCATCCAGGGATTGATTCCTTGCTGTTGCACTGAAAGTTGAATCTTTAATTTTTTCCCCCTTCATTACTGGTTTTGGTCTGACTATGACAACTATACTAATTGTGTCAGGCATGTGTGTTAGTGTCACGAAATTATGCATATATAATCAGATTGCTAGATGTTATTTATTTTCTCGTTTCTTGACTATAAAATGTATAATTAGCCTTGAACAACTCACTGCTGTTTTAATTATGAATTTAAAGCATATATTGTACAATGATTAAAGGTTAATGTTGCAGCAAAGTGAAATAAAATTTTGCTGGGTTTGAATTGCCAGCGTATGTGCTAAGTCTTTTTACAACGATGCAATGATGTGTGTATTATACATGAATACTATCGAAACACGGTCCTTTTAATCATTTCGTGGTTTTGGATTGGAACAACACAAAATGGGGAGTACAAAATGCATATTGGGAAGGACCTAGCTCTAGATCATGCTTTGTTATTTCACAATTATCCAAATTAACACAACGTATTTGTTGTTTTCTAGCGAAATATGTTTTTAGTTCATGCATATTAAAATAAATTTTTGCTAAAAAAATTAGGGTTAACAAAATAACAAAAAATTTAAGTTTGCCTTGGGCAACCCAAACCTTTTGGCTGGCTCTGTATAGCAACATAGAACATTAATGTATATTTCAAGTATTTTTTATCACCTTAGAAATTATGATAAAATATAACTAATAAAAACCATCATTTAATCCAAATTATATATAAATAGTAAATTTATTAAATTTAGGATGGATATTTAAAATAGTGTATTGAAGTACTATTGTTTTAAAATAGATATTGATTAAGTCATTGCATTGAACAATGAAATTTTGGGAGCACAGGACACCAAAAACATGGAAGATGATTTTATTTCATTCATGCATTACAATAGTAAAATAAGTTATTATTTTTCTTGTTTTAACTAAATGTACCTTCATTTAAATATCAAAGCTAGATCTTCCTTGTTGAATGTTCTCATTCATTGTCTCGTAGGTATTGCTACCAAATGATGAAATCCTTGCGAAGTTGAAGTTTTATTTCACTCTTTGATTGCCCCTCGTTTTGCAAAATTTTTGAATTCCTTCAAGTACTGAAAGAATGAACAATCACATAATCGGTAGTCTTTAACATATATTTTCTATAGGTGTTGAAATTTTTACTCTTATGCTTCACTAAAATGTTTTGTAAAAGTTTTAATAATAAGTCATGTGAGGTATTACTTAAAACAACTAGATAGAAAATTAATTACAATGCTACAGTTTTGACTTGTCATTTATTTTTCAGTTATAACTCATCAAAATTTTATAGCTTTCAATTATATTTTGTAACATTAAACTGATGAGGAAGTGTATATGAAAAAAATGCAAGTGTATCATTAGATCATTCTAATACATTAACAATTACCTCTATATATTATTATATCATCACGTTAACACCCATCGCTTAACTCTGTCTAATAAATAATTATTTTTAAAAGTGTTTTTTTAAGACTTTATTAGAATAGTAAACATTAACACCACCCCAATGATCGTAAAAATCAACCATAACTTTATGATCAATATGCTAATATAGTACAAAGACGTCAAATCAAAGACTAAAATTTTTAGTTTTGAGTCAAGCAATTCAGTTATAGAATTGTAAGTGGAGACTGATCAAAGACTGATATCTAAGTCTTTGAATAACTTGTCTTAAAATAAAGTTGAGTGCGACCGTTCAATTTCAAATTTTAAGGAGCAATATATCGAAATTTAACATATTTCAAATGAATTTTAAAGACCAAAATTAGATCTTTAAACAGTCCTAACTACCAAAGGTAACAATGATGATACAATTGTTTGAGACTAAATTTTGATCAAATTTCACTCTTTTGCCAGGCTTTAATCTATTAAAATAATGAGAGAATGCTACACACATACATATATGTAATTAACAAACATTTCACTCATAATATCCACAATAATAAAAGTTGTTGATAGTAAAATGAATTACCACCACAATTTCATATAGCATAAAATATTATTCAATGGTATATTGAAATAACATGGTATCTAACAACATGATACAAATGATAAACAACTCAAGTCAACACAACTTTTCCACTAATATATGTTCGTTAACAAGAAAGGTAGGACCTGTGCACTAACATATATATATATATATATATATATATATATATATATATATATATATATATATATGTATGTATGTATGTATATGTATATGTATATGTATATGTATATGTATATGTATATGTATATGTATATGTATATGTATATGTATATGTATAATCAGGTACTTTAAGAAGAAGAACCAAGTGAAGAAATTCAATAGAAAAAACAAAGGAAATGTACCCTATTAACACGTGTGTAAGTGTATTGCTCTAACAAGGAAAGCCAACAAACAAGCAAAGAAACAAATATAAGAAATCCATTTACTAGTTACTATAACAACCCCACATTTGATACCATGGTAATAGACTAAGTTTTAGCAAACTAAATTATTCATGGCCTAATTTTTATAATTTTTTGAAGCAAGCTAAGATTTCCATTATTAAGTAAATAAGTTTACAAAGTGTTTATGGTCTGTCCTAAGTTTGGCCTAATATCTAAAACAACAGGTTAACAGCTCCTTACATAATATAATATGTGGGTGGATAGTAAATTATGCTCATGAAATACAGCGTGACCCTTACATCTCGAGTATTCCAATTGAAGTGATAAACACATGTGTTATTGAATCCTACTTCAATACTCCACGTTTCGTGTAAAACCACTATCCATGGTAGCTACTCATAACAAAAACTACAAAACGTCGGTCTATTTTTGATAATTTTTGTAGTAAAAATATATTTTATCGAGTTGAAGATTATTTAATAAAAATATTTTGTTTATATATTGAATTAATTAGCCAATTTGTTTCATAAAATATAATAAACTTAAATAAAGTGTTTGCAATAAATATTATTTGTCAGATTTTTCGATTCACAACACTTGATTGTATCATGAAGCAACCTAGAGGAAGATTACTCCCATAAATTTGAATTACCGGATTCCACTTAGGTCAAAACTTCCTTTTAGAAGTGGTCATGTTGTTGGACGCTCACATAGTCTTGTAGTCACATTCTAACTACTTGTTTCAGTATCGAAATCATTTCACGAAGGAGCCACAATTCATGATCAAGTGTCACATGGGCAAATAAAAAACAATGAAAGTAAAGGACACATAAATTTTATGTGGTTCGAATTATTGTTAATCCCACATCCACGAGATGAACCACTGTATATATTTTTCAGTGTATATGATTACAATTTTGCAAAAGAATATAATACTTTTCTATGATCAAGTTCAGACTCTAAAAAAATCAAACCTTTTCTATACCTTCCAAGCCATTTTTTTATAGTGTGGAAAAGTGCACATTAATTGTCGTGATTTCTTTTTATCATTTTCTTCAGTCTACTTCTTCAGATCTTGCCACTTGTCATTCATCTATAACACCTATTTGTTGTGTTTGGATTGATGACACGTCTTTGGTAGGAAGCTACCGCATTGGCAGGAGTCAAGGGAATTGAAGTAGGATGCCTAAAAAATTTAACAAGAACCAAGTCTATGAGGGTCGGCCTTTTTTGACCTGAAGTGGCAGATGTCTTAAGAAGAAGCGGGGGACGCCCTAAGGCTTTGGAATGCTGATGATGTATGCGGAGAGGTGCAACATTTACCATCGCTTGATGCTTAGGTCATACTGTTGTGTTGACTTCTCTATTGTCTTTTCTTAACTTGTCATATTTGGTAGTAATGAAATTGTAATGTCCTGTTTCATTATGGGAATTAATTTGACATATTCTTAGAATGTGTTTGGGGCTAGCTACGATCTGAGATGATTGCAGTTTGAGTTGCCATCATTGCAAGTATGCTTGGGTTGCTGATGATAGAAAGGAGGAACTCCATATCCTTACTGTCTACCTATGAGTATGGTTCTACATTGAAATGTATTCCTAATAACCCTACGTGCAGTCGTTTGGAGTGCTCTTGACCCCTTGTGGTACTTCTTAAGTTGCCTTGGGTATTTGCTATGCAGACCTATTCTTGTTAGGTGTTGGAAAAGTATGGGCTTTGGAGATGTGAAATCTCAGTTCAACATGTACTACGCCCAATGCCTCAGCCCAGTATTCTTGTTCTGTTTCGATCTTATTTGATGTCATTGTGACATACCCTATTTCCTTCAATGCAGCTTGGGGGAAAAATTTGTGTAACACATGTCCCCCAAGTCTGTGACGACCTCAGGTCATGGTAGACTTGTTGCCTTAAGTACCCCATTTGCGTGTCCTATCAGTTCTGTCTACCTTCCTTTCTTATCAGTAGTGGAAAAAATCTTTTTAGGTATTCTTGCATTTAATGGTCTTATAAACGTGCCATTCCTATATTGGTCTATTTTCAAATCACTATTCAATTAAAATTTTCGTTTTACTAGGCAAATCCTTCTCAATCTTTATACTTACCAATTAGGCAATCGATCGGCATCCTACAAAAATTCTTTAGTAGTTCGATTGTGCAGCCATTATCCAAATTAAGTATGTATATCTTTTCTTCATCTTACCTTAATTTCTTTTTATCCTTTGGCTCTAAATAATTTCTATTAGATTGATTTCCAATTTCCAAATTTGGGGTTCTTCTTTAGATTGACAATAAGAGAAGTTGCCTTGATTATTATTTGATCCTTCTTTGTAGTAATCTTAAACTTTTACATGGATTGCTCTTTGTCATCCTCTACCCTTCTGCCCTCTAAAATCACTTGATTGGAAGAACCCACGGGCATTCTTAGATGGTTTAAATTTTCTGGTTATGAAGCTAGGGTTCCCAAACCTTATGAACACATTAATATACCACAGGCTGGATTTAATTCCTTTACTCTAGAACTCATCTGATATGGTCTTTATCTTCCCTTGCACCCAATTATTCATCAACGGCTTACTTCCTTTGATATTGCTCCTTTCCAACTTTTCCCTCTTTCTTGTACTCTTGCCCTTGCTACTTTGGCACTTTATGTCGAAAATCTGTTCAGTCTGACTAGCGAGGTACTTCGGCTTCTCTTTGAAATTAGGAAGAGTCCTTCAAAGGGGGATAATGGTTTCTTTTACACTCAGGCCAAGGACTCCGTTTTTCTTGGTGTTGAGCGAAAAACTTAAAAGTGAGCCGAACTTCATTTCTTTATTTTGATTTTGGATTACTTTCTTTCTTCTTCTGTTAATATTCCATCCGCACTATCTCCTTTGAGGAAAATGAAAAATTATATGATTCTCATAGACGACATATTTCAACATTAGATGAAAAAGACAATAAAATAAATAACTTTTTAACGGACAGAGTTGAAGGATCGAAATTTAGTAAATCCTTATTACATATTTTCTCATTGCATACTTAAGCCCTCTTTTTCTTCAACCGAATCAGGAGGTATAAGTCGCTCGTAGTAGATTTTTGGATACTACTATCCTTATGATTCTAATCTTATTGCTCCTCTTTCTTTGTATGTACAATGAATTTTGAAACTTCTCCTAGGCTCTATAAGGCATTGAAGCAAAGCCAGGTCTCGAAATGACTATATGATGGACATAGTGGTTCCTCCATCGCCCCCAAAAGATTAACTTTTCCTCCTTCTGCTTTAGTTGTTCTTCCTCTTCCTACTAAAGTCATTTCTTCCTTCCTATTTCTATCTCAATCGTACAGACTGCTTCTTCTTTGCAGAATGATTCTGCCCCCAGTGCGTGCTACTTACTTGTGCCCAAAGAGGCTATATCTGGTTTTTTGACAGAGTGGGAGAACCATGGAGCGAACCTAGCATAATTTGTCTCGTCTTCCCTACATTCCTTCCAATCTGGACTCCTAAGATGTCTCCTTCTAAATTTTTGTATGAACTGGAGAAACTCTAGTCCTAAGCAAGTGATCTTCTTTCTCTCATTCTTTTCTTTTAATTACTAATTTGCTACTTATATCTTTCAAACTTTAGTTTCATACAACTTGCATCCTTAATGATGAAGTCATGTGAGAGGGAGAGTAAGCAAACCTCACTCCTTGATCAAGTAGCTAAAGTTGAGACTAACCTTGCCTCATCTAATAATAAGAAGGTTGCATTGGTTTCTACAAAGACCAAGGCTAAAGAATATGCTAGGATATTCCAAGAGAGGGTTGAGAAGGAAGCCAAGGCTAGAGCAGATGTTCTGACTTCAAGAGAGCGTGAGCTAAGAGAGAAAAACAAGGTGATGGCCATGGCAACAAAGGATTTGGAAGTAGAGACAGAGAAATTGACCCAATCAGAGAAGAAGCTTAATAATTTCACTTCTGATGTAACTTATTGTCTTTATGCTTCGGCTAAGCATGACTTTGGGAGAGAGGTTAAGCTTGAATTATTAGAGGATGAGTCTCTGGCTAGATTGATCTATGAATATTCTCGATAGGTAGGACAGTGAAATGGTCGTAATGCAAAATGTAGCTATAGCTATTTTGAGCACTCCAATGAGAGGGAGGTGGTAGATGTTGACCATGGAGACCTACAATCTAAGGAAAGAGAAAAGACAACAGCACATAAGGTTAATCTAAATTCCCAAATAGATGTTTGATTTCATTTTTTGTCTTCTTTTGTATAAAGATTCTAAAATCTATTTTAGCATGTGTAATGAAACATATCTTTCATTTTATTATCTTACCAATGGTCGTGTTTTCCTTATTGTTTGGTTTACTCTTCTAAAAAGAACATGTTCACAAAAGGGAGAGCATGGCTAGACTCGAAAAAACAAACCTTGGATCACCTTGGTTTAAGCACAGAGGCTATATACATATATGAAAAAGAGTTATACAGTCTTTTGTAAAGCTTAAGGATGAAACTCAAAGATTATTATCTAGGATAGATCTGGTAGTTGAGGAGAGAAGGAGGCCCTTAGTGATTTCGTGTTGTGCCGATGACGATACATGCTAGAGAATGGTTTGTTCCCACCTAACAGCTCCTACTTAGAGTGGTTTAGGCTTAGGCCTAGAGTCTTGAATAATGACTGACTTCCTCATACCTTTGTTATTTTACACATGATATTTAAGTTCATGAACAAATAGAGATAGTATAACATATGATGGATGTTCAATGTTAAGAGTTTATCTATTTTGTTTCGATCATGTATCCAAGTTATATTTTATTATTGAATAAGGTTGTTCTCACAAAGCTTTGGCCGAGATTAACGATATCTGTCGTCATGGTGCTCCTATCTCCCTTGTCGTTCCTAACCTTAAAGGTTTTGATGCGACTGAGGTGGAGAAGGAACCTGAGGATGAGGCCATTCAACTTAGAGATGAGAATAAAAGCCTTAAATTAGGGTTGAAATTTTCTCGTAGGGAGCTTAAAAAGACCAAAAATGCTCTTGGCACTAGTATGATTGTAATAGAAAACTATGCACATGGTTAGGGTGTTGTATCAAAGTTGAAAGGAATAAAGCAAACCTTAGAGGAGGGTGAAGAGATTTATGGTATTATTTAGAAGTGAGATCACGCAATACAAGAACAAGGAGAGGAGATGTTGGTAGCAATACCAGACTACTCGTTGAGAAAGAGACTGTTGAAAATGGGAGGTCGATTACATTGTGTTGCTCAAACGCTGTTTGTGCCCTTCCCATAGGTAATTGGCCTTCCCATCTTTGTAATAATAGATGGGAAACGGTCATCCATAAGTTATTTGATGTCTTTTCCAAACAGACTAAAAAAACACAAGGTCCTAGCTAATTGAAAATCTAAATGATACAAGTAGAAAAGCTATGTTAGAGATAGACAAGCTTGATGATTCACTACAAGTTGCTCGAGGTTCGATTACCTCTTACTCGAAAAAGATTTGGAAAGAGAAGATCAAAATAAGAGTGTGGAGGCTTTACTACAATGATCCTGAGATGTCCTAAAGTTCTTCTACCCGCACTAGACAACAATTTTTATAGCAACAAAAAGGACTTCGAAGCGACAGCCGAAAACCCGTGGATCACTAGGCAGGAGCATGCTGTGACCCTCGTAGGACCTTTCCTGCTAGCATAGCCCCACCTTTTCCTAATGTTCCTCAGACATCATTTTTGTATTTAAGACCTTAGGATAACGATTTTTTGTAACTTTACAATACTTGGCATGCTTATGAATTTTTTTATTGAATAACATTTCTTTACATAATTCGTGAGATTCTAGTGTTCTTATCTAGCTTAATTATATTATTATTTAGTCCCAATATGCATGGACTTGTCTAACTTTTTTTAGCTCCTCTTGATCAGGGTTCGGACAAAGTCGCTCTCAATGAGAAATTTGATTCTGCCTCAACCAAAGCATCGAAATTAGAGGGCTTATGAAAGAGTGTCGAGAGCATATATAGTGACGACCCGAAATTTTTGAGCATTTGAAATTGGAGTATTTAATTGATTTTAAATATTTGAAAGGTTAATTTTAACTTGAATTCCAAATAACACTATTTATATGATAATTAAATTATTGAATTTAATAATTGAAAGTTGGGTGAAATATTGAATCTTTGGTTTTAAGCTTGTTAAAAGTAATTTGAAGCCTCGTAAAATTTATATCAATAGTACTGAAGATAGTAAAGGTGTTGAAATTGAATTTGGTAATGCTTTGTTAAGTTTTGAAAATATATCGTTTAAATTGATATTTAAAAATAGCCTTCCGAGGCACACTCTCAGAATTCAAAGAAACCAGTTCCAATGGATCCGTAATATTATATTATTATCGGATTTTAATTTTCATAGTGTTTGGAGTTGTTGTGTGAGCATTCAAACGCGCTGAATCTATATCGGAAATTTAATATAATGACTGAGTCCTAAAAGCTATCTTCTCCATTCGATCAAATTAGGACTCGAAACCTTTCCATTGCATTTAGAATATGGGTTTAACATTATAAACGCTTAGCGGCACGCCTAAATATGAGTTCAAATTTTTACAGTGTATGATTTGAGATATTTTATAAAAAATTATACGTATAAAATAAAAATCGAATGAATAGTCAAACCTTCTCATATACGCCACTCCCCTCAACTTAAATTCATGTCCATCCTTCTCTTCTTTTAGATGAGGAAGAAAATCAACCAGAAACAAAATTCAAATAGAAAAAAAAACGGCGGAGCAAATTCTGCGAAATTTAATCATTGCCTTCCCTTTAAACCCTCGATCGAAAGTCATGGCTTCCCTTTCCCTTCTCAAATCCCTTATATTCCCTTCGAATTCAAATCACAATCTCAAAGTAAAATAAAAAGGGGCAAAGCGATGGCATCACGGTGGGCCGATGCTAGCTTGCAGTGGAGAATAGCTCAAATTCGAGGTCGAGTGGAGGCACATGCAAAGGTACGTCACGATGGTGAGGGTGCTAAGTCGACAATGCGGTGTGGCATCGCGGTCGACGTTTCGTTGGGCCTAGACCTGATGGGAAACTCATGCTCATGGAGGCAAGCGAGAGGAAAGGCGACTTAGAGAGGGAGGTATGAGTCAGGGACTCGCGGTGTTTGCGTTTTGAACCGGGGACACGAGGGGAGGCGTTCGGTAGCAAGGCTTGGTGATGGGTTGCTGAAGTCGAGGCTAGGGTTTTGTTCGATTTCGAAGTCGGAAATGGGGTATCATCTTTTTTTTAACTAAATGTTTGTATATACAGGTTTAAAATAATAATAATATATAAGTATAGATTTATATATATATATATATATATATATATATATATGCCTACCTAATAAAAATGATCGTACTGGTCAATTTTAAATGAGCTTTACTTTTTTGGAAATTTAGATTTCAGTATATATATATATAAGTACTCAAATATATATACATATAGATAAACAGTAAGGTTGTTTTGTAATTAATTAAATTTGATTTTAGAATCTGGGTTGTAGAAAAAATATTTATATATTCACACGCCTGTTTTTAATTATAGGTAAACAGGAAAATTATATATGTATATATAAAAGATTTGGAAATATATATGAAAATTTTAAAATGTGTTTGAAATTTTATAAAAAATAGATTTTTGAAATCTATAATCTATTTTTATAAGTAAAGGGAAATCAAATTTATTAAATGATAATTTAGGGTATTTCAATTAATAAATAAAACCTTATAATACTCATACAAGGTCAATAATCATGGAATCAAATCGAGAATGAAGTGGATTTGGAAATTTAAGGAGCAAAGGTGAGTTAATCTCACTCATCTAGGTTATTTAAATTTAAATAGTTAAATTTAAATAATTGATTGAATGATTGAATTGTTTTGATGTGCTATATTGCATACAGTAGTGTATAGTATATATTGGGTGATTGATTTCCTGCATTATATGGCGGATGAGACCCTATATGCCGCATAATAGCAGATGATATTATATAAATCCCATATACCGCAATATTCCACCTCGAAGTGGAATTGGTATTGTGCTAACATCTGTGGATGCAGGGAAACAGATTGGAGGGAACCAACTGGATTCCTCAAAATTATTTAGATTTTTTTAATATTCTGTGTTATGAATATTTGATATTCTATGATGAATATATTTCAGTACACTGAGTTATCAAAATATATAGAATTGGATTTTTGAAAAGAAAATAAAAGAGTGAATTTTTAAGTAAAATAATCATAGAGAATTTGAATAAATTTAAGAATGAATTTGAAAAAGTAAAATTGATTTTAAAATTTTAATAAATAAATTCCGTGTATGAAAAGGGAATTTTGAATAAACAGGAAGATAATGAATTTTAAACTTAATTGTTATTATTTAAAAGAATAAAGCATTTATTTTAAATTTAAGATTTAAATTATTGGAAAAGATAAAGAAGGAATTTGGGAAAATCTGAAATTGGTATTTTTAATTAAAAGATTTTAAATCATAATGAAGAAATAAAAAAAATCTGAAGTCAATGGGTTTTGAAATAAATGAGTAAGTAAAGGAATTTATTTCAAAATGGGGTAAATTGGAAATCAATTTGGAAATTGATTTAAGTGTTTGATATTGGAAATTTACAGGAGAATGTGAGTACGAAATTTATAAATCGGGTTAATAAAATCAAAGTGATATATCAGTGGATATTTGGAAGCATAAATTTCATGGTGGGAATTTATTTAAAGGAATGGGTAAATTTGTTTAAAAATAAATAGTGATTTATTTTTAAAATATGTGAAAGAGAAGCGTATTTCCCTAGATAGCCAAGTACGTTTTCAAAGCAAATTTTGAATATAAGTTAAAAGTTTTAATGTTGTTTTGAAAAGGATGTTTTAGAAAACTTATTATTTCTAAATGCTTAAATTTCAAAGTAAGTATATTTTTCTAATTCATTATAGCAGTAATTATTTAAAAGTGGCTTCGTATTATGTTTTAAAAGTTAGAAGTTCAACTTTATATTGTACAAAGTAGTTTTATTTTAAATATTCTTAATGTATATATATTTTGAGTAAGTGTTAAAGTAATTTTTAATTTAAATGTTTTAGAGGATATTTTATAATAAAGTGTTTTAAATTATTTTAAAAATCTAAAGTTTTGTGCTTGGTGTTTTTAGAGGAAATAAATATTTGGAAATTTATTTCATGAGAAAAGTGTGGTTTGAAAACTGTTTTCAAAAGGATTGAAAATGGAAATATATCTTGCGAAGTTATTTTGGGGTTAATAAATAATTTAGGAGAAATTATCTATGTTTGATGGTTGTCGTGAATGTTAATTGATAGTTAAATAACTGACTATCAATAGTGGCCAATGCGCTGATCATTTCGAAGAGACCGGGATCAGGTTTGCGACATTACAACATGATATAATCAATTTGAGTGTGGTTTTCTCACGTTGGTATTCCAGACTGACTCGGGTGTTATTTCACTATAATGCTTGGGTCAGACCGAGGATTATAGAATACAAGAAAGGATGCCATGGAGCTCTGGAGATGAGCTGGATGGTGATACATACTTCTGTACTTGATTATTATTCCGTTGTGTATTCAGCTTTGTGGACAAGTTAGTATGACTGTTCAGTTGTATGTTATTGATGTTGTTGAACTCTGATGGTGCACTCTGATGATGTAATGTATAAACTTAGATATTTGCTTTTGTGTAAAGATTAGTTATTATCTATTATATTTTATTCCGCTGCGATGGTTAGATTCTATGTTGATTTTCTACTTTCTTCTTCCACCTCTTCTTCTTTAACCCTTATGGTTCAGTTTTTCGGGAGTCGAAAAATCGGGTCATGACATTTTGGTATCAGATCTGAAAGGTTAAGCGAGAACCTTGGCTCTGGTGGGGATTACTCATTAAATAGAGTCTGCAGCACTCTAGAATGAGTTTGAGCATATTAATAGATATGAGCGCGTATCTGTGAGTGAATATAAATTGTTTTAATATTGTGTTGATTTGAATTATTATTTGAACCTTGAAATAGGTTAAAAGCGGAATTTGGATTCAAAATTAAATGGTTTGAAGATATAAGTTGATTTGATTTGAAGGATTAAATCGACATTTAAAATTTAACTCAAATTCGTATAATTCAAGATGGTTTAAATTTGAAATTTGAATTGAATTAGTTCAAATTGGATTTGATTTGAATTAGAATTGTGTCAATTTAAATGGAAGTGAAAATTTAAATTGAGTTGATTGGATATGGAGGTTGGGAATTGAATAGTTTGACTCTAGACTATTTTTAAAATAAATTGTTTTAGTACAAATTTATTTTTCCAAGTTATTTATTATATATAAAACCTTTCTTATTAAACCCAAAACTATCTTATACTTATTTTATAACTACTTTTGGAATTATTTAACTATTTTATAACTGTTTTGTAAATTAATTACATTTTTCAACTGTTTCTTAACTAATTACTATTTTAAACCATTTTGTAATTATCTAACTATTTTATTACTATTTGACTATTTTTCAACTATTTTATCGTTATTTAACTATTTTACATCTATTTTACAAACTAATAATTATTTTTTTCAACTACTTATCTATTTTTAAAAAATTTGAAGCTATTTTCTAAATTGAAGCTGGTCAGAGTGCAAACTATTTATGATTAAATTACCCAATTGAGATAAGGATTAAAGTTATAATCCAAATGAGATTGAAGCAATTGTAAATACGTGAATGGAAATTAAATTGAATGTAAATAGAAAGGGAATTGTTTTGGATAATAAATCAATGAGGGTATATACGTGGATGTACGTATATTATTCTATTCGCATAGTGGTTTGATCTAGATTCGAGCATAGAATTTCGAGTTAGTTTATCGATCCGAGTTTGGATTTTTAACTCGATTTTCGATGGTGAACCTGGATATGGATTGTTGATTGATTCTGGATATTCTCTATCATAGCGAGGATATGCAAGGAGAATGACAGTTTTTGATCAAGAAACCAAATCTGTGTCCGCACTAGGAAGTTCGGATGGACGATACTAGTTCATAAGTGAAATTATGTGATCGAGCAAGCGATCAGATTAGTATAGCATACAGATGATAGGTGTACATCGTACGAAATTTAAATGAAATTGATATTGGAAATTTGTGGATAAGAAATGTGAAATGGTTTTTGAAATGAAAGGTATATTTTGTGAAACATATGATGAAGTAAAGTGGAAATTGGATACTTCTATGGTAAAAATTTACTACATGGAAGTAAGTAAAATGGTAAGTGACTTTATAGAGTAATCAAATTTTAATATTTGATTTTGGGTAAACAAAGGTATATATCTTTGTTACATAAGATAAATCTCCCCTTGTTGAATCTATTGTCGGAAGAAAAGAATTTTGAAAGTGTTTGAAGTATAAAAGGAGTTTTATACAAGTTTGAAATGATCTAAAGTTTTTAAAAAAAATTATATATATATGTGTGTGTGTGTGTACAAAGGATCTAATGAGGATTTTTGAAAAAAAGTTTTGGGAATCTTTGGATTTGGAAAGGCTTTTGATTTTTGGGTAAAATCAATATTGGAATTTGGAAAGCCTAGTTTGAGAATTATCGATTTTGGGATTATCGATTTTGAGAAAAGGAGATTTATATGAGATTCATACTAGGTGTATGATTTGGAAGATACTACATGTGTATAGTATAAAGTGTTTTGACATTGGCTCTGGGGAAAAAGGCGCTTCCTTGAAATGAACTTCTCAGGAGTGCCATAGGATGGTACTGCCTTGAACCTTAAGGGGGGTTCTAAAGTTGATCCCGTGAGGGGTCCAGACAAAACTAGTTCTTGATGATTATGTGTAGTGTGTAGCGAAAGTCGAGTGCGCTGAGGCCTACAGAGGCATTTGGGCTATGCTATGACGACAGTGTAACTCGATGTCACTACGATCTACTGCAGACCATGGCGAAAGTCGTGTGTACCGCTGAGAGCCAACAGTCTACGTTTGATTTTATATCGGTAGACTGCGACCTATGGTAACATAGCAAAAGTCGTGTGTGCTGCTGAGAGCCAAAAGTCTGCGTTTGATTTTACATCGGTAGACTACGACCTATGTGGGAGTAGAGAAGTTTCATTTTTGACTGCGAAAATCGAGGGCGCTGATGCCTACAGTTACATGGACTTTTGCTGCAATGACAACGTAACCCTGGAATGTAACTGCGATCTATTATCGGTTCCATGGCGTAATCGAGCGGCGCGGATTACCTACAGTTACATGGACTTTTGTTGCGACGGCAACATTACCCAACATGTAACTACGACCAAGGACGGGGGTGATGATTTCTAGAGCATTCTCACCAAAGATATTTCCTCTGTTTTCATAAAAAAGATGTGTTTGATATTTTCAGTAAAATTATTTTCCAAGTAATTTCGCTGGATGTTGAAATTGGGTCTGCTAAGTACTTATAGATTTTCAGTCCTACGCCTGATCAACGTATGACCGAATTTCTATGAGAACAAGGATTGACTAGTTGAGACATCGAGTTATAAGAAGTATTTTTATAAAAAACTATTTTAATAGTATTATGTGAATTTAAAAGTATTTCTAAAATTTTAAAATAAAAGAGTAAGCCGCTATTTGAGAAGAGTTTAAAAACACCTGACACGATAAATTGACATAGTATTGTTTTTAAGCTGGGTGAATGAAATAATTTTACCCAAAATATATTTTGATACTAAAGAAATATTTTCTTAAATTGTCATATAACTTAGATGTTTGGATGATAATATTTTAAACAAATAAAGATTGGAATTACTTGTATGATCGAAAGGGAATTTGTATGAGCATAAATTATACAAATGAATTGTAGTTAAAATTTGATTTAAGTCTAAATATGAAAATATAAAAACCCGAAGATTTGGAAGTGTTTTTCGAAGTGTTTTGAAGATAAATAATAGCACTATTATTTTAGAAGTATATCTGAAAGTAAATTGTTTCAAATAAATTTTGGGAAGGGATATAGCATTGAGCTCACTTCAATCGCTGGAAAATAACTTTGGTGACGACTGCAGCATCATCGATGTTCATTTTCGAGTTTCCAAGAGAGGAATTGCTACCAAATTGTTTTGAATTGAAATTGTTTGCAAAAGTTGGGTTGATTTTAGAAATGCAAAGGATTTTGAGAAATGAATAAAAAAATCAAGAAACTTGAATTATAAGATAGTTTGAACTCAAGAAATTAAATGAAGTGATTTTTTGAAGGTAAAAATCAAATATTGAATTAAAAGTGGGAAATGAACTAATTTGAATAAATTGGTTAAGTGAGTATGTTAATGGAAGTTTAAATTGGTTAAATAAAAGTTGAATTGTGAGTTAATAAAATTGGTTTGTGAATTAAATGATAGAAATAGAACTTGAGTATAAATAATATTCATCGCATATTGTAAGTGGATTAATTATGAATTGAAGTTGTCAAATGAAATGGAATTAGATTATAACAGAAATGATTTGAGTTGCAAGTAAAATCCAATTCTAGTATAAATGAGTTAAATATGTGCTTGGATACAGAATGGAATTAAAATTTAAATTGATTATGAGAATGGCTAATTGAATTAAATGAGTCATGAATGAATTGAATTTGGAAATTAAAATTTGTAATAAATGAAACAAAAGAACTAATCCAATAAATTTGTAGATTGAAATGAGATTTGATTGAAATAGAATCAAGTTAAAGTGGAAAAGAAAATTTAATTGCAAATGAAGTGAGCTTAAGTTTTGAGTTTGGAATGAAGTAAGTTAACTTAAGTTAAAAATAATGAGAAGCTCAACTTCGAGCAAGAATGAAAGTTCATTAAATAAAAGTTTGGGTTAAATTAATTTGGAAAGTGGTTATTAATACAAGAATCGAATGTTGTCAAGCTCAACGAAATGATTTTAAAAATGTATGGTTGGTGAATAAACTAGAAATAGGATGGAATTAAATATAAAATGAGCTGGAATCAATTGGATGTGGCTAAAACTAAAATGGATATTCTATTAAGTGAATATCGTCTAATTGCATAGAATAAATTAGTCATTCGACTTAAACGGAAGTAAATAAAAATTCTATGAATTGGTAGAGGTAAATAAAATAGATTTTTTTTGGAATCAATTAAAATAAATGTGAGTTGTTAGGATTAAAAATAAATTGAATGTCAGAAATTGAAGTGTAAACCATTAAAATTGAATGGATTGGCACATGAATTGGTTAAAAGCAATTGAATTAGTTTTGAAATCATGTAAATTGCTTATGAAAGTGTTTAGTGCATGTTGCTTATGAAATGCATGTGTTTAGCTATTGAAAGTAAGTGAAATGTTAATAAATTTAGTATATTTAGTACTTACATGTTTGAATTGAGTAAGTACAGGTACTGGGAAGCCGTTTGGCATAATTTGGATGCGCTAATTGCTAAAATAATAAGCCACTTGCTTAAAAATGCTAAATAAAAGTACGCCTACATAATAAAAATAGGAAATATGATCTGTTTTTGTTTTTCCGACCGTGTGGGTCGATGTGTATATATTTATATCTCTTGTCAAATCGCAAAAGCTCCTCCGTACAAAGGAGACTCTGCCAAAAAATTTCGAAAATTTTGGGAGTTAGAAATTTTTTGAAATTTTTTGGAAAGTTTTTGTTAGCGATAAAACGATTTCAAATTGGAATTGAAATAAGGGATTTTGGAAATGGAAATTGAAACTAATTATTTAGTGGGAACTAAAGGATTAGGAAAGTGAATTTGGGATTTTTGATTTCAGAGGATAAATTGAAATTTGCTCAGCAAAGGTATGTATTTAAATTTCTGTATGAAATTTGATTGGGTTTTTGATCTAGCCACTTGGCTTTTGTTTTCTTTTGAAACCTGGGGTCCCGTAGAGGCATTTTGTAGTTGTACTGAGCTAGCCGCGCAAAAGAGGCACAGGCGAAATTTTTTAGAA
Organism: Allium cepa; assembly: GCA_030765085.1. Classification (NCBI taxonomy): domain Eukaryota; kingdom Viridiplantae; phylum Streptophyta; class Magnoliopsida; order Asparagales; family Amaryllidaceae; genus Allium; species Allium cepa. Next base: position 15,757,517 of record CM060942.1, read on the forward strand.
ATTTAGGAAGTTAGAAATTTTTGAGAAAGTTTTGATAAATTAAATTTGGATTTAAATTTAAATTTGAATAAGTGGAGTAAATAATGTTATTGGAAACTATGGAAGGTTTTGGGAAGTTGGTTATAGTAATAGTGGGTCTTTAATAAAGGATATGTTATGGCAAGTTGATAAAACCATGGTTTTGGAAAATAGTAATGGGTATTGGATCATTCTTCTTAACTAGTAATTTCGAGGATGAAATTCTTTTAAAGGGGAGGAATGCGACGACCCGAAATTTTTAAGCATTTGAAATTGGAATATTTAATTGATTTTAAATATTTGAAAGGTTAATTTTAACATGAATTCCAAATACTATTTATTTGATAATTAAATTATTGAATTTAATAATTGAAAGTGGGGTGAAATATTGAGTCTTCGGTTTTAAGCTTGTTAAAATTAATTTGAAGGCTTGTAAAATTTATATCGATAGTACTGAAGATAGTAAAGGTGTTGAAATTGAATTTGGAAATGTTTTGTTAAGTTCTGAAAATATATCGTTTAAATAGATATTTAAAAATAGCCTTCCGAGGCACAGTGCAACAACCCTGGTTTGGAGATTACCTTTCAATATTGAATTATAATGATAATTATAATTTAATATTGTGAATTAAATTAAATTTGAGAAATTAAATTGTTTATTTGGAATAAACAATGGATTTTGGATAATTAAAATGAGAAAATAAAGTTTGGAACTTTATTTTATTGTTTGGGTTAATAATGAATGGAAAATAATTTTTATTTATAGAAATTGCAATAATTTTATTAATTATTGCCAATCACTTCTTTTAATAATTTTTAAAGGAAGTGTTTGATTTTTAAAGGTTGTTTAATCAAATAAAAAGGTGGAAATTTATTTAAAAAACAAGTTTTGGCTATAAACAATGTTTTGAAATGGTTTGAAATGTTTTTCTAAGTGATAAATTAAATTTTGTGGAATTTTAGGAGTTCAAAACATGGTTTTATTCATTTATTTGAGTAAATAATGCATTTTTGTTAAATAAAGAAATTTAATAATAAAAATGTTTTAAAAATATAAATTAATCTTTTCATATGTTAGAAAATGTTTTAATTTGCATGTATACAAGTTTTCACATTTTTTTGTGTGTAAATATGAAGAAAATGAATTTTATTTGTGTGTATATGCAATACACACACATATTTTTGGTTAAGTATTGATTTTATCCTTAAGCCTCCTTATTTTTCTTTTTATTTTGGGTGCAATTCAGCCCAATACCACATAGCCTGGTAAGAAGTGAGAATGAGAAACAATTGTACGTTCATTTCTCATGCTTCTTCTTCCTCCTTCAGCCTGAAAGAAAATACAGGAACCCTCTTCCTCAAAAATCAAACCAAGCCAATTTCTTCAAATTAATTCAACAAACTAAAATCTTTTTGCAATCTAGAGTTAAATCCAAGGTAATCTAACTCCAAAATACTTAATTTCATCAAATTCTCTGATCTATGGAAAGATTTTAAATTTAGTTGTTTGCATGTTATTTTCCCTTCCTCTATAGGTTCATAAAGGCTCAAATCTTGCCAAAAGGCTCCAACTTCGCTACAAATTTCAAGTCTTTTCATTGCAACAGCAAGGTGAGTTACAAAACTCGCAAAAACTAGCTGAGCCAAGCTCAAAATCGCCAAATTGCCTTGTAATTCGTTTTTACCTTCAATTTTGTTTGGGTCAAAACCATCTCTGGTTGCTACTTTGAATGTTTGTAACTTTTGATTCCGGCAACGAAATGCTGCCGGATTTTATTCAGTTGATAGTTCATGTGTTGTAATATATATCTGCCAAATTTCATAGCAAAACAATTTCGTTTGCTATGTGAAAACCTTGCTGCAAAATCAATGCACAGCTTGAAATTTACCTGTACATTTGTGTTCAGAGTTGTTGCAAACATGGCCTGAGTCCATGTTTGCAATGTCATAACTCTTTCAATTCTTGATGAAATTGCGTGATTCTTTTTTTGTTTGAAAGATTGGGTTTTATACTATATGCTTACCAAATTTCAGATAATTTTGATCGATATAGCATATAGAAATATGCTGCCGAAATTTGGTTCGAAGCATGTTTTTGTCCAGATTTTTACAGTGAAAACACTGTCTGTGTTCAATTTCAAGACATCATAACTTTCTAATATTTTATCCTAATTGCATGAATCTTTTTTTTGTTTAAAAGATGTTGTTCCCTTCTACGTTCTTAAAATTTTTGAGCACAATCCGATGTAATTTGATCCTCGGTTTTATGCCTGTAAGTTGAACCCAGAGTTGATTTTTAAGCCTGGGCACATCCTAGTTGAACTGTTACAAACATGGTCTGAGTCCATGTTTGTGACAGAATAACTCATTGGTTTTAAATCATGTTTGCATGATTCTTTTTTCAAATAGAAGTAGGAGTGTTGATTTATATTCCTGTAAAGTTTCATGAAAATATGGGTTGGTTTGCTATTTCTAAACGGCTGTCAAACTTGTACTCTCAGCTTGCTGTAATTCAGTATTTTAAATTTTGTTTTGGTACGACTTTGAAACGACGCAGATTCTTCGTTTCAAATCGGATTTGAATTATTCTTTTTTCAGATTGAAGTAGGATTATTGAACTAAATTCCTACCAAATTTCATGTCATTTAGACTCGGTTTGCAGATCCAAACCTGCTGTCGAAATTGGGTTCACAGCCTGTTTTCACCGGGTTTTTATACTAGGAATAATTTTCTGCTTTTTCTGATATTTCCCGATTTCTTTCAGATTTTTCTTTAAATTTCGTATACGGGTTTTATAAAGCATTAAAAAGTGTTTTTCAAGCAAATTGACTTTTAAAATTATTATTTAATATTATTTTTAAGTATTAAATTAGTTACTCCATAATAGGAGAATTTCAAATGCAATTTCTAAAGCGATTTTGAAGCGTTCCTAAAACTTGTTTTCTTCAATTTAATTTCTATATAAAACACTCAATTTTGCACTTCGAGCGAAGAGAGAGGAGAATTAAATGATTGGATAAAACGCGTGCTATGAACACGTGCGTTTATCTTTTCAGTTAATTCCTAATCTATTCGTTTGATCGTTTTGGCCTATGGGTCTAGTTTACCGATGATACGAGGTGAACCTTTTACTGCTTTGAGTGTGAAATTTACTAGCAGTTAGTAAACCGTTTAGTGCAAACTGGTGGTATGGGACACACGTTAACACTTTTCGGGTTCCTTTCCGAGAGTTTGTGACACATTTGCCTGTTGGCGTGCCAGTACTGGACCTTCGGGTCATTTGCCATTGTGGCGTATTTGTCTTCGGACGTTTTCCATTGCGGCATATTTGTCTTCGGACGTTTGCCATTGCGGCGTATTTGCCATTGCGGCGTATTTGTCTTTTGACGTTTGCCTTTGGGCGAGGTACCTATTATATGAAACAGTACTCGGCAAAAATAGCACGTGCAAAACCTTTTTGAGATGATTTCTAACCTTGTGTTGTCATTTTGGAATCGGTCCTTTGAACCATTCGGTGGCGATTACTTTGGGATTTTTGGACTCTTTGGAGTTCTTTTGATATTTTCCTTGCCTACACTGGCGTGATGAAATTTGCCTTTTGGCGTATATATATATTGAGTTTGCCTATTGGCGTTATTTATGAGATTTGCCTTTTGGCGTTGTATGAGATTTTTATCTCTTTGTCGACATTTGCCTTATGGCTTATGTCGAGATAGCTTTTGCTTATGTTTTTCTTGGAGTTGCCGATATGGCGGGTTTGGGAATTACTCTTTTAGGAGTTTACATTTTACTATTTCCTAAACCATTCTTATTGATTTATGATTGCCGATGATATGAGGCATGCTACATTTTAGCGATTCATGAGATTTTGTGTTTTATGCGTATTGAAGCAATAGTGTTTTATCACTTAGTATAACCATATATGCCATACATGTTCTGTATCCTCCAGATAACCATAGTTAGCTTTCTTATGGTTTCTTCTTGTTTAAGAAGAATATCACTATGCTCTTATGCTCTATTATTCTACTATCACCTTTTACTGATTCGTTTAGCTAGACTGACCCGTGTATTTTATACTCGGGTCAGACCGAGGTGTTTCAGGTTAGGTACATTTGGACTTAGCCTATTCTGCTTCCGCATGGACTATTCTGCTAGCTACTTTTGTTATAGCTTTTTGTGTAGTCCTTTTTGGTTGTAACTCTGATATGTATATTCTTTCGACTCATTTGTATATTGTGGTTGCTACGCCACTTGACATGTATCATTTTGTATACTCTATGATGTATCTGTATATGTATGTGATGATCTACTGTTCTGTGATGTGTTTACATTTGAGTTGTTATATTTTGTTCTGTTAGATCTTATAGCCATTATAGTTTTGTATTAAGTATCTATTGGATATGTCGATCAAAAAAAAAATTGCTGCATTTATCGACGTATACAGTAGATAGTTAAGACAAGGCTATAGATGGTCGCTCCTATCCAGCTCTATTCTCCGTATTAGCAGACAGTATTACGTTGTAATACTCTTTGCTAATATGGGTCTCGGAGTGGGGGGTTACAGCTTGGTATCAGAGCTGAGTTTAGAACAAAATATGATAAACACAGAACAGAAACACATATTATGGTACATCAAAGTGTAATACAAATGTTACGAATCCCTAAATCATCTTGCTTTCATTCTTTTCGTGTCCTTTGGGATAGATATAATTTTAGGAATATGTCTAGGAATGCATTTTAATTCCGTAGTATTCCATATTTGAATTAATGATATCTACCATGTGAATAATCTTTATCTTATCTTAACTTTCACTTAATGGCTGGAAGAGGTAGAGGACGACGCTCGGATGCTGGGCAATCCAGCGGCTCGCATCCGGACGGCGTTTATATGTCTGCCGATCAGTTTATGGAGTTATTTAGGAGCACCCAGCCTCCAGCTCCTACTCCAGCTTCTCCTTCGCGCAAGTCTCCTTTCGCGCGCATGTGTAGTGATTTTGTTCATCTCGGAGGCAAGCCATTCAAAGGCTCCGAGTCTGTTTTGGAGGTTCAGGCTTGGATTCGTTCTTGCGAGCGGATATTTTCTCGCATGGATCTTTCAGATTATCACAGGGTTCTTGTAGCATCTAGCATTTTACAAGAGCGTGCTCTTGATTGGTACGAGCTATTCACAACCGAGCTCGACGAGTCTACTCTTACATGGACTCAGTTTCGGAAACGATTCGAGCTCAAGTTCGTTCCTGAGTCTGAGAAAGCATCTCTTGCCCGTCGCTTCCTCGAGCTAAAGCAAGGGAAATCTTCTGTTTCTGATTATGTGTCTTCTTTCGAGGCTCTTTCTAAGTATGGCCTTGAGTATATTAGCACTCCATACAAGAAGAATCTCAAGTTCGTTTCCGGTCTTAGGAAGTATTTGAAGAAATCTTTGATGTTGCAGCTTAAGCTTTCTTTTGAGGAGCTAGTTGACTCGGCGCTCCATCTTGAAGCCGTCGAGAAGAAGATCGATAGCGGTGATGATGTTGAGGTTCGCAAGAACCCCAACAAGAACTGGTTTCCTTTTCAGTAATCCAAGTTCTTTCCATCCAAGAAGAAGAAGCCAGTTGGTTCTACTTCTCAGCCTCAATCTATCGAAGCACCTCCCTCTCGCAAGGGGTGTTTCAATTGTGGTTCGCCCGACCATATGATTCGACAGTGTCCTAAGCCTCTCTTTTGTCGATATTGCAAGAAAGAGGGCCATCGTATTTCCACTTGTCCTATTGCTCCGAATAATGCCAAATCTGGCAAGCTGAATGTAGCGGATGCTTCTGGAGGTTCTTCTCAGCGCAAAAGTACTTCTCCTTCTATTCTTGAAGGTTCATTGTTATTTCGTGATCGTTCTATTCGAGTCCTCTTTGATATGGGTGCTTCGCATTCATTCGTATCGAAGAAGCTCGTAGATGATTTGTCTTTGGATGTTTCTTGTATGGTTACTTCATTGAGGATTGCGAATCCTATCGGGGGATCCGCAACCCTTAGCATGCTCTGTGATGATGTTGAGATTGTTTTATGTGGCTTTTCTTTTCGTACGAATCTGCACGTTATTTCTTATTTGGGATTTGACATGATTTTTGGTATGGACTGGCTAGTGCGATATGATGCCAGGATTGTTTGTGCTCAGCGGATTTTATATCTTCGACATCCTGATTCTCCATCTCAGCTATCTCTTGTTCTTCGGAATGTGGATAATTCCGAAGTGGCTTTATATTCTCTAGACTCACGAGATGCTGATGATATATCTTGTATTCCTATTGTTTGTGACTTCTCTGATGTATTTGAGCCTATTTCGAGTTTGCCACCCAAGCGGGCGATTGAGTTCCACATTGATCTCATTCCACGCGCGCAGCCAGTTAGTCATCCTCCCACGAGGATGTCTACAAAAGAAAATGAGGAACTCAAGAAGCAGCTTTTAGAGCTTGAGTCCAAGCAGTTGATTCAGTCTAGTTCTTCACCGTGGGGTGCCGCAGTCGTCTTCGTGAAGAAGTCTGATGGAACTCTTAGGCTCTGCATCGACTATCGCAAGCTTAACGAGTTGACCATCAAGAATAGGTATCCACTACCTAGGATCGACGATATGTTTGATCAATTGAGTGGCGCTAAGGTCTTCTCTCAGCTTGACCTTGCCACTGGTTTTCTTCAGCTCCGAGTCGCGGAAGATAGCATACCTCTTACAGCTTTCCGCACTCGATATGGATCTTACGAGTGGCTCGTTATGCCGTTCGGTTTGACGAATGCTCCTGCATTCTTTGTCGACCTTATGAATCGAGTATTCCAGGAATATCTCGATAAGTTTGTCCTTGTGTTCATCGACGACATCCTTGTTTATTCGAAATCTGAAGCCGAGCATGCTAAACACTTGAGAATTGTCTTGAGTACTCTTCGTCACCATCAACTTAAAGCTAAATTCTCCAAGTGCCACTTCTGGGAGAATAAGGTTAAGTTCTTAGGCCACGTTGTTTCTTTCGAAGGCATTTCTGTCGATCCTTCGAAGATCGAATCTATCCAGAATTGGAAGAGGCCTGAGAATGTTCATGAGATTCGTAGTTTCCTTGGATTGGCGGGTTATTACCGCCGGTTCATTAAGGATTTCTCTCGTATTGTGCTTCCTCTCACCAGCCTTACTTGGAAAGGCGTTTGATTTATTTGGACCGACAAGTGCGAAGCTTCTTTTCAGCAGTTGAAGGAGCTTCTCACTAATGCTCCTATTCTAGTGGTTCCTGAAGGGAATCAAGATCTTGTTGTCTACACCGATGCTAGTAGATGTGGCCTCGGTGCTGTGCTTTTGTAGAAGGATCGGGTAGTTGCTTATGCTTCTAGGCAACTACGACCGAATGAAATACGCTATGCCACTCATGACCTCGAGTTAGCCGCCATTGTCTTCGCCTTGAAGATTTGGCGCCATTATTTACTAGGCGAGCACTTCATTCTATACACCGATCACAAATCCTTGAAATATCTATTCACTCAGAAGGAGCTCAATATGAGGCAACAACGTTGGCTCGAGTTCCTTGCTTCCTATGACTTCGATATCCAGTATACCCCTGGTAAGGGTAATCGTGTTGCTGATGCGCTTAGTTGCAAACATTCGGCTGTTGTTTCTATGGTGTTAGCCGAGTGGGATGCTCTAGAGACCTTATCCCTATGTGATATTCGTGATCGAGCTCCATCTTCTGATTCTCCTATCTTATTATTTAGTTCGGAAGCTCGACCCAGTTTATTGGATCGTATTGCCGATGCCCAGCGGCGTGATCCCGATACTGTGCACCTTATTCAGATTTGTGAGTCTGAGTCCCGTGATGAGGAGTTGAGGGATTTCAGCATTGATTCTCATAGGTGTCTTCGCAAGAAGAACCGTCTTGTTGTGCCTTCTGATTCTTCACTTAGGCATGACATTCTCGATGACTGCCACCGTTCTAAGTATACCATTCATCCTGGCAGTAGTAAGATGTATGCCGACATGCATCGCCTTTATTATTGGGAAGGCATGAAGCGCGATGTTGCGAGTTATGTGAGTAATTGCATGACTTGTCAACGTATCAAAGCCGAACATCAGCGTCCATCTGGTCTCCTTCAGCCTTTAGAGATTCCATTGTGTAAATGGGATCAGATTTCGATGGATTTCATTGATGACCTAGCTCGTTCAAGATCAGGCCATTCTAGCATTTGGGTTATTGTTGACCGCCTCACCAAATCAGCTCATTTCATTCCTATTAAGTCTAATAGGAGTGCTTCTCATTTGGCAAAGTTATATGTCAAGGAAATCGTGAGACTTCACGGTGTTCCTAGTTCGATTGTTTGTGACCGTGATCCGCTATTCACGAGTCATTTCTGGCAGAGTCTTCAGCAAGCTTTGGGAACGAAGCTTAATTTCAGCACCGCATATCATCCGCAGTCTGATGGACAGACTGAACAGGTGAATCGTATCCTCGAGGATCTCCTCCGTGCTTGCATCCTAGATTTTGGTGGTAGTTGGGAGGATCACCTACCTCTTGTAGAATTCTCCTATAACAATAGTTTTTAGTCCAGTATCGGTATGGCTCCTTTTGAAGCCTTATACGGAAGGCCGTGTCGATCACCTTCTTGTTGGTTGGAATATGGTGAGAAGCTTATTCTTGGCCCAGATTCTGTTCGTGATTCTTCTGAGAAGATTGATCTTATTCGTCAGAGAATGAAAGAGGCACAGAGCCGCCAGAAATCCTACGCGGACAACCGTAGGAAGCCTCTCGAGTTCTCGATTGGTGATCTCGTCTTTATTCGTGTTTCTCCTCTGAAAGGGGTTATGCGCTTCAGTACGACTGGGAAATTGGCTCCTCGCTTTAGAGGACCATTTCCTATTACTGAACGTATTGGCCCTGTGGCTTATAGAGTTTCACTTTCAGCTCATTTATCTGGCATTCATGACGTGTTTCACGTTTCTCAGCTTCGGAAATGTCTTCGAGAGTCGGATTTTGCCATCGATTCTCTGAATTTGCAAGAGCTTGAGATCTCGCCAGACCTATATATTGTGCAGCAACCTATTCGAGTACTTGCTTCAGAGGTGAAACGCCTTCGAAACAAAGACGTGCCGCTCGTTAAAGTTCAATGGTCCGCCAATCCCAATGATTGCACTTGGGAAACCAAAGAGTTTATCGAGCGATCCTACCCTAGTTTTCTTTCTTCGCATAGCGATGGTGAGAATCTATTTATCTCAAGCTTATTTCATTTCTTATGATTGATGAAGTCAATAAGTTGAATACAAATTCTTCTATAGAAATTGCGAGGACGCAATTTTGTTAAGGGGGGAGTCTGTAACAACCCTGGTTTGGAGAATACCTTTCAATATTGAATTATAATGATAATTATAAATTAATATTGTGAATTAAATTAAATTTGAGAAATTAAATTGTTTATTTGGAATAAACAATGGATTTTGGAAAATTAAAATGAGAAAATAAAGTTTGGAACTTTATTTTATTGTTTGGGTTAATAATGAATGGAAAATAATTTTTATTTATAGAAATTGCAATAATTTTATTAATTATTGCCAATCACTTCTTTTAATAATGTTTAAAGGAAGTGTTTGATTTTTAAAGGTTGTTTAATCAAATAAAAAGGTGGAAATTTATTTAAAAAATAAGTTTTGGCTATAAACAATGTTTTGAAATGGTTTGAAATGTTTTTCTAAGTGATAAATTAAATTTTGTGGAATTTTAGGAGTTCAAAACATGGTTTTATTCATTTATTTGAGTAAATAATGCATTTTTGTTAAATAAAGAAATTTAATAATAAAAAAGTTTTAAAAGTATAAATTAATCTTTTCATATGTTAGAAAATGTTTTAATTTGCATGTGTACAAGTTTTCACATTTTTTTGTGTGTGTAAATATGAAGAAAATGAATTTTATTTGTGTGTATATGCAATACACACACATATTTTTGGTTAAGTATTGATTTTATCCTTAAGCCTCCTTATTTTTCTTTTTATTTTGGGTCCAATTCAGCCCAATACCACATAGCCTGGTAAGAAGTGAGAATGAGAAACAATTGTACGTTCATTTCTTATGCTTCTTCTTCCTCCTTCAGCCTGGAAGAAAATACAGGAACCCTCTTCCTCAAAAATCAAACCAAGCCAATTTCTTCAAATTAATTCAACAAACTAAAATCTTTTTGCAATCTAGAGTTAAATCCAAGGTAATCTAACTCCAAAATACTTAATTTCATCAAAATCTCTGATCTATGGAAAGATTTTAAATTTAGTTGTTTGCATGTTATTTTCCCTTCCTCTACAGGTTCATAAAGGCTCAAATCTTGCCAAAAGGCTCCAACTTTGTTACAAAATTCAAGCTTTTCATTGCAACAGCAAGGTGAGTTACAAAACTCGCAAAAACTAGTTGAGCCAAGCTCAAAATCGCCAAATTACTTTGTAATTCGTTTTTACCTTCAATTTTGTTTGTGTCAAAACCTTCTCTTGTTGCTACTTTAAATGTTTGTAAATTTTGATTCCGGCAACGAAATGCTGTCGGATTTTATTCAGTTGATAATTCATGTGATGTAATATATATCTGCCAAATTTCATAACAAAACAATTTCATTTGCTATGTGAAAACCTTGCTGCAAAATCAATGCACAGCTTGAAATTTACCTGTACATTTGTGTTCAGAGTTGCTGCAAACATTGCCTGAGTCCATGTTTGCAATGTCATAACACTTTCAATTCTTGATGAAATTGCGTGATTCTTTTTTTTTTTTTTGAAAGATTGAGTTTTATAATATATGCTTACCAAATTTCAGGTAATTTTGATCGATATAGCATATAGAAATATGCTGTCGAACTTTGGTTCGGAGCATGTTTTTGCCCAGATTTTTACAGTGAAAACACTGTCTGGGTTCAATTTCAAGACATCGTAACTTTCTCATATTTTATCCTAATTGCATGAATCTTTTTTTGTTTAAAAGATATTGTTCCCTTCTACGTGCTTAAAAATTTTGAGCACAATCCGATGTAATTTGATCCTCGGTTTTATGCCTGTAAGTTGAACTTAGAGTTGATTTTTAAGCCTGGGCACATCCTAGTTGAACTGTTACAAATATGGTCTGAGTACATGTTTGTGACAGCATAACTCATTGGTTTTAAATCATATTTGCATGATTCTTTTTTTAAATTGAAGTAGGAGTGTTGATTTATATTCCTGTAAAGTTTCATGAAAACCTGGGTTGGTTTGCTATTTCTAAACGGCTGTCAAACTTGTACTCGCAGCTTGCTGTAATTCAGTATTTTAAACTTTGTTTTGGTCCGATTTTGAAACGACGCAGATTCTTCGTTTCAAATCGGATTTGAATGATTCTTTTTGCAGATTGAAGTAGGAATGTTGAACTACATTCCTACTAAATTTCATGTCATTTGGACTCGGTTTGCAGATCCAAACCTGCTGTCGAACTTGGGTTCGCACCCTGTTTTCACCGGGTTTTTATACTTAAGAATAATTTTCTGCTTTTTCTGATATTTCCCGATTTCTTTGAGATTTTTCTCTAGATTTCGTACACGGGTTTTATAAAGCATTAAAAAGTGTTTTTCAAGCAAATTGACTTTTAAAATTATTATTTAGTATTATTTTTAAGTATTAAATTAGTTACTCCATAGTAGGAGAATTTCAAATGCAATTTCTAAAGCGATTTTGAAGCGTTCCTAAAACTTGTTTTCTTCAATTTAATTTCTATATAAAACACACAATTTTGCACTTCGAGCGAAGAGAGAGGAGAATTAAATGATTGGATAAAACGCGTGCTATGAACACGTGCATTTATCTTTTCAGTTAATTCCTAATCTATTCGTTTGATCGTTTTGGCCTACGGGTCTAGTTTACCGATGATACGTGGTGAACCTTTTACTGCTTTGAGTGTGAAATTTACTAGCGGTTAGTAAACCGTTTAGTGCAAACGGGTGGTATGGGACACACGTTAACACTTTTCGGGTTCCTTTCCGAGAGTTTGTGACACATTTGCCCGTTGGCGTGCCAGTACTGGACCTTCGGGTCATTTGCCATTGCGGCGTATTTGTCTTCGGACGTTTGCCATTGCGGCGTATTTGTCTTCGGACGTTTTCCATTGCGGCGTATTTTCTTTTGACATTTGCCTTTGGGCGAGGTACCTGTTATATGAAACAGTACTCGGCAAAAATAGCACGTGCAAAACCTTTTTGAGATGATTTCTACCCTTGTGTTGTCATTTTGGAATCGGTCCTTTGAACCATTCGGTGGCGATTACTTTGGGATTTTTGGATTCTTTGGAGTTCTTTTGAGATTTTCCTTGCCTACACTGGCGTGATGATATATATTGAGATTGCCTATTGGCGTTATTTATGAGATTTACCTTTTGGCGTTGTATGAGATTTTTATCTCTTTGTCAACATTTGCCTTATGGCTTATGTCGAGATAGCTTTTGCTTATGTTTTTCTTGGAGTTGCCGATATGGCGGGTTTGGGAATTACTCTTTTAGGAGTTTACATTTTACTATTTCCTAAACCATTCTTATTGATTTATGATTGCCGATGATATGAGGCATGCTACATTTTAGCGATTCATGAGATTTTGTGTTTTATGCGTATTGAAGCAATAGTGTTTTATCACTTAGTATAACCATATATGCCATACATGTTCTGTATCCTCCAGATAACCATAGTTAGCTTTCTTATGGTTTCTTCTTGTTTAAGAAGAATATCACTATGCTCTTATGCTCTATTATTCTACTATCACCTTTTACTGATTCGTTTAGCTAGACTGACCCGTGTATTTTATACTCGGGTCAGACCGAGGTGTTTCAGGTTAGGTACATTTGGACTTAGCCTATTCTGCTTCCGCATGGACTATTCTGCTAGCTACTTTTGTTATAGCTTTTTGTGTAGTCCTTTTTGGTTGTAACTCTGATATGTATATTCTTTCGACTCATCTGTATATTGTGGTTGCTACGCCATTTGACATGTATCATTTTGTATGCTCTATGATGTATCTGTATATGTATGTGATGATCTACTGTTCTGTGATGTGTTTACATTTGAGTTGTTATATTTTGTTCTGTTAGATCTTATAGCCATTATAGTTTTGTACTAAGTATCTATTGGATATGTCGATCAAAAAAAAAATGCTGCATTTATCGACATATACAGTAGATAGTTAAGACAAGGCTATAGGTGGTCGCTCCTATCCAGCTCTATTCTCCGTATTAGCAGACAGTATTACCTTGTAATACTCTTTTCTAATATGGGTCTCGGAGTGGGGCGTTACACACAGTCTCGGAATTCGACGAAACTAGTTCTATTAGATCTGTAATGTTATATAATTATCGAATTTCAATTTTCGTAGTGTTTGGAGTTGTTGTGTGAGCATACGACATGTCAACGCGCCGAATCTATATTGGAAATTTAATATAATGACTGAGTCCAAAAAGCTATCTTCTCCATACGATCAAATAAGGACTTGAAACCTTTTCCATTGCGTTTGAAATAGGGGTTTAACATTATAAACGACTAGCGGCATGCCTAAATATGAGTTCAAATTTTTACAGTATATAATTTGAGATATTTTATAAAAATATATACATATAAAAGAAAAATCGAATCAATAGTCAAACCTTCTCATATATGCCACTCCCCTCAACTTAAATTCATGTCCATCTTTATCTTCTTTTAGATGAGGAAGAAAATCTATCAGAAACAAAATTCAAATAGAAAAAAAGTGGCGGAGCAAATTCTTCGAAATCTAATCGGTGCCTTCCCTCTAAACCCTCGATCGAAAGTCATGGCTCCCCTCTCCCTTCCCAAATCCCTTATCTTCCCATCGAATTCGAATCACAACGGTGAGGGAGCTAGGTCGACAAGGCAGTGTGGCCTCGTGGTTGACCTTTCATTGGGCCGCGACCTGATGGGAAACTCGCGCTCATAGAGGCAAGCGAGAGGAAAGGCGACTTGGCGAGGGAGGTGTGAGGCAGGGACTCACGATGTTCGCATTTGAACTGGCGAGACGAGGGGAGGCATTCGGTCACGAGGCTTGGTGATGGATTGCCGAAGTCAAGGCTAGGGTTTTGATCGATTTCGAAGTCGGCAGTGAGGTATCATCATTTTTTAGATAAATGTTCGTATATACAAGTTAAAAAATAATAATATATAAGTATGTATATATATATATACCTACCTAGTAGAAATAATCGTACCGGTTAATTTTAAATGAGCTTTACCTTTCTTGAAATTTGGAAGTCAGTATATATATATATATATATATAAGTACTCAAACATATATATATATATATATATATAAACAGTAAGGTTGTTTTGTAATTAATTAAATTTGATTTCAGAATCTGGGTTGTTGAAAAAAATATACATATTCACATGCTTATTTTAATAATAGGTAAGCATGAAAATTATATATATATGTATATATATATATATATACATATATATAAGACTTTGGAAATATATATGAAATTTTTAAAGTGTTTGAAATTTTATAAAAACTAGATTTTTGAAATCTATAATCTATTTTTATAAGTAAAGGACAGTCAAATTTATTAAATGATAATTTATTTTTAAGGTATTTCAATTGATTAATAAAACCTTATAATATTCATACAAGGTCAACAATCGTGGAATCAAATCGAGAATGAAGTGGATTTGCAAATTTAAGGAGCAACGGCGAGTTAATCTCACTCATCTTGGTTATTTAAATTAAATAGTTAAATTTAAATAATTGATTGAATGATTTAATTGTTTCGATGTTCTATATTATATATAGTAATATATAGTATATATTGGGCGATGATTTCCTGCATTATATAGCGGATGAGACCCTATGCGTCGCATAATAGCGGATGATATTACATGAGTCCCCTATACCGCGATATTCCACCTCGAAGTGGAATTGGTATTGTGCTAATATTTGTAGATGTAGGGAAATGGGTTGGAGGGATCCAACTGGATTCCTCAAAATTATTTAGATTGTTTAATATTCTATTTTATGAATATTTGATATTCTGTGATTAATATATTTCGGTACACTGAGTTATCAAAATATATAGAATTGGATTTTTGAAAAGATAATAAAAGAGTGAATTTTTAAGTAAAGTAATCATAGAGAATTTGAATAAATTTAAGGATGAATTTGAAAATGTAAAAGTGATTTTAAAATTTTAATGAATAAATTCCATGTATGAAAAGGGAATTTTGAATAAACAGGAAGATAATTAATTTTAAACTTAAGCGTTATTACTTAAAAGGATAAAGCATTTATTTTAAGTTTAAGATTTAAATTATTGGAAAAGATAAAGAAGGAATTTGAGAAAATTTGAAATTGGTATTTTAAATTAAAAGATTTTAAATCATAATGAAGAAATAAAAAAAAATCTGAAGTCAATGGGTTTTGAAATAAATGAGTAAGTAAAGGAATTTATTTCAAAATGGGGTAAATTGGAAATCAATTTGGAAATTGATTTAAGTGTTTGAAATTGGAAATTTAAAGGAGAATGTGACTATGAAATTTATAAATCGGGTTTATAAAAGCAAAGTGATATATCAGTAGATATTTGGAAGTATAAATTTCACGGTGGAATTTATTTGAACGAATGGGTAAATTTGTTTAAAAATAAATAGTGATATATTTTTAAAAGGTGTGAAAGAGAAGCATATTTCCTTAGATTACCAAGTATGTTTTCAAAGCAAATTTTGAATATAAGTTAAAAGTTTTAATGTTGTATTGAAAAGCATGTTTTAGAAAACTTATTATTTCTAAATATTTATATTTTAAAGTTAGTATATTTTTCTGATTCATTATAGCAGTAATTATTTAAAAGTGGCTTGGTATTATGTTTTAAAAATTAGAAATTCAGTTTTATATTGTACAAAGTAGTTTTATTTTAAATATTCTCAAAGTATATATATTTTGAATAAGTGTTAAAGTAATTTTTAATTTAATTATTTTAAAGGATATTTCATAATAAAGTGTTTTAAATTATTTTAAAAATCTAAAGTTTTGTGCTTGGTGTTTTTAGTGGAAATAAATATTTGGAAATTTATTTCATAAGAAAAGTGTGGTTTGAAAACTGTTTTCAGAAGGGTTGAAAATGGAAATATATCTTGCGAAATTATTTTGGGGTTAATAAATAATTTAGGAGAAATTATTTATGTTTAATGGTTGTTGTGAATGTTAATTTATAGTTAAATAACCGACTATCAATAGTGGCCAATGCGCTGACCGTTTCGAAGAGACAGTGATCGGGTTTGCTACATTACAACATGATATAATCAATTTGAGTGTGGTTTTCTCATGCTGGTATTCCAGACTGACTCAGGTGTTATTTCACTATAATGCTTGGGTCAGACCGAGTATTATAGAATACGGTAAAGGATGCCGTGGAGCTCAGGAGACGAGCTGGTTGGCGACACGTACTTCCGTACTTGATTATTATTTCGTTGTGTATTCAGTTTTGAGGTCAAGTTTATATGACTATTCAGTTGTATGTTATTAATGTTGTTGAGCTCTGATGATGCACTCTGATGATGTAATTCATAAACAGAGATATTTGCTTTTTGTCAAGATTAGTTATTATCTATTATATTTTATTCCGCTGCGATGGTTAGATTCTGATGTTGTTTTTCTACTTTCTTCTTCTACCTCTTCTTCTTTAACCTCATGGTTCATTTTTTCGGGCGTCGGAAAATCGGGTCGTGACATATAGGGTGGTCTATAGAGATGAGATCACAAAGTTAAGGAAAAGGAGAGATGTATAAAGTGACTACATGGCACATGAGCGTAGAAGAGGATCCTCCAATGACTTTAGCTACATGGCCCTCTCTTAGACCTGATGCAATTACTATGCTACCTCCCAGGGCCAACCTATACGAGATTCTCAAGTTGAAGAGTGATGTAAAGAGTTATCATGAGGCTAAGACTAAAGAATTGGAGGATTATTATAAGGGAGAGTAGGGGATGCCACAAACTCACGTCTCGCCTTATCTTTTTAAATATGGAGAGGCTTTTTGGATCCTCCTTAAGACATGCTGAGAAAAGCAAAGATCAATTCTTGAAAGAAATTAAACGAATTATGCATTTGGACATGGAGCATGTAAATGATCTTGAGAATAAGATAGTCAACTTGGAATGTAAAGCTCGATTAGATTCCATTGGAGTTTCCTAGGGTGAGACGAATATGCCATCTCTATTTCAGGAGCTTCACAAAGAGAAGGTGTACAAGACAACACTATAAATTGGCTAGCAACTTGCAATTGATGTTTCTTGATGTTTCTGGCCTGGAATTAATATGTTCTTCTTGTACAACTATGCCAACTATAAGTACAAGTCCCTAGGTTATGAGAATGTCTAGGCTAGCGCCAATTATGATCCCATATTGCTTACCATAGTTCTACTCATGGCAGCACCACTCATGCCTGATTATATATTGTTTTTACCAAGCTGAATGTTCAATCCCTTGATCTTCAATTGACAGGCAGTTCTTCTCAGCCTTCGGCATCATGTTACTGCAGGTCATATTGATGTGGAGCTATCATAACTACCTCGTCTTCTGATTCTTAATCGGATTCTTAACATAGCTTTCACTATAAGGTATCACTTCATGATGCGAATCATGATGTAATCTTTTGTAATTTATGCACGGATATTTAAAATAAACAATTACATTTTAGTAGGCGTGTAATGAGCTAACTTAGTATTGGTAACTCAGTTTTTCAATAAATACCAGGCAAGTTTTGAGTAGTATCTAGATTTGTACTTGGTCAATAACTTGTGGTAAATTACATGCATTGTGCTTTCTTTCCATGTTAAGAATAAGCTCATATGCTAGCTTATGTCTCCCGAGCTTGACCCTTAGGCCACAGTCTTTACATGCAAATTTTATATGAACTAACACCTTGTCTGGGGTGTAGTATCCTATGCCTGCTTGGTTGCATGCTTGGTATGATCTGCCCTCTTTTTAGACATGGGCGGTGAATGAGGAAGGCATCGCCGGCTATCTAGTGATAAAGGGTGAGTGATGGTATTGGACTGTGAATGGGGAAGGATCTCATCGATCGTCTAGTGGTCTTGGTTACTGTTCCATTTAGCCCTTAAAGCCTCTGGTCTTCCTGTTCTGAAGAGGTCTTGACTGAATGGACTGGTGGGATTCATAATTTGCTGGAGAGCGTCGACTGGCTTGTTGAAATAGAAACCTGGTACAAGGATTGGTGAGTTTGTTGGGAATCGAGAAAAGAGGAATGAAGTTTCAAACCCTCCTTCTAGTGCCATAAATGTTGGTGAGAGTTTTCAAATTCATAAAACTTTAATAGACCTTGACGACGATCACACCTGTGAATTTGAATCAACAGATTTAACTTAGGTTAAAACTTCCTTTTGGAAGTGACTATGTTACCGGATGCTTACACGGTCTTGTTGTTGCACTCTAACTACTTATTATAACCTCAAAGTCATTTCATGCGATGTTGTGTCACATATGCAATTAAAAAGCAATGAAAATAATAGATGCGGAAATTTTACGTAGTTTGAATTATTGTTAATCCTACGTCCATGGGATAATCCACCATATATTATTGTTGTAGGGATTGATGATTTGTCTTTGATACTGTTACCCAGTATCCTGACCAGGCTATACTAAACAGATTGCACAAGATAGATTCAACCATCAACAGGAATGATGACCATAGAGCAGTGACTATAAGACCCAAAAGTAAAGTAACGATGATTATATAAAGCCAGAATTGGACAAAATTGGTGGATAAACAATACAGAATGTTTGAATATGATCTTTAGCTTATACAAGCAAGGGATCGACATAGCTTAGAAGCACTATAGCGGATCAGTATGGTTGGTTAGATGAGTGATAGGCATGGTCGAAGCAATGAAGGGGATTGGCATAGATAAAAGTATGGATCAACATTGTTTCTTGGATTGGAAAGTTTTAATTCAACTCATAAGAAAGGGAAAGACATAGCACATAAAATGGTTCAACATAGATGGATGGGTTGGCATACTTGGGTCCACCAATAAGGAATCGACACACGATAGAAATCAAGTGCATTCTTGCATTCGACGATCAATAATTTGGGATCTAAAAATCCAAGGAAGATGAAATTTGGAGAGAAAGGTATATGGACCCTTGGGATCCTACCTTAGGGGTCGCTTGTCAAATGGCTAAAGAATGTGAGACCATCATTTGACAATTTGAAGGGTTCAGCAAAAAAAAGCTCAAAAGCGGGGTTGAACCAAAGACCAATCAATAGCATAAGCTCCACTAGCCCAAATAACATGATATTTAAAGATCCAACGTATCTTAGCATGAAAAAGCTACCATAGGGATTGCTGCTCAAGAATCCACCAATGAAGGGATTGGTGTCGATCCTTCTTCATTGGGATTTGGGCCTAGGGACCCAAATACCAGACCATATGGATTAGATGGTCCTATAGCTGAAGTTTCAGGGAGATTAGTGGTCATCTTCACCTATAAATACTGGCCCAGGGAGTTATTCTAAGGATCTTTATGCTGCTGGTTACTTGAATCATTATTGTAATCAAGCTTTCTTCTTTCTTCTTGCTGGTTTAATCAAACTATTAATGAATCAATAAAGATAATCCTCAAAGTGGACGTAGGCATACAACTCCGAACGACTATAAATTTTTGTGTTCTTGATTATTGATTTGATTTGTTGTCAGTTTATTCAATTCCTCAATTTTAATTTTACTTTTTTTTGTTCACTTCTCTACATTTACCACTATAAGAAGTAACCGAAAGCCATAGGAGTTTCATGCCAATGCTCCTCCTCGAGCATTCTCATTGGTATAAATCCATGAAACATTTCATATAATTCCTAAGTTAAATTTGGTCAAATTTGGTAGCGGGCTAATCGAGTATTCAGTCTCAAGCACTTGCTTATAGAAATCAAGGTTTGTATACTTAACTTGATTTCGACATTTTTCCTTATGGATGTTTATAGGTTAGAGCTCTATTGCTCTGTCTGTACCTCAACATCAGTCTTGAATCTTAAAATACGAAAGCTTACTCATACGGAGTGTTAAGCACCGTAATACTAACATTCCGTATATAGTCAAATTATTGTCATTACATAGTTGCTACTTATCATTCCTTCTTTTAAATCAAAAGTTCTATGAAAGTATTTGCATAAATATATTTGAAACTCTTTTTAAACCGATTTACATATAGTGGTTTTATTTAATGAGGAAATAAGATCTAAAATAAGTTACGGAAGAAAGTTTGTAAAACTTCTTAATTCAATAAATTATTTAAAACTGGTTTTAAAAAGTTCTATATGAATAAAATACCTTTAAATTACTTACAAATAAGACATAAATAGTTATAGAAAATACTACTTTAAAACACTTACTAGATACTAATTTTGAAAGCCTTTATTATATTTATAAATAAAAAGGTCGTGTATATATAAAATAGAAATAACCTTTTCTATAACACTTAATATAATTATGTTAAAATATATTTAAACTTCTTACTTCCTTTAAAACACTTATTTATCTTTTGTAAAAACTCCCTTCAAAATATTTCTTAAAGTATCCAAATTATCAATATTTTAAACTTTGCTAAAAACCAATTTTTCAAAACTACATGCACAGCGACTATCGCTATATGGACCATAACTACTAACTTGGTTTTATAAATACACGGCTTTAAAACTTCATTTATTACCAGCTTTTATGCTACTATAGTTATATAAAACATTATACTTGAAAATAATTGAAATATTATCGTAGGTAGTTATTGGACTTAGCTTACTAATTCCCTTTTTATTTAAGCAACAAGATTCACCTCAAATACTTATCTACCCATAAATCCCTTTTTAATGCTGATAAATGTCAATTTGTTCTCAAAATCCTAACGGACATTTTCGAAAACATTTACGTATGATTACTAATTTCAAGTTATTAGCTTTTTACATTTTTATTAGTCCCTTTTTTTATTCATTTGTCTTTATTAGTTGCAGTTCAAAAATTCATTTTCATTAATTGTTATAGTCTTTAATTAACCAATTATGATCCCTAATTTAATCTTATCCAGGGTTACAATTCTATATTTCCTATTAGTTATTGGCAATTCCTAATTTATTGCCCATTAATAGGAGTTGCTACATTTCCAAATTCTACCTATTCACTTTCCTAAATATAATAAAGACTAACAAAAGTTACAAATAAATATGAATGAATAAACGTCGTTCTCCTTATTAACGCAATAAATGCGTACAAACTACTTATTCTTATCCAAATATACTCTAGTCGTAAATATGTAAGTAGAATATGTTTTCCATATTTAATTTGGTAGAGTTGAATACCTTAGGAAGACTTTCTGCTATAATTTCCATAAATAGGTTTTAACACAAAAGGAAAAATCTACTACGTTAGAAATTACAAGGAATGGATAACTTTCTATTTGGAATAAGCACTGTAAACTATGAAAAATAAATTTATACTTTACGTATCTCTTCCTTTTTCATTTTATTCCTTATTAATTCAAGCATTGTCTTTTTGAATTAAATGTGGAAAAAGTAAACAAATTTATAAAAATAAAATGGATGTTCTTTGTAAAAATTAATCAACAAAAAATCTTTAACCTAACAAAAATTTAGGCAATGATCCAAAAATCCTGTTTTACATCCAAGTAAAAATCTGGAATAAAAATATACAACATTCAAATTCTAAAATTTTTAGGACAAATTTCCAGATCTAGATGTAAACATATTTCAAACCACGCCTAAAATAAGAATATGCAAGCAATAATTTGCTACACTAGTTTAATCATATAAATCAGAAATAAAACGGGTTTAGGCATGAGAATAAAATATATGCCAACTGAATAGATTTAAAATCATAAACTATATATAAAACTTCCCACTCATGTTTTAAAAGTGATCCCATCTCTAGATCTGAATATGAACCTTAAATTCATTACTAAATCCTTTTTAATCCAAGAAATATGCATAAAAGGATATATACATACACTAGTATTGCAGATCTGAAAGTAGACTCGAGATTGGGAGAAAAAATAATAAAATATATATAAATCTATAAATTCGCTCAAATATGCGTTTAATTGATTCTCTTCTCTTCTCCTTTTTATTTGATTTACATTCTTCTCCATTTTGAATGAATATAAATACAATATCTTATTTTACAGTTTAGAAAGAAAGTGGAGAAGAAAAAATGGCAGAGCATCGCTACTGTCTCTACAAAAATATGAGAAGGGAAGTGAGGTTAGGCCTGAATTTATAGGCGCAAGAATCAACCTTTACCATTAGATCGAAATATATTAAATCCGGGTCATGGGGCATAGGCTAACCATAGCCACCACACAGGAAGCGGTCGACCACCTCCTATCTAGGTGTCGACCGCCCATGGTCGACCACCTATGACGTTGGATCGACATATGGGCCTGGGTTAATTTAGATAATTTTTCTTAGTTACTTATTTTCGTTCCGAATTCGCTTTTCGTATGTAACTTCTTTGTTTGAACTCCTATTTTAAAACTCCAAATGTGAAAGTTGCCAAGAATTTTGCCATAAATGTAATGGTGCATGTTTCATGGTAAAATTCCATCATTTAAACAAGTTCCAATTTCGGAACCTAATTGATTAACTAGCTAATTAAATAACCAACGCCAAATTATGGAGTGTTACATTTGTATAGATAGATTTTCCATAGAGACCTCCTCAATGAGACCGATCTCCTACGATAAGGATCAGAAGATAGCTTCTGATCAAAGGATATCTCGAGATAAAATATAGCACAAGCAAAACACAACTGGCCAAGACCCTAGCATGTTGACTTAGTATCAACAACTCCTGTTAGCAACAACTATAAGCTTACTCTAGATAATTGGAGGCTATGTACCCCTTATTTGGGCCGGCTAAAGCCAAGATTGTGCAGCCTACTCTGTGTTTAGTCTTTTTCTCGATGTTGAGGCAGCATTCGACACCTTTCATACAAGTCTTCATTACTCAAACAAATTCCACTTCAATGACCTCTTCCCAAGCTGAACCGTATAATATTTTTGAAGTGGAATTCGGTGAGTATAACACTTACCGATTCTGGACTCATCAAAACTAATCGGTGAATTTCGTTTAATTTAATTTCGACATTTCTACTTAACTATTCCTCGGCCGACATGGATGTTGATAGGTTAGAGCTCTATTTCTCTGTCCATACCCAAGCATCAGTCTTAATTCTTACAAATATGGAAGCTTACTCTACTGAGTATTAAGCACCATAATACTAACGTTCTATAAACAATCAAATTAATGTCATTGCATAGTTGTTACTTATCATTCCTTTTTTTAAATTAAAAGTTCTTTGAAATTATTTGTATAAATTGATTTGAAATTCTTTTTAAATTTTTTTATGTATAGTAGTTTTATTTAATAATGAAATAAGATTTAAAATAAGTTAAGGAAGAATGTTTGTAAAAGTTCTTATCATGAAAAATTATTTAAAAATAGTTTTAAAAAATTACATATAAATAAAATACCTTTAAATTACTTATAAATAAAATATAAATATTTATAGGAAGTATTACTTTAAAAAATATTACTCGATACTTATTTTAAAAACCTATTTGTTATAAAAAATAAGTTGTGTATATATAAAATAGAAATAACCTTTTCTTTAACCCTTAATATTATTATTTTATAACATATTTTGTAGCAACCCTAGTCTGTAGATTACCTAGCAATATTAAATTATAGTGGCAATTATAATCTAATATTGTGAATTAAATAAAAATTTGAAATTTGAAATTGCTTAATTGAAATAAACAATGAATTTTGGAATTTAGAAATGAGAGAATAAAGTTAAAAGCTTTATTTTATTTGGTTAGTGTGATAATAAATGGAAAATGATTTTACTTTAGTGAAAATGCAATAATAATGTTATTTTTTGCCCATTTGCTTCTTTTAATTATTTTTAAAAGAATAATGTAATTTTAAAGGATGTTTAATTAAATAAAAAGATGGAATTTGGTTTAAAAATAAGTTTTAATTATAAATTTGAGTTTAAAATGGGTTTTAATATATTTTTTATGTAAGAAAATAATTTTGTCGAATTTTAGAAGTTAAAAATGTAGACTTTTGCATTTAATTTTGAAAATTGTGTATTATTGTAAAATTGAGGATTTTAATAATAATAAAATGTCTTAAAAATAAAAATTAATCTTTTTATATGATGAAAAATATTTTATTTCATGTGTATGTAAGTTTATATACTTTGTTTAGGTAAAAAGCTGGGAAAAAATAACATTGGTTTTATAAAATAGTGTGAATATGTGTGCATTTATTGTTAGAGTTAATAAATTCTCTAGGCCATTTGATTTTCTTCCAATTAATGGATCCATAGGCCCATCGGTGCCCATTAACCAGATGAGAAGGTGAGAAAAATAATTCCCGTACGTTAATTTATCTCATCTTCTCCTTCTATCAAGTAAAGAGAAAATGAAACCCAACTCTACCTATTTTCAAATTCCAAGCTAAAATCTTCAAATTACTTCAACAAACTGAGAATTTCTTCAAAATAAGATGTAATTAAAAGGTAATCAACTTCAAAACATAGATTATATCATCATGTTTTGATTTTGAAATTTTGGGTTTGTCTAAGCTTTGTTTTTCTTCTTTGCATGTCTTTGTTCTTCTATTTGACAGGTTATTGTAGCTTTCCCTTGCCTAAAGCAAGAAAATTCCTTCAAGGTAATTCGGGTTTGGCTTCAAAATTGCAAGGTGAGTGATAAACTCACAATTTTTAGTTGAAGCAAAGCTTCAAAATCGAAATCTGAGCTTTTGTAATCATTTTTTTGTTGATAGTTTTCTTTTCTATGAATCTAGTTTGGGTTGCTTCTTTGCATGCTTATATATCTTTTGATTCCGGCAATGAAATACTACCGGATTTCTTACATTTGGTAGCTTTTATGTTGAACTTCATTTCTGTAAATTTTGGTTGAAAATATTGTCACTTGGATGTTCAAAACGATCATAGAAAATCAACTTGAAAGCATATTCTTCCTGTAGTAATTGTTTGCTGATTTGCTGCAAACATGGACTGAGTCCATGTTTGAGATAGCATAACTCTTTCACTCCTTATTAAAATTGCGTTGTTATTTTTTTTGAAAGATAAAGGTTTCTAATATAAGCATACCAAATTTTAGGTCTTTTCGATCTATATTGCTTATAGAAATATGCTGTCGAACTTTGATCCAGAGCATGTTTTATCCTAGAGTTCTACAGCGAAAAGACTGCCTGAGTTCAACTTTGATACATCGTAACTTTCTCATACTTTATCCAAATCGCATAATTTACTTTTTGTTTGGTAGATGAAGTTTTCTATTATATTCCTACCAATTTTCAGCTCAATCCGAGTTAGTTTGTCCCTATGTTTCATGCCTGGAAGTTGAACCCAAGATGGTTTTCAGGCTTGTGCATTTTTGGTTTTTGAACTGTTGCCAACATGGCCTAAGTCCATATTTGAGACGGTGTAAAATTTTCATTTCTAGTCTAAATTCATTGTTTCTTTTTTTGTTTGAAACATGAAGTCTTCTACTACGTGAATTTCAAATTTCAACTCAACACGAGGTCATTTGGTCCTCTAATTCATGCGTGAAATTGAACCCAAGATGGTTTTCAGGCCTAGGCATATTTTGTTTTTGAACTGTTGAAAACATGGTCTGAGTCGATGTTTGAGATAGCGTAACATTTTCATTTCTAGTCTGAATTCACTGATTGTTTGTTGGTTTTAAAGATGAAGATTTCCACTTTGTGCACACCAAATTTTAGTTCAATCAAAGGTCATTAGCCACCTGTTTTATATCCAAAATTTGAACCCAGAGAAGATTTCAGACTTGGGTATTATTTTGCCATGTGTTTTTATGTTCTTTTTCTGTCCGATTTTTGATTTTTTACTTCTTGTTTTTGGTGTTATTTCTAAAAAAATTGTGGGCTATGTTGCCTATCAATAGGCTAGCCAAGTTTTGATGAATTTGAAATTCGAGTTTGAATTGAATTTGAATTGAATTCAAATGATTTCTTTGATTTCGAGCATAGATTTTTCCAAATAATTTTGAAATAATTTTTTAAAATAAATTGGCATTTAAAATAATTATTATGTAATATTTTTAAATTATTTTAAGCTATAAAATCTATTTATTCTCTATAATAAGGGAATTTTCAAATATTGTCATCAAAAGTAAATTCGAAAAATGGTTTTAAACGCTTATTTTCTCAAATAAATTATTTTATATATAAAATTCTCGTTTTTGCACTATTCGAGTGAATGAGAGGAGAATTACACAGTTTGGTAAAACACATGGTACGGGACACGTGCGTTTATTATATTAGTTAATTCCTGACTTGTCCATTTGATCGTTTTGACCTTCAGGTCGAGTTTACCGACGAGCTGAGGTAAAAATTTTACTGCTTTGAGTGTGAAATTTACAAGTGATTAGTAAACCCTTTAGTGCCAACGTGTGGTATGAGACGCACGTTAACATTATTTGGGTTCCTGTTCGAAAGTTTGTGACACATTTCCCATTGCGCGTGCCAATGCTGGACCTTCGGGTCATTTCCATTGCGGGGTTTGCCATTGCGGCGTATTTGTCATCGAGACATTTGCTATTGCGACGTACTTGCCACTGTGCGTATTTGTCATTGTGACGTTTTGCCTTCAGGCGAGGGACCATTTGAGATAACAGTATTTGGCGAGGCTTCCACCACATGCACGTGCAAACACTTTTGAGATGGTTTCTTTGACTATTTTCCCTAGTGTATCGCCCCTTTCTGAAATTTGTCCTTTGAACCATTCAATATATCTTTTTGGCGATTACCTTTCGGGAAATTGAACTCATGGAAGTTCTATTTTTGAGATTTGAATTGCCTACACTGGCATTGTATGAGATTTTTGCCTTTTGGCATTTATTTGAGATTTTATTCTCCTCTTTGGAGATATATTTTCCTTATGGCGTGTTTGAAATGAGATCTCTTTATGTATGTTTTAGGTTTGCCAAGATGGCGGGGTTAGGTTTTCCCCTAAATCATATTTGATGTTTAATGAATACTGATGATATGAGGCTCGCGACTTTTAGCGTTTTATGGGTTATTTTATCTCTTTTGAGATTATATGTTTGTGTAGTGATACCATATTATCACTTGATGTAATCATACACTTTAGATTGTCCCTTTCCATTCGTGAATATTATCACATTATCCTTATGCTCATATTATCGCCTATCTTGTAACCTGATTTGTTGAGCTAGGCTGACCCGTGTATTTTATAGTCGGGTCTGACCGAGGTGTTTCAGGTTAGGTACTAGTTGGACTTAGCCTTTCTACTTTCGCTTGGATAGTTTTTATCACCTTTTCAACGTAGCTTTTTATGTAGACTCTAATATGTATATTTTTGAACCTTTGTACATTGTGTGGTCATCATACCACTTATGTGTATCATTTTTTATAACACTGGGAATGTATTTTTGTATATATGTATATATCTGTTGTTTGCTGTTCTGTGATGTGATTTGCATTTGGTTGTTATATTTCATTCCGATAGATCCGTCGACCACCTGTAGTTTGTATTAAGTATTTATTGGATATGCCGTTCCACTTGAGATGAATTTTTTTTAAAAGCATTTGTCGACATATTCAATAGATATTTAAGACAAGGCTGTAGGTGGTCGCTCCTAACCATCCCTATTCTCCGTATTAGCTGACAGTATTACCTAGTAAAACTCTTTGTTAATGTAGGCCTCGGGGTGAGGCGTCACAGCTTGGTATCAGAGATGAATTCAGAACAAAATAGAATAAACACATAACAGAAGCATATATAACAATATATCCAAGTATAGAAAAAGTGTTACAAATCCCTTAATCATCATGTCCTTTATCTTATCCTGTCTTTGAGATTGAAGATTGGGATATGTCTAGGAATATTTTTATTACGTGATACCTCATAATTGTATTGATTATATCTTATCTTAGGTGTATCCAAATCGTGATTGTTTTATTCGAGTCCTCTTCAATACTGGTGCTTGACACTCATCTGTATCAAAGGAGTTTATTGATGCTTTTCGATTTTCTTGTCTTGTTCTTTTGCGAGGATTGTGAATCCTATTGTATGGATCCACAATATTTGACATGATGTATGAGGATTTGGGATTGTTTCTTATAGCTTATCTTTTTGTGCAAATTAGCACGCCAATTTATATTTAGAGTTTGGTATGATTTGAGATGGAGTGACTTGCATATTATCAAGCCAAATTCTATGATTCGAAGAATCCTATATTAGGTATCCTTATCCAGTTGATTTGTTGCTTCTTATCATTCGGAATATTAATGACGATTTTCTAGTCTCTGTATTCACTCTTGAGTTTGAGATGTTGATGATATATCTCGAATTCCAGTAATTGTGATTTGTTGATTTATGTGAGTCCGTTCGGGTATGACACCAAATCGAGCAACTGAATATTGTATTGACTTCATTCCCGTTCTTTGCCTTTCGGTCATCCTCCTACGAGGATGTCCACTAGGGAAATTAGGTAATTCATTGAATTTGTTTGATATTTTCGTTCTTGCTTCCTTTTGAGATATCCTCTTTGGATACTCAATTGTTGATATACTTTGTAAAAAGACTTTACTCGAAGTAATGATATGTTGTTAATGTTCTTCTTCTCATTCAAGAGGATATCTTAACCTTACTCTTATATCTCTTTTCTCTCTTTTTAATCTATCGTGTGGTGCAAGGGTCATTCCTCAGCTTGACCTTACACCGATTTTTCATGAGCTACGAGTCGCGGAGGATATCAATTACTCTTACTGCATTACGCAATCCTTATGAATCTTGTGAGTGGTTTGTTATACCGTTCGGAGTAATGTACACTCCAGTCTATTCCATCAATCTTGAGGATCGAGTAGTCTAGGAATATCTCGATGAGCTTTACTTGTGTTCACTGATTATTGAGAATAAGTAATAATTTGCGTTTTCAAATTTTGTCAAAAATTGAAGATATGTTTCTAAGAGAAAATGGATTTTGTTTTTGGGACAAACAAATAATATTTTGGGCGTTATATATGAGGTGTTTCTTTTTTTTTCAAAAAAATGAATTTTTGTGTTAGGATATCCGTCTAGTGCTTTAAGAATTCCGTTCGATGCGTTTGGCCAATATTATCGATAGGAATTTCCTAAAAGCTGTGATAAGACAACTAGCACGGTAAATTGAGTTTTAATACGTAAAGTTTGAAAATAGTTAATATGGTGGTGTATTAATTTTTATTTTAAATGTTTAATGAAGCCATTGAACCATAGTGAGTGTTGGATGAGTGGCGAGGTAGTTTTGATCATTTGATCATCTCTACAACCAATCGATGGGGTCATTCACTATAAATCAATAGCGAGGCAATGCCTTTATGTTATTTGAAATTTGAGAAATAAAATATGGCGATTTGAGTAAATAAAGTACATTAATTGCAATTAAAGAAATGTCTTCATTGGAAATCATATGATGCTTTGATTAATAACATGATGTATTCAAGATAAAATAATATATTGGTTAGAGAATATTAGAATAGCATTAAACATTTTTGTTCAAAGCCAAATTTGATGACTTATAAAAAAATTGATACTTAGTTAATTGAGTAATAGTAGAGGATGGATATAAAACTATATCTTAAGAGAAAATAAAGAAGTGTTAGTTTAGAACATTTAGTATAAATTTTTGAGCTAGTTCTTGTTTTAAACTTAAATGGTATTAAAACTTATGGGTTTGACAGTGCACATTTTTTTGGAAAAACAATTTGGATTAATTATCAACTTTAATTAGTTTTGTGATGATAATTAGATGGAAATTTAATTTTTGTGACAAGTGGAAATGTAAACTTGGATTGTTTTGATAAATGAACAATTTGTTTAGTATAATCTTTTTAAACTGTGAGAATAATTTTAATATATATATATATATATATATATATATATATCCCAAAAATTTATTTTGGTGAATAATCAATAGTTATCTCTTGATAATGAAAGAGATTAGTTATCCTATCCAAAATGAGTTTTCAAGTTAATTTTTAATGTTTATTTTGGAAAGTAATAGAGACATTTCCACTTAATAAAATGTTTTATGATGATTACATATAGTTATCATAATTTTGTATATCTAAGCTTTCAAGGGAAAAAGAAAAATAATTTAATAAATGATTTATCAAAAAGCTTGTTTTGAAATTTAGTTTGAGCTCAAAATGGTTTGGGTAAATTTCAAATTTTAAATTGATTTAGAAGCTGAAATTTTGTTTGGAAATGTGATGTACTAAAACAGCGATAGCTTAAGATTTATAACTCCGAATGAGTTCAACTTTTTTGAAAATTAAAGAGCTTTAAATAAGATAAAAAGTTTCTTTTACCACCTTAAAATATTTTTCTTTTTACTGAGTTTATAATGGTTTTGATAGTAGATGGTCATTTCTGTCCTATAAGAGATTGTCTAAGATTTAGGCTGAAAATAAATTTAGCATTGCTTTCAAACCGTTAATCTAATTTTTATGATCTTTATATCGCTGTAAAGCTTAGACATAGAAGAACAATTTTTATTTGATATGTATTTTCATATTCTGAATCTTGATGGGACAAAATTTAAGATCTTTACAGCAGGTTTTTAATTGAAACAGCTTGTTTTCTTATTAGTTTAACTGCATTCTACCTATTTTGTGAATATAATTTGGTTGATGTTTTGTGTGAAAGTATATATTTCAAACTAAAATATATTATGGTAGAATTTATGATTAAAAATTTTGTTCACTTTAAATAAAGGGTTTAGAGAATAAATTGGATTTTTGTAAGAAGTCTTGAAAATTTTCGAAATATTGAAGTTTGAGAATTTGAGTATAAAGAAATTAGGTTTTTCACACTTAAAAATAATTTTTTTGTAAAATAAGAGTATAAAAATCCATTCGTGGAGTTTGTTTTGTCTTTGAGCCATTATCTAACATCGTGCATTATGCGGTCATTTGAACCTGGTGACCTTTGAAGAAACCACCTCTCATCGAATTCTCTTACCTCTCTTGTTGTCAAACTTATGTTGGTGTGGTTCTTTTCATAATGATACATAGAAATTCATATCGATAATCATCTTATTGATTGGAGTCCGGAATAAAAGTTGAGCTAAATCCCGACTTTATTCGAGAAATTTCCAAGAAATCAATATCACTTGATTGATCCTTTGGGTAGCATTTGTTGTGTTCATGTTTCGAAGGTGAGAAGCCTCCGGAATCATGAGGTATTTCTGGTGCAAATTTGATAGTCTGCTAATCCTGACGAATATATTCGGGAAATTATAAAATTTATCCAGCAATTTTATCTTGGTCTTATATCAATTTGAGTTGAGTGGAAATTTTTTAAACTCGAGCTTATCTATCTTTCTTTTGATTAATGAAATTAATGTGATGAATATAAACTCTTCTCTAGAAATTGCAAGGACGCAATTTTTAAAAGGGGGAGTTTGTAACAACCTGGTTTGTAGATTACCTGTCAATATTAAATTATAATGGTAATTATAATTTAATATTGTGAATTAAATAAAAATTTGAGATTTGAAATTGTTTAGTTGAAATAAACAATGAATTTTGGAATTTAAAAATGAGAAAATAAAGTTAAAAACTTTATTTTATTTGGTTAGTGTGATAATAAATGGAAAATGATTTTACTTTAGAGAAAATGTAATAATTATATTAATTATTGCCCATTTGCTTCTTTTAATAATTTTTAAAAGAAGAATGTAATTTTAAAGGATGTTTAATTAAATAAAAAGATGGAATTTGGTTTAAAAATAAGTTTAATTGTAAATTTTATTTTAAAATGGGTTGTGATATTTTCTATATAAGA
This sequence comes from Allium cepa, assembly GCA_030765085.1. Lineage (NCBI taxonomy): Eukaryota > Viridiplantae > Streptophyta > Magnoliopsida > Asparagales > Amaryllidaceae > Allium > Allium cepa. The sequence goes on from CM060942.1 coordinate 15,789,467, forward strand.
AAATAATTTTTGTTGAATTTTAGAAGTTAAAAATATAGACTTTTGCATTTAATTGTGAAAATTGTGGATTATTGTAAAATTAAGTATTTTGATAATAATAAAATGTCTTAAAATAAAAATTAATCTTTTTATATGATCAAAAATATTTTATTTCATGTGTATGTAAGTTTTTATACTTTGTTTGGGTAAAAACTAGGAAAAAGATAACACTGGTTTTATAAAATAGTGTGAATATGTGAGCATTAGGTTTAGAGTTAATAAATTCTCTAGGCCATTTAATTTTCTTTTAATTAATGGATCCGTAGGCCCATTTGTGCCCATTAACCAGATTAGAAGGTGAGAAAAATAATTCATGTACGTTCAACTTATCTCGTCTTCTCCTTCTATCTAGTAAAGAGAAAATGAAACCCAACTCCACCTATTTTCAAATTCCAAGCGAAAATCTACAAATTACTTCAACAAACTGAGAATTTCTTCAAATTAAGATGTAATTAAAAGGTAATCAACTCCAAAACATATATTATATCATCAAGTATTGATTTTGAAATTTTGGGTTTGTCTAAGCTTTGATTTTCTTCTTTGCATGTCTTTGTTCTTTTATTTGACAGGTTATTGTAGCTTTCCTTTGCCTAAAGCATGCAACTTCCTTTAAGTTAATTTAGGTTTTTCTTCAAAATTCCAATGTGAACGATAAAATCACAATTTTTTGCTGAAGCAAACCTTCATAAACCTAAATCTGAGCTTTTGTAATCGTTTTTTTGTTGATAGTTTTCTTTTCTGTGATTCTAGTCTGGGTTGCTTCTTTGCATGCTTATATCCTTTGATTCCGACAATGAATTCTATCGGATTTCTTGCATTTGGTAGCTTTTATGTTGAACTTTATTTCTGCAAAATTTGGTTGAATATTGTCATTTGGATGTTTAACAGTGGTAGAAAATCAACTCGAAAGCAGATTTTTCCTGTAGAAATTGTTCGTTGAGTTGCTGCAAACATGGCCTAAGTCCATATTTGAGGTAGCATAACTCTTTCTCCCCTTACTAAAATTGCATTATTATTATTTTTTTAAAGAAAAGGTTTTCTACTATAAGCATACCAAATTTTAGGTCATTTCGACCTATATAGCTTATAGAAATATGCTGCCGAACTTTGATCCAGAGCATGTTTTTGCCCAGAGTTTTACAGTGAAAACACTGCATGAGTTCAATTTTGATACATTATAACTTTCGCATACTTTATCCAAATTTCATGATTTACTTTTTGTTTGATAGATGAAGTTTTCTATTATATTCCTACCAATTTTCAGCTCAATTCGAGTTAATTTGTTTCTCTGTTTCATGCCTGGAAGTTGAACCCAAGATGGTTTTAAGCCTGTGCATTTTTGGTTTTTGAACTGTGGCCAACATGGCCTGAGTCCATGTTTGAGACAGTGTTCTTTTTCATTTCTAGTCGGAATTCATTGATTCCTTTTTTTCTAAAATATGAAGTCTTCTACTATGGGAATGTCAACTTTCAACTTAATATGAGGTCATTTGGTCCTCTGTTTCATGTTGAAAGTTGAACCCAAGATGGTTTTTAGGCCTGGGAATATTTTGTTTTATGAGCTGTTGCAAACATGGCTTAAGTCAATGTTTGAGATAGCATAACATTTTCATTTCTAGTCTGAATTCATTGATTCTTTTCTGGTTTGAAAGATGAAGATTTCTACTTTGTGCACACCAATTTTTAATTCAATCAAAGGTAGTTTGGCCACCTGTTTTATGTCCGAAAGTTGAACCTAGAGAAGATTTTAGACCTAAGTATTATTGTAACAACCCGCATATTTATCGGTTTTATATTTAAGTATTTTATTTAAATATTTTATCGATAATCGGAATTTAGTCCGAAAAGCCACTTTTTGCAAACAGTCGAATTAGGACTGAGACCACTTCCATTGAGTTCAAAACGCCGTTTGCGATCTTCATAAGTGTAAACTTTGATATGTTTGGAGTTAGTGGAATTTTGCTACTTTTTCACTTAGGGCTTTGGTTAGGGCTGAGCCCATTAACTTATGTATTCAGTCCCAACCCCTTCTCCTCTTCATTACTTCATTCCTCATTTCCTAATATTCAAGCTTTTATAATAATGGAGAGTGGAAGAGGAAATTAAAACTCCAAGCCCTAGTCTTCATTAGCAAATCCAACTTCTAGCTCCAAATTCAAGAGAACCCATTGGTAAGCCTTCTCTTCTTCTTCTCCAACTAATTCTCTTATCAATTTCAGAAATTCCTAACCTAACTTTGGAAATGTTCTTCTTTTAAAGCTTAGAATCAATCTTTTTGTGTTGGATTTGAAGAGTGGTTAATTCTCCTTTGCTTTCAAGCTCCTTCTTCATTTGTTTGGGTTCAAAGGTGAGATTTTTATCTCACATCTTAGTTTATAATTATCTTTTATTGTTAGGTATGAAATCCTAACACTTATTTTTGTGCAAGTGCTTTTGGTTTGGGTTGAATTGGTGAATATCCAAATTTTTAATGTTTGGGTTCAATTATTTAAAGATCCTAACTTTGATGTTTGAACATGTTTTTGGTGGCGGATCAAAGAGCTAATGGAGCTGGGGTATCAATTGGCTAAGGCTTCTTTGGTCCATTGCTCGAACGGTCGCGTTTTGGAGGAATTTGCACTTCATTGATATAGGGCAGGAACTGCAGAAATTTGCAGTTCGGCCGACCGAGCCTTGTAGCCGTTCAACCGACCTGCTACTCCGAGCAAGTTTTCTGCTTCTGGCCAGCCGACAGAGCTCTGTAGCCGGCCGACCGACCTGATGCTATTTTTCTTACTTGGTCTATTTTGTTGAATTTCCAACTTTAATCAACTCGTGTTATTTCCCTTTTGTTATTATCACTTGTTATCGACTTTGATGACATTTTCCTCATGATTTTTGGGAATATCCATTTCGATAGATTCCGAATCGATTTCTTTGGATTTTATTCACGTCTTCAAATGTGAATTTTAGTGATTGATTGTTCCTACAATCTTTCTTTGTGATTTGTCACTTTAAAAATATAAAGGTTTCTATACTAGTAGTAAATATCAAAATTCTATCATCAAAACGATTTCAACGCTATTTTATTACAAAGCTCGTTTCTTAAACCGTTTTCCTATCTATTAGTATGTACAAGCCTTTACCTCACTCGTATGAGAAATCTAATTAAACGACCTAGTAAAACGAGTGGTATGAAACGCTTGCGTTTACTTCGTCAGTTAATTCTTGGACTTGTTCGATTGAATCTCTTATGACAATTTTCTAGTGGAGATCTACAATTTGTTCGTAAATATTTAAGTTAAGATAGTGATTATGGGACATGAAGCTAAGCTCATATATTTACTAGCTTACTGTAATTGACACTTCTTGATGATCATGACGATCATTTTTATGATTTAGACTAGCGATGTGCAATGTCTCTTTGTCTGCGAGGGAGACTAAGCCCCGTTTTGTGGAGTTTCGACTCAAATTGGTGGGGTAGCAACCCATGGTCTTCGGGCCGTTTGTGGAGCTTCGGCTCAATTTGTGATGGTTAGCAACCATGGTATTAGCGTTCCGTTTGTGATACACGTGTTGGTGAGCTTCAGCTCCCGTTTGTGACAGGCCTTTCCCCTTTTGTGATTTCTGGATTTCTTGAGATGATTTCTAGAATTTGCGCTTCACCAATTTTCGTGATTTTCATTGATAAGTTTTATCAATATTTGTGCATTGGTGAATTTGTGTGTCATTGACTTTTGTGATTGATATTGATATAGTCGTCAATATTTATGGTTTGGTGAACGAAATAAAGAGTATGACATTTCTTTTGATCCTTGAGTGGATTTTTGTGACATTGATTAATCTCTTGTTGATTTTCAATTACTTATATATCACAGCTTGGCATTGTGATTATTATGCATTTAGTCATACCTCTTATTCTATATTGTTTCATCTGATATTTATAGCTAGACTGATCCGTTTATTATTTTCTTATTAAATAATACTCGGGTCAGACCGAGATGTTACAGGTGCTTCAGCTTGACTTCTCTCTTGGGATTGATTTCTCTGACTTTTGGCTAACTACTTAGATTAGTAGTTTATTTTTTTGTATACACTTGAGATATGGACTCATAGTCTTATTCTTTTGTATAGCACGTGTTGCTATTCTTTTGTATTATTGTGGATCTGCTTGACTACTACTCTGATGAACACTTTTATGTGTTATATATATTCATATCTATTTCCGCCTTTGTGATATGAATTATCTGTGGCTAATTTGTGTTATGTTCATTTCTATATTTGTTTCCGTAGATTATTATAGCCACTGTGTAGTAGCTTTGTGTTTGTATCGGTATGTCGGATTTCCTCTTGAAATAAAATGCATGTTATACTATCTGACATATCGGTGCTCGCGCAAAGCAATTACACGGATGGTCGCTCCTCAACAGCCTTATTCTCCGTGCTAGTTGACAGCATTACACCGTAGTGTTCTTGGCTAGCGTGGGTATAGAGGTGGGGCGTCATAGCTTGGTTTCAGAGCCAAAGTTCGGAACAATGTAGAATAATTTAACAAGGATCATAGTCCTAAGTCCTTCTTAGGAGTCGTGCCTTATGATTTAATTCGAGTCTTCGTACCGATTCATCCTATTTTATTTACGATTCATTGTTTTATCTATCAAGATTGCTTGATATTCATTTTGAGAGCAACCTTTTTCTTCTTCTTTATTTCTTTCTAAAGGAAGAGAAATGGTTAGACCTGGCCGTCCCAGCGTCGGTCAATCTAGTGCTACTCCCCAAGATGGAGTTTTTATGACTACCCAGCAACTTCTTGACTTTGTCACGAATGCTCAAGAAGCTGGTTCTAATTCGGAACCTATTCACCCTAAATCTGGGTTTGCACGTTTGTACAATGATTACACCAACCTGGATGGGAAGCCATTTAAAGGTTATGAATCTATTATTGAAGTCCAGGCTTGGTTAAGAACATGCGATCGAATCTTTTCTCGCATGAATCTCATTGATCTTCACCGAGTTCAAGTGGCTTCTTGTATGCTCCAAGAAAGAGCATTAGATTGGTACGAGCTTCTGATTTCTGAAATAAATGAAGCGGATCTCACTTGGGAGAAATTTCGAGAGCACTTCGAGTTAAAGTTCGTACCAGAAGCTGAGAAGGTGACTTTGGCTCGCCGTTTTATTGACCTTGTTCAAGGTGAAGCCTCCGTGACTGATTATGTTGCATCCTTCGAGTCACTTTCCAAATATGGGGTTGAATACATCAACACCCCATTGAAGAAGAACCAAAGATTTGTCTATGGCTTAAACAAAATCTCAACAAGCCATTACTTCTAAAATTAGAAGTTTCTTTCGACCAACTCATTGATATCGCTCTTCGTCTTGAAGAGGCGGATAGGGAAAATGATGTTGAAGTGGTGGGTTCCAAACCAAGCTTCAACAACAACAAGAAAAGGCCTAATAAATTCAAAGGTCCATATCCCAATAAGAAAGGGAAGCAAGCAACCTCTGTGGCAAAGACTTCTTCCTTTGGTCGTGGGGAATGCTATAATTGTGGTTCGAAGGATCATTACGCGAACAAGTGTCCAAAGTCTATCTCTTGTTGCTACTGCAAAGTTCCCGGTCATGTTATATCTTCATGCCCCAAGCTTCTAGGCAAGAAGGAGGGAAATTTAAATGTTGCTCAATCCCTTGGCAACACATCTCGTGATCAAGGTATGTCTCATTCTATCCTTGATGGCATTATCATATTTCGTGATCAACATATTCGAGTTCTTTTTGACACGGGTGCATCCCATTCTTTTATTTCAAAAGAACTCGTCGATACTTTTTCTTTAAGTATTGTTGCTTTAATGACTTCTTTGAGAATTGCGAATCCGATTAGTGGGTGCGCAACAATCAGTTTATTGTGTAATGATGTCGAGATTATTTTGGGTGATTTTTCTTTCTGAGCCGATTTGCATGTCATGCGTTATTTCGGCTTTGGAAAGATTTTGGAAATGGATTGACTTAACCGTTATGAAGCTCATATCCTATGTCTTGAGCGGGCTATTCATCTTTGACACCCTCAATCTGTTAAGCTGATTTTATTAATCTTAAATATTCGGATTCCAGCTTGGTTGCATCTTTATATTCTTTAAATCCTCGTGATGACGATAATGATGATGAGGAAGATATAATTTCTCTTATTCGCATTGTTCGTGAATTTTCTGACATATTTGAGCCCGTTTTAGGATTACCGCCTAAGCGAGCAATTGAGTTCAGAATTAATCTTATCCCTAGAGCTCAACCTATTACTCGTCCTCCTTATCGCATGTCCAATAAAGAAAATGAGGAGATACGCATACAATTATCCAATTTGGAAACGAAGCAATTTATTCGGTCAAGTTCCTCGCCTTGGGGAGCTTCGGCTATTTTTGTGAAGAAATCCGATGGTACACTTAGACTTTGCGTTGACTACCGCAAGCTTAATGATCTTACTATCAAAAATAAATATCCTTTACCTCGGATTGATGATCTATTCGATCAACTTAGTGGTGGTAGAGTCTTTTCACAATTGGACTTGGCAACCGGTTTTCATCAGCTTCGTATTGCGGAGGATAGCATTCCTTTGACATCGTTCCATACTCGTTATGGATCTTATGAATGGCTTGTTAGGACATTTGGTCTAACGAATACACCGGCTTATTTCGTTGACCTTACGAATCGAGTTTTCAAATATTTTCTCGATCGATTTGTTCTCATCTTTATTGATGATATTCTTGTGTATTCAAAAACCGAGGAGGAACATGAAAAGCATCTTCAGATTGTATTGGAAACTCTTAGGAGTAATCAATTAAAAGAAATTTTTTCTAAATGCCACTTTTGGCATTCTCGTATGAAGTTTCTCGGTCATATTATTTCCGAATCCGGAATTTCCGTGGATCCTTCAAAGATTGAAGCGATTCAAGATTGGAAGAGACCGGAGAGTGTGACGGATAGTTTTCTTGGATTGGCGGGTTATTACCATCGTTTTATCAAAGACTTTTCTAAGATTGTCGTGCCTCTCACTAGCTTAACGAAGAAAGGTGTTAAATACATTTGGACGGACAAATGCGAGACTTTTTCTAATGCTCCTATTCTTGTTATTCCCGAGGGGAATCAAGATTTCGTTGTTTAGACGGATGCTAGTCGCGTTGGTTTGGGTGTCGTTCTTATGCAAAAAGAACATGTTATTGCTTATGCTTCTAGGCAATTAAAGCCGGCGGAGACTAGATATGCCACACATGATTTAGAACTCACGGCTATTGTTTTTGCTCTTCGGATTTGTTGTCATTATCTTTTAGGAGAGAAATTTGTTCTTTATACCGATCATAAGTCTTTGAGGTATTTATTTTCTCAAAAGGAACATAATTTGCATCAACAACGTTGGCTCGAGTTCCTTTCTCACTATGATCTTGATATTCTTTATACACCCGGTAAGGGTAATTGTATCGCCGATGCTCTTAGCCGTAAACAACAAGCTGTTGTTTCTATGATGATATCCGAATGGAACGATCTCGAGATTTTATCCACTTGCGAAATTCGAGACCGTATTTCCGTTTTATGTTCATCTCTTGTTTTATGTAGCATTGAGGCTCATCCTTCTCTTTAGACCGCATTCTTGAAGCTCAAAGGTTAGATCCCGAATTGGCTCTTCTTGCCCAAAATATTAATGATAAAATTGATATTGAAGGTTTGAAAGACTTTGATATCGATTCTCGTGGCGGCATTCATAAATTTGGTAGACTTATCGTGCCAAATATTAGTAATCTTTGTAAAGATATTTTGGAAGATTCTCATCATTCTAAATTTACCATTCATCCTGGCAGTAGTAAAATGCACGCGGATATGAAGCGGCTTTATTATTGGGAGGAATTGAAATCTGATATTGCTAACTTTGTTAAATGTTGCATGACTTGCCAACTCATTAAGGCCAAACATCAAAGGCCCGGTGGGTTATTGCAACCTTTAGAAATTCCAATTCGGAAGTGGGATCAAATTTCCATGGATTTTATAGACGGCCTTCCCCGTTCTCGTTTGGGTCATGATAACTTATGGGTTATAGTTGATAGGCTTACTAAATCCACCCATTTATTACCGCTCGGTCAAATCGAACCGTACCTCTTTTGGCCAAACTTTTTATTAAAGAAATTGTTAAATTGCATGGAGTTCCTATTTCTATTGTTAGTGATCGTGATCCATTGTTTACTAGTGGATTTTGGAAGAGTCTTCAAAAAGCTTTAGGGACGAAGCTTAATTTTAGCACCACTTATCACCCCCAGTCCGATGGACAAACCGAGCATGTGAATCAAACTCTTGAAGATCTTCTTCGTGCAAGTGTTCTTGATTTTGGTGGAAGTTGGTAAGATCATATTTCTCTTGTTGAGTTTTCCTATAATAATAGCTTCCAATCTAGTATTGGTATGACACCTTTCGAGGCACTCTATGGAAGGCCATGCCGATCTCCTTCTTGTTGGCTTGAGGCCGGTGAGAAGCTGGTTTTAGGTCCAGATTTTATTCGTGATTCCACAGAAAAGATTGATCTTATTCGTCGTAGGATGAAAGAAGCCCAGAGTAGACAAAAATCCTATGCCAATAACCGGAGAAGGAAATTAGAATTTTCTATGGGAGATCTTGTGTTCATTCGTGTTTCACCTATGAAAGGTGTTGTACGTTTCAGTCGATCGGGATAATTAGCGCCTCGATATGTTGGGCCATTTCCTATCGCCGAACGTATCGGTTCCGTGGCTTTTCGCCTTTTATTACCGGCTCGGTTTTCTGCTATTCATGACGTGTTTCACGTTTCTCAACAAAGGAAGTGCCTTCGAGATTCCGATTCTGTTCTTGAGCCCGGTGTTGTGGAAGAGATTGAAGTTTCGCCTTATTTAACTTATGAGCAGCATCCTATTCGAATTATTGCTTCGGAGGTCAAACGCCTTCGAAATAAAGATGTCCCGCTTGTGAAAGTTCAATGGTCTTCGAATCCTAAGGATTGTTCTTGGGAATCTAGAGAGTTCATCGAGCGAACGCATCCTGACTTACTTTCTCATGCTCCTTAAGGTAAACTTCTTACTTCAAAATTCTTTTGTGTTAATATGCTTTTATGGTTGTTACTCTATATCTTCTTCTTAAATATTGCGAGGACGAAATTTCTTTAAGGAGGGGAGTCTGTAACAACTCGCATATTTATCGGTTTTATATTTAAGTATTTTATTTAAATATTTTATCCATACTCAGAATTTAGTCCGAAAAGCCACTTTTTGCAAACAGTCGAATTAGGACTCGAGACCACTTCCATTGAGTTCAAAACGCCGTTTTCGATCTTTTTAAGTGTAAACTTTGATATGTTTGGAGTTAGTGGAATTTTGCTACTTTTTCACTTAGGGCTTTGATTAGGTCTGAGCCCATTAACTTATGTATTCAGTCCCAACCCCTTCTCCTCTTCATTACTTCATTCCTCATTTCCTAATATTCAAGCTTTTATGACAATGGAGAGCGGAAGAGGAAATTAAAACTCCAAGCCCTAGCCTTCATTAGCAAATCCAACTTCTAGCTCCAAATTCAAGAGAACCCATTGGTAAGCCTTCTCTTCTTCTTCTCCAACTCATTCTCTTATCAATTTCAGAAATTCCTAAACCTAACATTGGGAATGTTCTTCTTTTAAAGCTTAGAATCAAGCTTTTTGTGTTGAATTTGAAGAGTGGTTAATTCTCCTTTGCTTTCAAGCTTCTTCTTCATTTGTTTGGGTTCAAAAGTGAGATTTTTATCTCACATCTTAGTCTATAATTATCTTCGATTGTTAGGTATGAATTCCTAACACTTATTTTTGTGCAATTGCTTTTGGTTTGGGTTGAATTGGTGAACATATAAATTTTTAGTGTTTGGGTTAAATTCTTTAAAGATCCTAAATTTGATGTTTGAACATGTTTTCGGTGGCGGATCGGAGAGCTAATGGAGGTTGGGTATCAATTGGCTAAGGCTCCTTTGGTCCATTGCTCGAACGGTCGTGTTTTGGAGGAATTTGCACTTCATTGAAATAGGGCAGGAACTGCAGAAATTTGCAGTTCGGCCGACCGAGCCCTGCAGCCGGTCGACCGACCTGTTACTCCGAGCAAGTTTTCTGCTTCTGGCCAGCCGACCGAGCTCTGTAGCCGGCCGATCGACCTGATGCTATTTTGCCTACTTTGTCTATTTTGTTGAATTTCCAACTTTAATCGACTCATGTTGTTTCCCTTTTGTTATCATCACTTGTTATCGACTTTGATGAAATTTTCCTCGTGATTTTTGGGAATATCCATTTCGATAGATTCCGAATCGATTTCTTTGGATTTTATGAACGTCTTCGAATGTGAATTTTAGTGATTGATTGTTCCTACAATCTTTCTTTGTGATTTGTCACTTTAAAAATATAAAGGTTTCTATACTAGTAGTAAATGTCAAAATTCTTTCATCAAAACGATTTCAACACTATTTTATTACAAAGCTCGTTTCTTAAACCGTTTTCCTATCTATTAGTATATACAAGCCTTTACCTCACTCGTATGAGAAATCTAATTAAACGACCTAGTAAAACGAGTGGCATGAAACGCTTGCGTTTACTTCGTCGGTTAATTCTTGGAATTGTTCAATTGAATCTCTTGTGACAATTTTCTAGTGGAGATCTACAATTTGTTCGTAAATATTTAAGTTAAGCTAGTGGTTATAGGACATGAAGCTAAGCTCATATATTTACTAGCTTACTGTAATTGACACTTCTTGATGATCATGACGATCATTTTTTTGATTTAGACTAGCGACGTGCAATGTCTCTTTGTCTGCGAGGGAGACTAAACCCCATTTTGTGGAGTTTCGACTCAAATTGGAGGGGTAGCAACCCATGGTCTTCAGGCCGTTTGTGGAGCTTCGGCTTAATTTGTGATGGTTAGCAACCATGGAATTAGCGTTCCGTTTGTGATACACGTGTTGGTGAGCTTCATGCTCCCGTTTGTGATAGGCCTTTTCCCCTTTTGTGATTTCTGAATTTCTTGAGATGATTTCTAGAATTTGTGCTTCACCAATTTTCATGATTTTCATTGATAAGTTTTATCAATATTTGTGCATTGGTGAATTTGTGTGTCATTGACTTTTGTGATTGATATTGATATAATCATCAATATTTATGGTTTGGTGAACGAAATAAAGAGTATGACATTTCTTTTGATCCTTGAGTAGATTTTTGTGACATTGATTAATCTCTTGTTGATTTTCAATTACTTATATATCACAGCTTGGCATTGTGATTATTATGCATTTAGTCATACCTCTTATTCTATATCGTTTCATCTGATATTTATAGCTAGACTGATCCGTTTATTATTTTCTTATTAAATAATACTCGGGTCAGACCGAGATGTTACAAGTGCTTCAGCTTGACTTCTCACTTGGGATTGATTTCTCTGATTTTTGGCTAACTACTTAGATTAGTAGTTTATTTTGTTGTATACACTTGAGATATGGACTCATAGTTGTATTCTTTTGTATAGCACGTGTTGCTATTCTTTTGTATTATTGTGGATCTGCTTGACTACTACTCTGATGAACACTTTTATGTGTTATATATATTCATATCTATTTCCGCCTTTGTGCTATGAATTATCTGTGACTGATTTGTGTTATGTTCATTTCTATATTTGTTTCCGAAGATTATTATAGCCACTGTGTAGTAGCTTTGTGTTTGTATCGGTACGACGGATTTCCTCTTGAAATAAAATGCATGCTATACTATCTGACATATCGGTGCTCGTGCAAAGCAATTACACGAATGGTCGCTCTTCAACAGCCTTATTCTCCGTGCTAGTTGACAGCATTACACCGTTCTTGGCTAGCGTGGGTATAGAGGTGGGGCGTCACAATTATTTTGCCACGCGTTTTTATGTTCTTTTTCCATCCAATTTTTTTCTTTTACTTCTTGTTTTTGGCGATATTTCTAAAAAAATTTGAGGTCTATGATGCCTAGCCAAGTTTTGATGAATTTGAAATTCGAATTTGAATTTGGAATTCAAATTTGAATTAAATTTGAATTTGAATTGAATTTGAATGACGGTTTTGAGTGATTTCTTTGATTTCGAGCTCAGATTTTTCCAAATAATTTTGAAATAATTTTTAAAATAAATGGCATTTAAAATAATTATTATTTAATGTTTTGAAATTTTTTTAAGCTAAATCTATTTATTCTCTATTATAATAAGGGAATTTTCAAATATTGTCTTCAAAAGTAATTTCGAAAAATGGTTTTAAAAGCCTGTTTTCTTAAATAGATTATTTTGTATATAAAATACACATTTTTGCACTATACGAGTGAATGATAAGAAGCATTAAACAGATTGGTAAAACACGTGGTATAGGATACGTGCGTTTATCATATCGGTTAATTCCTGACTTGTCCGTTTGATCGTTTTGACCTTCAGGTCGAGTTTACAGATGAGATGAGGTAAACTTTTTTACTTCTTTGAGTGTGAAATTTACTAGCGATTAGTAAACCATTTAGTGCGAACGTGTTGTATGGGACGCACGTTGACACTATTCGGGTTCCTATTCGAGAGTTTGTGACACATTTGCCATTGCGGCATGCCAGTCTGGACCTTCGAGTCATTGCCATTTCGGCATTTGCCATTGCGTATTTGTCATCGAGGCGTTTGCCATTGCGGTGTATTTTCCATTGCGGCTTATTTTTCATTGTGACGTTTTGCATTCGGGCGAGGTACCTATTTGAGATAACATTACTTGGCAAGGCTTCGGCCACATGAACGCGCAAACACTTTTGAGATGGTTTCCTTGACTATTTTCCCTAGTGTATCGCCCCTTTCCCGAATTGTTCCTTTGAACCATTCTATATATCTTTATGGCGATTACCTTTTAGGAATTTGAACTCTTGGAAGTTCTATTTTTGAGATTTGAATTGCCTACGCCGGCGTTATATGAGATTTGCCTTTTGCCATTTATTTGTGATTTTATTCTCCTCTTTGGAGATATATTTGCCTTATGGCGTGTTTGAGATGGGATCTCTTTATGTATATTTTAGGTTTGCTAAGATGGCGGGTTTTGGTTTTCCCCTAAACCATATTTGACGTTTTATGAATGCCGATGTTGTGAGGCTCGCTATTTTTAGTGTTTTATGGGTTATTTTATCTTTTTTTGAGATTATATGTTTGTGTAGTGATACTATATTATCACTTGATGTAATCATACACTTTAGGTTGTCCCTTTTCATTCTGGAATAATATCACATTATCCTTATGCTCATATTCTCACCTATCCTTGTAACCTGATTTGTTTAGCTAGACTGACCTATGTATTTTATACTCGAGTCAGATCGAGGTGATTCAGGTTAGGTACGCATTGGACTTAGCCTTTCTACTTTCGTTTGGATATTTTGCTATCACCTTTTTGATGTAGCTTTTTATATGGATTCTAATATTTATATTTTTGACCCGTTGTATATTGTGTGGTCATCATACCACTTATATGTATCATTTTGTACACTGGGAATGTATTTGTATATATATGTATATATCTGCTCTTTGCTATTCTGTGATGTGATTTGCATTTGGTTGTTATATTTTGTTCTCGTAGATCCGTCAACCACCAATAGCTTTTTATTAAGTATTTATTGGATATGTCGATCCACTTGAGATGAAATTTTTTATAAAGCATTTTTTGAAATATTCAATAAATATTTAAGACAAGGCTATTGATGGTCGCTCCAAACCAGCCCTATTCACCGTATTTGCAAACAATATTACCTAGTAATACTCTTTGTTAATGTGGGTCTCGAAGTGGGGCGTCACATATTTAAACTTCGTACTTCCTTTAAAATGCTTATTTATCTTTTGTAAAAACTGCCTTCAAAAGGTTTCATAAAATTTCCAATTTATCAATATTTTAAACTTTTCTAAAAAATGATTTTTCAAAACTATATGCATAGGGACTATCGCTATGTGAACTATAACTTCACTAAATTTGTTTTAGAAACATATGGCTTTAAATATTCATTTATTACTAGATCTTATACTGCTATAAGTATATAAAATATTATACTTGAAAATAATTGAAATACGGAGTTTAAAAAGTGAGATAAATGGAAGGGATTTCAAAGTCTATTTATAGCGAAAATCGCTATACAGACAATTCAGTATTCAAACCAATATTCAGTGTCATTCACATTTATACACATATTTGATCCCAAATTCCATCCACGTTATTACTAAATATGTTTTAACATATAAAAGGGTTGCATGTCCATTTTAAGCATTCGAATGCACTAAATTTAAACTATACATCTTAATGGTTTAAAAGGAAATACTATAGCAAATCACATACTTTTTGAAGCATATGATCAAGGTCATAACTTAAGTAGTTGATGTCTATTATTACTAATATATAGCAAGAAATGTTTTCAAGCAAAATTAACACATATAATATCATAATCAACATGTTTTATAGGTTTTGATTAATTAGTGAGATAGCTAACTTTTGGTTGAATCAAATCCCACTATCTACCTAACAAAATTCATCAAACCCCACTACATTTCCTTCCTTCAACAGACAAGCCTAGAATCAGGCACAACAAGAGAGAATGGAGCAAGAAAAGTGCGTGGCCAAGGCACTAATTGGCCTAGATGCTCCCGGCCTAAAGAGGAATGGAGAGAATGGCTTCGCTTCTTCTGTTTTTGAGTTTGTTTGTGATGTTATCCACTATATTAGGATTATAGTAACGACCCGGAATTTTTGAACTCGAAATTTTCAGATAGTTAGAGAAAAGAAGAAAGTGATATAAAAAGAACAGAAAAGAAACACACAAACTCACATTCGCAGCGGAGAAAATATAATATCAATAGTAGTTATACCAAAAAATATTGTATCTATCAATTTACATCGATATATCAGAGTTACAACAATTCTATACAACATTGGATAGATACAATTTAACATGTCTCAGATATATACAATACCATAGTGGAAACTCTCCATACGTCCTTGCCATCCAGCTCGCCTCCTGAGCTCCAGAACGTCCTTACCTGAAAATTTGTAATACTCAGTTTGACCCGAGCACTACATCAAAGTAAACCCGGGTCAGGCTGGAAACCAGCGTGAATAAACCCATCTAACAAGGAATAAAAAAGTAAACAACTTAAATAAACCCGGGGTAACTTATCAATTTACAACTTCTCAAGTTGTCATAACATCACTTGTTCCACACATCAATTTCTATGTATCTCTACTTAGATTTAAGGGTCTAACTTGCCTAAATCATGCCATATCAGCCTATTGATTCCACATATTAATCTATAAAGAATCGAAGTGGTTTCGGGTATTTACTAATACCCAACTCCGGTCTCTTCGAATTCAATGTCATCTAAAACCAAGTTATCCAATTACATTGAACTCAACTTTAATTGTCGAATAACACATTTACACAGCAATTCCAAATTGATTGTTTATAACATTATCATCGTCCATCCAATATATCATATCACAAAGCAATTCATATCAGAGATATCAACCAATTCAAAGCATTCATCGTCATTTAATCATTAATAAGCAAAATTGATCACTTCCATTAATTACATTAATTAAGGATTCTCAAAACTTTCATTAGTTAATTATTCTCAAATTTTATATAGCAATAAACCTTTAACTTAATCACATTCATTAATCAATCTTGATTAATCATATTCAGAAATTAACTTGCCTTAATTACTTCATCAATTAATTCAACTCTTTGATTAATTATATAAATTAATCCTTCAATTACACTGAGTAATCATTTCTTAATTTCTTTCATCAAGTAATATTCCTCTAATTACTACCCAAGTAATTTCCTTAAATTAATTTCAACCGGTAAATATCCACTAATTACTTTACTAAGTAATTATACCTTATTAATTACCTTAAGTAATTATACTTAATCCAACATCAAGTGATTATCTTAATTAATTAAACTTAATTAATTAACTAAAATTAACCACATCAACTTAATTAATAACATAGAGTAATTAATTTTCTTAATTCTTTCCATTAAGTAATTTCATCAAATAAATCTTATTTGGTAATCATCCATTAATTACGCCTCAAAATTACTAATTAATTTCATTAAGTAATTAATCTTTAATCAATTAACCATTCTCTAAATTAATTATATTAATTAATTTAATCATATTAATACATCAATCCTTAAAAATTGATTACAACAATTAATAAATCTTTATGCATTGTCTTAATAGTTAAATTAATTATTTACTCAATTGATGTCATTAACCAATTTAACCACCCCCTAATATATTAAATAATTATTACACCATTGAATTTTATCATTTAATTTACCTTTGGAAATAAATAGGATTTAACACATATAAATTACCGAATGAAAACATTTTGAAATTTTAGAACTTGCTTTAAATCTTGTTAATCCTTTTGATTTTAAACGCAAGTTAACCTCAAGTTCCACATACCCGAGTCAATAGGTAAAATACTCATATAAATCTCGAGTCTAATCTCGTGCTCAACCTGAGCAAAAGTGCATCAGAAACCTGATTCCAACAATGCCTTCCTCTTCTTCTACTATCCCTTATCAACACAGTGCTCCTACTACCATACTCAACCCCGAAGATAACATTGAGATATCCCACCGTCTTCCTCGTAGCAGTGTTCGCAACCAAATTCAAACTTAAACTTTAAAACTTTAAACTGTCAAACTGTTAACTGCAGCTACCCACTCGAACTTCGAGTCATACAACAAATTCGCACGAGCACCCCTCTGAGTTTCTCACGAGAACCCAAACCCCAGCAAAAACTGATACGAGAAACGCTCGTACACATGCACGGATGGTCGGAGCATTTCCGACCATCACTACCATCCCTGATAAATCGACAGTGACGCACAATTCTGACCATCCAGGTTCTATTAAATCGATTGAAACCAAATCGAGCAAATTCGAGCCTCTAGAAACAAGGCAACTTCATCTGAATCTTCCCTGAATTCACGTCGTCGACCACCAGAGAAATCTGCAATCTCGGCCTTGAACTCGTCAACGACCAAGCTCCCACCACACCAGATCCTGTTGAACTCGATCACTTGTAGACGCGGTGATGGTCGAATCACCAAACCCCGTTAAAACTAGAGTTCTAGGAAAAATCCACCTCTGCCGCCTTCTCAAAAGAAAAAAAATCGCATCTGATATTTTTCCTAAGTTCTATGATTACTTCTCTACCTCCAACATCATTCCTGACCACCTTAAATGTTCCATCCTTCAGAATTTACCCAAAACTCGATTTACAGAAAACCCAATATTTACATTCAATATGATATTTAAAATTTGTATTTTTTTTTAAAAAATAATAGCTTCCAAAGATGATTTGAGATATATTCTTGGATCAATACATTACAACAGATTTATTTATTCCATATTTTGAGTTTCAACCGTATTTCCATGTTTACAGGTGATTTCCATGCTTAAAATACTTAACTTGTTTTCAAAATCATGATGATGTTCAAACTAAATTGATTTGTTTGGAAACTCAAAGCTCCAAAGATTAGATGGAAAATCTTTTGAAATTTAATTTGTTTTAACATCTCTGTAATCCAAAAATGCAGAGTAGCACAACATCAGTCATGAGTATTCAGAAACATTCATATTCACAGATTTCATACTCCTATATACATAAACAAGCATCATCACCCATCAATAATTCAGGCAACAATTATTACTTTCTAAGTTTAAGACTAACTATTCACTCATCTGCAAAAATCTGAGCAGAGAATAAATTCTGGATGCTGCGAGCATGATTTCCTTTGATCCTTATTTATTTTGTTGTTGAATTGATCCGATCCTTACTTTAAAACTGAAATGAAGTTGCTAATTTCTTGCTCATATTTCTGGTTTGAGGATGTTAACAGGTTATGAATTTTCTTTTCCAGATTTTTGAAATTTGTAAAGACTTACTGTTGTTTGAATTCTTGAGCCTGATTCTAAACTTGGCTCAGATTTTATTTTATTTTTTTTTAGAAAAAAATTATGAAGAAAATTTTGATTCTTCTTTATTCATCAAAATAAAAGGAAATGTAAAATATAATCCAAACATGACACTTGTTATATTATATGTTATTAATCCTACAAATGTCTAATTTAGGAGGAGATGATTACACTTGTTAATCTTGTACCATATTTACCTTACATTTGTTTTTAAATGGGTGTTATAATTGTCACAAATGTTGATGTATTTTCATTTATTTTTAAATTGTCACAGACTTTTATATAAATACCCAAATTAGTTAAAATATTTCTAATTTTAATAAGTACTTTTGTAATAAATTTTCTAATTTATAAATATATATCCTAATTTATATAAATAACTTCCTTTAAAAAGAAAAACAACACAAACAATTTATGTTCTCAGTAAAATCAAATAAAAATACATTTGAAAACCAAAGTATAATTTAATATATATATATATATATATATATATATATTTGATTTCAATTTAAATGCCCAATTCAAATTAAATTTCAAATCAATTTTACATATACATATATTTAAACAAATAAAATTTCAACTTGTATATAATAATTCTGTTTAAAATCTATATGTATATACACAACACAATATAAATATAAATATTTATTTGATCTGATTCATTTGTTCAATCTATAAATTCCGTATTTCTATTAATTAACCCAATTATATTATTAATTACAATGCCCAGAAATCCGGGTTATTACATTTCTCCCCCCTTTAAGTCTTTTCGTCCACGAAAAGGAACGAAGCCAGAATTTATTAAATATTTTAAAACCATTTAACATATTCTTTGTTCATTTTAAAACACTTTTAAAATCTGTAATACTGCCAAAATAGTTTTATAAAAAATACTTTTTATAACTCGATGTTTCAATAAGTCCATCCTTGTTCTTGCGGAAATTTGGTCATACGTTGATCAGGCGTACAATGTAAAATTTATAAGTACTTAGCAGACCCGTTTTCAACATCCAGTGAAAATACTTTTGAAAAAAATAATTGTTTTGGAAATATAGGAAATCATTTTTGAAAATAGAGGAAATATCTTTGGTGAGAATGCTCTGGAAATCATCACCCTCATCGATGGTCACAGTTACATTCCAGGGTTACGTTGCCGTCGTAGCAAAAGTCCATGTAACTGTAGGCTCTCCGCGGCCTCTCGATTACGCCATGGAACCCACATAATAGATCACAGTTACATCCAGGGTTACGTTGCCGTCGTAGCAAAAGTCCATGTAACTGTAGGCTCTCAGCGGCCTCTGATTTTCGCTGTCGAAATGAAACCCCTCCACTCTTACATAGGTCGCAGTCTGCCGATATAAAATCAAACGCAGACTGTTGGCTCTCAGCGGCACACACGACTTTCGCTATGTTATACCATAGATCGCAGTCTACCGATATAAAATCAAATGCAGACTGTTGGCTCTCAGCGGCACACACGACTTTCGCTATGGTATACTCTACTCATAGTCCCCAGGAACTAGTTTAGTCCGGACTCCTCACAGAATCAACTTTAGAACCCCCCTTTGGGCTCAAGGCAGCACCACCCGGTGGTACTCTTGAGAAGTTCATTTCAAGGGAGCGCCTTTTTCCCCAGAGCCATCATCAAAACATTTTTATACTATACATATATAGTATCTTTAAATCATACACCTAGTATGATTTTATACAAAGCTTCTTTACACAAAATCGATTATTTCAAAATCGATAATTCTCCAACTAGGCTTTCCAAATTCAATATTGATTTTACCCAAAAATCAAAAGCCTTTCCAAATTTAAAGGTTCCCAAAACCTTTTTCCAAAATCCTCATATGATCCTTTATATATAAAGATATATATAAAATCCTTGATAAAAAACTTTGGATCATTTTAAACTTGTATAAAACTCCTTTTATACTTCAAATATTTCAAAAACCCTTTTTCTTTTGGCATAAGATTCAACAAGTGGAGTTTTATCGTATATAACCAAGATATATAACTTTATTTATCCAAAATCAAATATTCAAATTTGATTACTCCTTTCAGTATCAATTTCATTCAAATCTGTACGATGTATACATATCATTCGTACGCCATACCAATCTGATCGCTCACTCGATCACAAAATTTCACTTCCGAATTAGTATCGTCCACCCGACTTCCTAGTGCGGACTCAGATCTGGTTTCTTGATCAGAAACCATTATTCTCCTTGCATAGTCATAACTATGATAGAGAATATCCAGAACCAATCAATAATCCATATCCAGTTTGCCGTCGAAAATCGAGTGAAAAATCCCAACTCGGATCGACATACTATCTCGAAATTCTGTGCCAGAATCTTGATCAAATCACTATGCGAATAGAATAACATACGTACACCCTTCGTATTTATCTTTATTGGTTATTAGCCAAATTAATTTCATTCCTATTCACATTCACTTTGATTTTCATTCACTTACTCACAATTGCTTCAATCCATTCGGATTATCACCTCTATTCTTATTTCGATTGGTATTTAATCAATAACAGTTTGAACTCTGATCAGTTTATTTAGAAGATAGCTTGAAAAAATTAAAGAAATAGATAAGTAGTTGAAAAATAATTACTAGTTTGTAAAATAGCTGTAAAATGGTTCAGTAATTGTAAAATAATTGGAAAATGGTTAAATAGTCATATAAATTTTAAATAATTGCTAAATAGCTATAAAATAGTAATTAGTAGTTGAAAATAGTAATTAGTTTATAAAATAGTTAGAAAATTGTTAAACAGTTTCAAAAATAATTGTAAAACAAGTATAAAATAGTTTGGCTTTTTAAAAGAAAGGTTGTTTATATAATGAATAGCTTGAAAAATAAGTTTATATTAAAACAATTTATATTAAAAATAGTCCAAAGTCAAAACTGTTCACTTCCCAATCTCCATTCTCATCAATTCAATTTAAATTCCCTCTTCCATTTAAATTGACCCAACTCAAATTTAAATAATCTCCAATTTCCATTGAAATTGATTCAACCCCAATTCAAGTTGAATTAACCTCATTTTCTTTCCAAAATTTAACTTTATTCAACCTTGATCTCAAATTCTTCTAATTTAAATAAATTTCAATTGAAGTAGTTCCAATTTCAATTCATTTCAATTCCAATTTGAATTAATCCAAATTTCAATTTCAAACTCCATTTCCAAATCAAGTTGAATTATTCTTGATTTCTTCCCAAATTCAATTCCAATTCCATTTGAATTTAAAATTATTCAACTTTAATTATAATCCCCAAATTATTCAAATCGATCCAATTCAAATTTTCCATTTGAATCATATACATCTTCAATCACAATTTCAATTAATTCAAATCAAATTCAATTTGAACTAATTTCAATTCAAATTCCAAATTTAAACCGTTTCGAACTATATAAATTCGAGTTAAATTCACTAAGGTTGGTTTAACCCCTTAAACCAAGTTAACCTTTATCAAAAGCTTTTAACAAATTTTAATTTACAAATTCAATTACTCAAATTTTTAGTTCAAGGTAATTCCATACCCTTAGTTTCAAATTAAAGTTTAATTTCCCTTTTATCCCAATAATGGATTACCATACTCCATTTCTCATTCATTTAAACAAATCCAGTTCACTACTTAAAGATTTTAACAACAATAGGATGATATCGACTAATTTATTTTAAAACATCCATTCATTTTCAATTTCTAGATCTCAAACCCAATTTGAGATCACTCAAATTCCCTAATTCAAATCAACCATTAAACTTTCCAAGTTAAATCACAATTTCAAATTTTCAAAATACTTTTCCCACTTATATGTTCAAAAACTTATCACTTTAGGTATCATATCTTATTTCCAAATTTAAAACTCAACCTTAGAGTTTATTTTCTTTGCACACCTGGTTACTTTTAAATTTTAAACCACCTTTGGTTTTAAATTCAAACAAATTCCTTTAAAATTTCAAACAACCCTTGTTTGAAATAGGACCCTTTCATTCGAATGTATTAAATAACATTTCTTATTTTAAAATAAGACCATATTCAAAATAGTTTGAATAATAATATCTCCTTTAACATTTTGAAACCAATTCAAATTTTTAAACTTAGAATTCAGCACTTCATAATTTGAAACCCACTTTTAAATTTACAGCCCTCCTAAGTTATTCTTCTTTAAAATGATTGCTTTCCTTAAAACATTTTATTGTTAATTGGAAAACAATCATCCCATTATTAAATACAATAACCATTCTATTTCTCTCGTTTGAAACCAATTCTAATTCATCTTATTTTTGAAGTACTTCTTCAATTCAAGATTTAAATTTTTAGTTTGAATCCATTTCAAACATATCTTTATTTAATCTTAATTTGGTTGTAATTCTATTACCACTTAATTCTTACTATTATTTTTAATTTAATTAATACTACAACCAATTTCCTTGATATAATAGATAATCTATTTCTTATATAAGATTCATTTACTTTTGAAATCATTTATTAACCTTTATATAAGAAAATAACAAGTACGCTCTCTCATATTTATATACTCAACTCATCCTAGGGTACCACTTAACCTATCCTTAATGATAATCCTACCAGAGCCAAGGTTCTCGCTTAACCTTCAGCTCTGATATCAAAAGTAACGACCCAGAATTTTCAAACTCGAAATTCCAGATAGTTAGAGAAAAGAAGAAAGTGATAGAAAAAGAACAGAAAAGAAACACACAAACTCACATTCGTAGCGGATAAAATATAATATTAACAGTAGTTATACCAAAAGAATACTGTATCTATCAATTTACATCGATATATCAGAGTTACAACAATTCTATACAACATTGGATAGATACAATTTAACATGTCTCAGATGTATACAATATCATAGTGGAAACTCTCCATACGTCCCTGCCATCCAGCTCGCCTCCTGAGTTCCAGAACGTCCTTATCTGAAAATATGTAATACTCGGTCTGACCCGAGCATTACATCAAAGTAACACCCGGGTCAGGCTGGAAACCAGCGTGAGTAAACCCATCTAACAAGGAATACAAAGTAAACAACTTAAATAAACCCGGGGTAACTTATCAATTTACAACTTCTCAAGTTGTCATAACATCACTTGTTCCACACATCAATTTCTAAGCACCTCTACTTAGATTTAATGCTCTAACTTGCCTAAATCATTCCATATCAGCCTATTGATTCCACATATTAATCTATAAAGAATCGAAGTGGTTTCGGGTATTTACTAATACCCGACTCCGGTCTCTTCGAATTCAGTGTCATCTAAAACCAAGTTATCCAATTATATACAACTCAACTTTAATTGTCGAATAACACATTTGCACAGCAATTCCTAATTGATTGATTATAACATTATCATCGTTCATCCAACATATCATATCACAAAGCAATTCATATCAGAGATATCAACCAATTCAAAGCATTCATCATCATTTAATCATTAATAAGCAAGATTGATCACTTCCATTAATTACATTAATTAAGGATCCTCTAATGACTTTCATTAGTTAATTATTCTCAAATTTTATATAGTAATAAACCTTTAACTTAGTCACATTCATT
The DNA here is from genome assembly GCA_030765085.1 of Allium cepa. Lineage (NCBI taxonomy): Eukaryota > Viridiplantae > Streptophyta > Magnoliopsida > Asparagales > Amaryllidaceae > Allium > Allium cepa. The sequence goes on from CM060942.1 coordinate 15,813,107, forward strand.
AATCAATCTTGATTAATCATATTCAGAAATTAACTTGCCTTAATTACTTCGTCAATTAATCCAACTCTTTGATTAATTATATAAATTAATCCTTCAATTACACTGAGTAATCATTTCTTAATTTCTTTCATCAAGTAATTTTCCTCTAATTACTACCCAAGTAATTTCCTTAAATTAATTTCAACCGGTAAATATCCACTAATTACTTTACTAAGTAATTACACCTTATTAATTACCTTAAGTAATTATACTTAATCCAACATCAAGTGATTATCTTAATTAATTAAACTTAATTAATTAACTAAAATTAACCACATCAACTTAATTAATTACACAGAGTAATTAATTTTCTTAATTACTTCCATTAAGTAATTTCATCAAATATACCATATTTGGTAATCATCCATTAATTACCCTTCAAAATTACTAATTAATTTCATTAAGTAATCAATCTTTAATCAATTAACCATTCTCTAAATTAATTATATTAATTAATTTAATAATATTAATACATCAATCCTTAAAAATTGATTACAACAATTAATAAATATTTATGCATTGTCTTAATAGTTAAATTAATTATTTACTCAACTGATTTCATTAACCAATTTAACCATCCCCTAATATATTACATAATACTACTCCATTGAATTTTATCATTTAATTTACCTTTGGAAATAAATAGGATTTAACCCAGTGAAAACATTTTGAAATCTTAGAACTTGCTTTAAATCTTGTTAATCCTTTTGATTTTAAAAGCAAGTTAACCTCAACTTCCACATACCCGAGTCAATAGGTAAAATACTCGTATAAATCTTGAGTCTAATCTCGTGCTCAACCCGAGCAAAACTACGTCAGAAACCTGATTCCAACAACGCCTTCCTCTTCTTCTACTATCCCTTATCAACACAGTGCTCCTACTACCATACTCAACCCCGAAGATAACATCAAGATATCCCACCGTCTTCCTCGAAGCAATGTTCGCAGCCAAAATTCAAACTTAAACTTTAAAACATTAAACTGCCAAACTGTTAACTGCAGCTACGCACTCGAACTTCCAATCATACAACCAATTCGCACGAGCACCCCTCTGAGTTTCTCACGAGAACCCAAACCCCAGCAAAAAATGATACGAGAAACGTTCGTACAAATGCACAGATGGTCGGAGCATTTCCAACAATCACCACCATCCCTGATAAGTCGACAGTCACACACACTAACAATTTCGACCATCCAGGTTCTATTAAATCGATTGAAACCAAATCGAGCAAATTTGAGCCTCCAGAAACAAGGCAACTTCATCTGAATCTTCCCTGAATTCACGTCGTCGACCACCAGAAAAATCTGCAATCTCGGCCTTGAACTCGTCAACGACTAAGCTCCCACCACACCAGATCCTGTTGAACTCGATCACTTGTCGACACGGTGGCGTTCGAATCACCAAACCCCGTAAAAACTAGGGTTCTAGGAAAAATCCACCTCGCCGCCTTATCAAATGAAAAAAAAAAATCGCATCTGATATTTTTCCTAAGTTCTACGATCACTTCTCCACCTCCAACATCATTCCTGACCACCTCAAATGTTCCATCCTTCAGAATTTACCCAAAACTCGATTTACAGAAAAACCTAAAATTTACATTCAATATGATATTTAAAATTTGTATTTTTGTTTCAAAAATCATAGCTTCCAAAGTTGATTCGAGATATATTCTCGGATCAATACATTACAACCGATTTATTTATTCCATATTTTGAGTTTCAACTGTATTTCCATGTTTACAGGTGATTTCCATGCTTAAAATACTTAACTTGTTTTCAAAATCTTGATGATGATCAAACTAAATTGATTTGTTTGGAAACTCAAAGCTCCAAAGATTAGATGGAAATTCTTTTGAAATTTAATTTATTTTAACACCTCTGTAATCCTAAAATGCAGAGTAGCACAGCATCAGTCATGAGTATTCAGAAACATTCATATTCACAGATTTCATACTCCTATATACATAAACAAGCATCATCACCCATCAATTATTCAGGCAACAATTATAACTTTCTAAGTTTAAGAGTAACTATTCACTCACCTGCAAAATTCTGAGCGGAGAATAAATTCTGGATGCTGCGAGCATGATTTCCTTTGATCCTTATTTCTTTTGTAGTTGAATTGATCCGATCCTTGCTTTAAAACTGAAATGAAGTTGCTAATTCTTGCTCATATTTCTGGTTTGAGGATGTTAATAGGTTATGAATTTTTTTTCCCGATTTTTGAAATTTGTAAAGACTTATTGTTGTTTGAATTCTTGAGCCTAATTCTAAACTTGGCTCAGATTTTGTTTTATTTTATTTTTTAAAAATTTATGAAGAAAATTTTGATTCTTCTTTATTCATCAAAATAAAAGGAAATGTAAAATATAATCCAAACATGACACTTGTTATTATTGTGTGTTATTTATCCTACAAATGTCTAATTTAGGAGGAGATGATTACACTTGTTAATCTTGTACCATATTTACCTTACATTTGTTTTTAAATGGTGTTATAATTGTCACAAATGTTGACGTATTTTCATTTATTTTTAAATTATCACAAACTTTTATATAAATACCCAAATTATTTAACATATTTCTAATTTTAATAAGCACTTTTGTAATAAATTTTATAATTTATAAATATATATATCCTAATTTATATAAATAACTTCCTTTAAAAAGAAAAACAACACAAACAATTTATGTTCTCAATAAAATCAAATAAAAATACATTTTAAAACCAAAGTATAATTTAAAATATGTATATATATATATATATCTGATTTCAATTTAAATGCCCAATTCAAATTAAATTTCAAATCAATTTTACATATGCATATATTTAAACAAATAAAATTTCAACTTGTATATAATAATTCTGTTTAAAATCTATATGTATATACACAACACAATATAAATATAAATATTTATTTGATCTGATTCATTTGTTCAATCTATAAATTTAGTATTTCTATTAATTAACCCAATTATATTATTAATTACAATGCCCAGAAATCCGGGTTATTACAATTATAGCATGAGTTTAAAGAAGATTTGCAAGTGTTTCATAAAGTTGCTCTAAGTTAGAGAGTTTTTGAGAGGGAAAGGAGTTAAATGAAATGAAACTTTTCAAGTGAACTTGTGAGTATCTAAGAAGACTATGCGTGCTTATTTATAGACTTTAGGAAGTGGCTAAATGACCCTCATTGCCCTTTAATGTCCAGCCAATAAGTCATGGGCTTCCACGCTCTTATACACCATAACTTTCACAATTCACTCCGCATTTTGCTTCTTAAATCAAAGATTCTTTAATCCTTCCTTATAGAAGCATTTAAGTTAATTAATTACCATTAGACATAAGAGGTTTTAAGCTCTCATTAATGTATTCATACGACATCCTATAAGAGTGCAATTATTCCCATAACTTTTATTTAACAAAATATTGATTTTAAACAAAAAAATTGGTCACATTTTTATTATTTCTTCAAAGAATATATTTTTGTGAACACATTTCAAAACGAGTTTTCTAACATTACCTTTTAATTTAAAAGTGTTTAACAAGGTTATAAAATCATATTTTCAATATTTAATAAATTTCATAAAGTTGAGATATTCGATGATGAAGTATTCGAATTCATGGATCGGTAAATTCTCCGTCATAGGATATTTCACCGCGAAATCCAAACAAGAATAATACAAAGAGAATAAAAGAAAGGGTATATATAGAGTACTTCTTAAGCTATATATATATATATATATATCAAAGATACAAGCTAAGTAACTACACCACAAATGGCGACTACACAACAGAAGATAAGATAAAGTAGAATCTACTGACTAAAAAACTCTGGATAAGAAGCTCTAATGCTCTCCTTTGTCTCCCAAGTGCAATCTCGAACATCCTCGCTCCAGTGCACCTTGACTAATTCAACAACCTTAGTCCTTAACCTCTTCATATCATGATCAACAATACGAATAGGTTGTCTCACTATTGTCAAGTCGGGTTCAACCTTCAAATCCTATTGCCGTGATGGCTCGACAATCAAAGTAGGATCATGTAAATACTATCATAGATGAGATACGTGAAAAACATTATACACACCCGATAACTTAGTCGGTAACTCTACCCGATAAGCCAAAGTAACTATCCTCTCCAGAGTTGAAAAAGGTCCAACAAAACATGGTGCTAACTTCCCTCCCTTACCAAATCGAAATACACCTCTCATCAGAGAACTTTGATAAACACAAAGTCCTTAACTGAGAACTCAAATCTTGGTGCTAAGTATTGGCATAGCTCTTCTACCTACTTTGAGCTTCCTTAAATGCTTCCTAATCTCTACTACGATATCCGTAGCCTCACGGGTCATATCTAGTCCAAGAATTAAGCGATCTCCCAGTTCTACCTAACATGGAGGAGACTTACAAGATCTTCCATACAATGCCTCAAAAGATGTCGTACCGATAATCATTTGAGAACCATTGCTAGAAGAAAACCAAATAATTGGCAAGTGATCCTTTCAAGATCCTCCAAACCTATACAAGCTTCAAGTAAATCCTCTAAACCTTGATCCACCCTCTCGGTCTATCCATCTATCCGAGGATGATAAGCTATATATAAACTTAGCTCCGCTCCAAGCACATCATGCAAACCCTTCCAAGACTGACTTATGAAGATCGGATCTCGATCACTTGCAATACGACTTGGAATTCCATGAAGCTCAACAACCTCTCAAATATAAAGCTGAGCCAAACTAGACGTCGTCCTTGTTTCCTTGACTGTTAAGAAATATGCACTTTTGGTTAATCTATCAACAATAACCTAGATACCTTCATTACCTTTTCTTTTCCTAGGAAAACCATCGATAAAATCCATGGATATCTGCTCCCGCTTCCACTTTGGAACCTTTAGTGGATGCAGCAAATCTGATGACTACCCTTCATCTATTGGTAGTTAACACACCAACTTAAAAAGATAGAAATGTCTCTCTTCATACCTTCCCAACAGAAAGCACGTTTAATATCCTGATACATCTTACTGACCACTAGATGTATCGTCAATCTGGAATGATGACCCTCTATAAGAACCTCATATCTAATGTCGTCAGCATTACAAACACATGGTCATCCATTCACCCTTAAAATGCCTTGTTCATCCACCTCGAATCCTCGATACTTCTCCGAAGCAACATTCTTACTAACAGCTTTCGGTAGCCTGGCAAGATGACTATTCCTCTGCATATTTCCTTTATACGATTGACAAGAGTGAAGGAACCCCATACTAGCCATAACAGCATACTTCTTACTCAGCGCATTAGCTACAACATTTTTTTCTCAACGTATAAGAAATCTTAGTAGCATATGCTAGGATACTCTAACCAAATTGTTGCCTTAAGTTCAAGTCCTTCTAAGTGAAAAGGTACTTCAAAGATTTATGATTCAAATAAAGATCAAACTTCTTACCCAACAAATGGTACCTCCATATATTTAACGCAAATACTACTACCAAAAGCTCTAAATCGTGTGCTGTATATCTAGTCTCATTCGGTTTAGCTGCCTACTACCATAAGCAATTACCTTCCCATGATGCATCAACATAGCACCCAAACATGTTCCACGAGAATTACTATAAATTGTAAAACCTTCACCTCCATCCGGAATAGTTAGAATGGGGCGCTAGCCAACTTCTTCCTCAACTCTCTAAGTGCAATCTCGCATTTTTCCATCCAAATGAATTCAACATGTTTCTTTGTCAAAGTCATATGCGGTGAAGCAATCTTAGAGAAATCCAAAATGAACCTTCGATAATAACCAGCCAAACCAAAGAATCTTCAAATTTCCATTGTGCTCACAGGTCTCTTCTAATCCCGAATAGTAATAATCTTTGCTGGATCAACAAAAATACCATGTTCGAAAATAACTTACCCCAAGAACCTAACCTCCGACTACCTAATGACAATTTGAGAACTTAGCCTTAAGGACATGTTCTCTCAAAGCCTCTAATACAATTCTCAAATTTTGACAATGCTCCTCCTTGGCCTTGGAATAAACAAGAATATCATCGATGAAAACAAGCATGAATTTTTTTAAGTCATCGCGATAGACACAATTCATCAAATCAACAAAATAAGCTAGAGCATTGGTTAGGCCAAACCGTATAATCAACCACTCATAAAATCCATCAAAATGAAGAGATGTTAAGGGCACTCTTTCCTCTACTACCCTCAACTAGTGAAAACCTACAACACAGTCAAGTTGAAAGAATACATGAGCCATATGGAGCCGGTCAAACAAGTCATCAATTCTAGGGAAATTATACTAGTTTCAAATAGTCCCTTATTAAGCTTGCGGTAATCAACAGAGAGTCTTAAGAAAACCATCCGCCTTAGTGGCAAAAACAAAAGGCGCTCCCAAATTCAAACAGCTAGGTCGAATCAGACCTTTTTGTAGAAAATCGCTAATCTAAATGGCTAACTCTGACTTCTCTTTTGGATATAACCTAAGAACGGGCAATACAATTGGCTTAGTACTAGGAATCGGATCAATACGAAACTCGATCTCATGATGAGGAGATAAAACAAAGGCCTCCTTAAATACTTTATAGAATTCCCAAACAACCGGAATGGAACCTAAGTCCTTATCCAACACATCGAGAGAACATAGAAAATTGCTTATACGAGAACTAGGATCTTCATAAAATCAGATATGAACCCTCCTCCCTTCCTTAAGATTAATAGCCCTTTTCTCATAATACAAGGTGGCATGATAATGAGATAACTAATCCATCCCTAGAAGAATCAAAACTGCGAAAACCAAAAATTAACGTATCGCATGGAAAGAGTTGATCGAAAAAGAAATCTGAACTCCTTCACATATCGTGTGAAAATTTGTCAAACCACATACTAGGTTCGACACACAAATTGAATCACGAACCATAATTGGTTTTATACCAAGTTTAGTAACAAGATATGAGAGATAAAGCTATGAGAAGAACCAGTATCAAACAAGGCATGAATACGAATGCCATAAATAGATAGAGTTCCTTCCAGAACATCTATCCCCTTTAGGTGCTGCTGAAGTGGAAGGAGCAACAGTCGTAGCAAAGGACCTAGGCTACTTCCCTATTCTAACATAGGGGAATCCCTAGCAAAATGACCAACCCGATGGCAATTAAACACCCTTGCGATGCAAACCGGGGTACCTTCTATATCGGTGCCTTAAACTTTGTCCTCTTCCATCGGACCTGCACTAGGTAGCATAATGTCCTACCTTCCTACACTTGTGGCACAAAACCTTGGCTTTTGTCTTTGGAAACTTGTGCTTCTTATCCTTAGCCATCATAGAAACAATAGGCTTCGTTGCAGAAATAATAGCTTTAGGTATAAAGCTCTTAAATCTCAAACCACATTTACTAAATCAACAAACACACCCATGAAATGATTAGTCATATCCTTCTTGAACTCGCAATGCAAATAAGCTATATACATCTTATTCTTCTTCAAAGGTATGTTCATCATACCATCCCCAAAAAGAGACAATCGTTAAACTTATTCTTATTCTCCACTACAGTCATAGTACCATGCTTCAAATCCAAGAAGCTTTTGAACTATAAGGTCTTCCCTACCTCTATTATAAAAATTTTGTCAAATTCCTCCTTAAATTGGGCCCATAAGAAATCATTTTTTAGAACATCCATTATAATTGAACTCCCCCAATAAATGGCAGCATCAGAATGATATAAAGAATCCAAATGCTTCTTCGTAGGATCATCCAACTCCAAGTATAACAACCCTGATATTTTTAGTATTGTTATTTAAATTTAAAAAATATTTAAACTTGTAAATTAGATTTCTCATTTATTAAAGTACATTTAATATTAAGTGTTTTATTTAAATAATAATTGGAAGAGCAAAATAAGAAATTTGTTGAAGTTGAAATTCTTGTTTTGAAACTTATTATATAATGTGTTAGTGTTTTCTAAATATTGTTTAATTTTATTTGAAAAAGAAAATGGGGATTTTTAAATCTAACTTACTTATTTGTCACGTTGTCTTATTTAAGAAAATAGATTTTCTCCTTTTTGATAAATTAGGTAATTTTGCTAAGAAAATGATTTAATCCTATTTTTGGGCTAAACTGGGATTTTGTGAAACTAAATCATTTTGTTAATGAAGAAAATTTAAATTAGTTTTGCAATTAAAAATTAGATTTTTAAATTGCACTTTCATTGTATGTTATAAATGAGAGAAAATGAATTAAAATCTTTCTTTTAATTAAATTGGCTATTGGATCCATTTCATTTTAAGTCCACTTAGCCAACACATAGAGAAAATATGATAGAACACGTTCTCCATATCTCCTTCCTCAAAGTTTTGTACATGCAATTCCATATATAGAATAAAAAAACCTAACCCCTCTCTCAAAATTCTTATGCCCCAGCTCAAAATTTTGGCTAAATAAATTAGAGAAAATCCAAAAAAAAATAGAAGAAAAATATTGGTGGGTTTCTCTATCCATTCTACATCTTTTAGGTATCTTATTTTCATTTTTAGCCTTGTTTTGATCTCTTATATTTTTTGTCCTGAGATCAAAGTTAGAGTTTTGAGCATGATTTGGTAAAGATGGGTGACTAGCAAGGTTAAGGAATGTTCTAGAGTTGATAGTAAGGAGTTAAGGTGAGTTTGCACTCACCGCTATATATAAGTCTTGCAATTTTGTGTCCATAAACTGGTGTATGTTCATGATAATTGTGAAGTTGATGAATTTTGAATCTCTAAGTCAATTTAGAGATGTATTTCCCTAAATACCTTTCTTGTTGATTGCATGCGCATTTGTGTATGTTGATATTGGTGATTGTATTGGGTTGCATGTTATGTTTAGGGTGTTTAGAGATGTTAGAAAGTGAGTGATTACTCATTGTTGCAGAAACAAAGATTTTCATGCTAAATTTTAGTTTTGTTTCGATGTATATAGTTGTTTATTGCTTTCATATGATTGAATTATCGAAATTTGCAAAAAAATTTGCCGAATATTATTTATGGAAATTGTTGTACTAAAACAGCGATATTTTGGTGTAAAATGTGCCGAATTGGCTTGATATTTTTGTACTAAAAGGTTCTGTCAATAAGCTACAAGTTATCCTTTAATCATTTGTTAAAGTTAGGAAAATGAAGAGGTCGAAATTGGGTTTGAAACTGATATACATGCTATGCTCGGTTAATTTTCTGAGTCGAAACCTGAAATTAAAATGGTCATAACTATTTTGTTACTTATCAAAATTCAAAGGTAGTTGATTTTCTGGAAAGCATAGACTACGAGGTACAAATTTCTTGTTGTAAGACTTGTGATATTTTTTAGTTTACATGGTCGAAAATACGTTTTTGTGTCATTATCCAGAGAATAAACGGCGGCGATAATGAAGTTAAAATCTGAGAATTGTTCTAGTCATAAATTTTTCATTACTTATCAGAATTCAATAACTCTTAATGTCTTGAACGAATAGACTTTTAACTACAACTTTCATGTTTTATGTTTTGTGAAATTATGATATTTAAGTGGTCGAAACTGTAGAATTGTTAAACCCTAAATTTGAGTTAAGTGAAATAAATAGATAAGCTTTATATACAAGTAATTTTGCAAAAGACAATTATTCAATTTATATATCTATAAATTGTTTCTAAATTAAGTTAATAGATATTATAAATGATTTTAGCAAATTATTTCATATACAAAGCATGGTTTGTAAAATATTTGCGAATTCGAAATGTGACCATGGACATACAAATCTAATCTATTTTTACATTAAAAAATGATTATAAAATTGGAATATAATCATTACAATTTTATTAAATAAATGATTTAGGATTCATGGAATTAGGAAAAGTATTGTTAAAAAGTTTAAACTCAGTTTACTTCTAAATAAAATGGTTATATTTTAATATGGATTTAGAAGATTAATTAAATATGGTTTTAAAATATCTTTTTGTGAATAATATAACATATGAAAATTTTAGGCAACTTTGTGTATAGGAGTAAAATCTTGGAACAATTCAAAGTTATGGAATATTTAAGAAAATCTGTGAATATTTTTGCAAAGTTAAATAATGAATAGATTTGTGGAAAATTATAATAAGTGTTTTAAATAATAAACTCGAAAGAGAAAAATGTTTTGAGAACCTTAATTTTATAATTTAAGGAGTACTAATAATCGACTTAATGTCATCGATTGGTATGAATACTTTCGAAAAATGCTTCTTTGAGAATGGTATAACTTATTGAATAGAATGTTTGAGTGGAACTTAATAACCCATTAGCGAATACTTGAATCTCACCAGGTTGTATGGGATGCCATGTTAAATTCGTGTGATCACTATTAGGAAGTATTTTACACTTTCGAGTTGTATTCTTTGCCCGTGTGTGATAAGTGATTTTTAAATCCTTAAAGAATGTAGTTTAAGTTTTCTAGTGGTATTCATAATAAGTGATATTTACTATCTTTTAGTAAATACTTGGATTTTACCATGCGGTATAGAACGTATTGGTTAAGTTTTAGTGATTACTGAAGGTGACAATATTTGGCACTTTGGAGTTTACTTTCTTTTGGTGTGTGGCAAGTGGTTGCTAGATCCATAAGAAGTTCATCTGGATGTCTTTTCAAACATAATAGTATAATAATATTAAATAAATGTAGATTTATTGAATCATGGTTTCTACAATCACCTTGATCAATATGGACTATCCTTGGGACTATTTTGTGATTCCGTGTTCCCGACCTGAGTACGATCCTTGGCTTTGGATCGGTTTGAACTATACCAATTTGTTTGTTTATCCACCATAGATTTTTAGTACAATTATTGCGATTGTTTTGGATGATCATTATGAATGGTTTGGATTAAGATCTTTTGGATTCTGGAAATTAGGATTCCTTAACCATTCTGTGTCTGATGATGGATTCTAAATTAAATTATTTATATTTGTGTGCTTAGAGATGTTGTGCTTTGTTCTGGGAATTGAATGCTTAGTACCAATTTGTGTTTGTGACCTAAATGTATAAACATGTTCCTTGTAATGAATTCTAAGTTAAGTTAATCCTATGACTTTTTTATTCATGGACATTTGTATTACCTATATATTATTTATTCTTGTGTTATATCTTGTTCTCACCATATTGGATATTTAGTGATAGTCTGACCTGGGTGTTATTTTGCTCGAATCTGACCGAGACTTTTAGGTTGTAGGATAGGTTGACCTTTGGATGGTTGGGCTTGCAAGAAGATAAACATTTGGACTTTTGGGTTATCCCTTTTAGAAAACTTGGACTTTATAGATTAAATGTATAGCTAAGATTAGAGAATTGTAAACTTGTATGTTATTGAGTCTAGTATTTCATTTTGTATACACATAGTTTATATAAGAATAAATGTTTATTATTCCGCTGTGATCTGTGACTTCTGATCCTGAGAAATCGATGCACCTATTACTTCGTATTAATAGTGTACACATTAAAATTTCAGTTTAGATATTGAGTAAAAAGGTATAAATGATGTGCTGGTGTTAGTCTAAAGAAATATTCACATTCGAGTGCCATTAACAAGTCGTATTCTCCGTGTAATGGCCTGCAAATCTGTATCCTTGAGTCAACACTATTCTCCATCATTCAACTCAAGATGAATGGAAATACGAACCATTTGGGTTAAAGAAGAAGAGGTAGAAGAAAAAATAGAAAAACAACACCAGAATCCAACCATCGCAGCGGAATAAAATATAATAGATAATCACAGATCTTTACACCAAAAACAAATACTATATCTGTTTATACATACATCATCAGAATACATCATCAGAGCTCAACAACATCAATAACATACAACTGGACAGTTATATAAACTTTTCCTAAAAACTGAATACATAGCGGAATAATAATCAAATACGGAAGTACGTATCGCCATCCAGCTCCATAGCATCCTTTCCTGTAATCTATAATACTCGGTCTGACCCGAGCATTATAGTTAAATAACACCCAAGTCAGCCTGGAATACCAGTGTGAGAAAACCATAGTCAACTTGATTATTAAAGTTTCAAAATTCTTTTGAAAATAAAAGCATCTCGTAAGACCATGCCACAAATAAACATGTTGGATTTTTGCCTTACGATAGCCATATCACTTTTTTTGGAATCCTCTGATATTATAATAGTGTCTATAGAAAGTAAAATAGAATCTAGCTGAAATGCTTGCATCTCACGTTTCAGCAATAATTGGGTGCAATCAAAACCGTATAGGCGCGTAGGGAGAATGAATTTCCAACTAATGAATAGGAACTGGGGTACCATCTGTCACGGTACCTAGTCTAGATCAGCATACCGAGGAGCCACCCTAACTCCCCTGCAACACAAGACAGGGACTACCCCTTACTGGATAATCCTGAGTAAGATCACCCCACGGTTGGGATAGCAAACCGCACAACTCAGCTGAATAAAAAGTGACATCTAGACAGGGATGACCTCACCCTAATGGGTGCTACCTCTTAGCATTGCTGTAGAAACCCTGATTTTTAGTTATTCCCGGTTGATGAGGCTTGAGGCTAAGAGAGGCATTTTTAGAACGTTTCACTTAGAATGCCCATCGTCCATCTGACGATGTTCCAAAAGCATTCATACATACAAGTCCGTCCCGCGTTCGAACTGAACCGAACCCACTACTCCTACTACATCCATTTCAAAATCATCCTCAGGATTAGTGGCGACTAGCCCTTGCACTTCACTGCTCCATCTTCGACTACGAACTTGTTTTTCCATGAAAACGTACAAACCGATCGAAGTAATTTTAAAGAATTTAATCCCGATCCCGGTCTCTTTGAAACGATCGGCGTATTGGCCAATATCGATAGTCGGTTATTTAACTATCAATTAACATTCATAACAACCATCAAACACAAATAATTTCACCTGAATTATTTATTAACCTCAAAATATCTTCGCAAGATATATTTCCATTTTCAACCCCTTTGAAAGCAGTTTTCAAACGACACTCTTCTCATGGAATAAATTTCCAAATATTTATTTCCACTAAAATCACCAAGTACAAAGTTTTGGATTTTTAAAATAATTTAAAACCACTTTATTATAAAATATCCTTTAAGTCATTTAAGTTAAAACTATTTTAGTACTTATTCAAAAAAAATATTTTAAGAATATTTTAAATAAAGCCGCTTTATAAAATATAAAACTAACTTTTCTCTTTCTTGAAAACAAATACCAAGTCACCTCTAAATAATTACTACTAAAATAAATTTGAAAAATACTTACATTGAAGTTTTAAACATTTAAAAAAATACTTAATTTTCTAAAACATTCTTTTAAAACAACTTTAAAGCCTTTGACGTATACTTGAAAATTTGCTTCGAAAACGTACTTGGGTATCCAGGGAAATATACTTCTCTTTCACATCCTTTAAAAATAAATCACTACTTATTTTTAAACAAATTTACCATTTCTTTAATAAATTCCCACATTGAATTTATTCTTCCAAATATCCACTAATATATTCCTTTACTTTTATAAATCCAGTTTATAAGTTTCATAGTCTTAATTCCCTTTTAAAATCTCGGTTTCAAAACACTTAAATCAATTTCCAAATTGATTTCCAATTTACTTCACTTTGAAATAAATTTACTTACTTACTCCATTTATTTCAAAATACATTAACCACAGATTTTATTCCTTAATTATTATTTAAAATCTTTTATCTGAAAACACCAATTTCAGATTTCCCCAAATTCCTTCTTTATCCTTTTAAATAAATTTATACCTTGAATTTATAAAATAAATTCTTTATTTCCTGAAATAATATCACTTGAGTTTAAAAATATAATCACTTATTCCCATTTATTCAAAATTTGATTTCCCGCACTTGGAATTTTATTCATCAGAATTCAAAAATCACTTTTTATTCTTTTTCAGTTCATTTTTAATTTATTCAAATTTCCATGTTTATTTTACTCAAAATTCACTCTTTTATTTTCTTTTCAGAAATCCTATTTCTATAGATTTTGATAACTCGGTTCACCGAAATATTTTAAATCAACTATAGTATCCAACAATTCCAATCATCAATATAATTCATTACAGGATAGCGAATAATTATATCACAGAATATTTTAACAAATCTACATATTTTGAGAAATCCAGTTGGATCCCTCCAACCTGTTTCTCTGCATCCACAGATGTTAGCACAATATAAAATACCAATTCCACTTCGAGGTGGAATATTGCAGTATATGGGTTTTTAAATATACTATCATCCGCTATTAAGCGGCGCATAGGGTCTCATCCGGTGTATAATGCGGGAAATCAATCACTCCAATATATACTATATATCATATAGCACATCAAATTAATTCAGTCATTCAACCAATTATTTAAAATTCAACCATTTAAAATTTAAATTAAACCTAGATGAGTGAGATTAACTCACCTTTCATTTTGTTTGCAATCCATTTCATCCTGACTATTTTCTTCACGATTTCAGACCTTGTACGAATATTATAAGGTTTGTTAATACTCTAAAAAATCGAATAGTTATTTACCATTTATTAATTTAACTAATGATTTAAATTTTAAACCAGTAATTTTCCTTTTGAAACTACATATACTCCATTTAAAAATAAATCATAGATTTTCAAAAATCTAACCTTTTTATAAGTTCTTCAAACATTTTAAAATCCTTATATTTTTTTTCCAAAATCTTATCTGTAACAGTAATTTCTGATTAATGGAGTAAAAATCAACAGATTAAACTCAGGTTTAGACTTGAGTAATATCAATTTAAAAATGCTTAAACTAAATTTACCACTTCACAATTTATTAATTTGTAAATATTCGTTTAAATATGATATTATAATATATAAATCACTTTAGTACTTCTTTAAAATTAAACCTCAAGATTAAAAATGTGTATGTTTAAAAAAAATTCTTTGTACCTAGCAAACCAAAAATTTCATAAACTTACATATTTTTCAATCTGTGTATTTAAATCAAGTTTAATCGAAGAAGAAAAAGGAATACCTCAAGCCAACGCTGGCTAACGTGCCTACTCTGAATTTGGCATGCCCTTGCTCACGTCCCCGACCTCCAGCATACCCAGTTGCGGCTCCATCTACCCTCGCCCGAGACACCACCACCTTCACACTCCTCCAATCCATGCGCCTGCAACGATTTCCGCCCTCTCTTGCGACCTTAACTCCCCTGATTTGCGAGTACCCCCTTCCTGATGCTTCGTAACCTCGTGTCTCCGCCGCTAATCCCACTACGTCGCCTAGTTTCGCGAACCATCCACCACGAATGGCCTTGACTTGCCAGCTCATGAACCCTAACCACGCATGCCGCTGAAGATTCCACCATGTTGAGCAGCAGTGTCACTTCCCCATCCTTGCCGTGCTTCGCGTTAATACTTTGCTCGAACCCTAAATCGGCCGATGCCGCCCCCTTCCACTAACTCGGTCGACGGAGAGAAGGAAAAAGCAGCCACGACTTTGATTCGATCGATTCCCTTTTAGGTTGAAATGATGTTCGAATTGGAGGGGGGAGGCATAACGCGGTAACTATTTCGATCTGGTATTTGATTTTGATGAAAGTTGAAGAGAAAGAAAACGTGATTTTCAATCGGCCATATTATTATTTTTTCTTTGAAATCGATTGTTCAATTAATATATATATCTTCAAAAGATCGAATTGCTTTCAAAGGAAGATAGGGTAGCGGTACGATAAGAACACTGGATAGCGTGTTTGAATAGGGAATGTTAGCGTGTTTGAAAAGGAACATAAAAGTTCTGAAAAGAAGGGAAAAAACGTTGATGTGAATGCTGTAAATCAATGTAAATATGTTATATTATTCAAAATTTTAAAACTTCTCGTTTCACGCAACTAAATATCTCGAACTCCTATCGAGGTGTTCCGCTAGGCGTTTATAATGTTATACACCTATTCCGAATCCAATGGAAAAGGTTTTGAGCCCTAATTCGATCGTATGGAGAAGATAGCTTTTTGGGCTCGGTCATTATATTAAATTTCCGATATAGATTCAACGCGTTTATATATCGTACTCTCACACAACAACTCCAAACATTACGAAAATTGAAATCCGTATTACAGATCCAATGGAATTGGTTTCGTCGAATTCCGAGACTGTGCCTCGTAAGGCTGTTTTTAAACATCAATTTAAATGATGTATTTTTCAAATTGAACAAACTACTGTGAAATACATTTTTACCCCATCTATTACTTTCAGTATTATTAATATAAATTTTATAAGCCCTTTGAAATATTTTTGACAAGCTTATAACTCCAGATTTTATATTTTACCCAACTTCAAATTATTTAATTTTTGTAATTAAATTACCCAGTAATTGTTGATATTTCAATTCAAGTTAAAAATTAACTTTTAAATACTTAAAACCAATTAAATATTCCGATTTCAAACATCCAAATATTCAGGGTTGTCACATTCCTCCCCCTTAAAAGAATTTCGTCCCCAAAATTGCTAGTTAAGAAGAATGATCCAATACCCATTACTAATTTTCAAAACCAAACAGTTTTATCAACTTGCCACAACATATCTTTTATTAAAGTCCCACTATTACTTCAACCAACTTTCCAAAACCTTCCATAGTTTCCAACAACATTATTTACTCCACTTATTCAAATTTAAATTTAAATCCAAATTTAAATTATCAAAACATTCTCAAAATTTTTCTAACTCTCTAAATTTCCGAAAAAAATCGCCAGCATCTCCTTTGCGCGGTTAGCTCGGTACAACTACAGAATGCCCTACGGGCCCCCGGATTTCAATGGAAAACCAAAGCCAAGTGGCTAGACTAGAAAATCATGAAATTTCAAACAGAAATTTAAATACATACCTTTGCCGAGCAAATTTCAATTTATCCTCTGAAATCAAAAATCACAAATTCACTTTCCTAATCCTTTAGTTCCAACTAAACAATTAGTTTCAATTTCCATTTCCAAAATCCCTTATTTCAATTCCAATTTGAAATCGTTTTGTCACTAACAAAAATTTTCCAAAAATTTTCAAATAATTTCTAACTCCCAAAATTTTCAAAATTTTTGGCAGAGTCTCCTATGCACGAAGGAGAATTTGCAATTTGATAACAGATATAAATATATATACATCGACCCACACGGTCGAAAAAGCAAAAATCGTTCATATTTCCTATTTATATTGCGTAGGCCTACCTTTATTTAGCATATTTAGCGAGCGGCTTATTATTTTAGCAATAAGCGCATCCAAATCCTGCCAAACGGCTTCCCGGTACATGTACTTACTTAATTCAAACATGTAGGTACTAAATATATGAAATTTATTAACATTTCACTTACTTTCAATAGATAAACTCATGCATTTCATAAGCAACGTGCACCATACACTTTCCATGAGCAATTTATATGATTTCAAAACTAATTCAATTGCTTTCAACCAACTCATGTGCCATTTCATTCAATTTTATTGGCTTACACTTCAATTTATTACATTTAATTTATTTTTAATCCAAACAAGCTCATATTCAATTCAATTGATTTCAAATTCAATTTATTTAACTTCTCTCAACTCATAGAATTTTATTTAATCTCGTTTTCGTCAAACGACAATTTATTTCTATGCAATTCGACTATGTTCATGTGAATAAATAATTACTTAAGCTTATAACCATTTTAAATTGATTCCAACTCAATCTATTTTTAATTCCTTCCATTTAAATTCATTCACAACCATTTTATTCAGTTCGATACATTCAATGCTTATATCAGTAACCATTTACTGAACTTTCACCCTTCCTCGAGCCAAGCTTCTATAAATTTTAAACTTAAGTTAATTTACTTTAATTTGTTCCAAATTTAAACTTAAGTTCACTTCTATTTGATTCTCATCTAATCAAATTCCATTTAATTCAGTTAGCCCATCCATTTTATTTTAATTCACCTTCTCAATTTATCAAATAATATGCAAGCATATACTTAACTCATTTAAACTCGAATTGGATTTTATTTGTAACTCAAATAATTTCTATTATAATCCAATTCCATTTTATTTTTACAACATCTCCACTTATTTTTAATTCATTATCAATCCAAGTAGAATTCTATTTATAAATTCAAGTTTATTTCCAACCTTCATTATTAACTTAGAATCTATTTTATTTAACTGAGTTAAATATTATTAACATACTTTATCAAATAATTTATTTAGCTAGTTAGCTTACTTCCAACTTTTAAATCAATATTTGATTTTATTACAAAAATCACTTCATTAAATTTTCCTGAGTTCGGTTTTTTTATAATTCCAGTTTGGATTTTCTTTCATTTTCCACAATTCCAACACTTTTATTTCGGCTTATTTATTCCCTTTTTATATTTTTAAAAGCTACTCACTTATTAATATTCATACTTCCCCATCCATTTACAGTCAATCACATTTTCACTTTAATTTTAACTAGGGATTATATTTTTATTTCAATGCTTTTCAATTCATTTATAAGCTCCCGTAGCTTATTTATTCCAATTCAACACTTACTTAGTTTATGCTTATTTATTTAAGTTAGAATTTTATTCCATTCAATATTATCTATAACTCAACTGAATTTATTTAAATTCAATTTTATTTCTCAGTCCAAATTTAATTTTTATTTTCCCATTCCAATCACATTCAAGATTTACTAATTATTTCTTCCAATCATCCATTAAATTTTCCATAATTTAATTTCTCCAAATTAAATTTATATAACTTTTTCACTTGAAATTTTAATTCCAACATTCAAAGCTCATATATTCCTTCCTTATTTAAAAATCATCTCAACTTTATAAGTTTATAACTTACCTCATCAGGATTTTCAATTCAAATAAGGATTCAGGATTTCAAACACCCGGCTTTTGGTTCAAATCCTTTTACACCCACCATTATCCCAAAATCACATTTCTCAAATTTTTAAACCAAATCCTGGTTTTTATCCCCAACAAATTTCCTTTGAAATTTCAGTAACAAACTAGTTATTCTGAACAAATCAATTTGGCAGCAATCCGTCACTTAGAAACTCAAAAATGAACATCGATGATGCTGCAGTCATTACCGAAATTATTTTCCTGCGACTGAAGTGAGCTCAATGCTATATCCCTTCCCAAAATTTATTTGAAACAATTTCCTTTCAGAAATACTTTCAAAACAATAATACTATTATTTGTCTTCAAAACACTTCGAAAAACACTTCCAAAATCTTTGGGGTTTTAAATCTTTAAATTTTGACTTAAATCAAATTTGAACTATAATTCATTTGTCTAATTTATGCTCATACAAATTTCCTTTTGATTATACAAGTCATTCCAATTTTATAATCTTATTTGTTTAGAATATTCTCATCCAAACATCCAACTTATATAACAATTTAAGAAAAAAATTCTTTTATATCAAAACATATTTTTAGGTAAAATTATTTCGTTTACCAGCTTTCGAAAACAATATTGTGTCGAATTGTTCAATTCAAGTGTTTAGAAATCCCTTCGATATAGTTGTCTAGACTGTGCCGACGAAGGTTCATATGCCACTCAATAAATCAATCAACATAATATGAAACCACTTTTATACTCACTAACAAATACGCACTCATAATTATTAATGCGCTCAAATTCATTCTAGAGTGCCACTGACTCTACCTTTAATGAGTAATTCCCAACAGAGCCAAGGTTCTCGCTTAACCTTCGGCTCTGATACCAAGTGTAACGTCCTGCAAATCCGTACCCCTTGAGCCAACACTATTCTCCATCATTCAACTCAAGATGAATGGAAATACGACCCCTTTGGGTTAAAGAAGAAGAGGAAGAAGAAGAAAATAGAAAACAACATCAGAATCTGACCACCGCAGCGGAATAATATATCATAAATAATCATATATTTTAGGACAAAAACAAATACTATATCTGTTTATACGTACATCATCAGAATACATCATCGGAGTTCAACAACGTCAATAACATACAACTGGACGGTCATATAAACTTGTCCTCAAAACCGAATACACAGCGGAATAATAATCAAGTATGGAAGTACGTATCGCCATCCAGCTCCATAGCAACCTTTCCTGTAATCTATAATACTCGGTCTGACCAGAGCATTATAGTTAAATAACACCCGAGTCAGTCTAGAATACCAGCATGAGAAAACCAAACTCAACTTGTTTATTGAAGTTCCAAAATTCTTTTGAAAAAAAAAGCATCTCGTAAGACCACGACACAAATAAATATGTCCGGTTTTTAAATTACAATAGCCAAATCACTTTTTATTAAAATCCTACGATATTATAATAGCGTCTATAGAAAGTAAAACAGAATATAGCTGAAATGCTTGCATCTCACGTTTCAGCAATAGTTGGGCACAATCAAAATCATACAGGCGCATAGGGATAATTGATTTCCAACTAATGACTAGGCACGGGGCACCACCTATCATGGTGCCTGATCTAGATCAGCATGCCGAGGAGCCACCCTAACTCCCCTGCAACACAAGACCGGGACTACCCCTTACTGGATAATCCCGAGTAAGATCACCCTACGGTTGGGCTCAGCAACCGCACCACTAAGCCGAATAAAAAGGGACATCTAGACAGGGATGACCTCACCCTAATGGGTGCTACCCACTTACCCTTACTGCATAACCCCTGATTTTCAGTCATTCCCGGTTGATGAGGCTTGAGGCTAAGCGTTACCTTTTTAAACGTTTCACTTAGAATGCCCATCGTCCACCTGACGATGTTTCGAAAGCATTCATCCATACAAGTCCGTTCTGGGTTCGAACGGAACTGAAGACACAACTCCGACTACAACCATTTTGGAATCACCCACAGGATTAGTAGAGACTAGCCCTTGCACTTCACTGCTCCATCTTCAACTCCGAACTCGTTTTTCCACGAAAACATACAAACCGTATCGAAGTGGTTTTCGAGAATTTAATCCCGATCTCGGTTTCTTTGGAACGATCAACGCATTGGCCAATATCGATAGTCGGTTATTTATCTATCAATTAACATACACAAAAACCATCAAACATAAATAATTTCTCCTGAATTATTTATTAACCCCAAAATATCTTAGCAGGATATTTCCATTTTAAACCCCTTTGAAAATAGTTTTCAAACCACACTCTTCTCGTGGATTAAATTTCCAAATATTTATTTCCACTGAAAACACCAAGTACAAAGTTTTGAATTTTTAAACTAATTTAAAACCACTTTATTATAAATTATCCTTTAAGCCATTTAAGTTAAAACTATTTTAATACTTATTCAAAAATATATATTTAAGAATATTTAAAATAAAGCCGCTTTATAAAATATAAAACTAACTTTTCTCTTTCTTTAAAACAAATACCAAGTCGCCACTAAGTAATTACTACTATAATAAATTTGAAAAGTACTTACTTTAAAATTTTAAACATTTAAAAAAAATACTAAATTTTCTAAAACATGCTTTTAAAATAACTTTAAATTTTTTAACTTATACTTGAAAATTTTCTTTGAAAACGTACTTGGCAATCCAGGGAAATACACTTCTCTTTCACATCCTTTAAAAATAAATCACTATTTATTTTTAAACAAATTTACCCATTTCTTTAATAAATTCCCACCTTGAATGTATTCTTTCAAATGTCCACTGATATATTCCTTTACTTTTATAAATCCAGTTTGTAACGACCCTGATTTTGACCCCGTTTATTTTAATATATATTTGGTTTAAATAAATGAAAAGTAGTTTGATCATATTAAAATGAATGGGATTTTGGATTATTTCTATTTATTTATATAAACTATATTTCAAAAAGGAGATTGATTTGGAAATTTGAAATAAGCATCTCAATAATATTTATAATAAAATTTATCTTATATAATTTGATTAAAATACTTTACTTTATTTATATTTAGTATAAATAATACATATAGATAATAATGTTTGAAATTTCTAAAATAAAAGATTCTTAACAATATTTTTGATAAAATTTACGTTATATAATTAAATTAAAATACCTTACTTTGTTTACCTCTGATAAATATACATATGAATAATAATGTTTGAATTTAAAATAAATCTCTTTATAATATTTATCTTATATCATTAAAATTAAAATCTAATTCTAGCAATATAAAATATAAATGTAAAATATAAGTCAAATTTATGTATATAATTTAAATGAAATACAAATGGAAATAAATATGAAATATAAATATAAGAAATAAAAATAAAAATGTAACTGCAAACAAGTATAAAACTACAAAATATAATAAATTTAAGAGCAAAGTATATGATAAAATGAAGCAAGTACACCAATATTTATAAAACAAATATCTTCATTCGTGAATAAATTTGTAAAATATAAACCTGACACAAATATTACAAGAGAAGATAATAGGATAAATATTTACATACAAAACACAATATCTTCATCCATAAACCAAATCTACCTGCAAGTATAAAACAATACCTGACAATACATGTGTGTATAA
Organism: Allium cepa; assembly: GCA_030765085.1. Taxonomy (NCBI): domain Eukaryota; kingdom Viridiplantae; phylum Streptophyta; class Magnoliopsida; order Asparagales; family Amaryllidaceae; genus Allium; species Allium cepa. The sequence continues at coordinate 15,835,686 of CM060942.1, forward strand.
ATTATTTGGACTAGAAGTAATAAAATAAATGTTTACATACAAAGTATAGCTTCATATACAAGCCAGGTCTAACTACAAAGAAAAATAAATAAATAAATAAAACAAACAGTTTTTATACCAAACAAGATCTTTATACAATGTCTTCACACACAAGAGTATCTACCTGCATAGGTGTATAAATTTATACAAAACAGCTATACACAGTAAACACAATTATAACATGTAAACTAATTAAGAAACAAAACTTGTACTTGCCATCTGCTCAAGCTTATTTTTTTGTCAATTCAGAAAATATTGCAAACCTTACATTTCAGTAAGAAAATCTGGTCACAGAGGAAAAAAAAATTAAGAAAATAATTTGACTATATAACACCTTCCTAAAATATACTATTATCTTCTACATATATCTATTTGTATCTTGCTTTTTCAGTTCGTTCATTAAAAAGGAAATTGAGAAAAAAAAAGAGTGAAAACAAAACTGTAACTTGAACTTAATACAAACAAACTTGTTCAACATCAAAGATCGGAGTATGGAATTCAAAGCTTGAAGGCTGGGAAAACAAAGATCGTGACTGTGATTATCTGGAAACTGAGACTGCTTTCTATTAAATCATTTTAGGTGAGTGAACGACTTATTTCAGGATTTAAGTTGAACTAAATAGGTGTGCGACAGGATTTGAATAATGCTTGTTTGAGTATATCCATCAGATTCAACCCTGTATATATATATACAAATTCATCTGAGCATCTCTTTATCTCTCTGTATTTGGATTTAGAGTAAAAATTCATCAAGAAATTCAATATTCACCTATTCAAACATTATTAGACTTTGTAGTTCAAACAAAACAAGCTAAAATTTATACGTTTTAAGATCTGGAAATATTTTCTAGCAGAATAATGATGGTAGCAGTTGTAATTTTTTTTACAGGAAAACCTTAACTTTGTGATAAATTCGAGTGTCGTGATACTTAAATTTAATTATATAGCTTGAATTGTTACTAGAAGATAGGATTTTTAAATCAAAAGTGGTAATTTTTCTTTGAGTTTACGAAGAGGAATTTGTAGTTGAACTGGAAGTGGGTTCTTGGCAAATTCAGGCAGTCGAGGAAACGTGCACGGTGTGATGGTTCGATTGCACGGTGGCGTTGGAGGTGGACTGGGTTGTCATGGAGTGCCACTTCGTGTCGCGCTCGGGAAGATGGCGCTAGTGCTTCAAGTTTGATCGCGTGCCTATATTTAGAACCTGTTGTTCAAATTTTGTTTTAACTTTTAACTTACTTACTGTAAGAAAATTTTTAAAGAGAAGAAGAAGAGTTCAGGGGAAGGCTCGGGTGGATTGTATGAGTAACCCGAGGCATGGCACGAGTTTTCCAGGGTAGTGCTCAGAGTTTTGTAAACTTCAGTTATGAACTCTCAAAGTAAAGCAAAGTGATAATCTTTTTCATCAAGATAAATATTGAAATGTAAATTACTGTTAAGTAGTTTTAAGATTGGAAGCTGGTTTCATGTTTTAATCATTTTTCGTTAATACTTAACGATGTTTAAGCCTTAATTATTATTATTTTAATCAAGTAATTACAGTATAAGTTAATTAATTACTTTAAGCTAGAAGTGTAACCGATTAATGTTAAGTTTGCAGTTAGTAGTAATTTTGAGTTTCAAAATTTTTTAAGAAATTTCTTTTAGTTACTTACACAAAGTAATTAAGAATGTTTAAGGGATTGATAAAATTGTAATTAACTTCTTAAATTAATTTATGACTGATTAATAGTTAAATAATCGAGTAATTTAATTAAGAATAAATAAAGGGTTAAGGAAGTAATAAGCATTTAATAAATGGGTAATTAAGTTGATTAATAATTAAGATTTTTAATTAAATGGTTAATTAAAGTAAATAACCCAGTCAAGGAAAAATTAAGTAATTGATAGTGTGAAATAAAATAAGTATGTAATTAAGACTAAATGATTAATTAAGAAATCATTACTTAAACAATTCGAAATGAAATATGTAATTAATTGTTAATTAATAATTAATCAAATAGATTTAAGTGATTAACTCTCAGGTTATTAATTCTAAATTGAATTAATTCCAAATAAGATTTAAAGGTAACTGCTTATGGATTGTTGTGTTGAATATCTGATTGTGATATTTATGTAATGATATTCTGTGATGCTTTGTGATATATCTATGATGCTTGTATATATTTTATCTGTGATAGATTCTATGTTAATTCAATTGTTAAATTTAAATTATTTAAACTATTTAAGTTAATTAGACAACTTGGCCCTTAAAATGGCGTTTGGATTTCGATGAGACAGGGATCGAAAGAATCAAATTTGATTCTCCGAAAACCACATCGATCCAATTTAAACGTTAGGTCGTAAGTTCTGAAATGAAGATCGAGATGGTGTTTTCAGAATGCAAGGGTTATCGTCGTTGACTCTGAGGGTGATTCCAAAATGAGTGTAACGAGATAATGCCTTCGGTTTCGTTCGAACCCGGAACGAACTTGTATGGATTGAATGCTTTCAACACATCGTCAGGCGGGCGATGAGCATTCTAAGAATAATGTTCAATAAAGGTAATCGCAGCCTCAAACCTCATCAACTGGGAATGGTAAATTAAGGGAGATGCAGCAAGGTTAGGTGGGTCATGCCCAAGGAGGACAAGATATTTCCCCTGTCTAGATGTCCCTTTTTATTCGGCTTAGTGAGTGGTTGGTCGCGCCAACCACAGGATTTATCTTGTTCGGGATTGTTCAGTAAGGAATGGTTCCGGCCTTGTGTTGTAGGGGGTCGAGAGTGATCCTCGGTACGGTGATCTAGGCCCCGTACTGTGACGGGCGGTACCCCAGTAGCCCTGCCATTGTTGGAAATCCATTTTCCCTACGAGACCCTACGGTTTTGATTTGTATTACCCACTTTTGTGGCTAGTAGCTGGAATTTAATAGATGTAACAATTTCGGCTATTTTCTATTTACTTGAACACTCTAGACACTATTATAATATCACTGGATTTCCTATGAATTGTTTTGGTTAGCGTAAGGTAAAAACGTACCCGTATTTATTTATGGGGAGTCTTACGTGATACCTTTATTTTCAAATGTTTTTTCAAAGTTAAACAACTTTAAACCGTTTACTCATACCAGACCCATGTCTGACCCGGAGTTTATATTTTGTTTTTTATAAACTCTTAGGTACTCAAATTTTTATAAGTAGCCAAGTGATAGGTTATGGAATTTGATTTCTGGAGGAGCTTGGAGCAGGAGTCCCAGACGTATGTAGATATCTATCTAGTTCCGCTGTGTCTGTAGTTGTTGTGAACTGTACCTCTGATGTATATAGTGATAAATGTACGTATTACAGTCATATGTATTGATACTGTATAACTCTGATATATGTAAAACTATGAAATATTTATGTGATATATTATATTTTGTTCCATTCCGCTGTGAGATTTTGATGTTGTTGTTTCTTTCTTTTCTTTCTCTTCTATTTCTATCCCTTTCTTTCTTAATGATGATACGTCTTTCCGGTAATAGAAGGGCGGGTCGTCACAGTTGGTATCAGAGCATAGGTTGGTGATAACCTTGGCTCTGGTAGGAATTACTCATAGAATAGAGTCAGTAGTACTCTAAAATGAGTTTGAGTGTATTAATAGATAAGAGCGCATATTTGTTAGTGAATATAAAAATTGTTTTTATATTGTGTTGAATATCTGTTGAGTGTTTATGAATTCTGGTCGATGTCTGGGACGCCATTTCATCGATAGGGATTCATAAACTCTTAAACAAGATTGACCGACACAGTATTGTTTTTTAAAAGTAGGGTAAATGAAATAATTTTACCCAAAATTATATTTTGATATAAAAGAAATATTTTTCTGAAATAACTATATATACTTGGATGTTTGATTGTTAATAGTACAATCAAATAAAAATTTAAAATTGGAATGGTTTATAACCAAATTAAATTATTTAAGAATGAATTTAAATAAAAAGGAATATAATTAAAATTAGATTAAACCAGAATTTAAGTCCCGGAAATTTAAAAGGTGTTTAAATGAATTTAAACAAAGGATTTGGGAATTTGAAATCTTGGAAATGTTTGAAATGTTTTTCCAAAGATTTGAAAGCAATGATGGGATATTGTTTTGGAAAATATTGTTGAATGGAAATTGTTTTGAGAGGAAATTGTGAAAGTAAGGAAGCACTGAGCTCACTTCAGTCGTTGGAAAATAATCCTGATGATGATGGCCACATCATCAGTATTCATTTTCGAGTTTCTAAAGTGATGAATTGCTACCAGGATAGGTGGTTATGATAAATTGTTTGGAGTTGTTGGGTATACAAGTTGTTTTAAAAATTTCAAGGGAATTTTTTTTGGTAAAAACAAGTGTTTGGAATTTGGAAATTTGATTTGATATACCAAGTGGGTATGTGTAGTTATTATTTCAAAATGGTTTTGGAAATGAAAAACGGGCAATTGAATTCTAAGAAATTCTATTTAAATAATGTGAAAGGTTTGAATAAATCAACTATCGAACTTATAAAGTAAAGTTGATATTAATAAGAGGAAATTGGAAAGTTTAATCCGAAAATTAAAATGTAACTTAAGTAAATGAAAATAAAGAAAATATATTGGAGTTTATCCTAAGGTAATTTAAATGGAATTGAAGTTCAAAATGAACTTAATTGGATATAAAATTTGAAGGTAAAATGACAGTAATTGTGAGGTGGAAATTTATACCCTAAAATAGTAAGTGTTATATGAATATAATTTGAATTTGTGATTATAAGATGAAATGACCCAAATGAGTAATATAAACTTTTAAGTAAATAAATAGGTTTTGAGATCATATTTTGAGAAATAAATGGTAAGTGGCTAAATTTAGCTGAAGTTGAGTTGAAATAAGATTGTATTTAAATAAATACAATCAAGTTACGGATAATATTGAATGGAATAAAATACTTAACTAAATAAATAAATAATGAATTGAGTTAGAATTGGTGTGAGTTGTAAATAAATCTAATTCAAGCATAAATTGAATGACCTTACTACAAATAAATTCGATAATGCATTGTTAATGTAAATTAAAATTTAAGAATGGATAAAAGAATAAACCAATCAGAAAATAGTTGGGATTTGATTAAAGGAAAATCGAATCAAAGATTTAAATGGAAATTGGTGGAATGGAATAAACTTAAGTTGTTAGGTGGAATAGTTTGAAGGAAGTAATAACATGAGTAAATTGTGAGATGGTTGTTTAAAATATTGGTTGTTGAGTTTGATAAAATGGTTTGGAAATCAAACTTTTGAAACGAAAGAAAATGCAGTGAAAAGATTGTGAATAAATTAATTGTGATGGACTCAAGTGTAAATTGAGTGGAATCAATTTAAGATTTGTCATAAAGCTTAAGTAATTATTTATTCACAATAGTATTGTCAAATTGCATATAGAAATGAGTTATTTTGAAGTAAATGAGAATTAGATAAAATTCTATGAATTATTGGAAGCAAAGTAGGATGATTTTGAATATGAGTTTGTTTTGCTTAAATGGATTATATATCTAAGCAAGTAAGTTGTAACTCACTTAAATTAAAGGGAATGGTTTGAGAATTGATTGGAAGTAATTGTGATGAGGATTGGAACCTTACATATGTGCTTATGAAAATATGTAATGCTAAACAAATGGAGACTCTGCTAGAACTTTTCAAAATTTTGGAAGTTAGGAATTGGAAAAAAAAATACAAGAAAATTTAGCAATAAAACAATTTCAAATTGAAAATTTGAAATAAACTAAAGAATGAAATTAATTTAAAATAATGATAGAAATCAGTTATAAATTAAAGATAGTCAATAAAATTAAATATTCAGAGTTGAAGAAAATTGAATTCACAAGAAATTGGAAATTCAGATTTAAATAAGAAGATATATAGGCTAAAGTGGTAGAGTAATATAAGAGTATATATATAATGCTTATATTAAACTTAAGAAACGAGTGGTGAAATTCTTAAATAAAATTTGATATTGAGGCAATTATTCCAAGTGGATAGAAATCAAAATAATGTGAATAAAAGAAATTTGATATAATTGATAATTAATGGATATAAATACGTAGGATGTACATATACTATTTTATTCCCATAGCAATTAGATCCAGATTCGAGCACAGAATTTCGATATAGTTCTATATCGATCCGAGTTGGGATTTTTCACTCGATTTTCGACGACGAACCATGGATTTGGATTTTGATTGATTCTGAGAAATTCTCTATCATAGTTGTGACTATGCAAGGAGAATGACAGTTCTGATCGAGAAACCAGTTCTATGTCCGTACTAGGAAGTCGGGTGGACGATACTAGTTCGAAAGTGAAATTGTGTGATCGAGCGAGCGATCGAATTTGATATTGTGTACGAATGGTATATGTACATCGTGCGGGCTTGATTGTATAAATATTGAAATTCTGTAAAGAGTCAATGAAATTTGGAAAGGGTTAATACCGTAAGTTTTCATAATTGAATTGCCAGAGTGGATATCTCGAATTTGTTGTGTATTCCATATATCTCATCTAAGGAAATTTTTTCATGATTCACCATTAGTTGTTAAGCCAGTAGTTCTAAAATTTGGATGTTGAGTCGAACTTGACTATGGTTAGGAATCCGGTTCGGATTGTTGAGCATCGAGAGACAAACTCTCGATAGGGAAATTTATCCAGATTTGTGTTCGGATAACTAGTGTTGCTAGTTAGGATAGACTGTTTGGTTGTTTTCTAATATATAAATGATATGTATGTTTGAATGATTGGCATAACAACTTTTCAAATTATCTTTGTTTTAAATTTCAAGGACGAAATTCTTTTAAGGGGGGGGGGGGGGAGGAATGTAACGACCTTGGATTTTGACCCCGTTTATTTTAATATATATTTGGTTTAATTAAATGAAAAGTAGTTTGATCATATTAAAATGAATGGGATTTTGGATTATTGCTATTTATTTATATAAACTGTATTTTAAAAAGGAGATTGATTTGGAAATTTGAAATAAGCATCTCAATAATATATATATAATAAAATTTATCTTATATAATTTGATTAAAATACTTTACTTTGTTTATATTTAGTATAAATAATACATATAGATAATAATGTTTGAAATTTCTAAAATAAAAGATTCTTAACAATATTTTTGATAAAATTTACCTTATATAATTAAATTAAAATACCTTACTTTGTTTACCTCTGATAAATATACATATGGATAATAATGTTTGAATTTAAAATAAATCTCTTTATAATATTTATCTTATATCGTTAAAATTAAAATCTAATTCTAGCAATATAAAATACAAATGTAAAATATGAGTCAAATTTATGTATATAATTTAAATGAAATACAAATGGAAATAAACATGAAATATATATATAAGAAATAAAATTAAAAATGTAACTACAAACAAGTATAAAAGTACAAAAAACATAATAAATTTAAGAGCAAACTATATGATAAAATGAAGCAAGAACACAAATATTTATAGAACACATATCTTCATTCATGACTAAATTTGTAAAATATAAACCTGACACAAATATTACATGAGAAGATAATAGGATAAATATTTACATACAAAACACAATATCTTCATCCATAAACCAAATCTACCTGCAAGTATAAAACAATACCTGACAATACATGTGTGTATAAATTATTTGGACTAGAAGTAATAAAATAAATGTTTACATACAAAGTATAGCTTCATATACAAGCCAGGTCTAACTACAAAGAAAAATAAATAAATAAAACAAACAGTTTTTATACCAAACAAGATCTTTATACAATGTCTTCACACACAAGAGTGTCTACCTGCAAAGATGTATAAATTTATACAAAACAGCTATACACAGTAAACACAATTATAACATGTAAACTAATTAAGAAACAAAACTTGTACTTGCCATCTACTCAAGCTTATTTTTTTGTCAATTCAGAAAATATTGCAAATCTTACATTTCAGTAAGAAAATCTGGTAACAGAGAAAAAAATATTTAAGAAAATAATTTGACTAGATAACACCTTCCTAAAATATACTATTATCTTCTACATATATCTATTTGTATCTTGCCTTTCCAGTTCGTTCATTAAAAAGGAAATTGAGAAAGATAAAAAAAGAGTGAAAACAAAACTGTAACTTGAACTTAATACAAACAAACTTGTTCAACATCAAAGATCGGAGTATGGAATTCAAAGCTTGAAGGCTGGGAAAACAAAGATCGTGACTGTGATTATCTGGAAACTGAGACTGCTTTCTATTAAATCATTTTAGGTGAGTGAACGACTTATTTCAGGATTTAAGTTGAACTAAATAGGTGTGCGACAAGATTTGAATAATGCTTGTTTGAGTATATCCATCAGATTCAACCCTGTATATATATATACAAATTCATCTGAGCATCTCTTTATCTCTCTGTATTTGGATTTAGAGTAAAAATTCATCAAGAAATTCAATATTCACCTATTCAAACATTATTAGACTTTGTAGTTCAAACAAAACAAGCTAAATTTTATACGTTTTAAGATCTGGAAATATTTTCTAGCAGAATAATGATGGTAGCAGTTGTAATTTTTTTTTTACAGGAAAACCTTAACTTTGTGATAAATTCGAGTGTCGTGATACTTAAATTTAATTATATAGCTTGAATTGTTACTAGAAGATAGGTTTTTTAAATCAAAAGTGGTAATTTTTCTTTGAGTTTGCGAAGAGGAATTTGTAGTTGAACTGGAAGTGGGTTCTTGGCAAATTCAGGCGGTCGGGGAAACTAGGGGTGACCGGGTCGTACGAGGTGGTGAACGAACCTACTGGGTGGTAGGAAAAATAGTTGGTGGTGGCCACGACGTCGGAGGCGACGGCGGGGTCGAATTTCTTTTTGTAAACCTAAATTTATAAAGTGTTGAACATACGATCGCCGCGACCTCCACGGTGCGTCGAGTTGCACGACATTAGAGGGGGAAGAAGCTAGGTGGATGATGGAGCTGTGGTCAGAAGCGCAGAGCCTCTGGTAGCCGGAGTGAGGATCGGGAAGCGTGTTTCCTCGCTGTTCGAACTTTTAGGTTCGAGCTACAGGCGATAATTTGTTTTTCGATAAATTCGTGGAAATTAGGATTTTTTTCGAGTGCACGGTTGAATTATGGTTTGTGGGTGGTGATGAGGGCCGTCGGAGGTGCGGCAAAACACCGTGCACGGTGGCGTTGGAGGTGGACTAGGTTGTCATGGAGTGCCACTTCGTGTCGCGCTCGGGAAGATGGCGCTAGTGCTTCGAGTTTAATCGCGTGCCTATATTTAGAACCTGTTGTTCAAATTTTGTTTTAACTTTTAACTTACTTACTGTAAGAAAATTTTTAAAGAGAAGAAGAAGAGTTCAGGGGAAGGCTCGGGTGGATTGTATGAGTAACCCGAGGCATGGCACGAGTTTTCCAGGGTAGTGCTCAGAGTTTTGTAAACTTCAGTTATGAACTCTCAAAGTAAAGCAAAGTGATAATCTTTTTCATCAAGATAAATATTGAAATCTAAATTACTGTTAAGTAGTTTTAAGATTGGAAGCTGGTTTCATGTTTTAATCATTTTTCGTTAATACTTAACGATGTTTAAGCCTTAATTATTATTATTTTAATCAAGTAATTACAGTACAAGTTAATTAATTACTTTAAGCTAGAAGTGTAACCGATTAATGTTAAGTTTGCAGTTAGTAGTAATTTTGAGTTTCAAATTTTTTTAAGAAATTTCTTTTAGTTACTTACACAAAGTAATTAAGAATGTTTAAGGGATTGATAAAATTGTAATTAACTTCTTAAATTAATTTATGACTGATTAATAGTTAAATAATCGAGTAATTTAATTAAGAATAAATAAAGGGTTAAGGAAGTAATTAGCATTTAATAAATGGGTAATTAAGTTGATTAATAATTAAGATTTTTAATTAAATGGTTAATTAAAGTAAATAACCGAGTCAAGGAAAAATTAAGTAATTGATAGTGTGAAATAAAATAAGTATGTAATTAAGACTAAATGATTAATTAAGAAATCATTACTTAAATAATTCGAAATGAAATAGGTAATTAATTGTTAATTAATAATTAATCAAATAGATTTAAGTGATTAACTCTCAGGTTATTAATTCTAAATTGAATTAATTCCAAATAAGATTTAAAGGTAACTGCTTATGGACTGTTGTGTTGAATATCTGATTGTGATATTTATGTGATGATATTCTGTGATGCTTTGTGATATATCTATGATGCTTGTATATATTTTATCTGTGATAGATTCTATGTTAATTCAATTGTTAAATTTAAATTATTTAAACTATTTAAGTTAATTAGACAACTTGGCCCTTAAAATGGCGTTTGGATTTCGAATTGTTTCTATTTAATTTTAATCATTTTTCGTTAATACTTAACGATGTTTAAGCCTTAATTATTATTATTTTAATCAAATAATTACAGTATAAGTTAAGTAATTACTTTAAGCTAGAAGTGTAGCCGATTAATGTTAAGTTTGCAGTTAGTAGTAATTTTGAGTTTCAAAATTTTTAAAGAAATTTCTTTTACTTACTTACAGGAAGTAATTAAGAATGTTTAAGGGATTAATAAAATTGTAATTAACTACTTAAATTAATTAATGATTGATTAATAGTTAATTAATCGAGTAATTTAATTAAGAATAAATAAAGGGCTAAGGAAGTAATGAGCAGTTAATAAATGGGTAATTAAGTTGATTAATAATCAAGATTTTTAATTAAGTGGCTAGTTAAAGTAAATAACCGAGTCAAGGAAAAATTAAGTAATTGATAGTGTGAAATAAAATAAGTATGTAATTAAGACTAAATGATTAATTAAGAAATCATTACTTAAACAATTCAAAATGAAATAGGTAATTAATTGTTAACTAATAATTGATCAAATAGAGTTAAGTGATTAACTCTCAGGTAATTAATTCTAAATTGAATTAATTACAAATAAGATTTAAAGGTAATTGCTTATGGACTGTTGTGTTGAATATCTGATTGTGATATTTATGTGATGATATACTGTGATGCTCTGTGATATATCTATGATGCTTGTATATGTTTTATCTGTGATAGATGCTATGTTAATTCAATTGTTAAATTTAAATTATTTAAACTGTTTAAGTTAATTAGACAACTTGGCCCTTAAAATGGCTTTTGGATTTCGATGAGACCGAGAACGGAAGAATCAAATTTGATTCTCCGAAAACCACATCGATCTAATTTAAATGTTAGGTCGTAAGTTCTGAAATGAAGATCGAGATGGTGTTTTCAGAATGCAAGGGTCATCGTCGTTGACTCTGAGGGTGATTCCAAAACGAGTGTAACGAGATAATGCCTTGGGTTTCGTTCGAACCCGGAACGAACTTGTATGGATTGAATGCTTTCAACACATCGTCAGGCGGGCGATGAGCATTCTAAGAATAATGTTCAATAAAGGTAATCGCAGCCTCAAGCCTCATCAACCGAGAATGGTTAAAACAGGGCAGATGCCGCAAGGTTAGGTGGGTCATGCCCAAGCATGACAAGATATTTCCCCTGTCTAGATATCCCTTTTTATTCGGCTTAGTGGGTGGTTGGTCGCGCCAACCACAGGGTTTATCTTGTTCGGGACTGTTCAGTAAGGAATGGTTCCGGTCATGTGTTGTAGGGGGTCGGGAGTGATCCTCGGTACGGTGACCTAGGCCCCGTACTGTGACGGGCGGTACCCCAGTAGCCCTGCCATTGTTGGAAATCGATCTTCTCTACAAGACCCTACGGTTTTGATTTGTATTACCCACTTTTGTGCCTAGTAGCTGGAATTTAATAGATGTAACAATTTCGGCTATTTTCTATTTACTTGAAAACTCTAGACATTATTATAATATCACTGGATTTCCTATGAAATGTTTTGGTTAGCGTAAGGTAAAAACTTACCTGTATTTATTTGTGGGGAGTCTTACGTGATACCTTTATTTTCAAATGTTTTTTCAAAGTTAAACAACTTTAAACCGTTTACTCATACCAGACCCATGTCTGACCCGGAGTTTATATTTTGTTTTTCATAAACTCTTGGGTACTCAAATTTTTATGAGTGACCTGGAGGAGCTTGGAGTAGGAGTCCCAAACGTATGTAGATATCTATCTAGTTCCGCTGTGTCTATAGTTGTTGTGAACTGTACCTCTGATGTATATAGTGATAAATGTATGTATTACAGTCATATGTATTGATATTGTATAACTCTGATGTATGTAAAACTATGAAATATTTATGTGATATATTAAATTTTGTTCTGTTCCGCTGTGAGATTTTGATGTTGCTGTTTCATTCTTTTCTTTCTCTTCTATTTCTATCCCTTTCTTTCTTAATGATGATACGTCTTTCTGGTAATAGAAGGGTGGGTCGTCACACAGTTTATAAGTTTCATAGTCTCAATTCCCTTTTAAAATCCCGGTTTCAAACACTTAAATCAATTTCCAAATTGATTTCCAATTTACTTCATTTTGAAATAAATTTCCAAACTTACTCCATTTGTTTCAAAATCCATTAACCTTAGATTTTATTCCTTAATTATGATTTAAAATCTTTGAACTGAAACAGCAATTTCAGATTTTCCCAAATTCCTTCTTTATCCTTTTAAATAAATTTGTGCCTTGAATTTTTAAATAAATTCTTTATTTCTTGAAATAATATCACCTGATTGTAAAAAGATAATCACTTATTCCCATTTATTCCAAATCTCATTTCCCACACTTGGAATTTTATTCATCATAATTTAAAAATCATTTTTTATTCTTTTCCAATTCATTTTTAATTTATTCAAATTCCCATGTTTATTTTGCTCAAAATTCACTCTTTTATTTTCTTTTCAGAAATCCTATTTCTATAAATTTTGATAAATCGGTTCACTGAAATATATTAGATCAACTATGGTATTCAACATTTCCAATTATCAATATAATTCATCACAGGATAGCAAATAATTATATCATAGAATATTTTAACAAATCTAAATATTTTGAGGAATCCAGTTGGATCCCTCCAACCTGTTTCCCTGCATCCACATATGTTAGCACAACATAAAATACCAATTCCACTTCGAGGTGGAATATCACGGTATATGAGTTTTTAAATATAATATCATCCGCTATTATGCGGCGCATAGGGTCTCATCCGCTATATAACGTGGGAAATCAATCACTCCAATATATGCTATATATAATATAGTAGATCAAATTAATTCAATCATTCAACCAATTATTTGAAATTCAACCATTTAAAATTTAAATTAAACCTAGATGAGTGAGATTAACTAACCTTTAATTTTGTTTGCAATCCATTCCATCCTGACTATTTTCTTCACGATTTCAAACCTTGTATGAATATTATAATGTTTGTTAATACTCTAAAAAATCGAATAGTTATTTACCATTTATTAATTTAACTAATGATTCAATTTTAAACCAGTAATTTTCCTTTTGAAACTACATATACTCCATTTAAAAATAAATTATAGATTTCAAAAATCTAACCTTTTTATAAGTTCTTCAAACATTTTAAAATCCCTATACATATTTTTTTCCAAAATCTTATCTATAAAAATAATTTCTGATTAATGGACTAAAAATCAACAGATTAAACTCAGGTTTAGACTTGAGTAATATCAATTTAAAAATGCTCAAACTAAATTTACCACTTCATCACAATTAATTAATTTGTAAATATTCGTTTTAATATGATATTATAATATATAAATCACTTTAATACTTCTTTAAAATTAAACAGCAAGATTAGAAATGTGTATTTTAAAAAAAAAAATTATGTACCTAACAAACCAAAATTTCATAAACTTATATATTTTTCAACTTGTGTATTAAATCAAGTTTAATCGAAGAAGAAAAACGGATACCTCAAGCCAACGCTAGCTATCGTGCCTCCTCCGAATTCGGCACACCCTCGCTCACGTCCCCGACCTCCAGCATACCCAATTACGACTCCATCTACCCTCGCTCGAGACACAACCACCTTCGCACCCCTACAGTCCATGCACCTGCAACGATTTCCCCTCTCTCTTGCGACCCTACCCCCTGATTCGCGAGTACTCCCTTCCTAGTCTCTTCGCAACCTTATGTCGTCGTTGCTAATCCCACTGCGCTGTCGAGCTTCGCGAACCATCCACCACGAATCGCCTTGACTTGCCAGCTCACGAATCCTAACCACGCATGCCGCCCAAGACTCCACCATGTAAAGCAGTAACGTCGCTTCCCCATCCTTGCCGTGCTTCACGCTAATACTTTGCTCGAACGATAAATCGGCCGATGCCGCCACCTTTCACTAACTCGGTCGACGGAGAGAAGGAAACAGTAGCCACGACTTTGATTCGATCGATTCCCTTTTAGGTTGAAATGATGTTCGAATTGGAGGGAGGGAAGCGGAATGCGGTAACTGTCTCAATCTGGTATTTGATTTTGATGAAAGCTGAAGAGAAAGAAAATGTGATTTTCGTTCGGCCATATTATTATTTTTTCTTTGAAATCGAACTGATTCGTTCGGTTAATATATGTATCTTCAAAAGATCGAAGTACTTTCAAAGGAAGACAGGGTAGAGGAACGATAAGGACACAGGATAGCGTGTTTGAATAGGGAATGTTAGCGTGTTTGAAAAGGAACATAAAAGTTCTGAAAAGAAGGGAAAAAAACATTGATGTGAACGCTGTAAATAAATGTAAATATATTATATTATTCAAAATTTTAAAATTTCTCGTTTCATGCACCTAAATATCTCGAACTCCTATTGAGGCATGCCTCTAGGCGTTTATAATGTTACACCCCTATTCCGAACACAATTGAAAAGGTTTCGAGCCCTAATTCGATCGTATGGAGAAGATAGCTTTTTGGACTCAGTCATTATATTAAATTTTCGATATAGATTCAACGCGTTTATATATCGTACTCTCACACAACAACTCCAAACATTACGAAAATTGAAACCCGATAATAATACAATATTACGGATCCAACAGAACTGGTTTCATCGAATTCCGAGACTATGCCTCGGAAGGCTATCTTTAAATATCAGTTTAAATGATGTATTTTTAAAATTGAACAAACTACTGTTAAATAAAATTTTACCCCATCTATTACTTTCAGCATTATCAGTATAATATTTATAAGCCCTTTGAAATATTTTTGACAAGCTTATAACTCCAGATTTTATATTTTACCAACTTCAAATTATTTAATTTTATTATTAAATTACCCAGTAATTGTTAATATTTGAATTCAAGTTAAAAATTAATTTTTAAATATTTAAAACCAATTAAATATTCCGATTTCAAACATCCAAAAATTCCGGGCCGTCACACTCCGGATTAGCAGACAACATTACTTGTAATGTTCTTTTCTAAACTGGGTATAACAGAGGGATCGTTACACCAAGTCTTTAAAGATCCATTCGCACAACCTCAACCATATCTAAACCTCAATAATCGATTCAGTCCCATTATAGCTTTCGTAACGATCTCAAATTTTATTAAGTTTAAATTGGTAATTAATTAAATTTTTGAATAAAATTTGTGAAATTTATAGGTGCGAGTTTCCCCGAGTTCAAATAAAAATGTGTTAGATCATTTGAATTCAAGTAACTTAATTTTTTTGTGAAATCATTTATTAATCTTCAAACAAATGGGTTAAAGATAAATTATAACGGTAAATATTAGAATTGATGATTTATGTCAGAAATAAACATAAATATATATATATATATATATATATATATATAGAGAGAGAGAGAGAGAGAGAGAAATATCAAACAATAAGTACAAAAGTAAAATTAATAATAAGTTTTTGAGTTAGAAATGGAAATAAATATATAATAAACTATAAAATATAGAGTAGACATTAGCTAAAATTTTATCTATATATAGAATATATAAATTCAGAATTAATGGGTTAAGTTAGAAATGGAAATGGATAAAAAAATAAAAATACAAATGTAGATAATAAAATATATAAGATAAACTATATAGATTATAAATAATAAAGTAACACTTAGATAAAATCTAAAAAAAACAAATTAAAACAGGAATTTAATTATAAAGTAATATTACTAAAGACAAAGCAAAAGATAATATAAGAAGAAAATACAAACCAGACAACACTTGTAAAAGAATGAAGCAAGTAAATATACATATGAATGAAGCTTGCAAAAGGAGGAACAAATTAAATATCTACTGTAAAAACTAATAAATGCAGCCACTATTTTAAAACCAAAAGAAGTAAATATACTCAAGTATATAAACAAAACCAAAGCAACATCATCTCAGCCTATAAAAAAATGAAAATATGCATGTAAATAGGTATGCAGATAAGTCTATCAACATAAAAGTAGAATAATAGAGTTGTAAACAAAATATATATGTATGAACAAGATATGTATGGAACAAAACAAAGTAGATTTGTACAATGGTAATTAATGCATATCAAAGGCAAGATACATCAGCTACTATAGCTGAAAACAATATGATTATTAGCCTCTTGCTTGGTCAAAAAATGTAGGCAGGCAAGAATAAAACAAATAAAATAGAAAAAAAATAAGTATGCAATGAGGCTTACAAAATAAGCTAAAGAAAATATCTTCATCTTGTACAAATGAAATGAAAGAATATATGTGTATTGTACAGCGGAGATGAAGGTGTTTAACAATATCTTCATATTGTACAACTTAAACAAAATTCAAACAAACAGCTTAAAAGCTTCAGCAAGCAAAGAACTAAAGTCTGTTCAACACTATCAAGCTCTGTTCTTTCTTCTAAAAGCAACGTGAGTAAATACACTTTTTTTTTTAACCTTAAACTTGTATGATCGATTCGTGAATGATTGTGCTCTACTGTATATTTTTAAGTAAGAAATCCTTTTCATATATGTTTGTTAATTCTTGTTTGGGTTCTGTTCTTTCCTGTTTCAGGCTACAGGGTAAAAAGGATAAAATAAATTTTACATATTTTCATACAAACAATATTAAGTTTGGGAATTCAAACATTATGGGTTTGTTTAAACTTAATTTGAGGCCTGGGAATTTGTGTTATGCTTGATATTTAAAATCATTGACTCTGTAAATTTGATTTTTACAATAAAAAAGTGAATTTTGGGATAAATTCGAATATGGCTAAATATTGATTCAACTATACAGCTTGAATCAACATACAAAAACAAGATTTTTAAAACAAAAATAGTGATTTTTAGTTAAGTGTGTAGAGTGTAGCTCGCAGTTGAACTCAACTCATATTTCGATCAATTTCTGTTAACTAAGAAATTTTTAGATGTAAAAATTTTGTGTGAAGTATTGCCGCGTCGCCATCGAAGCGTTTCAGGCGATCGGTCGTGGGGGCTAGGTGTGTGGGGTCGTGGCGGAGCTCCGGGAGAAGTCACGAGGATTCTGGCGAAGTAAGGTGGAGTCGCGAGATGGATTTGTTGATTCTAGTTGGGTTACAGGAACGAAGAAAATTGGCTCGAATTCGCTCAATTTTGATTTAGGCGAATTTATGCATATCGAGTTGTTCAAATGGATTTGGGTGAGTGCCGATGACTCGTGGGTGGCTGCGACATTGACCGGAGTTGGCAGTGAAGGTCGTGCACGTGTACGTGCTTGTGTATGTATCTGGTTGAAGGGTTGGAGAAGAAGAAGGTGCAGGAGCTCGTGTTGCTCGCGTGTTGCTTCGGGGAGAAAGTGGGTTATCTCGAGTTCTTACTCGAGAGAGAAGTAGGTTTGCTTCCGGTTGTATTTGAGTTCCAGAGAGTAGCTGATGCGTGAGTTATAGCTTAAATAAATAAAAAAAGAAGAAGAAGACGAGCGTATAGGTGAGTGCCTCGGGGAATATTGATGAGGAACCCGAAGCATTGCGCGAATGGTACCAGGAGATTCTCGGGTTTGAGACAAACTGCTACACTATGTTGTAAAATAAAATAAAGTTAAGCACTTGTTGTAAATCAGTTTAAACACTGTAAATTCAAATAAGTATTTAACAATTAAGGTTAAAAGAAAAAACTTTAACACAAGCTCTAATTACTTTAGTTAATGCTTAACTGTGTTTTAAAACCTTGTTAATATTTTAATTAAGTAATAAATTTAATTAAGTATAAAGTTATTAACATTTAAGTTATATTAATAAGAATTTGATTTTCAAAGTTTTCAAGAAGAACTTATAAAAATGTTAATTAAGATGACTAATTAATATTGATTACCTATTCTTGGAAAGTAATTAAGACTTATTACTTTAAAATAGTAATTAGAATTTGAATTAATAAATGTTTAAGTGATTGATAAATTTGTTATTAACAACCTAATTTAGTTAATTAATGATTAATAGTTAATCAATGATTTAGATAAAATTTATAATTAGAAATAAATTAAAAGCGATTAAGAAATGTTATTAATTAACTAAGGATTTTTAAGTATTGATTAAAGTGATTAATGTTATTGATTAATTGGATTTATTAATTTAGAAAATTAATCATAAATTGCTTAAATGTAATTACTTGATGAAAGTAATTAAGAATTAATCACTTATTGTAATTTTTGGATATTTTGATTTATTAAGGTTAATTAATGAAGTAATAGGTTTAATTAATATGATTAATTAAGAATAATTTAATTAATTAAGTTGATTAATTTATTTATTTATATCAAATGATTTGTAATCAATAAATCGAGATTGAATAATTAATTCATAAGTAAATAAATTTTATTGGAAATAAATTGAATTAGTTAGGATTAAAACAATCAATTAATCCTATTTATAAATGATTATTAATTGTTGATCTTACTTATGAATGATCGTATTATATGTGATGCCTTAAATTGATTGCCCTATCTGATTTGTAATATTTTGTATTGTGGATTGAGCTGTGTATGATTCATTCGATTATTTACATTTGTATATTTTCTGTGAATTGACGATGAGCGTTATAGTTTATATCGCTTAACAATTATAGTTCTGTGTTTGATCTGTGATGATTGAATGATGTTGCACTATTGTGTTAAACCCCTGGACCACACTTATACACACACAAATATGGATTTCACGAAGAAATCGATTAAGTCACAAGTTTTTTTGAAATAATTTTAAATTTGAATATTTAAATTCAAATGTTTTGGAAATGGATTGGGTTTAAAATGAAAAGCTTTTGAAATATAATTTCAAAGATGAAATTTATTTTGAATAACTTGATTGAGTTTTGAAATTTAAATATTCTGACTTAAATTTGAATTCAATATTTGAAATTGAATTCTGTGATTTGGAATCTAGGGTTTAGAAAGGCCATTCAACTTATAAATGAGTTATATGGGTTAAACTATTTTAAAGGTATTGATTTGGGAATTTGAATTTAAATTAACTCGTGTGAATAAGATTGGATCTTTCTGAAATGAAACTATTCGTTTTCAAATAATAAAAGCTTTCATATAAGAAGTAAACTTCCGAATTGTGTTAAAAGGGATTTCAAGTTAAAAATAAATAAAATGATCTCCAAGTTATGGAAACGGTTTGAAAGCTATAAGTTAAATCTTTAATTTGAAGATTTTTTAACGGGTTAATCCAATCGAAATGGAAATTGATTTGAAATCCGTAAATGGATCTTTATGAAAATGGGTGAACTTAGAGAAATAAACTTTTGTTTAAAAGATTTGAAAATGGTAATTCATTTAAACCATTTGAATGAATGTTTTGAATTATTAAGTTGTGCTTAATTGAAATCCCTTATCCATATGTTTTAAATGTTGCTCTCACTATTCGGTTTAGCCGGGAGAGGACCTTTGTGTCGTATAACCCATTCCGAATAGTGATACGACGTATATGGATAGCACTGAAGACCGGCGGTAAAGACCGGGTATTTGTAAGAACGATAGGATAACCTATCGATTGTCTCTGCACTGGCTGATCCCCGGTATAGAGATTTCCTAAGTGATGGGAAGTTCGATCGGGATTGTGGATATTCGGATTGCAAGGGCTTCTTTGGAAGTGCCTTTGGTTCTGTTCGAACCCGGAACAGACTTGTATGGTTGTATGTCTGACACTACACTTTGAGATATAAAGCAGATTTCTTTCAAATACATATCTGTTGGTGGAGGAGGATTTATTCTCTTAGCTTAACACCCTTCTCTGAGACGTACGAGCTCAGAGGTTATGTAGTTGAAGGTTATCAGCGATATACTCCCAATTTGGTAGTGTGGCATGCTGAGTGCTGCTGTGTGTTGATGATCATTTGTTGATCATTTATGATCAGATCATGGCTTTTGTATAAAGCGTTGCTTTGTGGACGAGACTGCATCAGGACCTCACACCCCGGAAATGGTCAAAACAGGAAAGATGCGGCAAGGTTACGAGGGTCGCGCCCTTTAGGGTGTGTCATTCTCCTCTAGTAAAGGGTGGTATCATGGTATGGAGCCCAGATATTTACCTATGTGGTAGCTCCAATCTCATTTACTATGTGGTTGTTGCTTAGAGGCGCCTCGGATAAAGGTCCCAAAGGACCGGGGAGTGGCATGCTCGAGTAGTAGTTACCTAGTTACAGAGGTAACCCGGCCTTGTGTTGGTAGAGATCCGGATAGGTTCTCGGGACGTCCCGCCAGAGGCGATCCCATGTGGCAGTAGGAAGTTCCTTAGCCTGACCATTTGTTGGAAATCCAATCAAAACAATACGCGCCTTGTACGGTTTTAGTTGTATTACCTGCCATTCACTTATGGTGGCGCCCCACTGTTTGGATGGTAGCTATAGTAGGCATAGTTCGGAATGTCTATGCTGGCTAAGATTTATATTCTACTTTCGAAATGTTTTCCGCACTGTGCACTTATAATAATAATATCAAAGAAATTTTCTACGTATTAAGCATGTTTGACTATCATAAGAAGAAATCACCTCCAATTCTGCGTTTGCATTGTGTGTGTGGCGGGAGGTCTTATGGTAGTTTCATTTTCTAAAAAGCATATCGGATTTTCTTTATAAATCTTGTTTTACTTAAAAAAAAAAGATAAACTGTTTTTGTTACTCACACCGGTCCCATGACTAACTCGGAGTTTATTGTTCCTTCCCTAAACTCTGGGTGCTCACTAATTTCCACACGAGCAGTCTAGAGTTGGGTTTTCAGATAGTTAGGTTCTGTGGATTATCTGGAGCTAGTTTCAGTCTTTGGATGCACACCAGTCTTGCTTCTCGTAGTATATCATGATGTTGGTTCGAGTTGCCGCTGGAGTTCTCTCTTGAAGACTATTCGAGTTAATTGTTCCACTGCTAGTGTTATCTATTTTCTTTTCCGCTGCTATTATATTGTATCATATCTCTGATGTATATCGATATCTATTGTATCATCTTTTGTATCAGGATGTTGTATCAGATGTCGTATATTGATATTCATTATTTCTTCCGCTGTGTTGTTTACTTAATGATGTTATAAGCTCCGGCGAATCGAATTTGAACGATCAAATCTGCGGCATTCGAGTACGATGTAAAGTATGGATGTTGATTTTCGAACGGGCAAAATCCGTTCGTCACATTTGGTATCAGAGCCAAGGTTGAACTTCAGCTCAGGAGTGTAACACATTAAGTAACTCATTAGAGATAGGGTGAAGTATACCCTAGAATGGGTAATCCCTAAGATATCTGTTCGAATGTCTCAGTAAATTCTCTTACTATCCGCTGATAGTGAGTATGAGTGCAAGAAGAGAACGAGATAGGGGACAGGGGAATATGACTATAAATGGTCAATACCCTGTAACAGTGGAAACAATCTTTTTCTATCAATTTCCTTTGATTCGTCTTTTCAGTTCTTTTGATGGCTTCATGACAGCTCAGGAAGAAGTTTCGGTGTGGTGATGGCCTTACGAATCTTTGTAGAAAATTCTTACTTCGTATTTCATCGGTTTCTTATCAGTTTTAGATTTAAAAATTAATGAATATGAATTTGAAATTTGAAATTGAAAATTTAAATAAATTGGAAATTTTAAATTGAGTTAAATTGATTAATAGAATACAAAGCCAAATTTGAACTGTATCGATAAAGCGATATCGGTTAAAACCAAATTCGAAATTCTATTATAATTTCTTGTGAAGATTGAAGTCTGAAGAGGGACAAGTTGATGTATACCTTGAGATATTTCGACTTGAGTTTCGAATCTATATGTAATGTTTGGGAAATTGAAGGAGATTGAATCCATCTATCAGTCTCTTTTGTTCAACATCTCTTTTTCGATTCTTCGAAAATTACCGGTAGATCCAGAAAGAAGATTTGATATATTTGTATGGGACATAAACTCCAAATAGGCCAAAATTATTTGTTTGGATGAATTGGTTGCTTTGATTGCTATAATTGATTGGTATACTTTAGTCCCTAAATTAAAAGTTTTGACATTGTATCCATATATCTGTTTATCTGTGGGTTCAGATATGTTCTACGAATGGTTAGTTATCCTTCGGATTAACCAGTGCCCTTGCATATTTCGTAGATCCGGATAACCCGAGCATCTTGTGGAAAATTAAATAGATTCGTTCTTATATCTATTATTGATATTCTGATTTGGTAAGCCAAAGGCAGAATAGATATTCCGTTTGAGTTGACGAAACATTCTTCATCTATCTTTGTGTCTCTTTGGCAAATTTCGGGGACGAAATTTCTTTTAAGGGGGGAAGTCTGTAACGATCTCAAATTTTATTAATTTTAAATTGGTAATTAATTCAATTTTTGAATAAAATTTGTGAAATTTATAGGTGCGAGTTTCCCCGAGTTCAAATAAAAATGTGTTAAATCATTTGAATTCAAGTAACTTAATTTTTTTTGTGAAATCATTTATTAGTCTTAAAACGAATGGGTTAAAGATAAATTATAACGATAAATATTAGAATTGATGATTTATGTCAGAAATAAACATTAATATATATATATATATATGTAGAGAGAGAGAGAGAGAAATATCAAACAATAAGTATTAAAGTAAAATTAATAATAAGTTTTTGAGTTAGAAATGGAAATAAATATATAATAAACTATAAAATATAGAGTAGACATTAGCTAAAATTTTAGCTATATATAGAATATATAAATTCAGAATTAATGGGTTAAGTTAGAAATGGATAAAAAAAATAAAAATACAAATGTATATAATAAAATATATAAGATAAACTATATAGATTATAAATAATAAAGTAACACTTAGATAAAATCTAAAAAAATCAAATTAAAATAGGAATTTAATTATAAAGTAATATTACTAAAGACAAAGCAAAAGATAATATAAGAAGAAAATACAAACCAGACAACACTTGTAAAAGAATGAAGCAAGTAAATATACATATGAATGAAGCTTGCAAAAGGAGGAACAAATAAAATATCTATTGTAAAAACTAATAAATGTAGCCACTATTTTAAACCAAAAGAAGTAAATATACTCAAGTATATAAACAAAACCAAAGCAACATCATCTCAGCCTATAAACAAATGAAAATATGCATGTAAATAGGTATGCAGATAAGTCTATCAACATAAAAGTAAAATAATAGAGTTGTAAACAAAATATATATGTATGAACAAGATAAGTATGGAACAAAACAAAGTAGATTTGTACAATGGTAATTAATGCATATCAAAGGCAAGATACATCAGCCACTATAGCTGAAAACAATATGATTATTAGCCTCTTGCTTGGTTAAAAAATGTAGGCAGGCAAGAATAAAACAAATAAAATAGAAAAAAAATAAGTATGCAATGAGGCTTACAAAAGAAGCTAAAGAAAATATCTTCATCTTGTACAAATGAAATGAAAGAATATATGTGTATTGTGCAGCCGAGATGAAGGTGTTTAACAATATCTTCATATTGTACAACTTAAACAAAATTCAAACAAACAACTTAAAAGCTTCAGCAAGCAAGGAACTAAACTCTGTTCAAAACTATTAAGCTCTGTTCTTTCTTCTAAAAGCAACGTGAGTAAATACATTTTTTTTAACCTTAAACTTGTATGATCGATTCGTGAATGATTGTGCTCTATTGTATATTTTTAAGTAAGAAATCCTTTGCATATATGTTTGTTAATTCTTGTTTGGGTTCTGTTCTTTCCTGTTTCAGGCTACAGGGTAAAATGGATTAAATAAATTTTACATATTTTCATACAAACAATATTAAGTTTGGGAATTTAAACATTATGGGTTTGTTTAAACTTAATTTGAGGCCTGCGATTTTGTGTTATGCTTGATATTTAAAATCATTGACTCTGTAAATTTGATTTTTACAGTAAAAAAGTGAATTTTGGGATAAATTCAAATATGGCTAAATATTGATTCAACTATACAGCTTGAATCAACATACAAAAACAAGATTTTTAAAACAAAAATAGCGATTTTTAGTTAAGTGTGTAGAGTGTAGCTCGCAGTTGAACTCAACTCATATTTCAATCAATTTCTGTTAACTGAGAAATTTTTAGATGTAAAAATTTTGTGTGAAGTAAGTTTGAACATTATTGATTTCAGAAAAATTGTTGAATAATTTTTCTAATGACCAAATTGGGTGAACGAATCAAAGTTAGGGTTTTAACTGCTAGTTTGGGTCGAGTTGAGAAACCGTATTGCCGCGTCGCCATCGAAGCATTTCAGGCGATTGTTCGTGGGGGGCTAGGTGCGTAGGGTCGTGGCGGAGCTCCGGGCGAAGTCACGAGGATTCTGGCGAAGTAAGGTGGAGCCGCGAGATGGATTTGTTGATTTTAGTTGGGTTACAGGAACGAAGAAAATTGGCTCGAATTCGCTCAATTTTGATTTAGGCGAATTTATACATATCGAGTTGTTCAAATGGATTTGGGTGAGTGCCGATGACTCGTGGGTGGCTGCGGCGTTGACCGGAGTTGGCAGTGAAGGTCGTGCACGTGTACGTGCTTGTGTATGTATCTGGTTGAAGGGTTGGAGAAGAAGAAGGTGCAGGAGCTCGTGTTGCTCGTGTGTTGCTTCGGGGAGATAGTGGGTTGTCTCGAGTTCTTACTCGAGAGAGAAGTAGGTTTGCTTCGGGTTGTATTTGAGTTCCAGAGAGTAGCTGATGCGTGAGTTATAGCTTAAATAAATTTAAAAAAAAAGAAAGAAGATGAGCGTATAGGTGAGTGCCTCGGGGAATATTGATGAGGAACCCGAAGCATTGCGCGAGTGGTACCAGGAGATTCTCGGGTTTGAGACAAACTGCTACACTATGTTATAAAATAAAATAAAGTTAAGCACTTGTTTTAAATCAGTTTAAACACTGTAAATTCAAATAAGTATTTAACAATTAAGGTTAAAAAAAAACTTTAACACAAGCTCTAATTACTTTAGTTAATGCTTAACTGTGTTTTAAAACCATGTTAACATTTTAATTAAGTAATAAATTTAATTAAGTATAAAGTTATTAACATTTAAGTTATATTAATAAGAATTTGATTTTCAAAGTTTTCAAGAAGAACTTATAAAAATGTTAATTAAGATGACTAATTAATATTGATTACCTATTCTTGGAAAGTAATTAAGACTTATTACTTTAAAATAGTAATTAGAATTTGAATTAATAAATGTTTAAGTGATTGATAAATTTGTTATTAACTACTTAAGTTAGTTAATGAATGATTAATAGTTAATCAACGATTTAGATAAAATTTATAATTAGAAATAAATTAAAAGCGATTAAGAAATGTTATTAATTAACTAAGGATTTTTAAGTATTGATTAATGTTATTGATTAATATTTTTATTAATTTAGAAAATTAATCATAAATTGCTTAAATGTAATTACTTGATGAAAGTAATTAAGAATTAATCACTTATTGTAATTTTTGGATATTTTGATTTATTAAGGTTAATTAATGAAGTAATTGGTTTAATTAATATGATTAATTAAGAATAATTTAATTAATTAAGTTGATTAATTTATTTATTTATATCAAATGATTTGTAATCAATAAATTGAGATTGAATAATTTATTCATAAGTAAATAAATTTTATTGGAAATAAATTGAATTAGTTAGGATTAAAACAATCAATTAATCCTATTTATAAATGATTATTAATTGTTGATCTTACTTATGAATGATCGTATTATATGTGATGCCTTAAATTGTTCGCCCTATCTGATTTGTAATATTTTGTATTGTGGATTGAGCTGTGTATGATTCATTCGATTATTTACATTTGTATATTTTCTGTAAATAGACGATGAGCATTATAGTTTATATCGCTTATCAATTATAGTTCTGTGTTTGATCTGTGATGATTGAATGATGTTGCACTATTGTGTTAAACCCCTGGACCACACTTATACACACACAAATATGGATTTCACGGAGAAACCGATTAAGTCACAGGTTTTTTTGAAATAGTTTTAAATTTGAATATTTAAATTCAAATGTTTTGGAAATGGATTGGGTTTAAAATGAAAAGCTTTTGAAATAGAATTTCAAAGATGAAATTTATTTTGAATAACTTGATTGATTTTTGAAATTTAAATATTCTAACTTAAATTTGAATTCATTGTTTGAAATTGAATTCTGTGATTTGGAATATAGGGTTTAGAAAGGCCATTCAACTTATAAATGAGTTATATGGGTTAAACTATTTTAAAGGTATTGATTTGGGAATTTGAATTTAAATTAACTCGTGTGAATAAGATTGGATCTTTCTGAAATGAAACTATTCATTTTCAAATAATAAAAGCTTTCATATAAGAAGTGAACTTCCGAATTGTGTTAAAAGGGATTTCAAGTTAAAAATAAATAAAATGATCTCCAAGTTATGGAAACGGTTTGAAAGCTATAAGTTAAATCTTTAATTTAAAGATTTTTAACGGGTTAATCCAATTGAAATGGAAATTGATTTGAAATCCGTAAATGGATCTTTATGAAAATGAGTGAACTTAGAGAAATAAATCTTTTGTTTAAAAGATTTGAAAATGGTAATTCATTTAAACCATTTGAAAGAAAGTTTTGAATTATTAAGTTGTGACTTAATTGAAATCCCTTATCCATATGTTTTAAATGTTGCGCTCACTATTCAGTTTAGCCGAGAGAGGACCTTTGTGTCGTATAACCCATTCCGAATAGTGATACGACGTATATGGATAGCACTGAAGACCGGCGGTGAAGACCGGGTATTTGTAAAAACGATAGGATAACCTATCGATTGTCTCTGCACTGGATGATCCCCGGTATAGAGATTTCCTAAGTGATGGGAAGTTCGATCGGGATTGTGAATACCCAGATTGCAAGGGCTTCTTTGGAAGTGCCTTCGGTTCTGTTCGAACCCGGAACAGACTTGTATGGTTGTATGTTTGACACTACACTTTGAGATATAAAGCAGATTTCTTTCAAATACATATTTGTTGGTGGCGGAGGATTTATTCTCTTAGCTTAACACCCTTCTCTGAGACGTACGAGCTCAGAGGTTATGTAGTTGAAGGTTATCAGCGATATACTCCCAATTTGGTAGTGTGGCATGCTGAGTGCTGCTGTGTGTTGATGATCATTTGTTGATCATTTGTGATCAGAGCATGGCTTTTGTATAAAGCGTAGCTTTGTGGACGAGACTGCATCAGGACCTCACACCCCGGAAATGGTCAAAACAGGAAAGATGCGGCAAGGTTATGAGGGTCGCGCCCTTTAGGGTGTGTCATTCCCTTCTGGTAAAGGGTGGTATCATGGTATGGAGCCTAGATATTTACCTATGTGGTAGCTCCAATCTCATTTACTGTGTGGTTGTTGCTTAGAGGCGCCTCGGATAAAGGTCCCAAAGGACCGGGGAGTGGCATGCTCGAGTAGTAGTTACCTAGTTACAGAGGTAACCCGGCCTTGTGTTGGTAGAGATCCGGATAGGTTCTCGGGACGTCCCGCCAGAGGCGATCCCATGTGGCAGTAGGAAGTTCCTTAGCCTGACCATTTGTTGGAAATCCAATCAAAACAATACGCGCCTTGTACGGTTTTAGTTGTATTACCTGCCATTCACTTATGGTGGCGCCCCACTGTTTGGATGGTAGCTATAGTAGGCATAGTTCGGAATGTCTATGCTGGCTAAGATTTATATTCTACTTTCGAAATGTTTTCCGCACTGTGCACTTATAATAATAATATCAAAGAAATTTTCTACGTATTAAGCATGTTTGACTATCATAAGAAGAAATCTCCTCCAATTCTGTGTTTGCATTGTGTGTGTGGCGGGAGGTCTTATGGTAGTTTCATTTTCTAAAAAGCATATCGGATTTTCTTTGTAAATCTCGTTTTACTTAAAAAAAAAGATAAACTGTTTTTGTTACTCACATCAGTCCCATGACTGACTCGGAGTTTATTGTTCCTTCCCTAAACTTTGGGTGCTCACTAATTTCCACACGAGCAGTGTAGAGTTTGGTTTTCAGATAGTTAGGTTCTGTTGATTATCTGGAGCTAGTTTCAGTCTTTGGTTGCACACCAGTCTTGCTTCTCGTAGTATATCATGATGTTGGTTCGAGTTGCCGCTGGAGTTCTCTCTTGAAGACTATTCGAGTTATTTGTTCCACTGCTAGTGTTATCTATTTTCTTTTCCGCTGCTATTATATTGTATCATATCTCTGATGTATATCAATATCTATTGTATCATCTTTTGTATCAGGATGTTGTATCAGATGTTGTATATTTATATTCATTATTTATTCCGCTGTGTTGTTTACTTAATGATGTTATAAGCTCCGGCGAATCGAATTTGAACGGTCGAATCTGCGGCATTCGAGTACGATGTAAAGTATGGATGTCGATTTTCGAACGGGCAAAATCCGTTCGTCGCAGCTTTGACCATCAATCCTCTCAAAATCCCAATGGAGTGAAGCAAAGTTCATTAGGGGCTAAAGTTTTACTACTTCTTTGACCATATTCCCCGTAGGTTCGACTATAAGGGCAACATTCCATAGAGCCCTAGTCCCACCATTGCTAACGGTACTAACTCTACCACCACGACTTTTACCACCTCTAGTAGTTGTAGCATGAGCACTCATAGTTTTCTACCTAAGTTTAGAAAAATATCTTTAGGTACTTTAAGATAGAGTTATATCAAAGAAAGGATGTACTAAGAATGGATTACTAAAAAATGATTAATTCAAAGAAGGAGTTGATTTAGAAAGAAAAGGGGTTATTGGGAAGAGAATACTTTTCAGAAAACATTTGAAAAGCCTAATTTTGTATAAAAAATACACCCTCATTCTTGGGCATCACTTACCCTATCTCCAGTGAGTCATTCCCAAAAACAAAGGTGCTCACTTAACCTTGGGCTTTGTACCACAATGAGACAATCACCTTCGCAATCCCTGGATGTTGACACTAATACATCTAAGGTATTCATGTGTCGAGCACTTAAATGCTAGTAAGAGGGAAGGTTATGGCAAAATAAAAGAAGATAAAATGAATAAGAAAGAACACAATATTAGAATCTCATACGCAAAACAATAATATATAATAGACTAAAAGCATAGCACAAAGAGTTACTCCAACATACATGAATCTCAGAGTTACAAAGTGACTAAGTACTACCATCAGCCTAGACAGTTATAACTATCTGTCCTTATAATTTTAAATACATTCATAATAGTGAACATAAACGAAAATACGTAGACAAATAGATAGGTGGAACATCTAGCTTGTCTCCATAAGCTTGAAACATCCAACCCCAAGACCTACTTTACTCGGTCTTCTTGAAAGAGCATACGAGGAGTTTTAGGAAAAGAAACACCACTG
This sequence comes from Allium cepa, assembly GCA_030765085.1. Taxonomy (NCBI): domain Eukaryota; kingdom Viridiplantae; phylum Streptophyta; class Magnoliopsida; order Asparagales; family Amaryllidaceae; genus Allium; species Allium cepa. Next base: position 15,865,481 of record CM060942.1, read on the forward strand.
TGAGACATAAGTCTGGAATGAGAAACTCAAAAATGCACATAAATACATAATAGTACTTTCGGGACTAACCAAACCATTAGATAGTTTTCCCTCAAAAGAACCATCTTAATTAATATTCACATTAGGTGATATTATAGATAATGTCTAAGGTGTGTAATATAAATTTGAAAATAGTTGTGATACTTACTTTTATCATACTACAACATACTAGGGTACATTTCAAAATGCTAAGGCATGTTTTTTGTAGCAGCCCATACCTTAGTGGGACTAAATTTTGACAAAACTCAAAATTCAAGTCCATCAAAGCATAGATTATTCGGCTTGGTACCTGCAAATAAGCATGAGCATTATCAAAGATTAATAGAAATCTAAACTCACAGCGGAAGCTATTATCAATACTGATTATGACTACTACCTTGAAATTAATGGTATTCCTTGGATAGCAGATTGTCACATCAGCATCGAGCATGAGGGTAAGGAAGAATATTCCAACAACAAAGCACATCTAACTCTAGTGACCTGCTCCTCTAAATCTATCCTGTGGGTTGTAATGAGGAGATGGGTCAGAACAACGTTCTAGTGACTACTGGGAAGTCTATAAACTGTCCATAACATAAATTTATACCAATTGGTTTACATTTAATTGTTACGTCTATTAAGGTTAGCAATTCTAATCTAACCTTGCATTGCACGCACGATTACTTACCTACTCATTCCTGCCGACGAAGCCTTATAACCCACCCAATATTTCAAAATTTATTTTCCATTTAGTACTTCTAAATACGAAGCGGGCTTGTATAATCACCACAAAATAACTTTAAAAGAAAAATAGGTAGACTCTGCCAATTAACACCTTAATCAAGGTAGACCCTGTCATTTAAGATTTATTACCAAGTGGCTTTCTAACAATGTTGTCAATGGTCGGTGGGTCCTAGCTACAAAGACGTCTTACTGCTATCTAAGGATTCTGACATCTAACTTCCAAATGTTACACGTCTATAACTAACAAAATCGTAGCCATTTAAGAGATAGTGCCTAAGCCCCTTAATACCTTTAAAAGGAGTAGGTAGACTTCTAATCAGTTTACACCTAAATTCTAGATAGGTTCAACTTCACTTAATATCTATCCTCAGGCAGACTCCTCACTGGTACTACCATTACTACGGCCTTAGCAATGTGAGAGACTTTACCCAAGCCACTTAATACCTCATTGAAAAGGACTAAGCAGACACTGACCATTTAACACCTATTTAAAGGTAGGCCTTTGTCATTTAGTACCTAACCCTAAGGCGGACTCCTCACTGGTACATCTAATTGACATCGCTTGTAATCTCACTAGATTACCTAATACTTCTTTTTAAGAGAGAGGCGAAACTTTAGATTAGTCACTTAATACCTTAAACCCAGCGAACCCTTCCCGAGATATCCACTATCACTCTTAATTATAAATATGGAATCTCATTAGGCTCTTCTTTCGATGGGGAGGTGGGTCCTAAAAAAGCCACTTAAAACCTTAACACTAAAGTAAACCCTTTTAGAGATATCCTTATTTATTTGGATTCTCACTAGATTACTTAATATTTTTTTTAGAAGAGAGGCGGACCCTACAGCCACTTAATACCTCAAAGCAGAAGCGAACCCCTATAGAGATATTCCTCACCACTCCTAATTTCAAATTTGGACTATTAAATACGTATAAAAAAGCAGGCCCAAACTCTCAAGCCATCATTGGTCCTAGGATTATTGATATCTTGCATCAGTAATAAGTGTACCCGATTGTTGGTCGGCTCAAAGTGAAGGGCAGCCTTCAGTCGAGTAACTCACTAACCTCACATCACTAACCTAGTAAGTCCAATTAACCATCCTAAGTCTTTACTTATATTATCTTATGTATATATTAGACTTAACATACTAATTCCCTTTTTATTTAAGCAAGACGATCTACCTCAAATACCTATCTTCCTATAAATCCTCTTTTAATGCTCATAAATGGCAATTTATCAACCAAATCCAAATGGATATTTCCTAAAACATTTATATTATTACTAATTCCAAGTTAGTGACTTTTTATATCTATTCCATTTTTATCAGTCCTTTTTTGTTCATTTGTCTTTATTAATTCTGACTCCTAAATTCATTTCCATTAATTGCCCATTAATTGGAGTTATAGTCTTTAATTAACCATTTGTAACCGCTTATCTAATCATATCTATTATTTTCCATTAATTGCCCATTAATTAGAGTTCAATCCTATATTTCCTATTAGTTATTGACAATTCCTAATTTATTCCCATTAATAGGAATTACTACATTTCCAAATTATATCTATTTGCTTTCTTAAATATAATAATAACTAACGAAATTTACGCATAAATAACGCATGAATAAATGTTGTTCTCCTTTATTAATGCAATAAATACGCATAAACTACTTATTCTTATCTAGATATATTTTAGTCATAAATATATAACTAGAATATATTTTTCATATTTAATTTTCTTGAATTAAATACCTTAGAAAGATTTTCTACTATAATTTCCATATATAGGTTTTAACATAGAAGGATAGATTTACTAAGTTTGAAATTATAAGGAACGGATAAAAAAATTATTTGGAATAAGTTGTGTAAATTATGGAAAATAAGTCTGTAATTTACACATCTCTTTCCTTTTTTATTCCTTATTAAATAAAGCATCGCTATTTTAAAAATGATATATGGAAAAAGCAACAAACTTATAAAAATAAAATCGGTTTTCTTCGCACAAATTAGACTTTGGAAAATCTTCAACCTAACACAAATATGGGCAATAATTCAAATATCCTATTTTACAACCAAGTATAGATCTGGAACAAAAATATACAATATTCAAATTCTAAAATCTTTGGTACTGATTTCTAGATCTAGATGTGAACATATTTCAAATTAAGTCTAAAACAAGAATATGTAGGAAATAGTTTTCTGCACTAATTTAAGCCTACAATTCACTAATAAAATTGGTCTAGGCATAAAAATCAAACGTATGCCAACTGAATAAATTTAAAACCATAAAAGATGTATAAAATTTCTTAATCACATTTTAAAAGCTATCCTAAATATCTAGATCTGAAGTAGAATGTTTAATTCATCTCTAATTCATTTTTAATCTAAGAAATATATATAAAAAGCTATATACATATATTAGAATTACATATTTGAGAAAAGATTTGGGATTAGGAAAGAAAATAGATACAAATGTGTATAAATATATAAATTACCTCAAATACGCATATAGTTGATTCTCTACTCTTCTCCTATTTATTTGATTTCTGTTAGCACCAAAATTGGTCACTAACACCTTTAAGAAAGATTGTGTAGAGAGATTAATGAAGATAATAAATTAAAACAGAAGACAATATGTAAATGTAAATGCAAAGAACAAGAACACCAGATTTATAGTTGTTCTGCGTAACTGCCTACGTCCACTTTGAAGTTGATTTCTATTGCTTTTCTTGATAGTTGATTACAGATACAACTCGTTTCCAATTACTTGAATACAATTGCAAAGTAAAAGATTAAGTCTTGAGTGAGTGTTGAATGCGGTAGAGTTTCCCCAGTATTCTCAAAAAAACGATCCCTTTCACTATGCCTCTGCCTCTCTATTTATAGACAAAGATGGGTTGGACTTCCCTGGTGGGTCTGGTAGCTGAATACCTCGGCCCAAATGCAGTAATCTATGTGCGCCGAACCAGAGAGGCCGAACGGTAAAATGTCGAGTCAAGGAATTTGTGCCGAGCAATGTTCCCATGCCGAACGAAATTGGAATGCCGAACAGTCCAAGAATGCCGAATGTCTATGGTTGCCAAACGTACCTTGTATGTCGAACGTCCTTGGTATGCCGAACGTCCTTGGTATGCCGAACGTCCTTGTATGCCGAACGTTCATTGATGCCGAACGTTCATGGATGCCGAACGTTCCTTTTATGTCGAACGTCCTATAGATGCCCGACGATATACAATACCGAATGTTTCTCGTTGCCGAACGCTTCTAGATGTCGAGCGCTCCTTCATGCCGAGCGTTCCTTTATGCCGAGCGTTCTTCTGATGCCGAAGGTTTCTAGATGCCGAGTGCTCTTGGATGCCAAGCGCTCCCAAATGCCGAATGACCCTGACTGCCGAACACTTCCCATTGCCGAGTACTCACGAATGTTATTCGAACCATTTGCGCCGAGCGTTCAGAACTCCAAACGGTATGTAAATGACGAATGATGCATAAATTGCCGAGCAGTGTGCTAATGCCGGGTACTTAGTTGCCTGGTCAAATCTCCAGGAAAAACTTGCCCCCCAAAGTGTATCGCGTGACAGAACGTGATGCGCTTTGAATCACGTGTCCTCTATGCTCCGCTTCGAGCCCTGGTTTACTTTCCTCGGAGGCGTTTTCTTGCGAACACCAGGTGAGGAGGTGTGTGTCGAACGTAACCTAGCTGAAGACGAGCACCCGGGATGCTGAACGAACCAAGATAGCCAATGCCGAACGAACCAAGATAGCCGATGCCGAACGAACCAAGATAGCAGATGTCGAACGAGCCAATCCGTTGTTGAACGATATCGCCTTGACCGGTTCTACCGGTCATAGTCTCCTCGACTTCCCTTCTTCGCTATAAAACCTGGCATTCTCCATCTTCTTCTCTTTTTCACTTCCACCTCTGCTATTTTATACTCGCGAACCACGCCTATTAATAGTTTCTAAAGACTTAACAATCCTTCCCAAGTCTCGATCTCCTAACTAGGTATTGACTCCTCTATCTAAATCCTTTCCCTGACTAAAAAGTTTCTACAAGAGGCTTAAGTTTGTAAATTAGAACCATAGTCGATAGGGGTTGCGTGGATGAAAGAATCGAGCTTCGATTAGCATATTTTTTAGGGCTAAACAATGTGGAGGAAAGGAGAGGTGGCCAGAGACGAGCATGCGAGGGAGTTGATGGGAGATGCATTGTGGTTCGGCATGGTTCTCTTGTGTCGAATGAGTTTGGAGGGAAAAAATAGAAGAGGAGTAGGAATTGGCTATAATGCCGAACAGTATGCTTCGGCATAACTCGTCGAACGATTTGGCCTCGTTGTTCGGTATGGATGGAGGAAGAAAAGCGAAATGAAGCCATTATTAAGGACGGAGTGCCGAGCGTTGGGGCTCGGCGTAACTTTAGTTCGGCATGACTCGCCACATGCCGAGCAGTGGGATGGAAGGTTAGGGAGGAAGTATGAATTAGATAGTATTCCGAACGTTACTTCCGCCAAGCAATACTTATGCTGAGCGTGATTTCGGCCGAACAGGACTTAGGTCGGACGATACTTTGGCCGAACAATAGTTAGGCCGAACGACAGTTTGGCCAGTCGATACTTAGGCCGAACAACAATCTAACTTTGCCTAAGCATAAGACAAAAACTAAGACATGGACCTAATCAAACTGGCATATCAAACTAACCTTGACTGATAACTATCAAACTGGAATATCAAACTAATCTGGACTGAAGACTTCCTAGTTCCAATCGTCATAAGCCTGAACTGAATTCGATAAAAATAGACAAAAGCTTTTGGCATATAATGTCAATGTCTGAGTTTAAAATTGAAAACATTTGCAGGCTGGCTTTCGGAGGCCATCGGCGATAACAGTCTTCGAGAATGACATTTCAAAGTTCAACTTTACACCATCAACTATGTGACCTATGATTTCTTAGCATTTATATTTGAATGATTGCAATAGATCACACACCGCGCGGGTGGCGGGGGGGAGGGGGAATTTACGTTGTTAAGTCTAATGCCGATTATTTTTCGAGTATAGTTCAAACAGGTGCTCTGCCAAATTCAATATTTATTGGAAATGTCTAGGAGATCTAGCTCCGCCACGATTTCAGATAGACGGGGACCGTCCTCCCAATAAGAAGTCGCAGATGTTTCTAATCCATCAACCACCCCGGCACATAACTTAGCTCCCGACGCTTTAGAGGCAGCAATTTTCTTGGACAACCCTGTCGATTCTCAGGCTTCAAAGGTCAATGAAGTTGCACTTCGACGAATATGCTCTATTCACGGAATTGCTTTTGACGACGTGTTGGTTCCATCGGGGCATGATCGTCCACATTTGCCCCCAATTGGATACACGGCGTATAATAAATTCATGTGCTGGGTTGGCCGCTTGCCACCGTTTAATTTATTTCTTCGGGATGTGCTTCAATACATCGACATTGCCTGGTCGCAACTGCACTCGAACGGCCACATGTTCATCTACGGTACCTACATCCTCTTCATGACCGTCCTCTCTAGGCCTCCAACTCCGGGCGATATCAGATATATATATATATATATGATCAAGAAGCGGAGAGATAGCCCTTCCTTTGTGTTCCTCGAGCCACACCACAAATGCCAGATTTTAACCGGGGCGTGGAGCAAATTTGCCTGCACAAACATGAATGGTTCTATGTGCGTTTCCCTCCTGGTTACGCGAGGAGATGGGTGGAAGGAAGTAAGTCTTTTCTCTGGATTGATATTTATACTTGGTCAAACTATGCCTTTTCTTATTCTTTTTCCATCTTCTCAGGTATCAACCCACTTCCTGATGACCGAGGATATTCTGAGGCAGTCGAGGCTATTCGAGCCCTTCCGGTCGAAGAATGAGACATCCGGACTCTTATTTCGAACGAGTCACATAAAAGGTTTGGGCTGTTGGCAGAAGGTCGTTACATAAGCCTTCCTCAAGGCGTCGCCGTATCCAGGCCCACCCCTAGGAAAGGGAAAAAATTAGCTGAGTCATCAGCACGTCATATTCCTGATGGACCAGAAGAGTGGGAAATTAAAGGGAATGAAACACCCGAAGCACAAGGTGAGAACTTAGGTCCCACTCAAGATCCGATAGTCGAAGTGCACGACATCGAAATGTCATCTTCCCCTTCAAAGAGGAAAAAGAGATTGACGTACAAGATTAAGAAGGAGAAGGTTGGCGGAACTTCAAAAGTTACGCTCATTCCAATGGAGAAAGAGGCTTCTTCACAGCATCTAGAAAGTTCTTTAAAGGGCCTATCGAACCTCTCCATTCCCGATGACCTGCTCAATTATGACTTCGATGATCCGAAAGCATTTAAACTTCACTCGCCCATCAGAGGTGATGCGGGCGCTCTAGCCCAAAGTCAGGGAGAAAAAATTCCCATTAGTAAAGCAACTGGTCCATCGGGGGGAAACAGTAGGACATGCACAAACACTTGCACTTCGATTTGCACTTAGATTTTCGTCGTCATGCTACTCTTTGCTAATTCATTGTTATTTGCATTCTGTGCAGGTGACAAGGGGCATTCACACGGATTCGATCGCCTTCGTGGTTCATCTATCTTTTATCAAACTGGACGGGACTCGGGTTCCAGAAGACGTCGGGACAGAGATAGTGATGGCGACAGAGATTATCATTCCCGGGACTGATCATCTCAGGAGAAAACGTACTATCAGCCAAAATACCACCAGGATACCTCTTCTCACCCGGAGCAAAGAAAAGATAAGCAATGCCATAAGGGGTTGCAATCCGATGTCCCCCGGGACCAACACTCTGATTCCTCTTCCACTCGACAGTCCCGAGATCCTCACAGGAGAGCCGAACATTCAAAGTCGTTTCCTCCTGCTCCTGTAACAGATCCAACAGTATCGGAGAGGCTGGCCGAGCTTAAAGATAAATTTCAAAAATCTACTTTGATGGCCTGAAATTCCTCCCGGCGATTCATTCTATTCCTGGACATGTCAAGCAGAGCGTCGTGGCCTATACCAACGATGTCTATGTTCAACACGACGTGTTTGTTCATTTGGCTGGAAAACTTTCTGAAGTCTCCATGGAGCGCCAACATGAGATCGATCGCCTGAAGCTTGAGGCTATCCACGACGGAGATATCATTAAAGCTCAGGATGAAGAGATTGCAACTTACAAGTCTGAACTTGAGGCCGCCCAGCGGAGCGCCAAGGACACCGCCGAAGACATAACTTATCTGGAATCGACTAACAAAAAAGAACTCGACGAGGCGGTACAACTCTGTGGGGCTTTGGCTTTGGAAAAAGATTCGGTACAAAAAGAGAGGGAAGCATTCAGCCTCTAATTCAAGGAACTTGAGGAGCAGCTCCGTAAAGAGAAAGAGGAGAAAACGACTGCTCAAGAAGAGTCACAACGATACTGTGATGAGATCGTTGCTACCCGACTCTTAAAGAAGAAACTGGAGGACCAGCTTTGCAAAGTTAAGACGTTAAAGAGTGAAGCCCGTGGAGAGGGCAAGAAGATGGCCTCTGCGGAGATCGACTCCCATCTCGAGGCGGACAAGGAGGAGGGTAGAGAAGAAATCAAAACCATGTTCGACCGGCATATTGCCGAATTCAATGCCCACGTTCTCATGCACCGTGACTTAACTTTTCTGGGCGAGGGCTATCTCGAATCTTTGGCCGAGGTGTGGGAGACTTTAATTGAAATCAAGAAGGACGAACACGGTATCGAGGAAGTTGATGAGGTGGCCTTGATAAAGGAATTTCTCATGGGAAATGAGCCTTCGAACCTATCAACGGCTAAAGCTATTTATTGTAAAGGTTCCCCCTCAACAAAAGGGAAATAAGTTATCGCTGGTCCATCAGGGATTGAGCCTCCAACTCGTGTGCCTACCCAGCCGACCAGTCGGCATATACTCGATCCTTTTGAGCAGCACATTGGCTATGACCCAGAGGACCCCGGCCTTGGTGTTTATGTTTTGTCCCCTATTCCGGAGGGTGAGACCCCCTTGACGGCTGAGAGCCAGTCGGAACCTGGTAGGCAACTCTTTTACTTTGACATTCCAAGAGCTTTCGTTTTCCACCAGAAGCTATCGTATTCTAATACTTGCTTTTCGTGATATTGTGCAGGCCGTTCTGATATTGAGCCTACTCCAAGAAGCGATGTCTCCAAGGAGGTGAGGGAAAAAAATGAGTGAAGCCACTCATGCAGGGGAGGCTCCCGGTGTAGACGCCCAAGTGATCGGAGCGCTTAATGAAGATAAATCTGAGACTTTTTCTCCCATCGATGGGAGTTATGAAGTAGAAATTACAGGCGCCTCCGAACACACATTTGAATTGAGTATGAAGGAGCGGCTTGAGGAGGAGAAGAGAGAGACAGCCAAGATCAAGGTCGAGCCTCGAGTTGTGGACCTGGATGACCCTTTGAATAAGCCGTTGAAGGACGTCCTTCCTGGCGGGTCTAAGCCCATGGATGTTCACCGTACTTCTTTAGTTGCTACCCCTCCATCAAAGAAGAGTACCAAGGGTAAACGCACATGAGAGGAGCCGTTCGAGAAGACAATGGAGGTGAAGAATTCAAAGAAGCACAAGAAGTCATCATTACTGTCGTTCAATGAGAGTTAGTTTAAGTTATGTAATTGTTTTCATCTACTTCCGTAGTCTTTGCAAATAGATTGTCGACTCCGAACTTTGGAGGGCTTGTAGTAGAAACTTTTTCTGATTAAAGTTTAGTTCCTTTTTCTGTCTTTACAAAGGATTCTTATTGTCCGGTTTTCCATATAATCATGGTCGGAACTCAAGCTATTACGAGTTACTTTAAGCTTCTCGATTCATCTCCAAATAAGTTGATAATCTTTGGCATTGCACATTCTTCACTCCACGCTCCGAGTACTTAGAATATTTTCTAGTACGTGCGCCGAAGGCTCGATGACTTCAAGTCATTTATATCCAGTCCTCCTTCAGGGGACTTGGTCATTTAAATCGTTTATACTTGAGTCCGCATTCTGGGGACTTAGAGTACTCTAGTCCACACTTTGGGGACTTGGAGATTTCGAGTCATTTATACTCGAGTCCGCGCTCCGGGTGTTTATAGTGCTCCAGTCCATGCTCCGGGGTCTTGGAGATTTGAGTCATTTATATTCGAGTCTGCGCTCGGGGACTTAGAGTACTCCAGTCCGCACTCCAGGGACTTGGAGATTTTGAGTCGTTTATACTCGAGTCCGTGCTCCGAGGACTTAGTGTACTCCAGTCTGCACTCTGGAGATTTAGAGATTTGAGTCGTTTATACTCGAGTCCGCGCTCTGGGGACTTAGAGTACTCCAATCCGCACTCTGGGGAGTTGGAGATTTGATTCGTTTATGCTCGAGTCTGCGCTCTGGGGACTTAGAGTACTCCAGTCCGCACTCCAGGGACTTGGAGACTTTGATTCGTTTATACTCAAGTCCGCGCTTCGGGGACGTAGAGTACTCCTGTCCGCACTCTGGGGACTTGGAGATTTTGAGTCGTTTATACTCGAGTCCGTGCTTCGGGGACTTAGAGTACTCCAGTCCACATTCTAGGGACTTGGAGATTTGAGTCGTTTATACTCGAGTCCACGCTCCGGAAACTTAGAGTACTCCAGTCCGCACTCCGGAGACTTGGAGATTTAAGTCGTTTATACTCGAGTCCGAGCTCTAGGGACTTAGAGTACTCCAGTCCGCACTCTGGGGACTTGGAGATTCTATTCGTTTATACTCGAGTCCGCGCTTCGGGGACTTAGAGTACTCTAGTTTGCACTCTGGGGACCTGGAGATTTAAGTCGTTTATACTAGAGCCTGCACTCTGGGGACTTAGAGTACTCCAGTCCGCACTTTGGAGACTTGGAGATTTAAGTCGTTTATACACGAGTCCACACTCCAGGGACTTAGAGTACTCCAGTGCGCACTTTGGGGACTTGGAGATTTAAGTGTCTGCACGTGTTCGTACGCCAACCAGAATAGTATGGTTTCATTTGCCTGTCATAGGATCATCATACATAGAAACATTAGTAATTCATGGAAAAGATGGCTTCAAGACTTTATTGATGAAAGAAAGCTAAATTGTCTTACTACATGCCAAGAACTAGAAATAAAAGCATACTGGAAATAAATGCAACTAATACATGAAAGAAATAGACTAAGTATAATAATGCCGCAAGTGCTCGCTATTCCATGCTCGGGGAGTGTTGCACCATCGACGGTTGCTAGCTTGAAAGTTTCTTCTCCAAGCTTCCGTTCGATGACGTATGGACCTTCCCATGTGGGATTCATATGAGATGGGAACGGAAAAACTCGTTTCTAAACGAGGTCTTCCATACCAAAAATTCTTGGTTGGACCTTTTCGTTATAATATTTAACGACTCTATGTCTGTATGCGGCCGCTCTCAAATTGGTTTCTTCGCATTTTTCGTCAATGAAGTCCAACGATTCCAACAAAAGATTCTAGTTCGACTAGGGGTCGTAATAAGTTAACCGATGTGATGGAACTTTAAGTTCCATGGGTATGAGAGCTTCCGTGCCATGTGCCAATGCGAATGGAGTTTGGCCAGTCGCGGTCTTGTGGGTGGTCCTGTTGGCCCAAAGCGCCGTTGGAAGTTCATCCACCCACTTGCCTCTAGCCTTTTCCAGATGCTTTTTCAATATGGACTTGATTATCTTGTTTACGGCATCTACTTGTCCGTTGGCTTTCGGGTGAGCAACCACTGCAAACTTCTTCTCAGTGCCATATTTATGACTAAATTCTTTGAACTCCTTGATTTCAAAGTGAGTTCCATTGTCTGTAATCATGATCCGTGGAAGGCCAAACCGGCATATGATATTTCGTACGACGAAATTAATAACCTTCTTGGTGGTTATTATGGCCAGAGGCTCTGCTTCTGCCTATTTGGTAAAGTAGTCGACTGCAACTATTGCATATTTTGCTCCACCCTTGGCTATGGGTAAAGAACCAACTAGGTCGATCCCCCACATTGCAAATGGCCAGGAACTATCCATTTGCATGAGTTCCATTGGCGGAGCTCTCGGGATTTTTGCATAAATCTGGCATTTGTCACATTTTCTCACATAGTCTGCAGCATCCCGATCCACAGTTGGCCAGTAGTATCCATCATGGAGGACTTTCTTTGCTAATGTATGCCCTCCAGTATGGTCACCGCACTCTCCATCATGGACTTCCTTTAATATTCGTTCTATCTCATCGTGGGCTACGCACTGGAGTAAGGGGGTTGAGAATCCCCTCCGATACATTATCCCATCCTACATTATATATCGTGAAGCCTTACGAAGGACTTGTCGTCTTTTGCTCCTTTTTCCGGGTAAGGTCTCGAATAGCAAGTACTTCCTGATTGGGTTCATCCATGGTTCCTTCTCGATTTCGGTTTCGAACGCGGAATCTATCTCCATCATATCTATACTCGAAGCATGGCGGGTCTCAACAGGAAATAATCCCATTTGCTATGCATCGCCAGTGCTTGTGAATTTTGCCAATGAGTCGGCTGCTCTGTTTTGCTCACGCGGGACATGTGAAATCATAATACTCGAGATTCACTAGCAGCGCCTTAACTCGGACCAAATATGGGGCAAGTCTCTGCCCCCTTGCTTGGTAGACTCCTTGCACTTGGTACACCACCAGCTGTGAGTCGCTAAAGATTTCAACCGATTTTACTCTCAGTTCTTTGATAAGTCTTAAGTCGGCAATCAACGCTTCATATTCGGCTTCATTATTCGTTGCTGTGAATTCAAGCTTCAAAGCGTAGCAAACTGATTGGTTCTCAGGAGTTACAAGAACTATGCCAACCCCTAAATAATGGTCGTTAGATGCCCCATCGGTGTATATCTTCCATCGAACGGAAGGTATGACATTGTGGTCATTTGATTCGTCTGTCATAGTAAATTCAGCAATGAGGTCAGCTAGTGCTCATCCTTGTATGGCCCTTCGTGGCAGGTAGGTAAGGTCGAACTTACTTAGCTCAATATTCCATTTTAACAACCTTCCGAAAGTTTCCGGTCGTTGGAGTATGTGCCGCAAAGGTTGATCAGTATAGACACTGATTGAGTGTGCCTGACAATACGGACGAAGTTTGCGTGATGCAATCACCAAGCAATAGGCTAGTTTTTCAATCTTTGGATAATTTCTTTCTACCCCCGTCAAGCGTTTACTAACATAGTAAACTAGCTTTTGAACCCGGTCTTCCTTTCGAACCAAGGCTGTACTGATAGCGTCTTGGGATACGACCAAGTATATGTAAAACATTTCGTGGTCAATTGGTTTCGACAGTACCGGGGGACTTTCTAAGTGCCTTACAAGGGCTCGGAATGCTTCCTCACAGTCGGACGTCCATTCGAAATTCCTCTTTCCTTTCTTTATAACATCGAAGAAAGAAATACACTTGTCTATGGCCCTGGATATGAATCGGCTCAACGCGGCCACCTTTCCATTCAGGCTTTGCACTTGTTTTATGGTTCTGGGCACTTGTATATCTCGGATATCCTGATTCTTCAACGGGTTAGCCTCGATTCCATGCGCATTCACAACGAAACCCAAAACTTTCAAGACGCTACGCTGAATGAACACTTCAAAGGATTGTTCTTCATTTCATAATGCCTTAGTATGTCAAACATCTCTGGTAAGTCTCGGATGTGGTCGTTCGACTGCCGTGACTTCACGAGCATGTCATCCACATAACATTTTACCAATCTGGTCTTTGAACATCCGATTTACGAGACACTGATAAGTTGCTCTCACGTTTTTCAATCAAAAGGGCATCACTACATAACAGTACAACCCAACGTTTGTGACAAAACTGGTGTGTTCTTGGTCTGGGAGGTGCATTGGGATTTGATTATATCCAGAGTACGCATCCATAAATGATAGTAACTCATGTCCGGCAGTTGAATCGACCAGCTGGTCAATCCTAGGCAACGGGAAAGTATCCTTTTGGAATGCTTTGTTTAAATCAGAATAATCAACATAAGTTCTCCATTTTCCATTCGCTTTCTTCACTAGCACCGGGTTAGATACCCATTCAGGGTAGAGGGCATCACGGACGAACCCATTGGCTTTGAGTTTGTCTACCTCCTCTTTGAGAGCCGCGGACCTCTCTGAATCCATGCCTCTCCTTTTCTGTTTCACGGGAACATATCTTGGGTTTATGTTTAACATATGACTGGCGATTGCAGTGGAATTCCCGCACATGTCAGAATGTGTCCAATCGAAAACATCAAGATTCGCTTGGAGGAAGTCAGTGTGATTCTCAGTCACTACGGGGTCGAGTTATGATCCAATTTTAATAATTCTTGACGGGTCATCCCGGCTAACTGGTGTGTCAATTGTTAGTTCTGTCGGTGCTGCATTTGTTTCCCAAGGTCCACCATCATCGTCTCTTGGATCTATGTCTCTATAGATCCGAGAATGTTGCCCGAGCCAGGGCTCGGGCGCTACTTGTGAATCATCAGAATTTTGGATGCGGATGGAACTGTCCGCAACCTTTCCTTTCTCTCTACGCCGAGCCTCTCTCAGCTCTGCCACATAGCATGCACGTCTGGTCGCTTGATCGCCATGTACCACTCCAACACCTCTGTCTGTCAGAAATTTTAACGTCAGACAGCAAGGGGCCAATGCAGCCCTAAATTCGGCCAGGATTGGACATCCTAGAATACGTTATATGGAGAGTCAACATCCAACACTATGAATGGTAGGATTCGCACCCTCCTACGCTCGCCTTGCCCCAGTTCGACTGGTAACTCCACATATCCCACTGCATCCCTTGCTGCGCCGTTAAAGCCATGGATTCTGGCTTTGGATGGTTTCAAATCCTTAGTCTCCAGCTTTATTTGGTCGTATGCCTTCTTAAAGATGATTTTAATTGAACTTCCGCAATCAATTAGAATTCTATTCACAAACGTCGGCCCGATTGTCGCAGATTTGACCATCGGGTCAATGGTAGGAGCCTCCACCTTATCTGCATCTCTCCTCTTGAATACAATATAATCATCCATCACGCGCTGCTACTTTGCAGGAGTCCCATCCTCCAGATTCGAACAACACTCATACTCCGCATGTCTTAAAGAGCTAGCATATCGCTCCATCTCCTGCCAATTCTTATCCTTAGGATGAGGTCCTCCAGCAATCGTGTTGATAATCAATCTACCCATAGTTCGAGCAGGTTGTTTCGGTTGGCGTGGAGCTGGCCCACGTCCAGGGTCCGATGTCTCTTGTCTTCCGTCTAGTGGGTCTCTGAAAAACTCCTGCAGCTTCTTCTGTCTAATCAACTTTTTTATAGTGTCATGGAGGTGTCTGCAATCCTCTGTGTTGTGCCCATTAGACTCGTGAAAGCGGCAATACTTCTCAGTCCGCTTCTGTTCCTATGTTTATTCCTTTGGGTGTGGTTTTCTATATTGAAAAGTGTTGCAAGTTGACAAATAGATGTTCTCAAGAGATGCGTTGAGCGGGGTGTATTCATTGTAGGTCGGGTTCCTTGACTTCCATTTCCCCATCTCTCTTTTCTTTCCGGAATTCCCACCTCCGGATCCTTTAGACTGCCCAGGCTTGTTTTGGATGTTGACTTGAGCTTTTCTCGAATTACCACTAGTTTGCTTCATGGCAACGGTAATTTTCACGATCTCTTGAGCAGGCCCTAGTACCTTGTCTCATCTTGTCCATCGAGCTTCTTTCCTTCTTATGAACTGATGAGCTTTCGAATAAAAACGCTTCAGCGTGGCTGGGGGCTTTCCCACCAACCAATCTCCAAATTCAGAATCTGCATCGACTCCATGTATCACCGCCATCAAAATTGCATAGTCGTTTGGATTGCTCACTTCGGTAGCAGCAACATGAAATCTCTGTAAGTATGCTTTCAATAACTTTCCCGGAGCTTGGATTATACTTGATAAGGACATCACATCCTTTGGACGAGTGGTGTGTATCCTGAATTGTTCTATGAATTTCATTGCCAATTCGTCAAAGATGGAAATAGATCATAGGGGAAGTCGAGTAAACCACACGGTGGCAATTCCCGACAGAGTGATTAGGAAGCAACTACACTTGGTTGCATCATTAGCTCTAGCGGAATCCATCATCCATCCGTACCTCATCACATGCTGCTTGGGATTAGTCTTCCCTTCGTAGGCTGGGATAGCCGGCATATTGAACTTCTTGGGGTACTCAGCCTGTAGGATACCATCTGTAAAGGGAGTATGGCTTTTGGACACTCCCCAATCTTCATTGGTCAAGCCTTGGTTCTCTCTCATCAACTGCCTGACCATAGCTGTTAAGTCCGGAGTTTGTATGGAGGATGGAAGGTTGGGCTTCATCCCATGGGACCGTGCCGGTTGATGTCCCGCCTAATTTGGGTCTTGGAGATTCGGGTGTCCAGTCTCTTCATGGGCTTAATCCTTATGGCGTCTACGCCTAGGAGGTTCGTTAGCCGAGGTTGAACTACCAGATTCAGAATAAGGGGCAGGGTTACCTCCAGCATTCTGACGCTGCTGCTGAGTGAGCTGAGTCATGAGGTTAGTGTTAGCTTGAATTTATTCAGCAAGTTTCCTTCTACTTTCCTTGAGATCTCTTATCAAGTTGTTGAACTCTGTTCGTGAAACAACTTCCGCTGGGTTTTGGGTGGAGGGCCTTGCACCTCGAGTTGCTTGCTGATTTCTAGGTCCAACTTGTTGCACGCTAGCAGTCTCGTGGACATCTGCGTTGTGGGAGGCCGTTCTGGTTAGTGGTCTTCCCATGGTAGATTCGTTGGTTGTAACTCTGAATAGAATCAACAGATGGCTTGTGAATGATCTTTGATCTCCTCTAGGGGATTTATGCAATCCAGTAGCTATAAAGCAGACCCTAACAGCCCGAGAGTTCAATTCTCGGTGAAAGCATCAAAATGTTAGTACCAAAATTGGCCACTAACACCCTTAACAAATACTGTGTAGAGAGATTAATGAAGATAATAAATTAAAACAGAAGATAATATGTAAATGTAAATGCAAAGAATAAGAACACCAGATTTATAGTGGTTCTGCGTAACTGCCTACGTCCACTTTGAAGTTGATTTCTATTGCTTTCCATAGTTGATTACAGATACAATCCGTTTCCAATTACTTTAATACAATTGCAAAGTAAAAGATTAAGTCTTGAGTCAGTGTTGAATAAGGCAGAGTTTCCCCAGTGTTCTAAAAAAAACCGACCCCTTTCACTGCGCCCTTGCCTCTCTATTTATAGACGAAGATGGGTCGGACTTCCCTGGTGGGCCCGGTAGCTGAATACCTCGGCCCAAATGGATTAAGCTCTATGTGCCGAACCAGAGATGCCGAACGGTAAAATGCCGAGTCAAGGCATTTGTGCCGAGCAATGTTCCCATGCCGAACGAAATTGGAATGCGGAACAGTCCAGGAATGTCGAATGTCTATGGATGCCGAACGTACCTTGTATGCCGAACGTCCTTGGTATGCCGAACGTCCTTGGTATGCCAAACGTTCATGTATGCCGAACGTTCCTTGTATGCCGAAAGTCCTTTAGATGCCGATTGATATACAATACTGAATTTTTCTCGATGCCGAACGCTTCTAGATTTCGAGCGCTCCTTCATGCCGAGCATTCCTTTATGCCGAGCGTTCTTCTAATGCCGAACGTTTCTAGATGCTGAGCACTCCTGGATGCCGAGCGCTACCAAATGCCAAATGACCTTGACTGCCGAACACTTCCCAATGTCGAGTACTCATGAATGCTATTCGAACCATTTGCGCCGAGCGTTCAGAATGCCAAATGGTATGTAAATGCCGAACGATCCATAAATTGCCGAGCGGTATGCTAATGCTGGGTACTTAGTTGCCTAGTCAAATCTCCAGAAAACAATTTCTATTCTTCCCTAATTTGTATAAATGTAAATAGAATGTATTATTTTTGTAGTTTAAAAGAAAGTGGAGAAGAAGAAATGGCAGAGCTTCGCTACTTCCTCTAGAAAAATATGAGAAGAGAAGGGAGGTTAGGCCTGAATTTATGGGCGTGAGAACCAACCTCAACCATCATATTAAAATATATTAAATCCAAGCCATGGAGCACATGCTAACCCTTCACACGGGAAGCGATCGATCGCTCGTGGTCGGTCACCCATAATGGTGGATCGACATATGGGCCTGGGTTAATTTAGATTATTTTTTTATTTACTTATTTTTCTTCCGAATTCGTTTTCTATACATAACTTCTTTGTTTGGTCTCCGATCATAAAACTTCCAAATGTGAAAGCTTCTTAGAGTTTTGCCACGAATGTTGTGGTGTATGTTTGCTGGTAAAATTCCATCGTTTGAACAAATTCCATTTTTGAAGCCTAATTGATTAACTAACTAACTGATTAAATGACTAATGCCAAATTACGAGGTGTTACATTTGCATAAATTGATTTTCCAGGGAGACCTCTTTGATGAGATCGATCTCCTATAACAAGGATCAGAAGATACCTTCCTAAGCATCGTATATCTCTAGATAAAATATACCATAAGAAAAATACAATGAGCCTGCGCCCTCAAACGTGGACCAATATCAACAACTCCTACTAGAAACATCTATAAGTATACTCAAGATAATTAGAGTTGATGTACCCCATTAGTCGGGTCAACTAAACCCACGATTGTGCCCTACTCTATGTTTAGCCTTTTTTGATGTTAAAGCTATGTTCGACACTTTTCATATGATCCTTCATCACTCAAACAGAATCCACTTCACTGACCACTTCCTAAATGGAACCGTATAATAATTTTGAAGTGGTATTCGGCAAGTAAAAGAGTTATCGATTCTGGACTCTTGAAAATTAATTGGTGAGTTTCTGGTTAACTTAGTTCTGGTTCTTTTCGAAGTACCAAAAGCTAGAGGCGTTTCATACCAATGCTCATCCCCAGGGGTTCTCGAGCGTATAAATACATGAAGCATTTTTTGTACTTCCTAAGTTAAGTTTGTCAAATCCGGTGGTCAACTAATCGACTATTCAATCTCAAGCACTTGCCGTGGAAATCAAACTTTGCATACTTAACTAGTTTCTAACATTTCTACTTAACTATCCCTCTGCTGAGATGGATGCTAATAGCTTAGAGATTTATTCATCTATCTTGACTCCTACAAATAGAGAAGCATACTCGTACGGCTTTTAGTCTTTTGCATAGTAATAATAACATTCAAAAAACAATCAAATAATGTTACTACATGGTTGTTACATATCATCCATTCTTTTAAATCAAAAGTCCTCTATAAATAGATTTGAAACTCTTTATAATATGATTTATATATTGTAATTTTATTTAATAAGGAAAAAATGTTTAAAAGTTTTTATTGCAATAAATTAGTTAAAAGTGGTTTTTCCAAAATTATGTATAAATAAAATACCACTAAATTATGTATAAACAAGTTATATATAATTACAGGAAACATTACTGTAGAAATTTTTAATTAGTACCGATTTTGAGTACCTTTATTACATTTATAAATAAACAAGTTTTGTACATATAAAGTAGAAATAACCTTTTCTTTAACCCTTAATATAATTATTTTAAAACATATTTGAAATTGTTACTTCCTTTAAAATACTTATTTATCTATTATAAATAATCCCTTGAAAAGATTTCATAAAATATCAAATTTATCAATATTTAAACTTTGCTAACAATTGATTTTTCGAAACTACATCCATAGAAACTATCGCTCTATGGACCATAACTTCACTAACTTTGTTTTATAAATACATGGCTTTAAAACTTCATTTATTACTGGCTTTTATACTACTATAAGTATATAAAATGTTATACCAGAAAATAATTGAAGTATAGAGTTTAAAAATTGAGATAAAAGGAAGAAATTTTAAAGTGCGTTTGTAGCGATTATCGCTATATGGACAATTCCGTATTCAAATTAGTATTTAGTGTCCTTCATTTTTATACACATATTTAGGTCCAAATTCAATCCACATTACTACTAAGCATGTTTTAATAAATAAACAAGTTAACATGTCCGTTTTAAGCATTCAAATGCACTTGATTTAAACTACACACCTTAACATTTAGAAGACAATACTTTAGAAAATCACATGCTTCTTAAAGCATATAATCGTGGTCATAAATTTAATTAGTTATTGTCTATTATTGTAATATATAGGAAGCAATATCATCAAGCAAAATTAACACATATAGTATCACATATGAC
Source organism: Allium cepa (assembly GCA_030765085.1). Taxonomy (NCBI): domain Eukaryota; kingdom Viridiplantae; phylum Streptophyta; class Magnoliopsida; order Asparagales; family Amaryllidaceae; genus Allium; species Allium cepa. The sequence goes on from CM060942.1 coordinate 15,885,444, forward strand.
ATGTTTTATGGGTTTTGATTAATGAGTGAGATAACTCACTTTTACATGAATCAAATTCCACTATCTTCTTACCAACAATCAATTAAACACCACTACGCTTCCTTCCTTCAATAACAAGCCTAGAATGAAGCCCAACTAGAGAGAATAGAGCAATAAAAGTGCATGGCCAAGGTACCAAATAACGTAGACGTGCACGGCCTAAAGAGGAATGGAGAGAATGGCTTCCCTTCTTTTGAATTTGAGTTTATGGGATGATGTTATATACTATATTATGATGATATAATGGGTTTGGAGAATTTTAAAAGTGTTTGACCGAGTTTCTCTAATTTAGAGAGTTTTTTAGAAGAGAAAAGAGGAAAATTAAGTGAAACTTTTCAAGCGAACTTCTGAAAATCTAAGAAGACTATGGGTGCTTATTTATAGACTTTAGGAAGTGGCTAGATGACCACCCTTGCCATCAACTGGCCAACCATGACATTATGGGCAACCATGTTCTTACACATCATAAATTCCTTAATTCACTCCACAATTTGCTCCTTAAATCAAGCATCCTCTAGTCCTTCCTTCTAGAAGCATTTAAGTTAATTAATTACCATTAGATATAAGTGGTTTTAAGCTTTCATTATTCTATTCATATAAAATCCTACAAGTGTGCAATTGTTCACGATAAAATATTTTTTGGAAATGTGGATTACGGATCTTAAGGCTGGATTAACATTAGAGGGGGTGGATAGTGTTTTAATGGATTTTATGAAATTTTTGAAATCTTTTAAAATTAAACACAGACAAATACAATTCACAAACACAGAGACAATCACAGAACCAGACACTGATGCAAATAGTAAATAAAATCAGCAAAGGAAAGAACACATCGAAATTTTATACTGGTTTGGAGTTACCCTACATCCAATCCCAAACAATTTCTTATGCAGATTTCTTTTAAAATATAATGTCGATATTACAACCATGATTTAAAGGTGTAACGACCCGATATTTTCAACCATTCGTATCCGCACAAGTCGGACTTGAATTGCTCAAAATACCAAATAGTAAAAATAAATTTGGCAAAACTCAGAATATACAGTAAATAAATAAATCACAGATCATAGACACGGAGTAATATAATGCAGCGGAAGCAAAGAGATAGTAGTTCATAAAGCTACTATATAAATGCATCAGAGTTATAAAAGATACAACCGAAGTTTTAATATGATAAACGAGCACAAAGCTGAATACATCCCTTGAATCAACTGAATAACTGAAAGTGAAATATATAGCTGGATCTTCAAGCAAGGCTCCAACTCCGAAGGTGAGTCTCTAATGTTGTATCTCTCAGTCTGACCCGAGCGTAAAGCAAAACACAAAACACTCAAGTCAGGACATACATACATAAACAATGTAAACCAACTCAAGTGAAATGTAAAATAAAGCTGCAAGTAACTTAAAAGATGCATGAGACCGCCCATCCTCTAAGGATCCATTAAACTATTCACTATGTAGTAATATTCGCTATTATAATAATGTCTATAGTAAAATAAACAAACTTTTAAATAGCGTTAAGGGGTTACTCATATAGCCCTTAACACGTAACAGTCCCAGTGGTCCATCATGTATCATCTCATCTCTAGATCGGGAGACTACCCTAAATACTCCATGGGCTACGGGAGAAAACCATACTCGTACAAGGCATGCTAGGGTAGGCGACACGGCGCAACTAGACAATGCCAAGATAGATATACCAATTACACTTCCGGATCGATGCTAACACGTAGCAGCTACTACCGCCCACCTCGAGCCACACCCCCAAAATCAAAGGGCCCCAATCAATCACAAAGTAATAGTATGGTATCGAAGGAGTGTGTCCAATAAAAGTTGCTACCTTCTTAGCCCGTCAATCGCTTCTGTTTTAGCCACCTTATGCCAACTCACGGGAGTCGGGTCTACGCATATACCTCAAAGGAACGCCGCCGCCATCCTACTTCATTTTGGAATCTCCACCGTGTACACGGTTGTTAAAGTGATTTTCGGAGTTGGCAGAGAGTACGACAACTTTCGATCCCAGTCACTTTAACAACCAACGTTATTATAACCCATGGATATTTATTTCAAAATCATTTATACTTTAAACCAAAATATCATATCCATTTCAAAACTAAGTACTATATTATTTCATTTCAAAACCAAATCAACATATCATTTCCCATTTCAAAAACAAAAGTAATAATATATCCTTTGAATTCCAAAACCAAATCAATATCACATTTAAATAAAACCCAAGTTTTCAAATCACTGAATATTTCCTTCAATTTATTAAACTTGAAATATTCCTTTAAATCACCTTAACCCAAACCACCATATAAATTCATATTCTTAAATCTCCAATTTCATTAAGTTTCAAATTAATATATTTTTTGTCAATTAAATACTTAATACAATTCCAAATAACTTCATTTCTGTAGCGACCCGACTTTCTAGCACCAGAAAATCGCATCACTAATTAAGAAAGAAAGGGATAGAAGAAGAAAATAAAGAGAAGAAAAAGAAACAAAATATCAGAATCTCACAGCGGAACGATTTAAATATAATGTAGAACATATACATAGTATCATATACATCAGAGTACACACTATACATCTCAATTTAGACAGTTATAACAATTCTGTCTATTTCAACACAAGACATCATACAGAATAACAACACAGCGGAAAACTCTAACTATATATCTACACGCTGAAGCCTCCTGCTCCAAAGCTCCTTCAGATATCGTCAAGAATAACCTGAATCACTTGACTACTCATGCATAATATGAGTACCCAAGAGTTTAATAAAACAGAAAATAAACACTCGGGTCAGACAGGGGTCTGGTGTGAGTAAACGGTTTAAGATTACTTAACTTTTAGAAAAACCTTCGAAAAGAAAAGGTATCACGTAAGACTTCCCACACATAAACATGGAAAAGTTTTCACCTTACGCTAACCAAAACATTTGATAGGAAATCCAGTGATATTATAATAGTGTCTAGGGTTTTCAAATAAATATGAAATAGCCAAAATTGTTACATTATTAAATTCCAGCTACTAGCCACAAAAGTGGGTAATACAAACAAAACTGTAGGGTCTCGTAGGGAAAATGGGTTTCCATCAATGGCAGGGCTACTGAGGTACTGTAACGTCCCGAAAATTTTCGACTTTCGAAAATTCAAAATCGATAGTCACTTTATCGACTGTCGAGAAATCGAAGGCCGGAAACCCGAAATGTTATGGTTTAAGAAAGAAGAAGAGAGACAGAAGAAGAGAGAAAAAGATAGAAAATGGAGAGGAAAGAAAATGGAACGGAATAGAAAATAGCAGAACAATAACAGAATCTCACAATCGCAGCGGAACAACATATAATAAATAAATGAATAATCTTTAAAGAAAGAACTATATCAGTTATTACATTTTATATATTACATTTCATCATCATATCATCATCAGAGTGTACAACATCAAACAACAACAAACAGCGGAAAGAAATACTATATACTAGTAATACGCCATGCCATCCAGCTTCCCTCCAGCAACTCCAGAATATCCCGAATATCCTGATAAACCTAACCCTTGACTGCCCGTGTGGAAATTGGTGGGCACCCAGAGTTTAGAAAGGAAAACAATAAACTCCGAGTCAGTCATGTGACTGGTGTGAGAACTCAAAACAGTTTATTTATCTTTGAAAAACAAAATAGAGGAATATCTTTAAAGTCAATTCGCAATGCTTTTTAAAAACGAGACTACCATAAGACCTCCCGCCACACACACAATGCAAACGCAGACTTGGAGGAGATTTCTCCTTATGATAGTCAAAGATGCTTGATACGCATTAAAATCAAATCAATTTTGATATTATTATTAGTGCATAGTGTAGAAGATATTTCGAAAGTAGAATTTAAATCTTAGCCAGCATAGGTACCATTATATTATGCCTACTATAGCTACCTCCTGAGGAAGCAAGTTCTACAACTAAAACCGTACAAGTCTCGTATTGTTTCTTTGGATTTCCAACGAATGGTCAGGCCAAGGAACTTCCCATTGCCACATGGAAACGCCTCTGGAAGGACATCCCGAGAACCTAACCGGATCTCTGCCAACACAAGGCCGGGTTACCTTTCAAACTAGGTAACAACTGACACGAGTATGCCATCCCCCGGCCCTTTGGGACCTTTAACCGAGCGCTTGTAATCAATTCACACGATCATAAAGTGTTTTCAACATGAGTAAGTATCTGGGCTCCATACCATGATACCACCCTTTTCCAGAAGGAAATGCACATACCCTAAAGGGAGCTACCCCTCATAACCTTGCCGCATCTTTCCTGTTTTGACCATTCCGGGGTGTGAGGCTCGACGAAGTCACGTCCACAAAAACATACTTTATACAAAAGACATGCTTTGGGTCAACAAATGATCATAGAAATGATAACCAGGATAGACGATCAAATAAATGATCCTATCACAAATGATCAACACAATGATCATTTCACAGCAACACTCAGCATGTCACATTACCAAATTGGGAATATATCGCTGATAACATTCAACTACATAACCTCTAAGCTCGTACGTCTCAGAGAAGGGTGTTAAGCTAAAAGAATAAATTCTCCGCCACAAACAGATATATATTTGAAAGAAATCTGCTTTATATCTCAATTTGTAACGTCAGACAAACAATCCATACAAGTCTGTTCCGGGATCGAACAGAACCGAAGGCACTTACAAAGAAGTCCTTGCAATCCGGATATCCACGATCCTGATCGGATTTCCCATCACATATGGAGAACTCAATACCATAGCTACTCGGTGCAGAGTCAATCGACAGGTCATCCTATCGCTCTCGCAAATACCGGGTCTTCAACACCGATCTTCAATGCTATCATTTACGTCGTATCACTATTCGGAATGGGTAATTCGAATAACGAGCGCAAAAATTTAAAAATAAGTGTAGCATTCAAATTCAACAAATCCCAACAAATACCTTTCAAAGGTAAATATTGATAGTCGGTTATTGAACTATCAATGGATATGCACAACATCACCAGATTCCAAATAATTTTCCAAATTATTTATTTCCCAAAAATATATTTACAAGATATATAATTTTCACACTTCAAAAATAAATCAATATTTATTTTTAAACAAATTTCCCTTTTTATTTATAAATTCCATAGTGAATTTTCATTCCAAAATATCCATGCATATACGATTTCAATTATTCATTTCAATTTATCTTCAAAAAGATAAATTCTCTAATATTCACTTTATATTGGAAAACATTTCCATACTTATTTATTAATAAGCAATTCACAAATCCATTTATTTTCAACATTTGGAAAATATTCAATATACTTAAATCGAAATTAAGTATATATTTCATTCTTTAAGGAAATCATTCTCTTAAACATATTTATTTGGGTCAAAACGAATGTTGCGTAAAACATCGTTACGACAACCCAAAATCACTAGTATAGGGATTCGAAATTAAAATAGATATATAAATCCCAATACTATACAAAACATTTCCATTCGGAAGTCATTTACTATAACAACAGTGTTATAGTCCACCATTTCCTTCTATTTCTCGAAAACGTCTATTTCAACAATGAATGTTGAAATCTATGGTTTCGAATCTTAACACATTTAAAACATCGTTAGATCGTTTTAATTCTGTTTAAAATATCACATTCTAAACATTTTCTTTAACATATTATTCACTATTCAAAAACATGAATATACTACGTTAACAACTTTCATCACTTCTATTCATTTTATTTCAAAGGATTATTCACAGTCAAAAACGTGAATATAACTCCATTAATAGGTTTCAACAATTTACTTATCAAAATAAGTCGTTTGCGGATTTATAAAACAACGTTATAAATTCCTTTATTAACCTATTCAATTCATAACTCAATTATAAACCAAAAGTTCATATTATAAGTGAAATACTTATAATTTATTTGTTTGCAAAATCGTTCCTTTGAACTTCATAATTATAAATCTTATAACTTATAAGATTCGTTTATTTATCCAAACCTATTATTTTAACAACTTTATAAATTTTATAAACCTACTGCTTATAAAATTCCATTTATAACTTCACCGTTTATAATTCTATAAATTTCATTCATTTATGAAATTCATTCACAATTCATTCTAACACTTATAAAAACTCGTTTTATAACTCAAATATTTTTAATCTATAAATATCAATTTATAAATTCTTTTATATAAATCAATTTATACTATTATTCTTTTAAAACATCTTTAATCCCCTTTATAATTCCCTCATTCTGATTTATAAAATAATCAAATTTTATAAATCCTATATTTTCAACTTTTTATAATAAATCTAAAAATCCCGATTAAACTATTTTATAAAATCATTAGCCTCATATTTTCAAAAATCAACCTTTAACTATATTTTTCAAAGATCATAATTTTTATAACATTAAAATTATATCGTTTATTTATTTAAAATGGATCAATTCCAAACATATAGTATATTTTCAAAAATCACTTTAAAAATCATTTTAAAGTTCCAATTTGGTCCAATGATGCTACACACCAAATAGTCAATCACGACTACAACGATATCATATATCGATATGATAATCCATCAAATATCAAAATATCTGAAATCAAATAAATACTGTTGAGGAATCTAGTTGGATCCCTCCAACCTGTTTCATGCATCCACAAACATTAGCACAATACCAATTCCGCTCCAGTACGAAATTATTGCGGTATATGGAATTTAAAATATTATCCGCTTAATAGACGGCGCAATAGGGTCTCATCCGCTATACAAATGCGGGAAATCAATAACTGCAATATATACATATGCCAATATATATATATTGCTATTATATATAATACCAATTTCACTGTTTATGAAATATCCGCGGTATATGTTTTTAATAAATAACATCCGCTTACTAACGGTGCATAATGTCTAATTTAACAATCAATAGATAACAATCATCATTCAAACATGCATTCAAGTATTTTAAATATAACTATTTAAAATTAAAATCAAAACTGATTCGATTGAGTGAGAAGTTCTCACCTTGATTTCAATTTCGTTTTAGCGATTTATTTCGAATAAAATTAAACGGACGTTTAATTTTACCAAAAATTCTCACTAACTCCAAACGACTCCAATCCAATTCCATAGCGTAGTGCTCGTCCATACAATTCCAACGCAACTGGTTTTGCGCGTTTTCGACCTCGTATGAAAAAGATATCAATTTTACAAGTTTACTCGATTTTTATATAAATAATTTACGACCATATTATTTAAAATTTTAACCTCCACTGATCACTGCCGTTCGTCCCTGTGACTTTGCATCTGGGCCCTTCACTGCGTCTTCCCCAACGCACGCGCGTGTATGCCCAGGCCGAACAAACAACCCATCATCATATATCTAGGGTTAATTCTTGCACCTCCAAAACTCGATTAATATTCGATCAGGATACCTCATGTCGCGCGCCTCCCCTAGCTCCACCCACGGCCCAAGTGCGGCTAGGTCCGGTCGACACATATGCACGCATCACGAGGCCGAACGCATGGCCTTCTTCTCCTTCTTGCCGTCGATCTATGACTCCAATTTCGATCACAACCGTTGAAGTTGTAGATCCTAGTGTGCTTGACATTTTCTTAGTTGAAAGTTTTCGAAATCATTGAGTGGATTGGGAGATAATTGGAGGAGAAGAAAGGAGCATTTTCGGCCATTGGTTCCTGGGTGGCGGCCTGAACATAATTAGGGTTTAGATTTTTTTTTTTTATTCTTGTGAATGGAGGCTATTTATAGGGAACCGACGAAACACTATTCATTTTGGAAATTCCGAACTCCGATTCACGCGCCGTAACCAGCGTTTCTAGGGTTTACCCCGTGTTCCGGACACAATGGAATAGGTTTCGGAATCTAATTCGGACATCTGTGCGAGTTATGGCAATAAACGTTCGATTTAAATTAAACCGATTTAAACGATTTTCTAGGCATTTTAATTTGTACCGGACAAACGGTAAATCCAATTGACACGAAATTTGAAACCTTACAATAATATCACATTACGGATCCGATGAAACTAGTTTCGTCGAAATCCGAGACTTTTTGAAAAATGGCTATTTTAACTCGCCAAATTAATAATAAAAACAATTTCGATGCGTTTCGAGCTGCCACGATCAAACGATAACTCCGATTGCTACGAAATTTGAAATCCGGTAATAACTAACTATTACGGATCCAATGAAACTAGTTTCGTCCAATTCTGAGACTGTTCAAAAATTGGCTATTTTCACTAGTCGATTTAAATATTAAAATATTCAATTTTCACAAATTAACTTTTAATTCGATTTTAAAAGTTCTAAAACATCTTTCTAACTTCAATATGATAAAATAAAATTTTACAAATCATTTTCAATCATATTTAACTCAATTTTCAATTATTTCCATAATTTAACATATTAAATTATCGATTTAATTATCCAATTAAATCCAATTATTCGAAATAAAATTTATTCGACTTATAAATTCACTTATTAATATTTAAAATTAATTAAATATTCAAATTGTAATTAATTAAAATCCTGGGTCGTTACAATCTTCCCCCCTTAAAAGAATTTCGTCCTCGAAATTAACAAGTAAGAAAAGTTACAGAATCCATTAACTTTCCCAAATTCATAGTTAGATTTCTTACAAAACTTTACTAAGTTTCCAAATTATACTTAGTTATCTTTTCAAACCAAACTACTATTGTTTAACTTTCAATTCCAAATCAAAGTTATAGTTTTCAAAATTTTCCAATTTTCTCAAATTTTTCTAACGCCTTAAATTTCCGGAAAAATTCGCCATAGTCTCCTTTGCACGGCTCGATCCGAAAAAAAAAATGACAGTATATATATCACAAATATACATCTCATCAAGTAATGAGGCATCCCGCAGGGAAAAAAGTATAAAAGTACGGTATGTAATCTGAGATATGTACCTTATATTTTATTAGCAAGCATATACGGCTAATATAGCGCGAAAGCGAGCTCCAAATGCGAAACAAACGCGATCCGCACCTACTAAACACTCAATAAACAACATGAGCACATGCATGTAGACAATAGTATCAATATACAACATATAGCAACATAATAACTATATATGCCAACATAGCAAATGCAACAAAAGCAATAAATTCAAACATAAACCAACTATCATCCAACTAACATCCATAACCGATAAATATTCATTCATATTCTCATTAATATTCAATGAATTAGGTTTTCAATTTAAATCACATTTGATTCATTAACAATGGATATTTTTACTAACATTCATTCTCAATTAGTTTATATTCACTAATTCATATTCAAGTTGGTTCACTTCCAAATCAAATTCAATTCTATTTAAGATTCACCTAACTTCCAATTGAATTTCAATTACTTTAGCTTCCAATTTCATTAATACTTAATGAATTATATACAATCAATCAACTAACAACAAATAACAACCAATGTATATTAATCTCAACCAAATTCCTTTGCTTATATTCATTCAATTTTGGTTTAACACTATCACTTTCAATTGGTTTTACATAACTTAAATTCCCACTTATGAATAAATTCAGCTTCTGATTCTAAAGTAAATTTTCCATTTAACTTTAAATTCTTTTTTATTTACAACTCATATTCATAAATATATTCGTATAGTTTCACTTCTTATATATATAAGTTTATTTCACAATTGTAAATCACTTTAATTATAATTTCACACTTATAATAATTTTTTTTTTACTTATACAATTATTCTTTTACTTAGATTATTCAAACAACTAAACAATCCACTTATATACACTTTAATAATTCTGAAAATTTATTCCTTTATATATAAAATATAATCAAGGCAAAATTATTTCATTTACCTAATTTAAAACAATATTATGTCGAATTGTTATATTCAAGTGTTTAGAGATCCGTATCAACAACGTTAATTACTCGTATTAACCAGAATCCATATACCACTCAACAAACCAATCATCACAATATAAAACAATTTTATATTCATTAACAAATACGCTCTCATAGCTATTATGACACTCAAACTGATTCTAGAGCACTACTGACTCTGTCTCTAATGAGTAATACCCAACAGAACCATGTTTGTCGCTTAACCATATGCTCTGATACCAAATGTAACGTCCCGAAAATTTTCGACTTTCGAAAATTCAACATCGATAGTCACTTTATCGACTGCCGAGAAATCGAAGGCCGGAAACCCGAAATGTTATGGTTTAAGAAAGAAGAAGAGAGACAGAAGAAGAGGGAAAAAGATAGAAAACGGAGAGGAAAGAAAATGGAACGGAATAGAAAACAGCAGAACAATAACAGAATCTCACAATCGCAGCGGAACAACATATAATAAATAAATGAATAATCTTTAAACAAAGAACTATATCAGTTATTACATTTTATACATTACATTTCATCATCATATCATCATCAGAGTGTACAACATCAAACAACAACAAACAGCGGAAAGAAATACTATATACTAGTAATACGCCATGCCATCCAGCTTGCCTCCAGCAACTCCAGAATATCCCGAATATCCTGATAAACCTAACTCTTGACTGCCCGTGTGGAAATTGGTGGGCACCCAGAGTTTAGGAAGGAAAACAATAAACTCCGAGTCAGTCATGTGACTGGTGTGAGAACTCAAAACAGTTTATTTATCTTTGAAAAACAAAATAGAGGAATATTTTTAAAGTCAATTCGCAATGCTTTTTAAAAATGAGACTACCATAAGACCTCCCGCCACACACACAATGCAAACGCAGACTTGGAGGAGATTTCTCCTTATGATAGTCAAAGATGCTTGATACGCATTAAAATCAAATCAATTTTGATATTATTATTAGTGCATAGTGTAGAAGATATTTCGAAAGTAGAATATAAATCTTAGCCAGCATAGGTACCATTATATTATGCCTACTATAGCTACCTCCTGAGGAAGCAGGTTCTACAACTAAAACCGTACAAGTTTCGTATTTTTTCTTTGGATTTCCAACGAATGGTCAGGCCAAGGAACTTCCCATTGCCACATGGAAACGCCTCTAGAAGGACGTCCCGAGAACCTAACCGGATCTCTGCCAACACAAGGCCGGGTTACCTTTCAAACTAGGTAACAACTGACACGAGTATGCCATCCCCCGGTCCTTTGGGACCTTTAACCGAGCGCTCGTAATCAATTCACACAATCATAAAGTGTTTTCAACATGAGTAAGTATCTGGGCTCCATACCATGATACCACCCTTTTCCAGAAGGAAATGCACATACCCTAAAGGGAGCTACCCCTTATAACCTTGCCGCATCTTTCCTGTTTTGACCATTCCGGGGTGTGAGGCTCGACGAAGTCACGTCCACAAAAACATACTTTATACAAAAGACATGCTTTGGGTCATAGAAATGATCACCAGGATAGACGATCAAATAAATGATCCTATCACAAATGATCAACACAATGATCATTTCACAACAACACTCTGCATGTCACATTACCAAATTGGGAATATATCGCTGATAACATTCAACTACATAACCTCTGAGCACGTACGTCTCAGAGAAGGGTGTTAAGCTAAAAGAATAAATTCTCCGCCACAAACAGATATATATTTGAAAGAAATCTGCTTTGTATCTCAATTTGTAACGTCATACATACAATCCATACAAGTCTGTTCCGGGATCGAACAGAACCAAAGGCACTTACAAAGAAGTCCTTGCAATCCGGATATCCACAATCCTGATCGGATTTCCCATCACATATGGAGAACTCGATATCGTAGCTACTCGGTGCAGAGTCAATCGACAGGTCATCCTATCGCTCTCGCAAATACCGGGTCTTCAACACCGATCTTCAATGCTATCATTTACGTCGTATCACTATTCGGAATGGGTAATTCGAATAACGAGCGCAAAAATTTAAAAATAAGTGTAGCATTCAAATTCAACAAATCCCAACAAATACCTTTCAATGGTAAATATTGATAGTCGGTTATTGAACTATCAATGGATATGCACAACATCACCAGATTCCAAATAATTTTCCAAATTATTTATTTCCCAAAAATATATTTACAAGATATATAATTTTCACACATCAAAAATAAATCAATATTTATTTTTAAACAAATTTCCCTTTTTATTTATAAATTCCATAGTGAATTTTCATTCCAAAATATCCATGCATATACGATTTCAATTATTCATTTCAATCTATCTTCAAAAAGATAAATTCTCTAATATTCACTTTATATTGGAAAACATTTCCATACTTATTTATTAATAAGCAATTCACAAATCCATTTATTTTCAACACTTGGAAAATATTCAATATACTTAAATCGAAATTAAGTATATATTTCATTCTTTAAGGAAATCATTCTCTTAAACATATTTATTTGGGTCAAAACGAATGTTGCGTAAAACATCGTTACGACAACCCAAAATCACTAGTATAGGGATTCGAAATTAAAATAGATATATAAATCCCAATACTATACAAAACATTTCCTTTCGGAAGTCATTTACTATAACAACAGTGTTATAGTCCACCATTTCCTTCTATTTCTCGAAAACGTCTATTTCAACAATGAATGTTGAAATCTATGGTTTCGAATCTTAACACATTTAAAACATCGTTAGATCGTTTTAATTCTGTTTAAAATATCACATTCTAAACATTTTCTTTAACATATTATTCACTATTCAAAAACGTGAATATACTACGTTAACAACTTTCATCACTTCTATTCATTTTATTTCAAAGGATTATTCACAGTCAAAAATGTGAATATAACTCCATTAATAGGTTTCAACAATTTACTTATCAAAATAAGTCGTTTGCGGATTTATAAAACAACGTTTATAGATTCCTTTATTAACCTATTCAATTCATAACTCAATTATAAACCACAAGTTCATATTATAAGTGAAATACTTATAATTTATTTGTTTGCAAAATCGTTCCTTTGAACTTCATAATTATAAATCTTATAACTTATAAGATTCGTTTATTTATCCAAACCTATTATTTTAAAAACTTTATAAATTTTATAAACCTACTGCTTATAAAATTCCATTTATAACTTCACCGTTTATAATTCTATAAATTTCATTCATTTATGAAATTCATTCACAATTCATTCTAACACTTATAAAAACTCGTTTTATAACTCAAATATTTTTAATCTATAAATATCAATTTATAAATTCTTTTATATAAATCAATTTATACTATTATTCCTTTAAAACATCTTTAATCCCCTTTATAATTCCATCATTCTGATTTATAAAATAATCAAATTTTATAAATCCTATATTTTCAACTTTTTATAATAAATCTAAAAATCCCGATTAAACTATTTTATAAAATCATTAGCCTCATATTTTCAAAAATCAACCTTTAACTATATTTTTCAAAGATCATAATTTTTATAACATTAAAATTATATCCTTTATTTATTTAAAATGGATCAATTCCAAACATATAGTATATTTTCAAAAATCACTTTAAAAATCATTTTAAAGTTCCAAATTTGGTCCAATGATGCTACACACCAAATAGTCAATCACGACTACAACGATATCATATATCGATATGATAATCCATCAAATATCAAAATATCTGAAATCAAATAAATACTGTTGAGGAATCCAGTTGGATCCCTCCAACCTGTTTCCTGCATCCACAAACATTAGCACAATACCAATTCCGCTCCAGTACGAAATTATCACGGTATATGGAATTTAAAATATGATCCGCTTAATAGACGGCGCAATAGGGTCTCATCCGCTATACAAATGCGGGAAATCAATAATTGCAATATATACATATGCCAATATATATATATATTGCTATTATATATAATACCAATTTCACTGTTTATGAAATATTCGCGGTATATGTTTTTAATAAATAACATCCGCTTACTAACGGCGCATAATGTCTAATTTAACAATCAATAGATAACAATCATCATTCAAACATGCATTCAAGTATTTTAAATATAACTATTTAAAATTAAAATCAAAACTGATTCGATTGAGTGAGAAGTTCTCACCTTGATTTCAATTTCGTTTTAGCGATTTATTTCGAATAAAATTAAACGGACGTTTAATTTTACCCAAAATTCTCACTAACTCCAAACGACTCCAATCCAATTTCATAGCGTAGTGCTCGTCCATACAATTCCAACGCAACTAGTTTCGCGCGTTTTCGACCTCGTATGAAAAAGATATCAATTTTACAAGTTTACTTGATTTTTATATAAATAATTTACAACCATATTATTTAAAATTTTAACCTCCACTGATCACTGCCGTTCGTCCCTGTGACTTTGCATCTGGGCCCTTCACTGCGTCTTCCCCAACGCACGCGCGTGTATGCCTAGGCCGAACAAACAACCCATCATAATATATCTAGGGTTAATTCTTGCACCTCCAAAACTCGATTAAAATTCGACAGGATACCTCATGTCGCGCGCCTCCCCTAGCTCCACCCACGGCCCAAGTGCGGCTAGGTCCGGTCGACACATATGCACGCATCACGAGGCCAAACGCATGGCCTTCTTCTCCTTCTTGCCGTCGATCTATGACTCCAATTTCGATCACAACCGTTGAAGTTGTAGATCCTAGTGTGCTTGACATTTTCTTAGTTGAAAGTTTTCGAAATCATTGAGTGGATTGGGAGATAATTGGAGGAGAAGAAAGGAGCATTTTCGGCCATTGGTTCCTGGGTGGCGGCCTGAACAGAATTAGGGTTTAGATTTTATTTTTTTTATTCTTGTGAATGGAGGCTATTTATAGGGAACCGACGAAACACTATTCATTTTGGAAATTCCGAACTCCGATTCACGCGCCGTAACTAGCGTTTCTAGGGTTTACCCCACGTTACGGACACAATGGAATAGGTTTCGGAATCTAATTCGGACATCTGTGCGAGTTATGGCAATAAACGTTCGATTTAAATTAAACCGATTTAAACGATTTTCTAGGCGTTTTAATTTGTACCGGACAAACGTTAAATCCAATTGACACGAAATTTGAAACCTTACAATAATATCACATTACGGATCCGATGAAACTAGTTTCGTCAAAATCCGAGACTTTTTGAAAAATGGCTATTTTAACTCGCCAAATTAATAATAAAAACAATTTCGATGCGTTTCGAGCTGCCACGATCAAACGATAACTCCGATTGCTACGAAATTTAAAATCCGGTAATAACTAACTATTACGGGTCCAATGAAACTAGTTTCGTCCAATTCTGAGACTGTTCAAAAATTGGCTATTTTCACTAGTCGATTTAAATATTAAAATATTCAATTTTCACAAATTAACTTTTAATTCGATTTTAAAAGTTCTAAAACATCTTTCTAACTTCAATATGATAAAATAAAATTTTACAAATCATTTTCAATCATATTTAACTCAATTTTCAATTATTTCCATAATTTAACATATTAAATTATCGATTTAATTATCCAATTAAATCCAATTATTCGAAATAAAATTTATTCGACTTATAAATTCACTTATTAATATTTAAAATTAATTAAATATTCAAATTTTAATTAATTAAAATCCTGGGTCGTTACAATCTTCCCCCCTTAAAAGAATTTCGTCCTCGAAATTAACAAGTAAGAAAAGTTACAGAATCCATTAACTTTCCCAAATTCATAGTTAAATTTCTTACAAAACTTTACTAAGTTTCCAAATTATACTTAGTTATCTTTTCAAACCAAACTACTATTGTTTAACTTTCAATTCCAAATCAAAGTTATAGTTTTCAAAAATTTTCAATTTTCTCAAATTTTTCTAACGCCTTAAATTTCCGGAAAAATTCGCCATAGTCTCCTTTGCACGACTCGATCCGAAAAAAAAAATGACAGTATATATATCACAAATATACATCTCATCAAGTAATGAGGCATCCCTCAGGGAAAAAAGTATAAAAGTACGGTATGTAATCCGAGATATGTACCTTATATTTTATTAGCAAGCATATACGGCTAATATAGCGCGAAAGCGAGCTCCAAATGTGAAGCAAACGCGATCCGCACCTACTAAACACTCAATAAACAACATGAGCACATGCATGTAGACAATAGTATCAATATACAACATATAGCAACATAATAACTATATATGCCAACATAGCAAATGCAACAAAAGCAATAAATTCAAACATCAACCAACTATCATCCAACTAACATCCATAACCGATAAATATTCATTCATATTCTCATTAATATTCACTGAATTAGGTTTTCAATTTAAATCACATTTGATTCATTAACAGTGGATATTTTTACTAACATTCATTCTCAATTAGTTTATATTCACTAATTCATATTCAAGTTGGTTCACTTCCAAATCAAATTCAATTCTATTTAAGATTCACCTAACTTCCAATTGAATTTCAATGACTTTAGCTTCCAATTTCATTAATACTTAATGAATTATATACAATCAATCAACTAACAACAAATAACAACCAATGTATATTAATCTCAACCAAATTCCTTTGCTTATATTCATTCAATTTTGGTTTAACACCATCACTTTCAATTGGTTTTACATAACTTAAATTCCCACTTATAAATAAATTCAGCTTCTAATTCTAAAGTAAATTTTCCATTTAACTTTAAATTCATTTTTATTTACAACTCATATTCATAAATATATTCGTATAGTTTCACTTCTTATATATATAAGTTTATTTCACAATTGTAAATCACTTTAATTATAATTTCACACTTATAATAATTTTTTTTTTTTACTTATACAATTATTCTTTTACTTAGATTATTCAAACAACTAAACAATCCACTTATATACACTTTGATAATTCTGAAAATTTATTCCTTTATATATAAAATATAATCAAGGCAAAATTATTTCATTTACCTAATTTAAAACAATATTATGTCGAATTGTTCTATTCAAGTGTTTAGAGATCCCTATCAACAACGTTAATTACTCGTATTAACCAGAATCCATATACCACTCAACAAACCAATCATCACAATATAAAACAATTTTATATTCATTAACAAATACGCTCTCATAGCTATTATGACACTCAAACTGATTCTAGAGCACTACTGACTCTATCTCTAATGAGTAATACCCAACAGAACCATGGTTGTCGCTTAACCATATGCTCTGATACCAAATGTAACGTCCCGAAAATTTTCGACTTTCGAAAATTCAACATCGATAGTCACTTTATCGACTGCCGAGAAATCGAAGGCCGGAAACCCGAAATGTTATGGATTAAGAAAGAAGAAGAGAGACAGAAGAAGAGAGAAAAAGATAGAAAATGGAGAGGAAAGAAAATGGAACGGAATAGAAAACAGCAGAACAATAACAGAATCTCACAATCGCAGCGGAACAACATATAATAAATAAATAAATAATCTTTAAAGAACTATATTAGTTATTACATTTTATACATTACATTTCATCATCATATCATCATCAGAGTGTACAACATCAAACAACAACAAACAGCGGAAAGAAATACTATATACTAGTAATACGCCATGCCATCCAGCTTGCCTCCAGCAACTCCAGAATATCCCGAATATCCTGATAAACCTAACTCTTGACTGCCCGTGTGGAAATTGGTGGGCACCCAGAGTTTAGGAAGGAAAACAATAAACTCCGAGTCAGTCATGTGACTGGTGTGAGAACTCAAAACAATTTATTTATCTTTGAAAAACAAAATAGAGGAATATTTTTAAAGTCAATTCGCAATGCTTTTTAAAAATGAGACTACCATAAGACCTCCCGCCACACACACAATGCAAACGCAGACTTGGAGGAGATTTCTCCTTATGATAGTCAAAGATGCTTGATACGCGTTAAAATCAAATCAATTTTGATATTATTATTAGTGCATAGTGTAGAAGATATTTCGAAAGTAGAATATAAATCTTAGCCAGCATAGGTACCATTATATTATGCCTACTATAGCTACCTCCTGAGGAAGCAGGTTCTACAACTAAAACCGTACAAGTCTCGTATTGTTTCTTTGGATTTCCAAAAAATGGTCAGGCCAAGGAACTTCCCATTGCCACATGGAAACGCCTCTGGAAGGACGTCCCGAGAACCTAACCGGATCTCTGCCAACACAAGGCCGGGTTACCTTTCAAACTAGGTAACACTGACACGAGTATGCCATCCCCCGGTCCTTTGGGACCTTTAACCGAGCGCTCGTAATCAATTCACACAATCATAAAGTGTTTTCAACATGAGTAAGTATCTGGGCTCCATACCATGATACCACCCTTTTCCAGAAGGAAATGCACATACCCTAAAGGGAGCTACCCCTCATAACCTTGCCGCATCTTTCCTGTTTTGACCATTCCGGGGTGTGAGGCTCGACGAAGTCACGTCCACAAAAACATACTTTATACAAAAAACATGCTTTGGGTCAACAAATGATCACCAGGATAGACGATCAAATAAATGATCCTATCACAAATGATCAACACAATGATCATTTCACAGCAACACTCAGCATGTCACATTACCAAATTGGGAATATATCGCTGATAACATTCAACTACATAACCTCTGAGCTCGTACGTCTCAGAGAAGGGTGTTAAGCTAAAAGAATAAATTCTCCGCCACCAACAGAAATATATTTGAAAGAAATCTGCTTTATATCTCAATTTGTAACGTCAGACATACAATCCATACAAGTCTGTTCTGGGATCGAACAGAACCGAAGGCACTTACAAAGATGTCCTTGCAATCCGAATATCCACAATCATGATCGGATTTCCCATCACATATGGAGAACTCAATACCGTAGCTACTCGGTGCAGAGTCAATCGACAGGTCATCCTATCGCTCTCGCAAATACTGGGTCTTCAACACCGATCTTCAATGCTATCATTTACGTCGTATCACTATTCGGAATGGGTAATTCGAATAACGAGCGCAAAAATTTAAAAATAAGTGTAGCATTCAAATTCAACAAATCCCAACAAATACCTTTCAAAGGTAAATATTGATAGTCGGTTATTGAACTATCAATGGATATGCACAACATCACCAGATTCCAAATAATTTTCCAAATTATTTATTTCCCAAAAATATATTTACAAGATATATAATTTTCACACTTCAAAAATAAATCAATATTTATTTTTAAACAAATTTCCCTTTTTATTTATAAATTCCATAGTGAATTTTCATTCCAAAATATCCATGCATATACGATTTCAATTATTCATTTCAATTTATCTTCAAAAAGATAAATTCTCTAATATTCACTTTATATTGGAAAGCATTTCCTTACTTATTTATTAATAAGCAATTCACAAATCCATTTATTTTCAACACTTGGAAAATATTCAATATACTTAAATCGAAATTAAGTATATATTTCATTCTTTAAGGAAATCATTCTCTTAAACATATTTATTTGGGTCAAAACGAATGTTGCGTAAAACATCGTTACGACAACCCAAAATCACTAGTATAGGGATTCGAAATTAAAATAGATATATAAATCCCAATACTATACAAAACATTTCCTTTCGGAAATCATTTACTATAACAACAGTGTTATAGTCCACCATTTCCTTCTATTTCTCGAAAACGTCTATTTCAACAATGAATGTTGAAATCTATGGTTTCGAATCTTAACACATTTAAAACATCGTTAGATTGTTTTAATTCTGTTTAAAATATCACATTCTAAACATTTTCTTTAACATATTATTCACTATTCAAAAACGTGAATATACTACGTTAACAACTTTCATCACTTCTATTCATTTTATTTCAAAGGATTATTCACAGTCAAAAACGTGAATATAACTCCATTAATAGGTTTCAACAATTTACTTATCAAAATAAGTCGTTCGCGGATTTATAAAACAACGTTTATAAATTCCTTTATTAACCTATTCAATTCATAACTCAATTATAAACCAAAAGTTCATATTATAAGTGAAATACTTATAATTTATTTGTTTGCAAAATCGTTCCTTTGAACTTCATAATTATAAATCTTATAACTTATAAGATTCGTTTATTTATCCAAACCTATTCTTTTAACAACTTTATAAATTTTATAAACCTACTGCTTATAAAATTCCATTTATAACTTCACCATTTATAATTCTATAAATTTCATTCATTTATGAAATTCATTCACAATTCATTCTAACACTTATAAAAACTCGTTTTATAACTCAAATATTTTTAATGTATAAATATCAATTTATAAATTCTTTTATATAAATCAATTTATACTATTATTCTTTTAAAACATCTTTAATCCCCTTTATAATTCCATCATTCTAATTTATAAAATAATCAAATTTTATAAATCCTATATTTTCAACTTTTTATAATAAATCTAAAAATCCCGATTAAACTATTTTATAAAATCATTAGCCTCATATTTTCAAAAATCAACCTTTAACTATATTTTTCAAAGATCATAATTTTTATAATATTAAAATTATGTCATTTATTTATTTAAAATGGATCAATTCCAAACATATAGTATATTTTCAAAAAGCACTTTAAAAATCATTTTAAAGTTCCAAATTTGGTCCAATGATGCTACACACCAAATAGTCAATCACGACTACAACGATATCATATATCGATATGATAATCCATCAAATATCAAAATATCTGAAATCAAATAAATACTGTTGAGGAATCCAGTTGGATCCCTCCAACCTGTTTCCTGCATCCACAAACATTAGCACAATACCAATTCCGCTCCAGTACGAAATTATCGCGGTATATGAGATTTAAAATATTATTCGCTTAATAGACGGCGCAATAGGGTCTCATCCGCTATACAAATGCGGGAAATCAATAACTACAATATATACATATGCCAATATATATATATTGCTATTATATATAATACCAATTTTACTGTTTATGAAATATTCGCGGTATATGTTTTTAATAAATAACATCCGCTTACTAACGGCGCATAATGTCTAATTTAACAATCAATAGATAACAATCATCATTCAAACATGCATTCAAGTATTTTAAATATAACTATTTAAAATTAAAATCGAAACTGATTCGATTGAGTGAGAAGTTCTCACCTTGATTTCAATTTCGTTTTAGCGATTTATTTCGAATAAAATTAAACGGACGTTTAATTTTACCCAAAATTCTCACTAACTCCAAACGACTCCAATCCAATTCCATAGCGTAGTGCTCGTCCATACAATTCCAACGCAACTGGTTTCGCGCGTTTTCGACCTCGTATGAAAAAGATATCAATTTTACAAGTTTACTCGATTTTTATATAAATAATATACAACCATATTATTTAAAATTTTAACCTCCACTGATACTGCCGTTCGTCCCTGTGACTTTGCATCTGGGCCCTTCACTGCGTCTTCCCCAATGCACGCGCGTGTATGCCCAGGCCGAACAAACAACCCATCATCATATATCTAGGGTTAATTCTTGCACCTCCAAAACTCGATTAAAATTCGATCAGTATACCTCATGTCGCGTGCCTCCCCTAGCTCCACCCACGGCCCAAGTGCGGCTAGGTCCGGTCGACACATATGCACGCATCACGAGGCCGAACGCATGGCCTTCATCTCCTTCTTGCCGTCGATCTATGACTCCAATTTCGATCACAACCGTTGAAGTTGTAGATCCTAGTGTGCTTGACATTTTCTTAGTTGAAAGTTTTCGAAATCATTGAGTGGATTGGGAGATAATTGGAGGAGAAGAAAGGAGCATTTTCGGCCATTGGTTCCTGGGTGGCGGCCTGAACAGAATTAGGGTTTAGATTTTTTTTTTTTAATTCTTGTGAATGGAGGCTATTTATAGGGAACCGACGAAACACTATTCATTTCGGAAATTCCGAACTCCGATTCACGCGCCGTAACCAGCGTTTCTAGGTTTTACCCCGCATTCCGGACACAATGGACAGGTTTCGGAAGCTAATTCGGACATCTGTGCGAGTTATGGCAATAAACGTTCGATTTAAATTAAACCGATTTAAACGATTTTCTAGGCGTTTTAATTTGTACCGGACAAACGGTAAATCCAATTGACACGAAATTTGAAACCTTACAATAATATCACATTACAGATCCGATGAAACTGGTTTCGTCGAAATCCGAGACTTTTTGAAAAATGGCTATTTTAACTCGCCAAATTAATAATAAAAACAATTTCGATGCGTTTCGAGCTACCACGATCAAACGATAACTCCGATTGCTACGAAATTTGAAATCCGGTAATAACTAACTATTACGGATCCAATGAAACTGGTTTCGTCCAATTCTGAGACTGTTCAAAAATTGGCTATTTTCACTAGTCGATTTAAATATTAAAATATTCAATTTTCACAAATTAACTTTTAATTCGATTTTAAAAGTTCTAAAACATCTTTCTAACTTCAATATGATAAAATAAAATTTTACAAATCATTTTCAATCATATTTAACTCAATTTTCAATTATTTCCATAATTTAACATATTAAATTATCGATTTAATTATCCAATTAAATCCAATTATTCGAAATAAAATTTATTCGACCTATAAATTCACTTATTAATATTTAAAATTAATTAAATATTCAAATTTTAATTAATTAAAATCCTGGGTCGTTACAGGTACCGCCCGTCACAGTACGTGGCCTAGATCACCGTACCGAGGAGTACTCCCACTCCCCTACAACACAAGGCCGGGACCATTCCTTACTGAACGGTCCCAAACAAGACCACCCCGTAGTTGGATGCAGTTCCAACCGCCCACAAAGCCGAAATTAAAAGGGACATCTAGACAGGGATGTATCTCGCTCTCCAGTGGGAGCTACCCACGAAGCCTTGCTGCACCTCCCCTGTTTTAGCCATTCCCGGTTGATGAGGCTTGAGGCTGCAATTACCTTAATAGAACACATCTATCTTAGAATTCTCATCGTCCACCTGACGATGTTCTGAAAGCATTCAATCCATACAAGTTCGTTCCGGGTTCGAACGAAACCGAAGGCACTATCTCGTTGCACTCATTTTGGAATCACCCTCAGAGTCAACGACCATAGCCCTTGCACTCTGAATCACCATCTTGAACCTATAAGCACTATTCCGTCAAACTCATTACGGAACCACCCACAGAGTTATACTGACGTATAGTCCTTACACCTCGAGTCTTCACTCGCTCCACTTGGATTAACGACCTAACGTTTAATTGGAATCGATGTGGTTTTCGGATATCCAAATATGGAAACCCGATCCCGGTCTCACCGAAACCAAACGCCATTTTAATGTCCAAGTTTTACTTAAGGGATTTAAACAATAGATATTTAGAAATATCACTTAACATAAATGAATGTACCATATTACACAGGTAGATAAGCATCTATTATCACATGCATCTATACATATCACAAAGCAGCATATGTATCACATCTCAGATATAACATATTCACATTATCACCCATCAATCAATGTCATCCAACAACAACCAATATCATTAACTCATCCAATGATATATATATCATCCAATCATCAACCATTCATAATCAAGTTTGATCCAAACTTGATTAATTTAATTAATCCTTAAATTAAATTAATCCTTAATTAATCTCTTGGATTATCTTCAATTCAACTTCTTATTCATTAATTAATTACAAATTAATTAACTAACATCACTTGATTATCCATTTCAATTAATCTTCCTTGATTAATTATCACTTAATTACTTTAAGTAATTCTTAATTACCATATTAATTAATCATCCTGATTAATTACTTCCAAATTATACTAAGTAATTACCTCTTAATTACCTTCTAAATTAATCAACCTTGATTAATTATTCTTTAATTATCCTGATAATTATTTCTTAATTACCTTTAATTAATTACACCTGATTAATCACTTTTAATTAATCACACTTGATTAATTACTCTTAATTAATCATACTTAATTAACTACTTTTAATTAAACCTACTTATTTAATTTCTTTTAATTAGTCACATTTAATTAATTACTTTTAATTAATCACCTTTGATTAATTACTTTAATTAATCACTTTTAATTAATTACTTTTAATTAATCACCTTTGATTAATTACTTTAATTAATCACTTTTAATAATTAACCATTAACTAAATAATTTAAACCTTTAATTAATTATGTAAATTGATTCTTTAATAACTCAAGTGGTTAATCCTTAATCACATCACTTAACTACTTCTATAAAGTAATTATCATTTACTTAATTACTTTTAGTAATTAACCACTTAATTACTTAATTACTTTCCAAAGTAATTATATTAGATTAACCCATAGTGATTATCTTAACTAATCACAAATTAATTACTTAATTAATTATTTAACTCAATCATTTAAATTTAATTAAATGATTCTCTACTTTACTATATTAAAAAGATTCTTAAACAAGAAACCATTATCTTAATTAACACATTTATATTAACCAATAACCTTTCAATGGTTAATAATTTAATTATCTTAAATACCTATCCAAATTTAATTATCTTTAATTAAATCAAAATTCCAATTTACATAAGATAAATCTTTATTACAATTGATTATCAAATTCTAAATCATTAAACTTTATTTAAATAAAATATAGTATTTAGAAATCAATTATAATTAAACATATTTTAAATTGAACTTTTAAATCTTTAAACCTTTCCAAAGATCTTTAATAAAAATTTAATACAAACTTTATTCAAACATTCACTTATTTTATTTTTAAAACTTCCATATTTCAAAATATATAAACTTGTTTAAAACTTTAACTTGAAACAATTTAGTTTCAAAAATCAAATTTCTTTGTTCAAGCTTTATAAACTTTACGGACAAAACCCAAAACTTGCTTGACCTAAAAACCCGAGCAAACCCCTACCTAAACCCGAGTCTTCCCCGAGTAAAACAAGCAAATACCCCGAGTTTCTTAAACCTAATTCTACTTCGAGCTAGAACAACATATACATGATGCATTCTTCGAGTTTCCTCCCTCTTCTCCCCAGAACCACCACTAAAGCACAATTCTGTGCACGTTAACGTGCACAACCAACCTCGTCAACGACGAACCACTCTCCGGTCATCATCACATCACACAAGACCCTGGCATCCCTACGCACAACCCAGAAAATCAAAAACGCTCGAGATTTGAAAAATGACCCTCGAACCCATAATTCGAAAACACCCCTACCGGCAAACCATCATCTACGGTAGCACAAACGTCGAGAAGACCCATCGTCCCCTACGAAGCTTCATCACAAACTCCCTAACCTTCGGCAACAGCCGCGATCGCCACTGGTTACTTCACATTGCCGCGAAACTCATTTAAACTACGACGTCAAAACTCAGGCATAAAACCTTATTCAATCGAACTCTGGCCATTTCAATCAATAATAAATTCAAATTTCATTTTTCCCACGATCTCCATTGCACCCTTCACCTTCATGCTTAATCCAGAAACCCAGTTCATCGCCGTTCACCAAGAATCGGCCAAAAACCCCAAAACATATTAACCCAGATACCTCACAAATTACCAAATTAAAAATTGTAATAATCACACTAAAATTCATAATTTTCAATTGCTTTTTCAAACATGCAATCAAAACTCAAAATTGATTTAATAAAATTTTGACCCAACTTACCATTTTACTGTAAATTTGAAAATTTTAAACTAGTTATTCGATTTTAAAACTTACAAACATTTTTAGATGATAAGTTAGATGATTACAAACAACTTCCATTCATAAATCATAAGCTAATTCGATTTCAAAATTTAGATATTGAATTTATTATAAAAATCTGAACTGTTTTATATACCCAGTAACATATTTTCCTTTACAGACACTCAACCTGCAAATATCAAGCATGCATCGAATTTAAATTAATCATTCCTTATTACATCATGATATCATAATACTACTAATTTGAAATCAAGATTAAACTATTTTTTTTTAAATATTCAATTTACTCACTTGATTAAACAGAGAACAGAGCAGAAGTTTCAATTCACAGGCATTCAACTATTCATACTTCCTAAAACACGCATTCACTTCAAATCAAATATTTCAGATATCAAGACATCACTCAAAAACAAGATGAAATTCAGGTTTAAAACTATTTTTAAGATTCGTTTACTCACCTGACAGAAGCTGTTCTTTGATTTTCAGGCTTTGCAATTTCCTTTGCATGTTCTTGAATTAGATCTAGCTGTTGTATTATTGAAGTTTACATATGAATGTTTGATTGCATCTGAAATCGTGTTTTCAGGTGTTTAAATTTCCAGCTTGCATGATTGAACAAGAAACCTGAAGATCTTGCATTGATGTTGTTTTTACATCCTCCTGTTGATTGTCTTTGAAGATTTGAAATCCAGATTTCTTCCTTTGTTTCAATTTTTTTTTTCCATATTTTCTGCAGATTTCAGTATTTACTTCTTTTGAACTTTGTTTTGTATTTTTGTTTGAGTTGAAGAAAATGTTTTAGCTGAAGAATAAAACCTATCTTTTGATTACAATTAAATTTTAAATTTATTATTAAAGAAAAAGACAATTGTGACTTTAATGTTATAAGGATCTTACACTTGTTTTTAACCCACTCTAAATGTTTACAAGTGTTGTTTTAATGTTAAATAAATGTTCAACAAATGTTTTTTTTTAAATGTTATTTTCATTTAACAATCTCTTTAAGCTATATATAAGTATTTGTGTAATGTTTTAGATAATTATAAAATGTTTTTATGTTATATAACAAGCTTTTAAATCCTTAATAAATATTCGTGTGAATTCAAGTAACCTATATTTTGATTTATTTTATATAATATATGTTTATAAACTTAGAAATTGAGTTTAACTCTTATATAAAAATTTTAAAACAATTTATCTTATGTTAAAATTAAAATTGAAAGACTATTTAAACAAATGAACTTTTAATTTAAATCTTATTTAAATAAAAGCTTAAAGTACATATTTATAACAAATAAGGAATTAACTTTGTTATTAAAATTTAAATCTCAATTATCATTTCAAAAAGTATAAATCAAATTAACCTTTCAAATTACAAAACTATATATATAATAAAGTTTGCAAATACTTATTAAATTCAGATTAATAAAATTCCTATTTAAAATATATATATTCAAATACATATATACACATTTCAAATAGAAAAGCAATTTAACATTAAATTTGAAAATTACTGTATTAAACTTTAAAACAAATCTCAAATCACAATATATATATATATATATATATATTCATATATATTACAATTTGAGTATAAAGTTTTATTACATTAAAAACTTCTTATTTACTAAAATAAATATTTCCAAATAAATTATTATAAACTTTCAAAAGAATTTAATCTTGCCTCTATATATTGTTAAGAAAAATGTTTATAGATATTAACAAATTATTATTTTCAGCCTTTGAAATAATTTTAACTTGTCAATTTATAATGTAAAACGATCAAATCAATTTAATTATTAACAAAGATTATTAAATTGATATTGCTCAAAATTCTGGGTCGTTATATTCCTCCCCCCTTAAAAGAATTTCGTCCCCGAAATTTAAAAGCAAAGATAATTTAATAACCCAGTTAAAGAATTTAAATTTTTATCAGATATCAAACAATAAATCATACATTATCAATCATAGCAACCAATTCAAACAAATAATTTTATCTATCCAGAAAAATTATGAATAGAATTTTCTAATATTATCAAGAGTTTTCCAGGCATCTGTGCTGGAATACTCGCTCTACAGAATCTTAAGTAATTATACTACTATAACCAAGAACTCCCTCTTCTGAACCTACAAATCTGAACAAGATATCAGATGAAACTCAAAACCAGCTCAACTACCATATTCCTTCTGAACTGCTGATTCTATCACTCAAAGAATCATACACATATTCCTTAGAGATATGTGAAATACAATGAATTCCAGCTATCTAAACTGGCAATTCAATCCTGTGGATCAAAATGTAATCTCCAGAGATCACAGGAAAAACTCAAATACTTCCGGGACAAGCTCTCCAGTTTTACCCAACTCTTATATCTCCTTTAATCGGATAAAACTAAAACAATATCCAAATTCCAGCTTCACATTCCAAATCTCCTTAATTCTTAACTGCATAACCCTTCAGATGCCCTGAGTCACCTCCAATATTCCTGATCAGCCTAATACTTGCTGATTTCTTCAAGAAACAACAGCACCAACTCAAACCAAATCTCCAGATCCTACTCAACAAAATGGTTTTCCAAAAATAATTTGTTGAAATCCAAAATACAACTCTATATCACAAGCATCAATGGACTTCAAACCTACATCTCATATCTGAAATAGCCAAATAGTTGCACTTGACAACCTTGCCTTCCAAATCAAGAAAATTCCTTCATACTTGAATTTCCGAAAGAAATTCCTTTACTGCAATTCCCGGTTTCTCCCATTCTAGAATAACTGCCAACTCGCTTCCGCTGCACAACTCTGATCTAGAGCAGATAAGAATGCTATCGAAGAATTCAAGCACAATCTTTCTTCATATACTGTTTATCCGACTCATAAAATCTTAGTGACCATTCTTCTTGATCAAAACATCTCAGCAGAATCTCAACTTAGAATAAGATGATCAATCCAAAGAATCCTGTGCTGCCTCATCAAACTCTTCTCGCTCTAAGAGTCATCCCACTATATGGTTGAATCATCAATACTGCTCCTAGAAATCCAAGTCGATAAGAAATCTCAATCTCCAATTCAGGTCAACTTTAGATTCCCTCAAAAACATCTAGAGACCCTCCGACTACTTCCATAGCTTTTACCCCTATATGAGATGCCTCAATTCCTAAGCCAAAGAATACTTAAAGATCTCCCAAACTAATCGCAAGTCACTTTTGCGAGCCCACTCAGTTCTGATTCCAAAGAACTGTCTCCCCAACTATAACAGCTTTTCCTATTCAAGATAAATCTTAAGCATGGCTTATTTATCAGAAAAACTAATAGATCACTTCCAACAGATATCCTACTCTGCCGAGCCTTCCGAAGAAAAGGATAAGTCTGCACTATCTTCCCAGTCTGCTGATAGTAGAATCCAAAAGATTACTGAATCATCGAAGAAATAGGTCCATGCTGCTTCCAAACTTCACTTCAATGGTACTGCTAAGCCACAAGTTCTTTCTTAACCAGAAGCTTCTTGAAACACAAAACTATTACCCAATTTCCACTAAAAATCCTTGAGACGAGTAGACATCTTCTCAAGAAACTCGGCTCCAAACAAACACCAACCACTTATCTTCTTAAGAAAACAATTGAGACCATGTCCGAAATGAGGTAACTCATCGACCTTAGTCTCCTACTTCAATAAAGATGAGACAACCTTACAAGAGATCCAGAGAGTCTCTAATCATTCGAATCTTCATTGTAGTAGACATCAATACTCTTCCAACACCATCTAAATCTGTCTCCAAAAGAAACATCTTCAGAACCATCTACGGATACTTCATCTCATCACACAGCTATTCCTGCCTGAAGCTATCAAGATACCCTTACCCGCTTCTACTCAGCTGACCACTCAACTCTTGGAAATCCCGCTCACTCGAGAGCAAATCAACCTCACACTTCAAGAATATACTCCAATTCATGAAAATACTTCCTCCGGACTCAAAGAAATCCTTTTACCAATCTACAAAACTTATTCGAGACGGTGTTATGTCTACAATCTCGACAAACACATCTCCAACCACAACATATAAACCTCTTCCATTAGTGGTAGTCGTGTCCCACACACTCCTACCTTATCTACCTTTATAACCCATGTTGGAAAATCCGAACAGATAACCCAACAGATTAGGTAGTTATATAAATATATATTTATATAAAAAATTACAAGTACGCTCTCTCAAGATAGACACCACTCCAGAGCCTAGGTATTCACTCAACCTAACGCTCTGATAGCAACTGTAGCGACCCAACTTTCTACCAGAAAATTGCATCACTAATTAAGAAAGAAAGGGATAGAAGAAGAAAAGAAAGAGAAGAAAAAGAAAAAACACATCAGAATCTCACAACGGAACGATTTAAATATAATGTAGAACATATACGTAGTATCATATACATCAGAGTACACACTATACATCTCGATTTAGACAGTTACAACAATTCTGTCTAATTCAACACAAGACATCATACAGAATAACAACACAGCGGAAAACTCTAACTATATATCTACACGCTGAAGCCTCCTGCTCCAAAGCTCCTCCAGATTTCGTCAAGGATAATCTGAATCACTTGACTACTCATACACAATATGAGTACCCAAGAGTTTAATAAAACAGAAAATAAACACTCGGGTCAGACATGGGTCAGGTGTGAGTAAACGGTTTAAGATTGCTTAACTTTTAGAAAAACCTTTGAAAAGAAAAGGTATCACGTAAGACTTCCCACACATAAACATGGAAAAGTTTTTACCTTACGCTAACCAAAACATTTGATAGGAAATCCAGTGATATTATAATAGTGTCTAGGGTTTTCAAATAAATATGAAATAGCCGAAATTGTTACATGATTAAATTCCAGCTACTAGCCACAAAAGTGGGTAATACAAACAAAACCGTAGGGTCTCGTAGGGAAAATGAGTTTCCTTCAATGGCAGGGCTACTGGGATACCGCCCGTTGCAGTACGTGGCCTAGATCACCGTACCGAGGAGTACTCCCACTCCCCTGCAACACAAGGCCTGGACCATTCCTTACTGAACAGTCCCAAACAAGACCACCCCGCAGTTGGCTGCAGTTCCAACCGCCCACAAAGCCGAAATAAAAAGGGACATCTAGACAGGGATGTATCTCGCTCTCCAGTGGGAGCTAACCACGAAGCCTTGCTGCACCTCCCCTGTTTTAGCCATTCCCGGTTGATGAGGCTTGAGGCTGCAATTACCTTAATAGAACACATCTATCTTAGAATGCTCATCGTCCACCTGACGTTGTTCTGAAAGCATTCAATCCATACAAGTTCGTTCCGGGTTCGAACGAAACCGAAGGCACTATCTCGTTGCACTCATTTTGGAACCACTCTCAGAGTAAACGACCATAGCCCTTGCACTCTGAATCACCATGTCGAACCTATAAGCACTATTCCGTCAAACTCATTACGGAACCACCCACAGAGTTATACTGACGTATAGTCCTTACACCTCGAGTCTTCACTCGCTCCACTTGGATTAACGACCTAACGTTTAATTGGAATCGATGTGGTTTTCGGATATCCAAATATGGAAGCCCGATCCCGGTCTCACCGAAACCAAACGCCATTTCAATGTCCAAGTTATACTTAAGGGATTTAAACAATAGATATTCAGAAATATCACTTAACATAAATGAATGTACCATATTACACAAATAGATAAGCATCTATTATCACATGCATCTATACATATCACAAAGCTGCATATGTATCACATCTCAGATATAACATATTCACATTATCACCCATCAATCAATGTCATCCAGCGACAACCAATATCATTAACTCGTCCAATGATATATATATCATCCAATCATTAACCATTCATAATCAAGTTTGATTCAAACTTGATTAATTTAATTAATCCTTAAATTAAATTAATCCTTAATTAATCAGTTGGATTATCTTCAATTCAACTTCTTATTCATTAATTAATTACAAATTAATTAACTAACATCACTTGATTATCCATTTCAATTAATCTTCCCTGATTAATTATCACTTAATTACTTTAAGTAATTCTTACTTAATTACCATATTAATTAGTCATCCTGATTAATTACTTCCAAATTATACTAAGTAATTACCTCTTAATTACCTTCTAAATTAATCAACCTTGATTAATTATTCTTTAATTATCCTGATAATTATTTCTTAATTACCTTTAATTAATTAAACCTGATTAATCACTTTTAATTAATCACACTTGATAATTACTCTTAACTAATCATACTTATCTAATTACTTTTAATTAAACCTATTTGATCAATTTCTTTTAATTAATCATATTTAATTAATTACTTTTAATTAATCACCTTTGATTAATTACTTTAATTAATCACTTTTAATTAATTACTTTTAATTTAGTCACCTTTGATTAATAACTTTAATTAAACACTTTTAATTAATTACTTTTAATTAATCACCTTTGATTCATTACTTTAATTAATCACTTTTAATAATTAACCATTAACTAAATAATTTAAACCTTTAATTAATTATGTAAATTAATTCTTTAGTAACTCAAGTGATTAATCCTTAATCACATTACTTAACTACTTCTATAAAGTAATTATCATTTACTTAATTACTTTTAGTAATTAACCACTTAATTACTTAATTACTTCCAAAGTAATTATATTAGATTAACCCATAAGTGATTATCTTAATTAATCACAAATTAATTACTTAATTAATTATTTAACTTAATCATTTAAATTTAATTAAATGATCCTTTAATTTACTATATTAAAAAGATTCTTAAACAAGAAACCATTATCTTAATTAACACATTTATATTAACCAATAACCTTTCAACGGTTAATAATTTAATTATCTTAATTACCTTTCCAAATTTAATTATCTTTAATTAAATCAAAATTCCAATTTACATAAGATAAATCTTTATTCCAATTGATTATCAAATTCTAAATCATTAAACTTTATTTAAATAAAATATAATATTTATAAATCAATTATAATTAAACATATTTTAAATTAAACTTTTAAATCTTTAAACCTTTCCAAAGATCTTTAATAAAAATTTAATACAAACTTTATTCAAACATTCACTTATTTTATTTTTAAAACTATCATATTTCAAAATATATAAACTTGTTTAAAACTTTAACTTGAAACAATTTAGTTTCAAAAATCAAAATTTCTTTGTTCAAGCTTTAAAAACTTTACTGACAAAACCCAAAACTTTCTTGACCTAAAAACCCGAGCAAACCCCTACCCAAACCCGAGTCTTCCCCGAGTAAAACAAGAAAACACCCCGAGTTTCTTAAAACTAATTCTGCTTCGAGCCAGAACGACGTATACACGATGCATCTTCGAGTTTCCTCCCTCTTCTCCCCAGAACCACCACTGAAGCACAGATCTGTGCACGTTAACGTGCGCAACCAACCTCGCCAACGACGAACCCCTCTCCGGTCATCATCACGTCACACAAGACCCCGGCATCCCTGCACATAACCCAGAAAATCTAAAACGCTCGAGATTTGAAAAATGACCCTCGAACCCATAATTCGAAAACACCCCTACCAGCAAACCATCATCTACGGCAGCACAAACGTCGAGAAGACCCATCACCCCTACGAAGCTTCATCATAACCTCCCTAACCTTCGGCAACAACCGCGATCGCCACCGGCTACTTCACATTGCCGCGAAACTCATTTAAACTACGACGTCAAAACTCAGGCATAAAACCCTATTCAATCGAACTCCGGCCATTTCAATCAATAATAAATTCAAATTTCATTTTTCCCATGATCACCATTGCCCCCTTCACATTCATGCTCAATCCAGAAACCCAGTTCATCGCCGTTCACCAAGAATCGGCCAAAAACCCCAAAACTGATTAACCCAGATACCTCACAAATTACCAAATTAAAAATTGTAATAATCACACTAAAATTCATAATTTTCAATTGCTTTTTCAAACATGCAATTAAAACTCAAAATTGATTTAATAAAATTTTGACCCAACTTACCATTTTACTGTAAATTTGAAAATTTTAAACTAGTTATTCGATTTTAAAACTTACAAACATTTTTAGATAATAAGTTAGATGATTACAAACAACTTCCATTCATAAATCATAAGCTAATTCGATTTCAAAATTTAGATATTGAATTTATTATAAAAATCTGAACTGTTTTATATACCCAGTAACATATTTTCCTTTACAAACACTCAACCTACAATATTCAAGCATGCATCGAATTTAAATCAATCATTCCTTATGACATCATGATATCATAATACTACTAAGTTGAAATCAAGATTAAACTGATTTTTTTTTAAAATATTCAATTTACTCACTTGATTAAACAGAGAACAGAACAGAAGTTTCAATTCACAGGCATTCAACTATTCATACTTCCTAAAACATGCATTCACTTCAAATCAAATATTTCAGATATCAAGACATCATTCAAAAACAAGATGAAATTCAGGTTTAAAACCGTTTTTAAGATTCGTTTACTCACCTGATAGAAGCTGTTCTTTGATTTTCAGGCTTTGCAATTTCCTTTGCATGTTCTTGAATTAGATCTAGCTGTTGTATTATTGAAGTTGACATATGAATGTTTGATTGCATCTGAAATCTTGTTTTCAGGTGTTTAAATTTCCAGCTTGCATGATTGAACAAGAAACCTGAAGATCTTGCATTGATGTTGTTTTTACTTCCTCCTGTTGATTGTCTTTGAAGATTTGAAATCCAGATTTCTTCCTTTGTTTCAATTTTTTTTCCATATTTTCTACAGATTTCAGTATTTACTTCTTTTGAACTTTGTTTTGTATTTTTGTTTGAGTTGAAGAAAATGTTTCAGCTGAAGAATAAAACCTATCTTTTGATTACAATTAAATTTTCAATTTATTATTAAAGAAAAAGACATTTGTCTCTTTAATGTTATAAGGATCTTACACTTGTTTTTAACCCACTCTAAATGTTTACAAGTGTTGTTTTAATGTTAAATAAATGTTTAACAAATGTTTTTTTTAAATGTTATTTTCTTTTAATAATCTCTTTAAGCTATATATAAGTATTTGTGTAATGTTTTAGATAATTATAAAATGTTTTTATCTTATATAACAATCTTTTAAATCCTTAATAAATATTCATGTGAATTCAAGTAACCTATATTTTGATTTATTTTATATAATATATGTTTATAAACTTGAGAAATTGAGTTTAACTCTTATATAAAAAATTTAAAATAATTTATCTTATGTTAAAATTAAAAATGAAAGACTATTAAAACAAATGAACTTTTAATTTAAATCTTATTTAAACAAAAGCTTAAAGTACATATTTATAATAAATATGGAATTAACTTTGTTATTAAAATTTAAATCTCAATTATCATTTCAAAAAGTATAAATCAAATTAACCTTTCAAATTACAAAACTATATATATAATAAAGTTTGGAAATACATATTAAATTCAGATTAATAAAATTCCTATTTAAAATATATATATTCAAATACATATATACACATTTCAAATAGAAAAGCAATTTAACATTAAATTTGAAAATTACTGTATTAAATTTTAAAACAAATCTCAAATCACAATATATATATTCATATATATTACAATTTGAATATAAAGTTTTATTACATTAAAAACTTCTTATTTACTAAAATAAATATTTCCAAATCAAATTATTATAAACTTTCAAAAGAATTTAATCTTGCCTATATATATTGTTAAGAAAAAAATGTTTATAGATATTAACAAATTATTATTTTCAGCCTTTGAAATAATTTTAACTTATCAATTTGTAATGTAAAATGATAAAATCAATTTAATTATTAACAAAGATTATTAAATTGATATTGCTCAAAATTCTGGGTCGTTACAATTTCCAAACCATGGTACCTTCAAAGTTGTACAACTGCAAAACAAAACACTTCAGAACCATAATACTTTGAAATCATAACACTTTGAAATATTATCATTTGAAAATTTTGATATTTAGAAAATCCTAACACCTTTAAAATAATATTCATTAAACCATTTGTATAAAGTAGTTATCCTTCCTACAAAATAAGAATTTTAGAATGGGAATAAAAAATTGTTCTGCGTTTTGAGAATGGCGGCCAGATCTGGAGATTAGGGTTTCCCCTTTTCTCCTTTTTCTTTTTCAATTTTCTTCAATTTTCTTCCGTTTTCGCTTCTTTTCTTCCTCCTTTTATCTTCAATCCTTACTCCTAAAAACTTAGACGCCATTGCTATATCATGGGTACACTGCGGGATGAAGAAGGATGGGAAGAGGTGAGAAGGAAAAGGGGCAAGGCTCTAGTTCCTTCAGGACCTGATGCTAGGCTTAATCTGGGTGGTTCCAGATCCAACAAGTTAGACCGGAGTAAGGGAAAAAGTATTCAGGTAGCTAATGAGGGACAAACAACAACCAGATTTTCGAAATCGTCAAAGCAGATCTCCAATCAATCAAGAAACAATTCAAAAATCAAATTCACGGTATCTGAGAACGCAAAAAAATTCTCTTACAGTGAGGCAGTAAAAATAGGAGCGGTTGGAGATCTACCTAGATCTTGAATATATTGAGCCTAGAATTGCAGATGGTATAAGGATAGGTTCCCTCTCATCTGAAGCGATCCAGGAAGCGGAGGGTGGATGGGACCTATGTATATTATTGTACGTGGTTGGTTATAAACCTTGGCTTAAAACTTTTGAAGGTTATGCTAACAGAGTATGGTCAACACAGAAGCCATTTTCTGTTCATTCAAGGAACAACGGCTTCTTTGTGGTGAGATGTAGCTCTGAGGAGGATTGTAATAAGATTTTGAAATCAGGACCATGGTTTATGGACCGGAACCAGATTATCATGAAACGTTTGTCTCCAGACATGAACACAGATAGGGATTTACTTACATCTTTGCCTATGTGGGTTAGACTTCCTGGTTTAAGCTTTAAATTGTGGGGCAATAAGGAAATCAGTGCATTAACAAGCACTATAGGAATCCCTATTAAGATTGACGAGGCCACGAAAACAAAATCTAGATTAGCATACGCTAGAGTCCTGATAGAGGTCAATGCTTCCTATGGAATGCCTAACTCCATCGAAGGCATGGACGAAAAAGGAAGGAGCTTCATTCAGGCAGTGGAATACGAAAACCCTCCTCCCATATGCGGCAAGTGCGTGTGTTTTGGGCATATTACGGACGAATGCCCAATGACTAAGACATGGGTTCCTAAACAGACCGAAGCAGTTGACTCTGAGAAAGAAAACCCTACAGATCCAACTTATGATGGCTGTGTGGAAATAGCAGGGGAGGAAGGTGGAATTGACATTATTCATGTTACGGGTAATCAGGTGATCCATGGAAACCCCACTGAATTACTAGACTCTGAGACAATGAATGAAGAACATTTATCTGCTGGAAATTATAGTAATAAAGAGGGGGAGGCTTCTAGTGGAGTACAAGAAAAAGAAATTTGCCCCCCTAAGGACGGGACACAGGTTAGAAATTCCTCAGCTTCTAACTTATCGGAGACAGAAGACCTCTCTAATATGGGAAATAGAGAGTCGATCATCCCTGAGAGATCGCCTACCCTCGGAGACAGAGAATTGAGTTCATCACCTCTGAAGTCTCCCATAACTCACAAAACAATTCTCAAACGCCTTTCAACAGCATCGGCTTCTTATCCAATTTCTAATACTTTACTTTCTAATGATATTTGTATTGAAGACTGTACTATTAATAATGTTAATTTTAGGAGAGGTACTGAACCATGTACTGATATGCAGGTACAGGAAAACCAGAGTCACGACACAGGAACAGAAGTAGCAGTAGAGATACAGAATACATATGATAAAGCCGATCAAGCCCAGGAGGAGCAGGATATTCCCAAATCCCAGGATATAGAATTTAATAACATTCAGAGGGATAAGCTTGTTCGTAAGAATCCCAAATGGGTCAAGATGCTAGGCATCTCTGCGGAAGATAAAGGGGAGTCCTCTAGTAGTAGGTTGCAGAGGACTCGAAATAACAAGTCTTCTTAATGTCGTTTGCATGTTGGAATGTTAGAGGGTTTCATAACCCCAACAGAATGAAAGAAATAAGAAGACTCGTTGATAAGTATAAAATAAGCTGTTTTGGTGTTCTGGAAAATAAGCTGTTATTTTCGGAAATAACAGGTTTGGAAAAAGGTTTAGAGGACGGATGGAAAGTAATAAGCAATGTCTCCTGTTATTATAAATGTAGAATATTCGTCCTCATTGACGGAAATTCTTGGGATTTCAATTATATTAGCATGAGCGACCAACACATCTCTATAGAATTGATCAACAAACTGAAATTCAAGTGCAATATAACTTTTGTCTACGCTCAAAACTTTGTTAATCTCAGGAAAAGACTGTGGTCGAATTTACAGGAAGATGCGATTAATATTTACAGACCATGGTTGGTGTTAGGAGACTTCAACTGTATTCGAAGTCCTTCAGAAAGAAAGGGAGGTAACCCAGTGCCATTTGGAAGCTTATTTGAGCTAGATGTTATGACCAATGACACAGGCCTAAAAGAGATCGACATTAAAGGTTTCAAATTTTCTTGGTGGTCTGGTCCCAATCGAAACATATTTTCTAAAATAGACAGGGTTTTCGCTAACCTAGATTGGATCAATTTATATCAAGATTTAACGGCAGAATACTTGCCTCCATCGGTGAGCGATCACAATGTTATTCTTGTCTCTCTTTTTCTTAAGCCTAGAGTCAAAAACAGTCCATACAGGTTTATGAATCACCGGCCTCTTTGTGATCAATACTTCCCTCTGGTTGAGAAATTATAGATTCCTAGGCAGGATGACCGCCCCCTGTTTCAAATCTTATATATTCTCAAGAACATTAAGAAAGAGCTTAAGACTTGGAGCGCTAAAATACGGAATAACAAACAAGAGGTTAATGTCTAGAGGGAGAATTGTTCAAGACTTCAAAAATTACTGGAAAAATCAAAAGATCATAATCTAGTAACGGAATTCCATAATGCCAAGATTAAATTGGAAATGGCACTAAGAAAAGAATTTCTAGACACCAAACAAAAGGCTAAATGTGATTGGTTGATGATGGGAGATGAGGCTTCTGCTTTCTTTTATGCCAAAATGTCTAGTAGAAGAAGTACTAAGTGCTTGACTAACATTACAGTAGATGACAAGGAGGTTTCGGTAGATCAATTTGTTGAATCAGCCATTGATTTCTATAAACAAGCATTTAACCTTCCCTTATGCAACCAATTCCCAGAAGTTATCTGTAAATCGATAATTTCTGAATATGGAGCGAACTTCTTGAATGATGGCATATCTTTGGAAGAAATTAAATTTGCTCTGTGGGATATCAGATATACTACCTCACCAGGCCCAGACGGTTTCAACTCAAAGTTTTTTAAAATTCATTGGAACCTTTCGAAAGACTTAATTTTCAAAGCTTTGAATGATATTTTTCAAAAGGGATTAATTATAAAAGAGTGGAACCATACATTCTTGCATTTGATTCCTAAAAAGGCTCACTCTATCAGAATTCAAGATTATAGACCCATTGCTTGCTGTAACACTTTATATAAGGTTTTCACTAAGATTCTGTGCAATAGGCTGGCCCCTTTTTGGATAAGTTGGTGTCCCCTAATCAGACGGCTTTTATAAAAGGTAGATCCATAGGGGACGGCATTTTGTTTGCTCATGAAATTATTAGGGGTCTTGGAAGAAAGGATAATATATACGTGTGTATTAAAGTAGATTTGAAGAAAGCTTATGACTCGGTCAATCGGGCTTTCGTTATACACATGCTAATAAGTCTGGGCTTCCTAGACAAATGGGTAAAAATTATTGAAAATATCATAACCACTGTTGTGTTCTCCATCGTTGTAAACGGGGAATCGCATGGTTATTTCAAAAGTACAAATGGCCTTAGACAAGGCGACCCACTTTCCCCTATTTTATTTACATTGGTTATGGAATATTTTACGTTACTGATGGACGGTAAAGTTAGGGAAGGCCTTATGTCCCCTATCAAAGACTTTGACAATAAGTTAACTCACCTCATTTATGCTGACGATATTATTGTTTTTACTAAAGCTAGCGTTCAAAATGCAACTGCCATTCGTGATGTTTTTCAAATTATGAAGAGACATACTGGATTGGGACTAAGTTGTGAGAAATCTAATGTTTTCTTTGGTAAAGGGGTAGTCAATTGTACTGATATTAGTAATATTCTTAATATTCAGCAAATGGATCTCCCAATAAGGTATTTGGGCATACCCCTGTCTAGCATTAATTTGAGAGATAAGGATTGTTCTCCTCTGATAGAGAAGATCAAGCTAAGGTTTACAGGATGGGAAACTAGAATGCTTAGCTTAGTTAGGAGACTTGAACTCATCAAGTCTACCATTTACCCCATCATTCAATTCTGGATGCAATGTTTCTGTCTCCCAAAAACTACACTACTCAAAATAAAACATTTAATTCTTATTTTTCTTTGGAAAAGCCGCAGTAGTAAAATCCCCTGGGAAACCTTGTGCAAGCAAAAAGAAGAAGGAGGAATGGGTCTGAGAAACTTAGAAGAGATGAATCGAGCGTTATACATTAAATTGATATGGAAAATCATAAACGCAGAAGGAATTTGGGCGGATTTCATGCAAAGTAAGTATATTGGAAAAAAAATCTTTTGGGAAATCAATCTGAGAACAAACGACTCGGGAGTGTGGAAATACATTTTGAAGAACAGGCAAGAAGCTTTGAAATGCCTTTCTCTTAATATCACTGACGGTAAAACTACGTCTCTCTGGTATGACCCATGGTTAAATGGAAGCTCCATTATGGATCGTATTGGCAGAGACACAGCTTTTAGAACGGGTACGGAAAATTTGTCCCTAAATAGGATTGTTAAAAATGGTGAGTGGAAGTGGGATACTTTTAGTTTCTTATTTCAAATCCATGAGGAAATCGAAGGTGTCAAGATTCATAGGGACAGAGAGCGTGATTACTGGTCATGGAAATGTTCT
This sequence comes from Allium cepa, assembly GCA_030765085.1. Taxonomy (NCBI): domain Eukaryota; kingdom Viridiplantae; phylum Streptophyta; class Magnoliopsida; order Asparagales; family Amaryllidaceae; genus Allium; species Allium cepa. The sequence goes on from CM060942.1 coordinate 15,926,294, forward strand.
AAAGACGGTCAATACCAGTTTAAAAAAGTTTGGAACTCGATCAGAACTAGTTATGAAATAAAAAACTGGTCGTCATTAGTCTGGAATAAAATCCACGTTCCAAAAATGGTGGTATGCCTCTTTAAAGCCATTAACGACTATCTATTAACCAAAGAGAGATTAACTCAGAAACAAATATATGTGGATCCCTTAGGTATTTTTTGTAATAATCACATTGAAAATATAGATCATTTATTTTTTCAATGTAATTTTACAGAAAAAGTCTGGTATTGGAGCTGTAAAAAAAAATTAATTCGCCGAAAGATATGTTCTCCTTTATTCTAGCGGTAGATTTACAGAAAATTGTCTCCATCTCTAGAACAAACAATCTTAACTCAGATTTGTTTCAATTATCTCTTTCTGTCTGTATTTGGCACATATGGAAAGAAAGAAACGACAGAATTTTTCAAAATAGATTCTCTGATACTACAAAGTTATGCTCAAAATTTTTTCAGACAATGCAAATCAGAATGGTAAAATCTAAACATTTCAAGAGCATCAATGGCATGAACGATATTATAGCAAAGAAATGGGGCTATACCTCCCAATGCTGAATTGGGGAATCATCGGCTAGATCACATGTAACGTTCCTCTCTCTGCTATCCTCTTGTTTCCCTGGTGCTCGTCTCAGGTTATTCCTGTACCTATTTTATTTTTACATTTCCCTCACTTCCTCTCAATTAAATTACATTGTAATTTACAATTAACAATATACATTGATTTAGTAGTAAGATATAAGAATGCAGATATGTTTTGTTGTCCGCTGCTCCCCTGTTTTACAAGTTTTGACCTGCATCATTACAAATTGAGTTTAGCTTTTCCATTCACAAAGCTAAAAGAATTTATTTGGGAGTCAGAGACTTAGCTTATGTAACTCTGCTTCATCTCTCTCTGAGGAGAACCTGGTTCCCTGAACCTCGTCAGACAAAGCACCATGTGATAGCAAATGTATCTTCTTCTGGAGCCAAGCTTTACTGATGAGAGCAGTCGTCTTTGGTCTTCAGTTTCTCAGATCTGGTTGTAGAAGATGATAACTTTGATCGCCTCTTTCTTTACCACTTACTGGTGAAGCCATGAGCACTGCAAAAGAAAATAAAGGGATTAGTCACTAATTTAAGTATAAATATTCCATTTTTAAGGAAGTCAGAGACTTATCTGGTTCAGATCTATTAGATCTAAGGGTAGAGACTTCTAAATCTTGCTGATTTTGAGAAAATGATGTCCCTCGTCTCCCTGTTACATTCTAGAGTTCGTTGAAGGATGAGAAGATCTCCAGTTGCATCTTGCATTGTTTTGGATCAGCAGTAGAAGCCGACAGGATCTTCGTTTTTCATTCCTTTCCTACCGCCATTAACGACTTTTTCATTATTCTCTTTCGAGAGGAATAAATGAAGTGAGTTACAAGTGTCGGTTTGCCTTTTTTTTTGTTTCATTTAGAGTTGTCTTGATGCTTCTAGATAATGGGCTGTTGAATGCATCAGATTGAATTAAACCGGGCCTTATCGTTGTCAGGCCTATTTTATGTATGGTATAGGCTTAAGTATGTTATAAGCCTTGTACATTCTTGTGGTTCTTGTACATACTTTTGTTTTTTTGGTTTCTAATAGAAAGTTTGAACCCGTATTCAAAAAAAAAAAGTAGTTATCCTTCCAAATCAAATATTAAATTACCAAAATTTTAGCAATTTCTAAGTTCATTCGTTCCATTTCAACATTTCAAAGCATTGAAATTTTCAAAACAGCAGCACTTATAAAGTGTTGTGGTAGGTATATTTATTATATATCAAAACATAGTTCAAATTAAGAAAATACCGCATTTCAAAAATGCTGTTATAGGTTTATTTGGAAATTTCGGCACCTGGTTCAAATTTTCAGCAACTGCATCACTTCAGAAATGCTGTTATAGGCTCATTAGGTAATTTCAAGACATATTTTAAATTTTCAGAAACTGCAGCACTTCAGAAATGCTGTTATAGGTCTTTTTAATATATTTCAAGCCATAGTTCGTTAAACCACAACATTTCTGAACCGCTATAATTTCGATTATACCCTTTAAGACAATATATCTTCATTTTTTCTCATTTTTAAATTATCAAGCCTTTTCCACTTTTCAAAGAACTATATTTGGATATTACTTAACTTATAAATTTTAATAAAATAACATTTTATTAACAAATATCCAATCTAAATTAAACATCCATTCGTTAAGTCAATACTTAATAAATTGCTTAACTTTAATTCCAACAAATAACTTTACACTTCATTTTAAAATATCCATCACATAAATAAAATATCACTATCACTAAATTTACTTAACTTTCATTTGAAGACTAAATTTCCAATTATCAAGTTAAGTCATCTTTAAGTTACATTTTTCCCATTAAGTCATAATCATTTATTTTTACAAAACATGACCATAAATAAATATTTTATCATAGCTAATATAACAATCCAATTCTTTATATAAATCTATCCATTTAGACATCAAATAACTATGATTCCAAATTAAATAAATTTTATTACTAAAGTCTAATCAAAACTGCAGTTCATTTTATCAATTCAAATTACATTATTTACTATACAAACCATATTCATTTCAAGAAATAATCCTTATTAAAATTACTTGGTTAGATTTTAGATTCGAAATTAAATAAAACTTAATTACTAAAACATTGATCGTAAATAAAATCTTTAAATTCAACTTAAAACCAACAAGAGATTTATAGAATTCTAGCTTATAGAAAACCAAATCTCTTTATAATTTAAATCATTAAATCAAATCTTTGAGCTAAAATTTCATGTATTCAAAATATTAAAAATACTGAATAACTTTTTTTCGGAAAAATATTACTTTAAAAATATTAACCATGGGCCTGTATAATATTTTCTAACCTAGGTCAAGTGATATGGATATGTATCATTTCAATCCGTAATTTAAAAGAAAAATCTGGGTTCTATCATTTCAAACATGCAATCCCACGTAAATCAAATACAATAAAAATCACACGAGCCTATCATTTCAGCTCATAATTATTTTCCTTACTCTAATGTCTGTTTGGGTATGTAACATTTCAACCCATAGTGATATGGAACTTGCAGTGTGATACAGTAAATAAAACGAACAGTATAATATAGCATATCATATCAGATAATGCAACAATTATATAAACAGGATTTAACATCATATAATCACATCACAGGCAAATATAAATAACATATTGATTTATACAGATTCACTTGTAATCATTTCACAATAATATAAGTACGTTATGTCTAGAGTGATAACTCACCTTTTTAAAGCTAGAATTGGAAAAACTAGAGATACACAATAACCCCGAAAAGCACGACAAGGCACAACAAAGTATGACTATATTTTTGAGTGTATGAAGAGTCGGATCCAAACTTGTATGCAAACAAATATAACATATATAAGAATATATTTCAATATAAAAGAATAGAAGTTAGAACAATAGAATATATGAGATAAACATGGCATAACCTTTGCTTCAACCACCAAATGGGCTCGGCCTTTGGATTTGGGTAGGGTCTAGGCATCACAAACTCACGGTTAGGGGATGGTAAGGTCATGGCAAATGCAATTTAGTGTAGGAATATGTGTTGTGGCTGAGGTAAATGAAGAGGAGGTGAAGGAAAATAGGAGTTTGGCTAGGTTTGAACAATTTTTGGTGGTAGATTTTGATCAAGGGGCCGCGGCTAGGGTTTTGGGTGATGGAGGAGGTGGTGATGGTCAGCATGGTGGTGGTGAGGAGGTGGGGGTGATAGAGAGGCCAAGCATAGCTTGCAATGCAAAAGAGAAAACAAAAGATATATAGAAGAAGAAGGTAAGGAGAAGCCATGGAAAATAACTTGAGCTTGCTGTATTTTTTTCTTCACGCAAATGATAATGAGGTGAGGAGTTTTTTTCTACGTGATTTACAACTTAGTGGCGGCTAGGGTTACAACAAAATGAGCGGCTAAAGATGTGTAGTGAATGGCTAACGAAAATAATAAAGAAGCTAGGCAATAAAAGGTAAGAGTTTGAATGGTTTGGAAAATAAAACGGCAATACTATAAAACAAATAACTTTGTGGATTTAATTAATTTTTTTCCTTTGTATGCACGTAATGAAAAGAGGAGTTTGAGGAACAATATGTACATGATTGATAGGATAAAATCACAGCTATGAATATGGGAGAAATTGGCTAGAAAAGGAGTAAATGCTAGGAAAACAAAAAGGCAAGAATAAATAGAAAGAAACTTATATATAATTTATTATTAAATGTGAATGAAAAATGAGAATATAATGGGAAATAAATTTTGTATATGAATGGAAAAAGGAAATACACGGCTATAGAAGAAAAAAGAAACAGCTAGAAAATTAATAAAGAGGGTAGGTGAATAAAAAGGCAAGCATTTAAACAACGTAACGTGTGTCCCCTTGATTTTCTTCAACCATTTATAAAAAGATATAAACAAATAAAAATCTAATACATGATCAAAGTGCAAACTAAAATAAAATAACATAACATAGAAAATGAAAATATAGGAATGAACATAGAAAAATAGAAATTGAAATACAGAAAATAACTGCGTGTAAAACGCTGTGCTTAATCTAATTTAAAAAGTATAAACGGAATTTCATGAAATGAAAAGCAGAACTAATATTAAAATAAAATACAGTTTTAGAGAAAAAGATTAGAATTTAGAAATTCGAATTTAAAATTTTCAACTGTGGTCAAACTTTGACTTTCAGTTGACCAAAATATAAGATTTTCAAAAAATGCTTATTTTATTGTATTTGGAAAATAAATTACAAAAAAAATTCCAAACTTACATTGGAAAATTCCAAAAATTCAATCTTAAATAATTTAAAAATTAAAGTTCTCAAATAAAACTTTAATTAAAAATATTGACAAAATTATTGGTTTTACTCTCTCCCCCACCCAAAACTTTTCGTCCCCGAAAAGGAAGGAAGTAGGAGAATAGAAACAACCCGAAAGAAAAGGGATTGGAAAACAAGACAAGATAATAAACTTTAAACCATGAAAATTTCAACTTAAATTAATACATTACATTACCTAAGTTAAATAAATTTTAACTATTTCTAATTTCATTACCTTACCATCCAATTATCAATTTATAAAACCATGAATTTGGAAAATTCATTTATTATACTTGTAATTTATTCAATAAATTTGATTCTTCTTTATTCAAAATCATTATTAACTTTATTCCACGTAATATATGTATAGTCACATATATTAAGTATATATACTCCTACTATAATTATTCCAAGTTATATACAAATTCCTTTAACACCATGTATATATTGTATTTTATTCAATTAAATTTTCATTCTATTTACCTCTATTAATCTTTTTATAATTAAATTTTAAGTGTATAACATTTATTATAACCACCCAAATTTTATTTATAAAATCCTTTTTATATTGTATATTATCCAATTACATTGTTAACTTTTAATAATTTAGGTAAGTTATATTGGAATGCAATTAAGTATTATACAAATAAAACTTTTCCCAATTCAATTATTCAAGTTTACATATTTATTCAAAATTTTGGTTTCATTTTATAATTGAAATCATCTTGTAAGATAAAATTTAAGAATTAAATTTTCGATTAACTTCAAACAATTTTAGAGATAAATAAATATATACAATATATAACATATAATTTTAAATCATGTATCACACATATTATAAATGAAGTCATATTTTGGAAAATCCAAATCAATTTACTTGTCCAAAGCATGATTGTAGCAAAACTACAGCATGGTCTCTTCCCCTTGAAACTCGAAAATGAATGTCGATGATGCTACAGTCATCACCTAAATTATTTTCCAGCGACGAAGAAAATAGCACTGATTTACAAAATAAAATTCTTTGAAACAATTTCTACTTGAAATAATTTAAATAATACACCCTTAAAAACTTTAAATAGGAAGTTTGAAACCGACGAAAATTAAATTCTCAATTTCTTTTTTTAAATTCATTTAAACTTCCTACTAAATTTATAGCCATGTTTTATAGTTCAATTATTTATATATGAGACAGAAGCTATTGGTTACAAACTATATATACAAAGTCAAATATTATTTCTCAACATCCAATTCAATTAACTATCAAAAATTCAAAAAAATTACTTGTATATAATATAATTATACAAAATTTATTCATTTACTAAGTTTGAAAATAATACTATGTCGTTTGCTCTGTTCAAGTGTTTTCGAGATCCTATCGATAGCGTTGATCAGACGAATTGTTCGGAAACCCAAATCAACATCAACAACTCAAACAACATAATATAAAAAAAAAAATTAATATAGCTTTACAAAGCAAGAATAGGGGTTCAAATTTAATTGACTCAAATCAAAGAGAATTCTGATTTAAAGATAAGTTGGAAACAAAAGATAAGATGATAAATAACAGAGTAGGGAAATGGATAAGCTTATTTAAATCATGGGCAACCTTAACCGAGTCAATTGTGACTTCGAGAATTAGATCGGTAAGGAATTCTAAGGCAAATCTCTGGTGAATCAATGCCTGTTGTAAAGATGTTTCACCCCTTCACAAGTCAATTTGAGGCTGGCGAGACCGCATACTCATTATAAAGCTCATTCAAAGTGGAGTTGTGGGATACCTCCAGAATCAAAAGAGGATGAATAGTAAGGGACAAGAGTGGATTTCGAAACCGAGGGAACATTCCAAAATTCAGAGGAAACAGAGTCAAAGAGAAAGAGATTCAAGCTCGAACGAAAGCGATTCTGTAAATAAATTTACTATATATGCTAAGTTTTACCTAGAGCCAAGCTCTGATACCAAATGTAACGACCCGATATTTTCAACCATTCGCGGCCGCACATGTCGGACTTGAATTGCTCAAAATACCGAATAGTAAAAATAAATTTGGCAAAACTTAGAATATACAGTAAATAAATAAATCACAAATCACAGACACAGGGTAATATAATGCAGTGGAAGCAAAGGGATAGTAGTTCATAAAGCTACTATATAAATACATCAGAGATTATACAAGATACAACTAAAGTTTTAATATGATAAACGAGCACAAAGCTGAATACATCCTTGGAATCAATTGAATAACTGAAAGTGAAATAGATAGCTGGATCTTCAAGCAAGGCCCCAACTCCGGAGGTGAGTCTCTAATGCTGTATCACTCAGTCTGACCCGAGTGTAAAGCGAAACACAAAACACTCGAGTAAGGACATACATACTTAAATAATGTAAACCAACTCAAGTGAACTATAAAATAAAGGTACAAGTAACTTAAAGGATGCTTAGGACCGCCCATCCTCTAAGGATCCGTTAAACTATTTACTATGTAGTAATATTCGCTATTATAATAATTTCTATAGTAAAATAAACTTACTTTTAAATAGCGTTAACGGGTTACCCATATAACCCTTAACACGTAATAGTCCCAGTAGTCTATCCAGTATTAGCGCATCCCCGGATCGAGAGACTACCCTAAATACTCCACGGGCTACCAGAGAAAACCAAACTCGTACAAGGCGCGCTAGGGTAGGTGACACGACACAACTAGGAAATGCCAGGGTAGATATACCAATTACGCTTCCGGACCGATGGTAACACGTAGCAGCTACTACCGCCCACCTCGTGCCACACCCCCAAAATCAAAGGGCCCCAGTCAATCACAAAGTGATAGAATGGTATCGAAGTAGTGTGTCTGATAAAAGGTGCCGCCTTCTTAGCCTGTCAATCGCTCCTGTTTTAGCCACCTTATGCCAACTCACGGAAGTCGGGTCCTCGTATATACCTCAAAGGGTCGCCGCCACCATTCTACTTCATTCTAGAATCTCCACCGCGTGCACGGTCGTTAAAGTGGTTTTCGGAGTTGGCAAAGAGTATGATAACTTTCGATCCCAGTCTCTTTAACAAACCAACGTTATTATAACCCATGGATATTTATTTCAAAATTATTTATACTTTAAACCAAAATATCATATCCATTTCAAAAATAAATACTAATTATTTCATTTCAAAACCAAATCAACATATCATTTCCCATTTCAAAAACCAAAGTAATAATATATCCTTTGAATTCCAAAACCAAATCAATATCTCATTTAAATAAAAACCAAGTTTCCAAATCACCGAATATTTCCTTCAATTTATTAAACTTGAAATATTCCTTTAAATCACCTTAACCCAAACCACCTTATAAAGTCATATTCTTAAATCTTCAATTTCAATAAGTTTTAAAGTAATATTTTTTTGTCAATTTAAAATTTAATACAATTCCAAATAACTTCATTTCCAAACCATAGTACCTTCAAAGTTATACAACTTCAAAAGAAAACATTTTGGAACCATAATACTTTTAAATCATAACACTTTGAAATATTATCATTTGGAAATTTTAATACTTAGAAAATCCTAAAACCTTCAAAATAACATTCATTCAGACCATTTATATGAAGTAGTTATCCTTCCAAATCAAATATTAAATTTCCAGAATTTCAGCAATTTCTAAGTTCATTTGTTCCATTTCAACATTTTAAAGCATCAAAAGTTTCAAAACAGCAGCACTTATAAAATGTTGTGGTAGGTATATTTAGTATATATCAAAACATAGTTCAAATTCAATAATTACAGCATTTTAGAAATGCTGTTATAGGTTTATTTGGAAATTTCAGCACCTAGCTCAAATTTTCAGCAACTGCAGAACTTCAGATTTGCTGTTATAGGTTCATTAAGTAATTTCAACACATATTTCAAATTTTCAAAAACTGCAGCACTTCAGAAATGCTGTTATAGGTCTCTTTAGTATATTTCAAACAATAGTTCATTAAACCACAGCATTTCTGAATCGCTATAATTTCTGTTATACACTTTAAAACAATATGTCTTAAATTTTCTCATTTTTAACTTATCAAGCCTATTCCACTTTTCAAAAAAATTTATTTGGATATTACTTAACTTATAAATATTAATAAAATAACATTTTATTAATAAATATCAAATTTAAATCAAACATCCATTTGTTAAGTCAATACTTGATAAATTGCTTGACTTTTATTCTAACAAATAACTTTACACTTCATTTTAAAGTATCCATCCCATAAATAGAATATCTCTAACACTAAATTTACTTAATTTTCATTTGGAAACTAAATTTCCAATTTTCAAGTTAAGTCCTTTTTAAGTTACATATTTCCCATTAAGTCATAATCATTTATTTTTACAAAACATGACCATAAATAAATATTTTATCATAGTTAATATAACAATCCAATTCTCTTTATAAATCTATCCATTTAGACATCAAATAACTATGATTGCAAATTAAATAAATTTTATTACTAAACACTAATCAAAACTGCAGTTCATTTTATCAATTCAAATTACATTATTTACTATACAAGCCATATTCATTTCAAGAAATAACCTTTATTAAAATTACTTGGTTAGATTTTAAATTCCAAATTAAATCAAACTTAATTATTAAAACACTGATCGTAAATAAAATCTTTAAATTCAACTTAAAACCAACAATAGATTTAAAGAATTCTAGCTTATAGAAAACCAAATCTCTTTATAATTTAAATCATTAAATCAAATCTTTAAGCTAAAATTTCATATATTCAAAATATACAAAATACTAAATAACTTTTTTTCATAAAAATATTACTTTAAAAATATTAACCATGGGCCTGTATAATATTTTCTAACCTAGGTCAAGTGATACGGATATGTATCATTTCAATCCATAATTTAAAAGAAAAATCCGGAATCTATCATTCCAAACCCGCAATCCCAAGTAAGTCAAATATAATAAAAATCACTCGAGCGTGTCATTTCAGCTCTTAATGATTTTTCTTACACTAATGTCCGTTCGGGTATGTTGTTTCAACACATAGTGATAGGGAACTTGCAGTGTGGTATAGTAAATAAAACGAACGGTGTAATATAGCATATCATATCAGATGATGCAACAATTATATAAACAGATTTAACATCTTATAATCACATCACAAGCATATATGAACAACATATCAATTTATACAGATTCACTTGTCATCATTTCACAACAATATAAGTACGTTATGACTAGAGTGGTAACTCACCTTTTTAAAGCTAGAACTGGACAAACTAGAGATACACAACAACTCCGAAAAGCATTACTGTATTTTTGAATGTATGAAGAGTCAGATCCAAACGTGTATGTAAACAAATACAACATATATAAGAATATATTTCAATTCAAAAGAATAGAAGTTAGAACACTGGAAAATATGAGATAAACATGACATAACCTTTGCTTCAACCAGCAAGTGGGCTCGGCCTTTGGGTTTTGGTAAGGTCTAGGCATCACAAACTCACGACTAGGAGATGGTAAGGTCATGGCAAAGCAATTAAGTGGAGGAATATGTGTTGTGGCCGAGGTACATGAAGAGGAGGTGAAGGAAAATAGGAGTTTGGCTAGGTTTGAACAATTTTTGGTGGTGGATTTTGATTAAGGGGTCAGAGCTAGGGTTTAGGGTGATGGAGGTGGTGGTAATGGTCGGCCTGATGGTGGTACGGAGGTTGGGGTAATAGGGAGGCTGGGCATAGCTTGCAAAGCAAAAGAGAAAACAAAAGAAATATAGAAGAAGGTAAGGAGAAGCCATGGAAAATAACTTGAGCTTGCTGTATTTTTTTCTTTACGCCGAGGTGAGTATTTTTTTTTGTACGTGATTTACAACATAGTGGCGGCTAGGGTTACAACATAATGAACGGCTAAAGATATGTAGTGAATGGATAAGGAAAATAATAAAGAGGATAGGCAATAAAAGGCAAGAGTTTGAATGGTTTAGAAAATAAAAAGGCAATACTATAAAACAAATAACTTGATGATTTAATTAAATTTTTTCCTTTGTATGCACGCAATGAAAAGAGGAGTTTGAGGAACAATATGTACATGATTGATAGGAGAAAACTACGGCTATGAATGTGGTAAGAAATTGGCTAGAAATTGAGTAAATGCTAGGAAAACAAAAAGGCCAGAATTAGAGAGAAAGAAACTTATATATAATTTATTCTTAAATGCAAATGAAAAATGAGCACATAATGGAAAATAAATTTTGTACGTGAATGATAAAAGGAAATACACGGCTATAGTAGAAAAAAAAAGCTAGAAAATTAATAAAGAAGGTGGATGAATAAAAAGGCAAGCATTTAAACAATGTAACGTGTGTCCCTTGATTTTCTCCAACCATTTATAAAAAGATATAAACAAATAAAAATCCAATAAATGATCAAAGTGCAAACTAAAATAAAATAACATAACAAAGAAAATAAAAATATAGGAATGAACATAGAAAAATTGAAATTGAAATACAGATAATAACTACGTGCAAATGCGATGCTTAATCTAATTTAAAATGTATAAACGAAATTTCATGAAACGAAAAGCAGAACTAATATCAAAATAAAGCACTGTTTTAGAGAAAAAGATTAGAATTTAGAATTCAAATTTAAAATTTTCATCTGTGGTCAAACTTTGACTTTCAGTTGACCAAAATATAATATTTTCAGAAAATGCTTATTTTATTGTATTTGGAAAATAAATTACAAACAAATTCCAAACTCACATAGGAAAATTCAAGAAATTCAATCTTAAATAATTTAAAAATTAAAGTTCTCAAATAAATTTTAATTAAAAATACTAACAAAATTATGGGTTGTTACAAAAGGCCACGAGACACACTCTCCTGTCTTTGAGTCTAGGGTAAACTCTCTTGATTTAACTAAGCTACAAGATTAACTAATTGATTTACAGGCTATAATCACACCCCAAGTGATTTACAGGCCATAATCACTCCGTTTCCAACAACACTTTGATAGATAGAGAGATACATTATACTTCTTTGATTACAAATGATCCTATAACTCTGAAAGCACTGAGATCTTTGAGAGAGAGTGGCAGAGAATCATACTGTAGATGATTGAGTTTGATTCACTTAAGATTTCGGCAGAGTTTTGTTAAAACATTAAAATTATAAGAGAATATTTGAGTGGGGAAGAAGGAGTGAAGAAATGAATAAAAACTAACTCAAAATATATTGAAAACAACTGGTATTTATAAAATAATAATGGTCATGTTCATTTGCAAAAGGTTATGACGAACAGACACTTCGTTTGAAAATTTGAAATTTGAATTTCTATGGGCACTATGTTGACATAGGAGGATGAGGGATGTCGACATGCCTATGTAATTTTTGAAAATTAGTTTGCTTTAAAATGATTTCTATTCTAAAACTTATCAAAACATTTTCTAAACTTTGTAAATCATTTTGAATATAAAAGAGATTTAGAAAGTAATCTTAAAATATATATAATCTATAATATAAAAGTAATATTCAAAACTAAGTATAGAATAAAAAATTTAGATTTTAAAGCTAAAATATTAAAAATCAAGAGATAGTTTAAAAATTAAAAAACAATTTATGAATTAAGGCTAAAATATTTAAACCGAGAGAGATGACTTTTAAAAAAATAGTTTTTCAAAAAATAGTTAAAATATTTTTAAAATTTCATGGATTCCATTCCATTAGAGAAGGTTGTGCATTCCATCCCACTAAAGAGGTCGTGGGTTACATCCCACTATTAAAGCTAGAAGGTGGATTCCATTCCACAGTTAAAGTCCAAATAAAGATTTTAGTGCCATTATGAAGTTTTAACATAAATCTAGACTCTATTACTTATCTTGATATCTTGAACTCTTGAAACTCATGAGTCTTCAGTCTTTAGTCTTGATTTCTTCTATCTTGAATTCGCTAGTCTTGAATCTCTATACTATACAATCTTCATTCTCAGTTCCTACATATATATCATGCATATACATATATATCTAGACAGGAATATTGAATTATATTTTATAACAAGTCCTAAGGTAGTTTTCATCAAAACCATCATTTCAGATACTAACAATCTTCCTCTTATTGATGATGACAACGTTTGTTTGTAAAATATACTCCCCTAAACATTGATTCTACTCTGACTCCCACTTAATCTATTGACTCCCCCTTAATCTAAGCCTACCTAACCTATTTTATAATTCTCCGCCTTTGTCATCAACAAAAACTAATGCTAAAATATATAACTCACCCTAAATCTTATACCATAGAACTATATAAGATAATGACATGATATAGTAAAATATAAATGAAACAAATAATAATTATAAGTAAAAATAGTAAGGTAACTATGAGAGATATGAAAATTTCAAAAATAATCAATCAATATATACATCATTTCTTTTATTAAACCATATTTAATCTTATATTACACACAACATTCAAATCAATATAAACAAGTCAAATCAAATCAATCCAAACCAAACAATTCAAATCAAACCAAATCAAAGTAAATCAAACCACATGTGACAAAACAAATATTTGTCGACCCATCCTTCTTCACCGAAAATAGGATCTGCCTTTATAGGATCCCATTCTTCATTATCTTTGTTCAGAGTTCCTTTTGGGTTCACTTTGAGTTCTTCTTTGTTGAGGGCTGAGATCATTTATCGAATGGCATAGAAGTGCCTTTTTGTTCCTTTATCATCTGTATTTGGCTTAATTCTAAGTGTCGTTGATTGTAAAGGATAAAACTAAGTATGTTCTTGAAAGATTTAAGAGTTTATTCAAGATTCCCACTTAGATTATGAATAAGGGAGGCCATTTTTTGATAAAGTATGAAGAAATTCAATAGAAAATAAGGAAGATTGAAAACATGCATTTTCTGGAAGAAATAGGTATTTAATTAGTTAGAAAGTCGTTTGAAATGAAAAGACACAAGGTAGTAATGTCAATTTCAAATTTAAAACAAAAACTATTTTCTGGCCGTTACATGTCGACATGGGACGTAAGGGGATGTCGACATACCCCTGTTGATTTTGGCAATTTTTTTGTTTCTTTATATTATGTACATGTCTATATATATATACAAACTTATATAATATAATAGCAAGAATTCCAAAGACATTTTAGAGCTAACAAACAGAAATAAAGGATTTTCATTGATAAATTTAGTTAACGTTACATAAACAATATATAATATTAACTAAAGAAAGATACAACCTAGTACAACATGAAATAAAACTAGTATTATTTAGAGGATGATGAAGTTCATGATAATCCAAGCTTGCGACTCACTTTTCAAAAGAACTTGTTCGTTTTGTGGAAATTTTATCCAACTTTTTACTAATGAATCTTTTGAGAATTCGTTGGTTTTCCACTATTATCATTTTGTTTTTAAGAAGTTTTATGTTGGATGGATTGTTAGAAGTGATAGGGTATTCAATGATTTCCAATGAAGTCTCTTCCTCCTCCTTTCCTTCTTCTACAATCTCCATCTCCTCCCATTCTTCCTCCTCGTCTTCTTCTTCTTCTTCCATCTCTTCATGAGCCAACCATTCATCCTTTTCGACAAGTGTTTCGTATGGTTGAAACACAAGTGGGATTTCCATAAGAGAGATATTTGCATGGTTAAACACTTTTCTTGAAAGTAACTCCTCTCTCTTATAATCGACACCAAAATAGTTAAAAATCCGAGTAAGATAAATCCCATAATAGAAAGTGTTTTCACCTAAAGTAAAAAATTTAGGACGAAGTTCATCCAAAATTACTTGCACCCAATTAGTGTCACAGTGGCCAAAAGTAGCAAAAGGAGCCTTGCAAACTTTTAAGGTTAGGTGATTGAAATTTCCTGATCTTGGAGTTATGGTATGTTGCAAAAGAAGTTATCAATTCTAGCTTTAGGATGGTAATTTCGGTTTATAAACTCAAAGTTATCATTTCCTTCAAAAATATGATGAGATGTCTCATGATCATGTTCATCAGATTGAAAATACGAAAGATACATTCTCGTATACTTACAACCAAGAATATTACCCAAATCTCACTATTTAAAACAATTAGTGTTCCTTAACACTACTCCATACTTCTCCTTCATTTCCTTTAGAAAAACCACGATTCAAATTTGAATAAAACATTTTAACAAGATTAGGATAAAAACAAAATCATTTTGAGAATCATCAATTAAACTTAGAATTTGATTCCCTTCGAGAATAACATTAGTTCATATGAAGGAAAATCACTAAAGATAGAAAAAAATTCTATATGGACCTTTCCAAAGTTTACATAGATTATGTAAGCTTTGATAGCTTCCGGATCATTGTAGAGGAACTCTTTGATGGTCTTGGATAGCCTAAAGGTGGATGGAGTGCTTGAGGAAGCCACTTTTGAAAAGAGTAGAGAGCTTGAGAGTTTGAAAGAGAGTCTGAATTTTAAATGAAAGTGAAAAGATAGCATACAGTTAAGGAGATAAATAGATAACTAAGAGTCATGTTCTTTGGTCAAGAGATACCATTTCAGAGCTTTGGAGTTGGTGAAAAGATGGAGGAAAATTCTAAGTTTTGAATTCAAATTTGAATTTCAAATTTCTAAAGGGATGTCAAAATGGGGGGTAGGGCCAGGTCGAACATGGGTCCTTTAATTCATGTGACTCATTTTTCTTATTTTATTTAATATCTATTTCTATATATATATCCTATAATCTAATTTATATTTTTTCTAAAATAATATTAAATATAATAACACTTTAAAATTAATATTTTAATATTAAAATATTATTAAATAATATTATTTTGAAAATCAAAATTTTAAATTCAAACAACAAGCAATTTTAAAACATGCGAACAATCAAACATTCAAACAAGCAATTTTAAACAATATCACTAAAATGCGTACCTATTTTTAGATCCATATTTCCAAAATCATCAAATTCTTGAATAGCTGTAAAACACATATTTGAATTTTCCATCACTTGATCTTCATCACTGGAGGATGAGTCTGAATCGTCTAGTGTAGCAGTATATGCTCTCTTCCTTATGAATCATTTCTTAGAGGAAATCTTTGCTTATCCAGATGTGGACAATCTCTTTTTAAGTGGTCTGGCTCATCACAACTGTAACATCTGATGTTGTTGTGAGTATTATTATTATTTCTAGAATTCTTGTGATCATTTCTCTTGTATTTATTCATCTTTCTGTACTTCATAAACTTTCTAAAATTCCTTGTCATCAAGGCTATTTCTTCATCGTTGTCGCTATTTGATTCTGAACCATCTGTTATTGCATTGAACGCTATTGACTTCTTTTCTGAGGCATGCTTTCTTTTCTCCCTTTCATTTGTACATCAAACAACATCAAATTCACAACTATTTCTTCAATTTTTAGAGTACTAATATCATTAGCCTCTTCAATTACTAGAGTCTTCTGATCCCATTACGGAGTGAGTGAATTCAGAATTTTTCTAACTTAATCTTCTTCGAAAAAGTTCTTTCCTAATGCAATTAGTGAGTGCACAATGTCTTGAAACCTACTATATAGGTCTAAAATGGACTCATTTGGATTCATCTTGAACATTTGAAAATGATTAGTCAAAATGGATATTTTGGTCTGTTTAACTTTGCTTGTTCCTTCATGAGTTACTTGCAAAGTTTTCCAGATCTCATATGTAGACTTATAGACTGACACTCTATTAAACTCATTCCTATCAAGTGAACATAATAGAATATTGATGGCTTTGAAATTTTTTTATGCAATAGTCTTTTGCTCAGCAGTCCACCATGCAAAATCAGTTTTGGGTTCAATGTACCCAGTTTGTGTGATATTCCAAGTGTCAACTTCAATTGATTGTAAATATTTTTCATCCTACATGCCCAATATGCATAGTTACTACCATTAAAAAAAAGCGGTCTTGCAGTAGACTGACCCTCTACAAATGAACAAGTGATAGTGTTGACATTACTAATGTTGGCAGGCATTAGAAAACTTTTTTAGAAATTAGATTAATAAAACTTCAAAAACCAATGCTTTAATACCAAATGTTGGAAATGCGGATTACGGATCTTAAGGCTGGATTAACACAAGAGGGGGTGAATAGGGTTTTAATGGAACTCACGGAATTTTTGAAATCTCTTGAAATAAAACACAGACAAATGCAATTCACAAACACAGAAACAATCACAGAATTAGACACAGATTCAAATAGTAAATAAAAGCAGTAAAGGGAAGAACATACCGGAATTTTATACCAGATCGGAATTATGATACATCAAGTCCCATATAATTGCTTGTGTAGATTTCTTTTCAAATATAATGTCGATATTACAACCTTAATTTCAAAGCCACAAGATACACACTCCTATCTCCGAGTCTAGGCCAAACTATCTTAATTTAACCAGGCTACGATCGCACCCAATTTATTTAGGGGGGCTAAAATCGCACCCAATTGATTTACGGGTGCTAAAATCGCACTGTTTCCAATAACACTTTGATAGATAGAGAGACTCGATATACTTATTTGAGTAGAAATGATCCTATAACTCTGAATAGCACTGAGATCTTTGAGAGTGAGTGGCAGAGAATCAAAAAGAGATGATCGAGTTTGATTTACTTAGGATTTGGGTAGAATTTTATTAAAGCATTTAAAATATAAGAGAATATTTGAAGGAGAAGAAGGTGTAAAGAAATGAAGAGAAACTAACTTAAAATTCATTGAAAATAACTGGTACTTATAGAAGAATAATGCTCTTGTCCATTCGCAAATGGTTGTGATGAATATACACTTCTTTTGAAATTTTTGAATTTGAGTTTCTACGTTCACCATGCTGCCACGAGGGGAAGATAGATGTCGACATGCCTATGAAAATTTTGAAAGTCAATTTTGTTTTAAAATGATTTTTATTCCAAAACTTGTCAAAACAATCTCTAAACATTGGAAACCATTTTGAATGTAGTTTAAACTTATAAAAGAGATTTAGACAGTAATCTTAAAATATATATAATCTATAATATAAAAGTACTATTCAAAACTATGTATATAATATATTTTTGATATTTTAAAGCTAAAATATTAAAATCAAGAGATTTTTTAAAAAAATAGTTTTTGAATTAAGGCTAAAATATTTAAACCAAGTGAGATGTCTTTTAAAAAGATAGTTTTTGGAAAAATAGTTAAATAAATTACTTTGAAAATTTCGTGGATTCCATTCCACTAGAGAAGGTCAGGGGTTCCATCCCACTAAAGGGGTCCTAGGTTCCATCCCACTATTAAAGCAAGAAGGTGGATTTCATTCCACAATTAAAATCCAAATAAAGATTTTAGTACTATTATGAAGTTTTAACATAAATCTAGACTCTATTACTTATCTTGATATCTTGTACTCTTGAACTCTTGAAACTCATGAGTCTTCAGTCTTGATTTCTTCATTCTTGAATTTGTCAGCTTGAATCTCTATACTGTACAATCTTCATTCTCAATACCTGCATATATATATATATATATATATATATATATATATATATCCTGCATGTACAAATATATCTAGACGAGAATGTTAGTATTTATGTTTTATAACAGGTCCTAAGGTTGTTGTCATCAAAATCATCTCAGGAACTAACAATACTGATTTTTAACAAAATACTTTTCAGCCACATTTTAATATTTCTACAAGGAATATATTTTTGTAAATATGTTCATAAAAACAAGTTTTCTAACATTAGTTATTAATTAAAAAGTATTTAGCAAGGTTTTGAAATCATATTTTAAATATTTAATAAATTTCCAAAAGTTGATATATTCGAAGATGAAGTGTTCGAATTTCCTGGTCAATACACTTCGTTTGTCATAAATGGAATTGGTTTGTACATTTGTGGAATTTAGAAATGGAAGTTATAACTATTAGAAGTGAAAAGGTCTCGATAGATGCACATTGAAAGTGTCGTGATCTGCGATTTTAAATCAACTTTGAAAGTGTCCTAGGGCTTCTTCATGTTGATTGACAATTACTTTTAGCGTACTTATTATGGGAAAATAACAAGTTTTAAATATATTTCTAAAAATCGCATAAGGATTTATAAAACAAGTTTAAATGGTGCTGTTAAATAGAGGTTGTAAATGGGTATAATTATTTTAAAAGTATACTTTCAGTTTATATATGGTTTTACAACATTATAAAGATTTCATTAAAGAAATAGAAAGATTTTATATCATAATATTTTACAAATGGTTTGTAGTACTTCATTAAATATCTTTATTTTATAAGTAAATTAGGATATGTAAATATCTATCTTTTTAAAGGAATTATAATATATTTATAAGTTTAAAATTTTGTAAAGGGATTTTAAAAGGAGTTTAACACATTCATTATAGTTGACTAATTTGTAAAATTGATTAAAAGGTATATAACCTTGTTTAATCAAATGGACAAGTACTTAGAATTCTAAATGGGTATTTTAGAGAAATTGGTAAGTATAAAAGTGGATTTTGGGTTTATAATATCGATATTTGTGCAATATCTATTTTAATCCATTTAACTATACTTTTGAAAAGTAATTAGATCTTCAAAATGGAGTATTAAAGATAACAGAACCATAAGTGTTTTGGGGTTTATCGTAAACAATGTTTTGGTAACAAGTGTTTGAGTAATATTTTCCTTAATCCCTTTTAAATTGATTTGCGACTATACTTATGTGGTTATGATAAGTATATGAAAACTTTTGAGCGTATCGAATGCGTTGAAAATGAAAAGTGATGTTTAATTAAATAGTGTAGTTTAATTAACAAATGGAGTTTCATTGACAAAAATTTAATATAGTAAAGAATCCTTGTATGGTTCCAGGATATGTTTAGAAATGGGAACCCATGTGTGGTTTCGAGATCTGTTCGAGTTGGAGCTCGTGCGGAAGATCTATTTTGGCAAACTCATAGGGTGTATGTGATTCCATTTTGGAGGTACCTATTGGGATATACATGCAGGAGCGATGAGTCAACTCTTAACAATACCGACTATGGTTTTCCTATGGTACATTCACTAGAAATATACGGCACTTCAGAAGGACATCTTTAATTCTTGTGCGGTAATTCGGATTCGGATTTCCCAAAGAGATCAATGTGGAAATCATACATAATTAGTGAATGCGCCATTGCGGCTGTGATTGTTTGTCTATTATTATTGTGATGTACACTCACTTGCATTATAGCTATACGATTATTTATATTTCACACCTTAGATTTTTTTATATTATCACTAGATTTTTATAACATAAATGGTTTGATTATCGTAAGGCAAAACTTGTCTAGGTTTATTGGCAGCGTGGTCCAACGAAATACCCTTACTTTGAAGGATTTTAAGATATGATAAATCTATATGATTTGAGTTTCCCGTGCTGATTTACTAGACTGATCCAAGTGTTATTTTCTTAATGCTTGGGTTAGCTTGAGTATATTTCCACATTTAACTATGGTTAATTGGAGCTCTTGGAGAGGAGCTGGATCATTTCCTACCGTACTTTATTTTTATCATGACCCAGGCTTCGACGTCCAAAAATCGGCATCCAATACATCACCTATATTCAAATGCCGGAGACTCAAACATTGGAATCCGGTTCGCTGGAGCTATAACACATTAGATGAAAACAACACAGCGGAACAAAATGATTTTATTGATACACTACATGGATACCAACATTCTACAACAAGAATTCAACATCATCAGAGCCAGATATACAACACAACAGCGGAAGGCAACATAACAGCGGAAAGATGGTATCAACAGGGTCTTCCAATAGAGAGAGAGAGTGAATCCAACATACTGCATCTTCATTATCCAAAGCTCCAAAGCAAAAGGCTCAAAACCAAAAGCTATCTGACGTAGCTTCTGAACCTACTAATAAGATAACTTGACTCTACGCTACCTATGTGGAAAATTATGGGCACCCAGAGTTTAGAAAAGGGAACAATAAACTCCGAGCCAGTCATTGTACTGGTGCGAGCAAGCATAAAATAGTTATTTATACAAAAGGAAAGAAAAACAAAATCCGTTCATGCTTTTGGATAATGAAACTACCATAAGGTCTCCCGGCACACACTCAAATGCAATCGCACACATGGGGGAGGTTTCTCCTTATAGTAGTCAAACATGCTTGTTATGTGAAAATCCTTTTGATATTATTATTAGTGCATATTGTGGAAAAACATTTTGCAAGTATATAATTAATCTTAACCAGCATACGTACCATTATAGTATGCCTACTATAGCTACCATGTTAAATGGCAGGTTCTACAACTAAAATCATAAAGAGCTCGTATTGATTTTTTGGTTTTCCAACAAATGGTTAAGGCTAAGGAACTTACTTTGTCCGAAAGGGTACGCCTCTGTGGGGACGTCCCGAGAGCCTAACTAGATCTCTGCCAACACAAGGTCGGGTTACCTCTGTAACTAGGTAACTAACTGTCACGAGTATGCCATCCCCCGGTCGTAACCGACCTTTACCGAGGCGCCACACAAGTTCCAACATCCAACAACCACATAAGTAAAATATCTGGGCTCCATACCAGAATACCACTTTTTATCCAGAAGGAAATGCACATACCCTGAGCGGCACGACCCCCATAACCTTGCTGCATCCTTTCCTGTCTCGACCATTTCCGGGGTGTAAGGTTCGATGAAGTCTCGCCCAACAAAGCTACGGTTTTCACAAAAGCCATGCTTCGATCAACCAATGCTTAGCACTTAACATGCCACATTACCAAATTGCGAATATATCACTAGTAAATATCAACTACATAACCTCTGAGCTCGTACGTCTCAGAGAAGAGTGTTAAGCTAAGAGAATAAATTCTCCGCCACCAAATAGAAATGTATTTGATAGAAACCAGTTGTAACGACCCGTAGATTTTAATAGTTTTTAATTGGTTTTATAACGTATTTAATTTGGATTTTGAGAAATTTTAATAATAATATTTTGAAATAAAGTTTTAATATTTGGTTTACGTATAATTAAATATAGCAAATGGTAAATTTTCAATTAATTTTATGAAAGTTTATTTATTTTGTGAAATTCTATTAAATTCATGCTGACTTGCTAATGATATGTAATCCAAATTTTAATAAAAGGATCTGCAACATCGTAGTTGTAAATTATGAATGTTATTGTTTATAATCATACATGTAACTCTAATGATACGATTTTAATAACAAATTCCGTGTTCAAGATATGGATTTCATAATAGTATTTTCTTAATATCCTTAGCTTTCAACAACAATCAATTAGCGACCTTAATCTTAATAGGATTTGAAAATCATCAACATTCGGATAAGTCAAATGATATTCTAAATGTTAATAATAATCTTGAAAAAAAAAACTTTATCAGAAGAACATTTTAAGTACACATAAATTTTTATAGGATTATGTTAATATGTATTCAGTAGGCATATGCTAACAACCGTTCAAACAAGAGATAATCACTAATACACAGTGTTATTTGTTAAAAACTCAAACTATCTATATTTATCACGCAAAAATGCAAAATCATAAAGGTCATTAGTGAAATTATGCAATCTTAACATGTGCGTAGAAGGCACATGCAGATATTTTTCGATTTTGTGCATTGCACTAAGAATTATTGGATCCTATTCATCGTTAATTTGCTACCATTTCACGACTTTGACCACCACCTTAATTTGTTGAATGCCACGAATGCCAAAATGATGAATGATGTTGCAAGTTAGAAGAAAATGCATGCTCCTATATGCGTTTTTGCGTTAAATGACATTAGATGCCAACAATATTAATATGCATTTTCATTATCCTAATTCTTTTATCAATTAACCTCTCCACTTTTCTTCCCAATCTGATTTGTAACCTGCCAATTTACTTTTCTTACTATATTTATTATTTGCTAGAATCTAGCCGTTTCATAATTCCATTTTTCAGCATTTGATGTGTCTTCTCTAAATCTAAGCGAAAAATCTAGCTTACCCCTTTTATTCATTTACATTTTTTTCTGTTTCAAATTTCATCGTGACTGACAAGCAACTTTACTTTAATCACTGCGTCAATCAAGCATCCATCTATTAATTTTCATTTATTTTATATTTATTGCCAACGGTATAAATTTGAAAGATCACTTGCTTCCCTTGTCTCCCTGATTTCATGTCTCTGTGCCTATCCTTTTGAGTTTCTTACTTTTATATTCTATTATTTGCCTAAACGTGAATTTTTACTGTTGCCATCCCCGTATTTATTTCTTTCTTTTTGAAATTAAAACGTATACGTTTTACATTTATTTATTTCTAAACCATTCATTGCCTTCCTTTAAATCAATCCATTCTCTTCTTATTTGTTTTAATTTATTTCCTCTTTCTTTTTTTTACTTCTCCTTAATTTATAGGAATAAATTCTTAAATTTCCTCTAGCTATTACTATCTTTATTTCTTGCCACTTTAAACAAAATTTCTTTCCACTTTATCAATGTGAGGCTTCTCTTATAAATACAAATCACTCGTACATACCCTACTCCATATCAATAGACCTTCATCTCCTCTCTTGCGTGTGAAGCTTCTTCTGTAGGTAAATGGTTGCACTAATTTTTTTTCTTCTTATTTCTTTTCTTTTTCTTCTTCTTTTTCATCCTTTTCTTTTGTTTTATTATTGTTTATATTGCTTTTGCTTTTCCTTTATTTTGAGCATAACATGCTTCAAGTATATATGTTACATTATAAGTATGTTTATATAGTGCAGCGCAAGTATACATTAAATTTAAAGTTATAAACATTTGCATTTGTTCTATGGTTAGTTTTATATGAGTATTTATTGAAATTTGTATAGTCTGACTTTTGAATATACATTGGGTTATTTCATACAGTTTATATATAATATAAGATGTTTAGCAGTCTGCATATATGTTACAGTATGTAAGATTTTTATATAAAAAGAAAGAAAGGTGTTAATTTTATATTGTATTGTTTATAAAAAGGTGTTAATTTTATAATATATATATTGTGGGACAGTATACATTTATAAACATATTAATATACAGTAAGTTATAAAACATAAGTTTGATATATAGGTAGAGTTTGCATGGGTTTAAATTTTCCTTCTGTTGTTTAAAATATAGTTGTAGAGTTATAAAATTTTGGGGAGAATATACAGTATAATATATTTTAAGTTAGTTTGTGTGTCTGTCCAGAGATGAATTATTATACAAATACAGTTTTATAAGATCTAAGATCTGTTGTTTTAAAATGTAAGTTTATACTAGTGATTATATGGGTTAAAATTTGACATTGATATTTTTAAGATGATAAAGAAAGTTTAATGTAAGTGTTAACATGTAAGAAATGCCTGAAGCCTGTTTTAATATTAAAGAAAATACTGGAATTTAAATTGTTAAATTAAGTTGGAGCTGTGCTCTCGCCCTTCTCTTTCTTATAAATATTTTGCAAAAGGTAAATTTATATCAAGTATAAGGTATGTAGTGTTTCAGCAAATCAATGAAAGTCGATATTGGTCTTAACAATAATAATGTGGAATGTTGACTTAAATGTTGATTTAAATATGATTATAAAAAAAATTATGTTAATATTGGTTTTAAACATAGTTTTGCAGTTTTCTATTATTTGCATTTGTTTGAAAACGTATGTATGTATATGTAATTTTAATGCGTTTCAAAACTAATATTGGTTAAGAGAGTAATATAATAGAATAGAATAATATTTCTATTTCATTTCGGTCTACATAAAGCAGTTTCTGATCTATTTTCATCGATCTCTATTTATCAGTTGTCCATCGTATTCGTGCCAATCTTGCTTCGCTTTGAAAATTTTGTTTGGATTTGTTCGATGTCTAGATCATGATCTAGCGTAGCTCAATTCTTTGTCCAATCTATCTAGCCTCGAAAGGTGAGCAATCACTCACGATTTAACATTCTTATATTTATTAAATTTGATTTCAATTGAAATGACAATTGAAATATGTTATTATTAGTTATTTAAATTGTTTATATGCTATTATTTGTAACTGTTCACCTGTGGGATATGACACCATATCCTGTTGTTTATATTATATTGTTATTGATGATATATGCCTGTTATATTATTATTATATGTTATCACTCTGCAAGTTCCCTGTAGTTTAGAATTCACTATGGGTTGAAATGATACATACCCGAACGGACTTTAGAATAGGAGAATTTCGTTATGAGTTGAAATGATAGACCCAAGCGCTTTTCATTTAATTGAATTTGGGATTACGGGTTGAAATGATATCCACCCGTATATATTTAGTGTACGGTTTGAAATGATAAATATCCGTAGCACTTGACCATATGATAGGAAATATATACAGACACCGTTGGTCCATATATATAATAATATTTTGAAATAAATTCATTGTTTTGGAAAGAAATATATGGTCTTAATAAATATTAATTCTTAAATTATTATATATAAAGGGTAATGATATATACATATAGATTTAATAATATTTAATTCAATTAAGATTGATTTAATACATAAATTATGTTAATTATTTAGGTAAATTATAGTTCAAATAGATTTTTTGCAATATTTGGGATAAATTAAGATTGGGAGATAAATTTGAGTTTATTAAAAATGGTATTTAAATAAGGATTTATTTAATTAAATCAATTTGAAATTTTGAATGGGAAATTTAAGGGTATGATTTTGTAACTGGATTTTTGCTGTAAGTGATTTAATGAATATTTCACTTTTAAATATATTAAAGAAAATATTGAGTAAAATGTAATTAAGGTAATGATATTGAATCTAATAATGGAGTATTTCAAGACTAAATAATAATGAGGTTAAATCGAGATCTATATGAAACTGTTATATTGAACTTTTAAATATTAAAGCCTTGAACTATATTGGAATTTAAATGGTTTATTTTGAGATTCGGATCTGTATTAGAAATAAATATAGTTGAATTCGTTATTTAGAAACTAAATTGAATTTAAATTGATAAATTAAGATTGGATTTAATTTGAATAGGAAGGTCGGGTTGATGTTGAAACAATTGGTTAAGTTGAGGAAATTGAAAATACTTTACTCTATAAATTATTTAATATATATATATATATATACTATTTTGGGAAATATAGAGATATTTGAAGTGAAAATGATATTTGGTTTTGAAGTATAAATTAAGTTGAAAGGACTACGGTGTTATAGTGTATATTTCTACCTTGTAGATAGTTCTATGGACCCTTAGAGGATGGTTATCCCAAACATCCTTTAAGTTAATTGTATTTCAGTTGATATTTAACTTGAGTTGGATTTATTTAGATAAGAATGTTAATCCTGACTCGAGTGTTTTGTGTTTTTCTTTACGCTCGGGTCAGACTGAGTGATACAGTATTTGAGACTCACCTTCGAAGTTGGAGTTTGCTTGAAGATCCAGCTATCTATCCTTTCAGTCATCCAGTTGATTGGTCCAGAGAAGTCTTCCGCACGTACTGGAGACTTCACTGCATCTAAGATATTCAGTTGTATTTTATTTCTAACTCCAATATATATAGTAGCTTCATGAACTACAATTCTTTATCTATTCCACTTCATTATATTACTCTGTGTCTGTGATCTGTGATGATTTATTTATTATATATGTTAAGTTTTGCCAAATTTTAATTAACAATTCGGTATTTTGAATTATTCAAGTCGGATATGTATGGTTTTATCGTCGATTTGAATGGTCCAAAATAGCGGGTCGTTACAGTTGGTATCAAAGCTTTAGCTCTAGGCAAAACTTATCATATATGGTAAATTTATTTACAGAATCACTTTTGTTCGAGTTGAATCTCTTCCTTTCTGACTCGATTTCCTTTGAATTTTGGAATGTCCCTCGGTTCCGAAATTCATTCTTGTCTCTCCCTAATTATATTCGTTCGATTCTGGAGTATCCCATAACTCCACTGAATGATTCGTAAAAGGGGGTGAAAACTCCTTTTCAATTGGCATTGATTCACCGAAGATTTTTTTGTATCATCGGTTTACGATGCTGTTGTATCTTGGTATGCCGAATTCTATCTCTGGCAATCGAATGTCGATTTGTTTTGGAATTCCACATCGATTATATTCCTGAAGTCACGGTTGACTCGGTTAAGGTCGCCCGCGATTTGTAGAAGTATATCCATCTTCTATTTTGTAATTTAATTATCTCATCTTCGATCGAGTCTATCTTCGAATCAGGATTCTATTGATTGGAGTTCCGCTAATTTAAATCTCTATCTTTGTTTGAAACCCATTCTTTGAAAAATCGGGTATGTTGTATTTTTGAAATTGTTTATACCGAAATTATTATTTTGATAACTATGATTTTATTATATATATAAAAGTGAAAATGTTTTCGATAAGGATTATATACCTATATAAAAAGGTTTTGAAAGGATTTGAAATTTTGAAAAATTATAAGAAATTGATTTATATAAAATTGATTTATAACTGTAGAGTTAAATTTGAAATTCGAGAATTGGATTCTGGTATTTTGAAATTGGTTTTAAGATTTTGGAAGATATGTAAAAATAATACGATTTAAAAGTATTTTTCGAATAAGAAATGTTTCTAATGAATTTTAATAATTTTGAAGAAATTTCAAAGAAGTTTTCAAGAAAATAGAAGTCCAGAACTCACTTATGTCGCTGGAAAATAATTTCGGTGATGAGTGCACGCATCATCGACATTGATTTTCGAGTTTCAAAGTGGGGGAGAGGCCACTTTAATAGCTTCGCTATGCAAGTAATTTTGTAAAACCTTTTTGATTACAAATTCTGAAATATAATTTAATATTTTAGAAAGATATAGGTATATATTTTAAAACAATTTAAAATGAAACCGGTGTTCAGTCCTAGAGTTTCAGATTTAATAATTGGCTTATTGATTTATGTTGATTTTCAAATCTTGAATTTGGAAATTTGATTTCCCTAACTATTTTGAATGTTCGAACACTTCCAAATCGAGATTAAATTTTTAAAGCTAAGAAATTTCGAAGAGTACAAAATGTTTGATAAAGCATATAAGTTTTGTTTTGTATGTTAAGTTTGAAACCTTTTGTTAGGTAAATGAATATGACTATTTTGAAATTATACTAATATGGAATTTAGTTTTAAATTTTTTGAAAAACTATTAGTTTTAAATAATGGTTTTCAGAAAGGAAAATTTGATATTTCAAATAAAAAAATAAATATTTTAAAGGGTTTAAAGGGATAATTATAAATTTGGAAACCATTTGAGTATAATTAATTTTGAGAAAATTTTTGGTTTTGAAATTAAATTGAAATTAAAAACCAGTACTTATATTGTGATTTTGGAAATGAATTTGTTTGACTTGAATTATTTTAATTTGGAAACTGGGATAATTTTCTAAACCTATTATTTTTGGAACTTTGAAATTTAGATATTTAATTTGGAAGAAAATTTGGTGAAATCATATATGATATTGAAATGATTTGAAATTGAGAACCTTATATTATTAAGCACTTGATTTGGGAGTGGTCGAACTTATATAAAATGGATTTGTATAAGTATAAAGTTGATTTGAAATCTATTGATTTGAAAGGTACTCAATTTGGAAAGAGAATTTTATATAATCAAAGTCTATATAAGTATGTTTTGATATACTATTGATTTGGAAAGTATTCGATTTAGAAAGGAATCCTATATATATGGACTTTATATAAGTAAGATATTTGAAAGTATTTGGAAAGGTACTACATGATATATATTTTCGAAATAAAGATATGGAAAGTGCCTTCTACTTGATATCCGCTTTGTGGCCACATCGTGGATTCATTTTATCGATATTATTCTCTCTGATTTTTGGTTTTCCGGATGTAATTCTCGAGTGTTCCCACCGTGGCGTAACCCATGGTTTTTTTTTCTCTCGTGAATGCATAGCGAAATTTCTTGGCTGAGTCTTGCCTAGGGGTACGGATTGTTTCCTGCGGGATCCAGGCGTAACCATTGTGTATCCTGCAATCTGTGTAGGTCGTGAATAGTAGCGCAAGTGCCTGGCTGAGTCTTGCCTAAGGGTACGGATTGTTTCCTGGGGGATCCAGGCATAACCATTGTGTATCCTGCACTCTACTAGTCATCATGGCGTAACTCGCAGGGCTGAGAAAGCTTACGGATATGGATTGTTTCCTGGGGGACCCAGGCGTAACCATTGTGTATCTGCGAACCATGATCGGACAAAGGTTTTGGTTTGGTTGTTTTGTTTGGATTGTACTTTCCATATCTGTTTTTTTAAGGTTTTTCAAGTATTTTCACTGGGTGTTGAAACGGGTCTACCAAGTACTTGAAGAATTCTAGCCTTGCGCCTGATCAACGCATGGCCAGAGTCTGCAAGAACGAGGATAAACTTGTTGAAACATCGAGTTATAAAAGTATTTTAGAAAGGAAAATTTATATCGATACAATAGTATTTTATTATAAAAGTATTTTTCCCAACAAAGAATTTTTGAATTAATATTTGAAATTTAAATTCTTATGGTTCAAGATTAATTATTCGTGCCCGATACTATTCCTTGCATCTACCTTATCTGCTCAGTTTAGTTATTCACCTTGATTCTGTTTTCCAAACCTACCTTCCTTTCCTTTTTGAATATAATCTTTAAAATATTGTAAGTATTTTGAAGTTATTAATTTAATAAAACATATTTATTTCCAATGGGTTTTGAAAACTTAAAGTATTAAAGATAACTGAATTGCAAATGAAGTTTTCAAATAAATATTTCAAATAAAATGTACATAGTTAAATAAATTGTTAATCCTTATCTTTCAATCTATCTTTCCTTCCGGTTGTTTCTTTTCTCATACCTCCTTCCTTTTCGGGGACGAAAAGTTTTGAGTGAGGGAAAATGTAACGACCCGTAGATTTTAATAGTTTTTAATTGGTTTTATAACGTATTTAATTTGGATTTTGAAAAATTTTAATAATAATATTTTGAAATAAAGTTTTAATAGTTGGTTTACGTATAATTAAATATAGCAAATGGTAAATTTTCAATTAATTTTATGAAAGTTTATTTATTTTGTGAAATTCTATTAAATTCATGCTGAGTTGCTAATGATATGTAATCTAAATTTTAATAAAAGGATTTGCAACATCGTAGTTGTAAATTATGAATGTTATTGTTCATAATCATACATGTAACTCTAATGATACGATTTTAATAACAAATTCCGTGTTCAAGATATGGATTTCGTAATAGTATTTTCTTAATATCCTTAGCTTTCAACAACAATCAATTAGCGACCTTAATCTTAATAGGATTTGAAAATCATCAACATTCGGATAAGTCAAATGATATTCTAAATGTTAATAATAATCCTGAAAAAAAAACTTTATCAGAAGAACATTTTAAGTACACATAAATTTTTATGGGATTATGTTAATATGTATTCAGTAGGCATATGCTAACAACCGTTCAAACAAGAGATAATCACTAATACACAGTGTTAATTTTTAAAAACTCAAACTATCTATATTTATCACGCAAAAATGTAAAATCATAAAGGTCATTAGTGAAATTATGCAATCTTAACATGTGCGTAGAATGCATTCCGATTTTGTGCATTGCACTAAGAATTATTGGATCCTATTCATCGTTAATTTGCTACCATTTCACGACTTTGACCACCACCTTAATTTGTTGAATGCCACGAATGCCAAAATGATGAATGATGTTGCAAGTCAGAAGAAAATGCATGCTCCTATATGCGTTTTTGCGTTAAATGACATTAGATGCCAACAATATTATTATGCATTTTCATTATCTTAATTCTTTTATCAATTAACCTCTCCACTTTTCTTTCCAATCTGATTTATAACCTGCCTATTTACTTTTCTTACCATATTTATTATTTGCTAGAATCTAGCCCTTTCATAATTCCCTTTTTCAGCATTTGATGTGTCTTCTCTAAATCTAAGCGGAAAATCTAGCTTACCCCTTTTATTCATTTACATTTTTTTCTGTTTCAAATTTCATCGTGACTGACACGCAACCTTACTTTAATCACTGCGTCAATCAAGCATCCATCTATTAATTTTCATTTATTTTATATTTATTGCCAACGTTATAAATTTGAAAGATCACTTGATTCCCTTGTCTCCCTGATTTCACGTCTCTGTGCCTATCCTTTTGAGTTTCTTACTTTTATATTCTATTATTTGCCTAAACGTGCATTTTGACTATTGCCATCCCCGTATTTATTTCTTTCCTTTTTGAAATTAAAACGTATACGTTTTACATTTATTTATTTCTAAACCATTCATTGCTTTTCCTTTAAATCAATCCATTCTCTTCTTATTTGTGTTAATTTATTTCCTCTTTCTTTTTTTACTTCTCCTTAATTAATAGGAATAAATTCTTAAATTTCCTCTAGCCATTACTAGCTTTATTTCTTGCCACTTTAAACAAAATTTCTTTCCACTTTATCAACGTGAGGCTTCTCTCATAAATACAAATCACTCGTACATACCCGACTGCATATCAATAGACCTTCATCTCCTCTCTTGCGTGTGAAGCTTCTTCTGTAGGTAAATGGCTGCACTAAATTTTTTTTTCTTCTTATTTCTTTTCTTTTTCTTCTTCTTTTTCATCCTTTTCTTTTGTTTTATTATTGTTTATATTGCTTTTCCTTTATTTTAAGCATAACATGCTTCAAGTATATATTTTGCATTATAAGTATGTTTATATAGTGCAGCGCAAGTATACATTAAATTTAAAGTTATAAACATTTGCATTTGTTCTATGGTTAGTTTTATATGAGTATTAATTGAAATTTGTATAGTCTGACTTTTGAATATACATTGGGTTATTTCATACGGTTTATATATAATATAAGATGTTTAGCAGTCTGCATATATGTTACAGTATGTAAGATTTTTATATAAAAAAAATGTGTTAATTTTATATTGTATTGTTTATAAAAAGGTGTTAATTTTATAATATATATATTGTGGGACAGTATACATTTATAAACATATTAATATACAGTAAGTTATAAAACATAAGTTTGATATATAGGTAGAGTTTGCATGGGTTTAAATTTTCCTTCTGTTGTTTAAAATATAGTTGTAGAGTTATAAAATTTTGGGGAGAATATATAGTATAATATATTTTAAGTTAGTTTGTGTGTCTGTCCAGAGGTGAATTATTATACAAATACAGTTTTATAAGATCTAAGATCTGTTGTTTTAAAATGTAAGTTTATACTAGTGATTATATGGGTTAAAATTTGACATTGATATTTTTAAGATGATAAAGAAAGTTTAATGTAAGTGTTAACATGTAAGAAATGCCTGAAGCCTGTTTTAATATTAAAGAAAATACTGGAATTTAAATTGTTAAATTAAGTTGGAGTTGTGCTCTCGCCCTTCTCTTTCTTATAAATATTTTGCAAAAGGTAAATTCATATCAAGTATAAGGTGTG
Organism: Allium cepa; assembly: GCA_030765085.1. NCBI lineage: Eukaryota > Viridiplantae > Streptophyta > Magnoliopsida > Asparagales > Amaryllidaceae > Allium > Allium cepa. The sequence goes on from CM060942.1 coordinate 15,958,677, forward strand.
TAGTGTTTCAGCAAATCAAGGAAAGTCGATATTGGTCTTAACAATAATAATGTGGAATGTTGACTTAAATGTTGATTTAAATATGATTATTAAAAAAAATTATGTTAATATTGGTTTTAAACATAGTTTTGCAGTTTTCTATTATTTGCATTTGTTTGAAAACGTATGTATGTATATGTAATTTTAATGCGTTTCAAATCTAATATTGGTTAAGAGAGTAATATAATAGAATAATATTTGTATTTCATTTCGGTCTACATAAAGCAGTTTCTGATCTATTTTCATCGATCTCTATTTAACAGTTGTCCATCGTATTTGTGCCAATCTTGCTTCGCTTTGAAAATTTTGTTTGGATTTGTTCGATGTCTAGATCGTGATCCAGCGTAGCTCAATTCTTTGTCCAATCTATCTAGCCTCGAAAGGTGAGCAATCACTCACGATTTAACATTCTTATATTTATTAAATTTGATTTCAATTGAAACGACAATTGAAATATGTTGTTATTAGTTATTTAAATCGTTTATATGCTATTATTTGTAACTGTTCACCTGTGGGATATGACACCATATCCTGTTGTTTATATTATACTGTTATTGATGATATATGCCTGTTATATTATTATTATATGTTATCACTCTGCAAGTTCCCTGTAGTTTAGAATTCACTATGGGTTGAAATGATACATACCCGAACGGACTTTAGAATAAGAGAATTTCGTTATGAGTTGAAATGATAGACCCAAGCGATTTTCATTTAATTGAATTTGGGATTACGGGTTGAAATGATATCCACCCGTATATATTTAGTGTACGGTTTGAAATGATAAATATCTGTAGCACTTGACCATATGATAGGAAATATATACAGACACCGTTGGCCCATATATATAAAAATATTTTGAAATAAATTCATTGTTTTGGAAAGAAATATATGGTCTTAATAAATATTAATTCTTAAATTATTATATATAAAGGGTAATGATATATATATAGATTTAATAATATTTAATTCAATTAAGATTGATTTAATCATAAATTATGTTAATTATTTAGGTAAATTATAGTTAAAATAGATTTTTTGCAATATTTGGGATAAATTAAGATTGGGAGATAAATTTGAGTCTATTAAAGATGGTATTTAAATAAGGATTTATTTAATTAAATCAATTTGAAATTTTGAATGGGAAATTTAAGGGTATGATTTTGTAACTGGATTTTTGATGTAAGTGATTTAATGAATATTTCACGTTTAAATATATTAAAGAAAATATTGAGTAAAATATAATTAAGGTTACTTAAATGATATTGAATCTAATAAGGGAGTATTTCAAGACTAAATAATAATAAGGTTAAATCGAGATCTATATGAAACTATTATATTGAACTTTTAAATATTAAAGCCTTGAACTATATTGGAATTTAAATGGTTTATTTTGAGATTCGGATTTGTATTTGAAATAAATATAGTTGAATTCGTTATTTAGAAACTAAATTGAACTTAAATTGATAAATTATGATTGGATTTAATTTGAATAAGAAGGCCGGGTTGATGTTGAAACAATTGGTTAAGTTGAGGAAATTGAAAATACTTTACTCTATAAATTATTTAATATATATATATATATATAAATACTATTTTGGGAAATATAGAGATATTTGAAGTGAAAATGATATTTGGTTTTGAAGTATAAATTAAGTTGAAAGGACTACGGTGTTATAGTGTATATTTCTACCTTGTAGATAGTTCTATGGACCCTTAGAGGATGGTTATCCCAAACATCCTTTAAGTTAATTGTATTTCAGTTGATATTTAACTTGAGTTGGATTTATTTAGATAAGAATGTTAATCCTGACTCGAGTGTTTTGTGTTTTGTGTTTACGCTCGGGTCAGACTGAGTGATACAACATTTGAGACTCACCTTCGAAGTTGGAGTTTGCTTGAAGATCCAGCTATCTATCCTTTCAGTCATCCAGTTGATTGGTCCAGAGAAGTATTCCGCACGTACTGGAGACTTCACTGCATCTAAGATATTCAGTTGTATTTTATTTCTAACTCCAATGTATATAGTAGCTTCATGAACTACAATTCTTTATCTATTCCGCTGCATTATATTACTCTGTGTCTGTGATCTGTGATGATTTATTTATTATATATGTTAAGTTTTGCCAAATTTTAATTAACAATTCGGTATTTTGAATTATTCAAGTCGGATATGTATGGTTTTATCGTCGATTTGAATGGTCCAAAATAGCGGGTCGTTACACCAGCTTTATATCTCAAAGTGTAATGTCAGACATACATCCATACAAGTCCATCCTGGGTCTGAATGGAACCGAAGGAACTTCGTTCAATTAAGGAAAGAAGTCCTTGCAAATTCGGATATCCCCTAATCACATTTGGACTCCCCATCACATAGGGTAATCTCTATACCAGAGCAACTCGATGCAGAGACAATCAATAGACAATCCTTTTGCTTTAAAAAATATCCAGTTTTCAACCACCGTCTTCAAATGCAATTCCATTTCATCGTATCATTATTCGGAATGGGTTTTATGAATTAATGTCCTCCCCTGGTTTATCCGAATAATGGGCTCTTATTTTTAAAACATATGGATACAAATTTCTGTTTTTAATCTTTTAAACAAAAGATCCACCTTTATGATTCGATGTGGTTTTCGGATAACCATTTGGAATCTTACCCCAGTCTCATTGAAATTCAAATGTCGTTTTAAAGGCCAAGTTGTTTAAGTAAACAATTTTCATTCAATTCAGAAGTTCAGATTCGCACGGCAATTCATCATAGATAAATAAATTACATTTCTCACAGCTCAATTCAAAGTAATTCATATCAAAGAACATCACATATCAAAGATAATAAACAATTAAAGGCATCCAATATAATCCAATCATCCATAAGCAAGATTTATTAATTACATAATTATAATTAATTTAATTAACTCAAAATAAATTAATTACTTATGAATTAACTATCTAACCCTGCTTAATTAACATTAATTAATTACAAACCATTCGTTATTTATTAATGAAATTAATTAATGAATTTAATTAATCATCCTTAATTACTGATTAATTAATTATCCTTAATTACTTACATAAATTAATTATCCGTTAATTAATTATATTAAATAATCAACCTTTAATTAATAACATTAATTAATTAAGCCTTGATCATAAATTAATTAACCTTTAATTATTAATTAATTATCCTTTAATTACTTAATTATCCTTTAATTACTAACACTAAGTAATTATCCTTTAATTAATTACACTAAGTAATTGTCATTAAATTTCTAATTAATGATCCTTCAATTACCTCAAGATCATAATTAATTTTAAGATAAACCATTTATCTTAATCAATTACTTAATTCCTATTTAATTTAGTCACCAAATAAATTAAATTAATTACCTCTAAATCCTGCTTAATTAATAAATTAATGATCTTTTAAATAATCGTGCAAATTAATTAAAGATAAACCATTTGCCTTAATTAATCACTTAATTATAATTTAAATCATATTCAATAAACCTTTGAAATAAATTCATTTTTAACATATGAATTAACGTAAGACTTTTAAGTTAACTAAAAATTAAAAGCATTATTTAAGATAAACATTTACCTTTAAAATTTATTTAAATAACCTTTGGAATTGATTCATCATTAACTTATAAATTAACTTAAGATCCTTAAATTAATTAATAATTAAAAACATCTTACCTTTTAAATTAACTCCTTAATTACACTATTAAATTTATTCAAATAACTTAAAGAATTAATTATAAATAAACAAAACATAAATAAAATACTTTAAACTTAATTAAATTTAAACGTAATTTATTTAAAACCTTTATCTAATCCAAAAATTAAATAACATTTATTATTTAAAAGAATTGGATAAGAAATTGTTTTTAAACTTGTTTATTTAAAATTTTAAAAACTTTAAAACTGTCACCATACATACTTGAGACAAACCTTGAACCAACCGAGCCAAATGCGAATTTCCTCGAGCAACAACTCAAACCACTTCCTTTTCATTTTTTATTTGTTATGTTCAAAATTTTAAACTTTTTAAACCTGTAACACTCACGTATATTCAGTACAACCCCGAGTTCCTACCCGAGCCAACCCGCGTTCAGCTTCGAGCGAAATCCCAAAGCAACTCCTTCTTCCCTTGTCACCACAAAACACTCAGACACACACACACGCATACACGTTCACAGAAATCGACGCTGCTCTTACCATCATCACCGTTACCTTCAGATCACCGATGACCTACCCAAACCTCCTGACCACCCAGGTCGTCGAATCGACCTGGAAATCAAAATCGAGCAAATCGAGCCATAATAGGAACCCAACTGATCATCGAAAACCCCCTCACACCTCTTATTCCGACCACTAGAAATTTCACCACGCATTCAAGTCTTCATCGAAGACCCACGCTTCGATCCCTCACACTCCCGATCATCACCGACTCAACCATGACGAAAAAATCACCTCGTCTTTATCATCGACCAAAATAGGTCGTTAAACCCTATATCACCGTCATCCTGCCACCACGGCAACCTAAAAATTCTTTGAGCATTTTTTCGATGCTCCCTAGACTTCCAGCCACCTCCAGCTTCAAGCATGACATCCCATTCTTCGTCGATCGCCGTGAATTATTCAAAGAACGATTTCTGATTACTCGCAAATTCTCACAACCCACAAGCTAAAAAATCTAAACAATATTATCAAAAATCATCATATTTAAGTACGAATCGGTTAATATAATCAAAACATGAAATTTTAAATGTCAAATTCTTCACTTGAATTAATTTTCACTGTCACTTCTTATTTTAGAAACAATTAGTCGATATATATACTTGGAAATATTTTTAAAAGTTAAATCTGGTAAATATGAACAAATTTCCTTTAAAGATCTTAACATAAAACTGTTTATATCAAGAGACATAAATTTTTAAACTTGATTTAACCTGTTAAAATCAAACAAAGGCTAGATATTTATATACAGACATGCACATATGTATATACTCAATAATTCAACTATGTTTCAAACAAAATACATTCATGCAAATCATATTTACAACATTACTTCACAGATTTAGCACATGCATCAAAGTATAAACCCAGATTTAGATTTTGAAAAGGTGTTTACTCACGGTTTTGTGTTTGAACAGAGAATAGCCTGGAATTTGATTTTTTTGATCTGGAACTTGATCATTGATTTGCTTGTTGTTTGAGATGATCTGAACTTTGCTTTGATTTAATACTGAGTTGAACTTGTTTGATTTAAATCTACTTGTTTTTGAGATGATCTTGAATTTAGCTTGCTTCAGGGTTGCAATTTTGAAAGAGGTTGTTTAATATTTTCTTTTCTTTTCTCTGGTTTGTAGTTTGCTCAGGTTTTTGTTTTTGAATAAAAATTTTAACGTATGAAATAAAAGATGAGAAGAGAGGGATATAGATGTATATGTATATCTTGTTTTCCTTTTTTTTAAATAAAAAGAAGGCTAAAAATGGACACTTGTATTTGCATGTTAAACAAAGGCTCACACTTGTTAAATTTCATATTATATGGTTTACACTTGTTAATCTTCATGTTATAATACTTACACATGTTTAATGCATGTATTTCTAAGTTTAAAATGTTAAAATCCATATTATATATTTTCTTATATTTTATTAATATATATTTTATGTTTTTAATTTTTTTACATATATATAAACTAAATTTATTTCATGTGTAATTTTAAAAGAAAGAATATTAAACTTTTTTCTTAACTCATATTTTTTAAGCTTAAGCTATTATATCTTAAAGTAATAAATATTTATCTATAGTGTTTTATATTTATATATGTTTTATATTTTTACATTAATACTTTTTCGTTTATTTAAATTTATATAACTTTGTAGAAAATGATTTAAAATCTAATTATACACTAATACATAATCATATATACATACATACATATATATATATATATTAGTTTTTAAAATTTAGAATTTAACCCTTAAATAGCCTTTGAAAATTATTGTATTGAATTTAAAACATATTTTCCAAATCACAATATATACATATATATGCATACTAGTTTTTAAAATATAGAGTTTTTAAATCCAATTTATTTTTAAGATATTTATTTTTGAATTTCAAATCAAAATTCTATTTTTAATATATTTACATATATATAAACAAACACTATCTTATTTATTTCGAAAAAATTCAACTCAATTCACAAATTAATCCTGAAAATTATTTTAAGTACCAAATTAAATTTGGCTTAAAAACGGGATCGTTACAATTTTCGTCGCTTTACTTGATTTGTATCTGCGGCATTTGTGAGGATAGGTAGTTATAACTATCCAGACTGATGATAGGTGAGACTTCTCTGATTGATGAATGTATACTAAAGTTTTCTTTATGGTAAAGACCTTTTGAGAAATTATATTTCATCTTTCTACATACGACATTCTAGTATTGTGATATCTTCTTTCTAGTTCTATTTTGTTTTCTTTTTTATTTTACCCTAACAATTTGTCTTTTCGACACTTGGGCGCTACAACAAACTACCTTCCTTGCTCCAAAAGACGAGCTGTTAAGGGCAAAAAAATAAATAAATAAAAAGATAAGAAGAAACCACACAACAATAGAATCTCACAATGCAAGAGATCAAATATAATTGATAATATAAAGTTATACACATTCATTTCCATAATAATACATCAGATTCATTAAATTATGACCTTCAACTATACAGTTATAACTACCTGCCGATACAAAATTCATATGTCATACATAAACATAATGGAATAAGATAATAGCTAGCTCACGGTGAAGCCCCATCTTTAGCTTTACATATTTGCAATTGTAGATACCTAGATCACTTGGCTACTCATAACAATTGAGTACCTAAGAGTTTTATGAAAAGAAATTGTCAAACATGTGTATGGTGTGAGTAAACTCAAAAAAATTAATTTTTACTTTTAAAACTCTTTTAAAATCAAAGGTACTTTATAATACCACGTTGCATATAAACACGGATGGGTTTTTACCTTACGAAAACCAAAACACTTTGAATGGGAATCTAGCAGTATTATGATAATGTTTAGGGAATTTAAGTAAAATAGAACATAGCTGGAATGCTTGCATCTTACATTCCAACATATTTTGGTACATCTAAATCCGTATGGTACTTATTAGAGAATGGATCCCATACATGACTAGGTAAGGTACTACTTTCAAAAGGTGCACTTCTGGATAAAATATACCTGGTGTCCGATAAGAACATCTTATATGCATGCTACACTGAACCGACCTACCACTTGACTAGTAGTAACAAACACGGCACCACTATAGTTGTGATCAGAAATCACACCAGAGCATACAAAATGGGAAATATTGATTCTAGATATGATGATAATATACGCTAATGCGAGTGATCAACATAGCCCTGCTGCATATCCTATTTTGGTCAATTCCGTTTGATGACGCTTGAGGCTACGTTTACTTTACTGTAGCACCGCCACTTGGAATGCTAACATTTCCTTCCAAATGTTAACACAATATCAGCGTTCATCCATGCAAGACGTTCAGGAGATGAATGAACCGAAGGCACTACTTTCACTACACCCATTTTGGAATCACTCTAAGGGTTAGTAACAAATAGTCCTTGCACTTCAAAGTCTTCATCTTGGACTTTGACTTTGATATTTCCAATTCATACACTTATGTTTGTTCGAACTGGTTTCAGGTAAAACTGCTATCTGATCTCGATCTATCCAAACCAACGTTTGATAATTTAATGAGTCAAGTTGTTAATAATGGACCAATCCACTATTAAGGTGTAAAGACTTACACATGGACATACATTCCATATGCTTATATTATCATGATCTGCTTATCAAAATTAACTCCTTTGTATTCATCATGTTCCCGTAGTGCGATATTTGCGATAAGTACAAGTCAACTAACTTCCAATAAAACGTGTCAACGTTTTATTACAACTACTTTAATTCATTTGGATACTTAATAGAATGGACAAGAGATCCTCTGGTTTAAAAATAATTTACGTTAGTAAGAAAACTAGTGTAATTTAAATAATTAGTAGAATTATAAGATACTTCTTATAGATAATAAACTTTAATTAAATCATAATTTAAAATTTAATTAGACTTTAATAAATTTAATGAAATCAAAATTAATCAAATTTAAACTTTAATTAATTAAAAATTTATTTATACTTAAACTTATAAATAACATTCATTTAAAAATTAAACCTCAACTAAGTGTGACATAGTGAATAATTAACCTTTAATTAAACGATAATTAACTCTAATGAAATAGTTAATTAAAATAAATAAAATTGATTAAGTAAAAGTTAATTATCTTTTATTTTAAATAATCATTACTTAATACTTTCTTAATTAAAAACAAATACTTAGTTACTAAATTCTTAAACTCTAATTACTTAATTAATTAATAAATACCCAAATTAATGAATTAAATAAACAAATTGTTAAATAATAAAACTTAAAATTTTGAATTGCTTAATTCGGTTGAAAAGTTTTTTCAAAACAATACAAAAGAAAACACTTTAAATCCTGAAATTGTGAATATTTCCGAACTGCATCTATAGAGACTACCGTTATGAGCGCATTTCGCTAGAATTGATTTCTAGGCGGAAATTTCACTTTAACTCAAGCTACGACATATTTGAAAACTTAATTGAAAAATTTGAAAAAATCTAAAAACAAAGGATATAAACTTGGAAAATGCTTTCAAAAGCCAAAGCTAAAAAACAAGATTTTCTCTTTCCATCGGATCTTTGGTCCTTTGCGATTTTAAAGGCGCTAGCTTCATAAACATTTCATTATATAACTTGGTTTTTGTTTCATAAAACACTACCATCATATCTTAAGCCAACAATTCACATATCCATATACAAACATATCATTTAACATCTGAATCACAAATCCACGCTCAACCACAAACTTGTAACCATAATCCATCAAAAAAACATAATATTTCAACTTAGTGAACATTATATTTTTAAAACATATAGTTCATCAAAATCATGTTGTTTTCTTCTCTAAAAATAAGAGTTTTACTCACCAAAACTTTACTAATTCAAGAAGAACTTCAACTAGAATTTGAAACCGACCTATGATCTTTTGCAAGAATGAGCTTGTTGAGTGGCTAAGCTCCTAGATTAGGGTCGACCATAGGGGAGTTTGGGCTCCTCCATGCATGTTTTTAGGTGGTTGTGTGGTTGTACTTTGAAACAGAAATGTTGTAATGTATGTGGATGCGGATAACTGAACTAAAGAGGAGATTTTAGTAAAAATGGGTGATTTTTCTTACTTTAGAAATTATGAAAAGAAGCCATGGAAACCTTGCTAGGAAATTTGAGAATGAAAAGGTGGATTGTAAAATGAGATTTATGAAAGGAAGTGGGTAATTATAACCTTGGAAAATATTTATAATATGTAAAGTGCTTTGAATTAAATATGCACACATGCATGCACCTCCATCTACCTCCCATGACTTCCGCCCTCTCCTTGTACTCCCCCCATGCAACTATTCAAGCCATGTTCTCAAGTCATTTATGTTGAGAAAAATATTTTTATATGTTAATATATATACATATATACATTTTACGAATAAAATCTCTTTTATCTTATATATTTATATACTTTAAGGGAGAAAACATATACATGCATATAAAGATGTATTCGTTTTGCTAAATTAGTTTATAATGTGTATACATGTGTTTATAATAGTGCTATGTAACGACCCGATATTTTCAACCATACGCATCCGCGCATGTCGGACTTGAATTGTTCAAAATACCGCGTTGTAAATAAAATTTGGCAAATCTCAAAATATACAGTAAATAATTAATCACAGAATCACAGACACAGAATCAGAATACTCGCAGCGGAATTTAAAAATACTTAGTGGTTCATGAAGCCACTATAAATAGTCTCAATCAAATAAAAATTACATAGCCTTTAATCCAAATATAGCTTTAAATCATCAGTAGAACAATCCAAATGTCCACTAGTCTTGATTTCATAAATTTAGATAAAAAACTGGAAGGGAAGTTTGCCAGCAGCTTGAAAGTGATCTACAGAAATCCTAGCTCCGGGATGAAAACTGAACTGCAACTCAGGCTGACCCGAGCGTAAAATAAAACATAAACACTCGAGTCAGGACATACATACTTATATAGTGTAAGCTAATTCAAGTGTACTTTAATATAGAGCAAGTAACTTAAAGGATGCTTGGGACCCCCCATCCTCTAAGGATCCGTTAAACTATTTACTATGTAGTAATATTCGCTATTATAATAATGTCTATTAGTAAAATAAACTTACTTTTAAATAGCGTCAAGGCTTTACATTTTCCACCTTAACACGTAATATATTCCCATAGTCTATACAGTACCGTAATCTCCCCCGTACTGGGCGTCGTCAGAGGGCACTCCATAGGTATGGTACAAAACCAAAATCGTATAAGGCGCGCTAGGGTAGGTGACACGGCACAACTAGGCAATGCCAGGGTAGATGTACCAATTACGCTTCCGGACCGATGGAAACGCGTAGCCGCAACTAACGCCCACCTCGAACAACACTCCCAAATCAAAGGTGCGCACCAAACAATCACAAAAGTAATAGAATGGCATACGAAGAAGTGCGTCCGGTCAGAGGTGCTACCTCATTAATCCGTCAATCGCTCCTGTTTTAGCCACCTTATGCCAACTCACGGGAGTCGGGTCTACTACCTTAAAGGAAACGTCACCACCATCCTACTTCATTCTGGAATCAACACCGCGTACACGGTTGTTAAAGTGGTTCTCGGTATCGACAGAGAGTATGCCAGACATCCGATCCCGGTCTCTTTAACAACCAAACGTTATTATAACCCGTGGTTACAACTTTTAGAAATGCTATTTATACTTTCAAAATCAAAATAAGTTTCAAATACATTTCAATACCATAATATCATTTCAACCATCATTTATTTAAACATCAGTCATTTTATTTAATATAAAATACCATTTAAATCTATTCAATTTATTTAGGAATTAATTTGCCTTTCAAGTCACATTTAAAGGTTAAATTCTTCCATTTAAAACCATTTAAAGTCAATTCCTTATTTTTATTAATTACATATTAAATTCCAAAATTTAAGCCTTTTTCCCCAAAGATTATTTCCATTTATTTTAAACAATCCGAAAATTTAGTTTCCGTAGCATTTATGAAATGCCACCTAAAGTCTGTAAGTCAAAACAGTTCATTTATAAAAGACAGCATTTAAGTGTTGTAATAAATTATTAACTTAACAATCAAATTTTAAATTCCCAAATATAACTTATTATCAATTATTTTCTTAACTAAAACTCACCTTTTACAAAATTTCAAAGTTTCCCAAAATAAGTTATATTCCAAAAATTTTACTTAAACATTTATTTATTTAGCATTTTGACTTATTCAAAAATCATTATAAATTTTATAAGAATCCTTTAAATACATTTGAACCAGAATATTATAAATTCCCATTTAAAAATATTTTTAAACATTTCAGAAAAATATTATATAAACCACGGGTCTGTATATAGTTTTCTAGCCTAGGTCAAGTGATACGGATTTATATCATTTCAATCCGCAATTTACAAAATCCCAGGTTCTATCATTTCAAACCCGCAATCCCAAGTTAACAAATAAATAATTAAACAATTAAATAAATGCATAAATGATTATCATTCAGGCCTATCATTTCAGCCTATAACGATCTCAAATTTACAGGGAACTTACAGTGATGATTTAATCAGTAAATAAGCATTACATAGTATAACTGCAATAATATTACAATAGATAAACAACTGATGAGGTGTCAATTTAAAATGAGGTTTAACATCATACGTTATATCACAGGTAGATAAAATTTAATAAATAATTTACAAATACACTTGTGATAAATCACGGATATATAGGTATGTTTGTCTGGTGAGAAATACTCACCTGAACGCTGCAGAAAGTTTGATTTCCAACGATGGTAACACTTGGAAAAAAGAAAACGCACAGAAGCACGATCAAACTGATGCAGAGGCTGCGACTAGATTTATATTTTGAAAAGGGAACGAATCAAAACTAAGAAATTTTTTAACCCGAAATTCTCAAAACAAAAGGGAACGAATGGAAATAAATTCGTCCCATAGGCTCGACTACTCCACCACACGGTTAGACTACGTTCTCAAAACTCGGTTCAAAAATTTGCCCGTTACTTACTTTCACCCCTTTTTATTTCTACAAGTGGCGGAAAAACTAACAATTTAAATCTAATTCTCGACATCATAAAAGAATTTTATGCGCATAACGTTGATAATACATATACACTCACAATACTAATTATATGAACATTTCTTCACTAGTACAAAAACTCTCCTACAGCCGATTCTTATATTTGCTTATTCAATTATTATTATTAATTATTTTCCTTCTCTAACTACAGTTGCAACCTAGTTTGGACACTTATGACCCACACGCATACTTTCTCCTCCATTCATATTTTTTTATTCTACTCTATTATTTTTTTGGGTAAATTTTAAATTTTATTTCTAAAATAAATTGGTCAAATTCACTACTGAAAATTTTAAAGGATGGCTAAATGACATAAAACCTTAGTTATCAGTTTATGAAAAAATTTCATGCAATTTTATTTGGAGGAGAGGCTGACATCAGTGGTAAAGGAGGAGGGCAGGGATATAGCGGTGAAGGAGGAGTCATAGCCTAAGGTGGTGGAGTTTTAAGCCTTTGCGTGAACAAAAAAGAGAGAAAAAAATGGAAATAAAGAAGAAGAAAGCAAAGGAGGAAGAAGGAAAAATATAAACATAGGCCATACCTGATGCTGCATGCGAGAAGAAGCTGAGATGAAAAATTATGTGAGGCTTGAATTTATAGGAGAATATTGGGTTGCTTTGTATGCAAGGAAATGGTGAATGAGATCAGGGAACAAATATATGCAGAGGTTATTAATTTTTCCAGAGGATATTTTTTTTCCGTGAATTAAGTGTGTATAAATAGTAAGGTAGGATAAACTTCGAAGCTAAAATGCACATTCTTTTTGATTTCTTCTCAGAGGATATTTGCGTGATTTAAGGTGAACAAAAATAGGAAGGAAATAAATTTTTAAATTAACTGCATGGTGGCTTGGATTTACACAAAGAAACAGACAGGAATATTAGGCAATATTTGTACACGTTTCTTTTTTCCTTTAAAATTTTTGGAAATAACTACGTTTATTAAAAAGAAGAAACGGTAAAGTTTTGGCAAAGATTTTATGACAAATTTAAACAGATATTGAATGCGTTGATAAATTTTTGGCAAAGATAAAATTTTGATTTGAACGTGTAAAAGAAGGAAGCTGCATGATTTTCCTTTGATTTTTCAGAAATCTCGTTCTACAGTTGAGGAAATAAATTTCTTTCACTGATTGCAAACGTTTCCAGTGGCAAGCATTTTATTTTGTAAATGCATTCTTGCGTGCACGAATTTAGGAAGAGGAAAAACAAAATATCTAGGAAATATTTTCTCTTGCTATAAATAAGAAATAAATGTGACTGGGGTGGAGAAACAGCAAGAATTTATTGCTGAGAATGGTAAAAGGAAATCACAGATTATATACCTATTAACCAAATAAAGTTGTACATGGATTTGAAATTTTTATAATCAGCATTGATTTATAAAGAAATGGCAAAGTTTTACTAGACAAAGATTTATACAAAATTTAAAGCAAATTGAATGCGTTGGTTTTTATTATCAATAAGTTTTCCTATATACGTTATTTATACCATTAAATATCGTACCCTCTTAAATGCGAAATTATCAGTTTATTAATATGCTATAAATTCTTAACATTTATTACTAAATTAAAAAGATAAAACTTTGGTTACATCTCTCTCTGATTCTAATTAGCATTAAAAGGCAATTTATTATCCAAATGGACCAAATATTACAAATTTTTAAAGCAAGTATATAATCCAATTTTTATTTAAATTCCAATTAGAGTTATCCTTGAACAAAGTAAAACTTTCATTTATTCTTTAGCATTTTGGAAATGATTTGATCAAATTAAAATATATATAAATTGGGAATTAAATTTTACTGGAAAGAGAAAAATAACGTAAGAAATATGGGTAAAGGGAAAAATGCATATGAAATAGGCAAGCAGATAGGAGAATGGATACTGCGCATGACTGAGATTTAGGAGAAAATTGTGTTTTGAAAAAAAAAATGCAAGAAATAAATTTTTTTGAATGGCAAAAATCTATGGAAATCAACTTTTTAAAGCAATGCATTGAATTAGAGGCAACATAGTTGATTTGAACGTTAGACAATTCCTTCCCTCTAAAAACACATGCCACTGATAAATTTACTCATTTACACTAAGGTCATATTTTTAAGAATGTGTACCATAGCCATAATACTTTATGCCCAAAATATACCGAAATAACGGATTAAAATTTTATACGTTTTCTTATATATATATATACGGTATTTATTCCCTCAATTTACGCGCCCTTTAAACGCGTAATTACCCAGTTCATTTATACACTATAAAAATTTAAAATTTACTACTTAAATGGAATAAAATTTGTTTACATTTTTTTTTCTTCTAATCTATTTACCATTGACAAAGAAATGTATTATTCAAAATATTACTTAACTTTAAAAGGTAGATAATCCATTTTATAGCTAAGGTAAAAATTATTGTGTTGTTTTAACAGTCCAGAAAAATAGAAAATTGGCGAACGTTTATAAAATTGAACAAAGAAAAGTGTTGATTCTTAGAGTAAAGAAACGGAAAAGAATATTTGATTTGATCGTTATTGAAAAATCAATGGGTTTTATTTATTAAATAAGTGGAGCCAACGGAAAGAAAATTTATTCCTTTCCCACTTAAAATGCATGTATACTGATTTATTTGATTATTTATATCCAAGGTAATAAATTTAAACGCGTGAAAAATCGATGCAAAACACGCACCCAGTTTTATAATAAAAGTGAAGCTTTTTAAATTTACGCGTTCTCTTATGTAGTAAATATACGTTAAAAATATTCCATCAATAATATGCATTTTAAACGCGTAATTTAATAGTTTATTTATACACTAAATTCTTTTCAAATCTTATTTCTTAATCAAAACTTAATTTTGCTAGAAATTAAGTTATTTACCATCCTTGACAAAAATACCCAAATTTCCAATTAAAGTTAATTCTTAACCACGTCAAAATTTCTATGATTTTATTATTTAATTAAAAATTTGGTCAGTTGTTTTTTTTTATAATCACTTTAAAATTTAGATTTTTATATAATAAACTCTAAAGTTTTAAAAATACAAGTGAAAAATATTTGTTAAAAATTTGGGCTGTTACGCTCTCCCCCACTCAGAACTTTTCGTCCTTGAAAAGGAAGAAGGTAGGGGAATAGAAACAACCTGAAAGAAAACTAAATTGAAACTTAAATTAGAATCATTAATCTAAACAATAAAAATTCAATTTTAAATTAATCATTGATTTCATCTATTTATACTTAAAATTTTAACATTTATTTATTTACATATTTACTTGTATAATATCCCTACACTAAAAAAATCATTTTTTTTTATCCAAATTTTACACAAGGTATTATAACATTCTAATTTAAAATGTTTAATTTTAATCCAAATTTGAAATGGTAATTTAACTTAATTGTTAAAGTAAATTTACCATTTCCCAAAATAAACTAAATTCCCCATTTAGTTTCTTCTATATTAAATTTATTTCTCTCAATATATTTTTCTCGTCTATGTCAAATATGTTTACACTTATTACAACTGTTTAAATTTATTCTTAGTTCCTTAATTATATTGAAAATTATTCCATTACCCTTTTATTTTATTTACCTCTGTTAATCTTTTTATAACTAGAATTTAAGTGTATAACATTTATTATAACCACTCAAATTTTATTTATAAATCTTTTTATATTGTATATTATCTAATTACATTGTTAACTTCTGAAAATCAAAGTAAGTTATATTGAAATGAAATTGATTATTAAAACTTTCAAATTCAATTATCTCAAGTTGGAATTATTTAATCAAAAATTTGATTTTTTTTTAAATTGAAATTATTCCTCAAGATAAAATTTAATAATTAAATTTCTAATTCCCTTCAACCCAAATAAATATATGTACATAATATGTCAAATCAAATTTAAATCATATATATCTATATATTATAAATCAAGTCATATTTAGAGATTCAAATCAATTAAATTCTCAAGGTAATACTGTAGCAA
Source organism: Allium cepa (assembly GCA_030765085.1). NCBI lineage: Eukaryota > Viridiplantae > Streptophyta > Magnoliopsida > Asparagales > Amaryllidaceae > Allium > Allium cepa. The sequence continues at coordinate 15,975,041 of CM060942.1, forward strand.
GACTACAAAATGGTCTTTTCACTTCGAAACTCGAAAATGAATGTCGACGATGTTGCTGTCATCACCGAAATTATTTCCTAGCGACAAGGAGAAGAGCACTGATTTTTAAACCTTTAAAATTCTTTGGAAATAAATTTTTATTCGAAAATATTTTAAATAATATCTCCCTTTAAAATTTTAAACACAATGTTTGAAACCATCGAAAATTGAATTCTCAAGTTCTGGTTTTCAATTCATTTCTGTTTCCAAATTAATTTATAACCATTTGTTTATGTTCAATTATTTATATTAGACAAAACACATGGTCTATAAAGCCATAAATATAATCAAAACTATTATCTCTTGACAACTAGTTAAATTAATTATAAAATTCTAAAAATTATACTTATATATAATATTAGATTTTTCCCAAATATAGGAATAAATTTTTCAAATAAGGATAGAGATTCAAATTTGATGGATTCAAATCAAAGAGAATTTTGATTTAAAGATAAATTAGAATCAGAAGATCCGATGATTAAATAACAGAATAAGGAACTAGATAAGTTTATATAAATCACGAGCAACCTTAACCTGGTTAACCGTGACTTAAAGAGTCAGATCGAATGTAGATTTACCATTCGATCCGAAGAGATAGAGTTCGAAATAACCAAAGATACTAGCATCTAAACCGAGGTTAAATATAAATCTCTGGTGAATCAATGCTAATTGAGAAGGAGTTTCACCCCTTTATTAGAATATTGGCGAGACCGCCAATTCACTATAAAGATCATCCGAAATGGAGTTATGGGATACTCCAGAAATCGAAAGAAAATGAATAGTGAGGGACACGAATGAACTTTGGAACCGCAGGGAACGTTCCAAAATTCAAAGGAAATCGAATCAAAAGGAAGAGATTCAAGCTCGAATGAAAGTGATTCTGTAAATCAAATTTACCATACATTCTAAGTTTTGCCTAGAGCCAAATCTCTGATACCAAATGTAACGACCCGATATTTTCAACCATTCGCATCCGCACATGTCGGACTTGAATTGTTCAAAATACTGCGTTGTAAATAAAATTTGGCAAATCTCCAAATATACAGTAAATAATTAATCACAGAATCACAGACACAGAATCAGAATACTCGCAGCGGAATTTAAAAATACTTAGTGGTTCATGAAGTCACTATAAATAGTCTCAATCAAATAAAAATTACATAGTCTTTAATCCAAATATAGCTTTAAATCATCAGTAGAACAATCCAAATGTCCACTAGTCTTGATTTCATAAATTTAGATAAAGAACTGGAAGGGAAGTTTGCCAGCAGCTTGAAAGTGATCTACAGAAATCCTAGCTCCGGGATGAAAACTGAACTGCAACTCAGGCTGACCCGAGCGTAAAATAAAACATAAACACTCGAGTCAGGACATACATACTTATATAGTGTAAGCTAATTCAAGTGTACTGTAATATAGAGCAATTAACTTAAAGGATGCTTGGGACCGCTCATCCTCTAAGGATCCGTTAAACTATTTACTATGTAGTAATATTCGCTATTATAATAATGTCTATTAGTAAAATAAACTTACTTTTAAATAGCGTTAAGGCTTTACATTTTCCACCTTAACACGTAATATATTCCCATAGTCTATACAATACCGTAATCTCCCCCGTACTGGGCGTCGTCAGAGGGCACTCCATAGGTATGGTACAAAACCAAAATCGTATAAGACGCGCTAGGGCTGGTGACATGGCACAACTAGGCAATGCCAGGGTAGATATACCAATTACGCTTCCGGGCTGATGGAAACGCGTAGCCGCAGCTACCGCCCACCTCGAACAACACTCCCAAATCAAAGGTGCACACCAAACAATCACAGAAGTAATAGAATGGCATACGAAGAAGTGTGTCCGATCAGAGGTGCTACCTCATTAATCCATCAATCGCTCCTGTTTTAGCCACCTTATGCCAACTCACGGGAGTCGGGTCCACGTATTTACCTTAAAGGAAACGTCACCACCATCCTACTTCATTCTGGAATCTCCACCGCGTACACGGTTGTTAAAGTGGTTTTCGGTATCGACAGAGAGTATGCCAGACATCCGATCCCGGTCTTTTTAACAACCAAATGTTATTATAACCCGTGGTTACAACTTTTAGAAATGGTATTTATACTTTAAAAATCAAAATAAGTTTCAAATACATTTCAATACCATAATATCATTTCAACCATCACTTATTTAAACATCAGTCATTTTATTTAATATAAAATACCATTTAAATCTATTCAATTTATTTAGGAATTAATTTGCCTTTCAACTCACATTTAAAAGTTAAATTCTTCCATTTAAAACCATTTAAAGTCAATTCCTTATTTTTATTAATTACATATTAAATTCCAAAATTTAAGCCTTTTTCCCCAAAGATTATTTCCATTTATTTTAAACAATCCGAAAATTCAGTTTCCGTAGCATTTATGAAATGCCACCTAAAGTCTGTAAGTCAAAACAGTTCATTTATAAAAGACAGCATTTAAGTGCTGTAATAAATTATTAACTTAACAATCAAATTTTAAATTCCCAAATATAACTTATTATCAATTATTTTCTTAACTAAAACTCACCTTTTACAAAATTTCAGAATTTCCCAAAATAAGTTATATTCCAAAAAATTTACTTAAGCGTTTATTTATTTAACATTTTGACTTATTCAAAAATCATTATAAATTTTATAAGAATCCTTTAAATACATTTGAACCAGAATATTATAAATTCCCATTTAAAAATATTTTTAAACATTTCAGAAAAATATTATATAAACCACGGGTCTGTATATAGTTTTCTAGCCTAGGTCAAGTGATACAGATTTATATCATTTCAATCCATAATTTACAAAATCCCGGTTTCTATCATTTCAAACCCGCAATCCCAAGTTAACAAATAAATAATTAAACAATTAAATAAATGAACAAATGATTATCGTTCAGGCCTATCATTTCAGCCTATAACGATCTTAAATTTACAGGGAACTTACAGTGATGATTTAATCAGTAAATAAGCATTACATAGTATAACTGCAATAATATTATAATAGATAAACAACTGATGAGGTGTCAATTTAAAATGAGGTTTAACATCATACGTTATATCACAGGCAGATAAAATTTAATAAATAATTTACAAATACACTTGTGATAAATCACGGATATATATGTATGTTTGTCTGGTGAGAAATACTCACCTAAATGCTGCAGAAAGTTTGATTTCCAACGATGGTAACACTTGGAAAAAAGAAAATGCATAGAAGCACGATCAAACTGATGCAGAGGCTGCGACCAGATTTATATTTTGAAAAGGGAACGAATCAAAACTAAGAAAAATTTTAACCCGAAATTCTCAAAACAAAAGGGAACGAATGGAAATAAATTCGCCCCATAGGCTCGACTACTCCACCACACGGTTAGACTACGTTCTCAAAGCTCGGTTCAAAAATTTGCCCGTTACTTACTTTCACCCCTTTTTATTTCTACAAGTGGCGGAAACACTAATAATTTAAATCTAATTCTCGGCATCATAAAAGAATTTTGTGCGCATAACGTTGATTATACATATACACTCACAATACTAATTATATGAACACTTCTTCACTAGTACAAAAACCCTCCTACAGCCGATTCTTATATTTGCTTATTCAATTATTATTATTAATTATTTTCCTTCTCTAACTACTGTTGCAACCTAGTTTGGACACTTATGACCCACACGCATACTTTCTCCTCCATTCATATTTTTTTTATTCTACTCTATTGTTTTTTTGGGTAAAGTTTACATTTTATTTCTAAAATAAATTGGTCAAATTCACTACTGAAAATCTTGAAGGATGGCTAGATGACATAAAACCTTAGTTATCAGTTTATGAAAAATTTTCTTGTAATTTTATTTGGAGGAGAGGCTGACATCAGTGGTAAAGGAGGAGGGCATGGATATAGCGGTGAAGGAGGAGTCATATCCTAAGGTGGTGGAGTTTTAACCCTTTGCGTGAACAAAAAAGAGAGAGAAAAATGGAAATAAAGAACAAGAAAGCAAAGGAGGAAGAAGGAAAAATATAAACATAGGTCATACCTGATGCTGCATGCGAGAAGAAGCTGAGATGAAATGAAAAATTATGTGAGGCTTGAATTTATAGGAGAATATTGGGTTGCTTTGTATGCAAGGAAATGGTGAATGAGATTAGGGAACAAATATATGTAGAGGTTATTGATTTTTCCAGAGGAGATTTTTTTTTCGTGAATTAAGTGTAGATAAATGGTAAGGTAGGATAAATTTCAAAGTTAAAATGAACATTCTTTTTGATTTCTTCTCAGAGGATATTTGCGTGATTTAAGGTGAACAAAAATAGGAAGGAAATAAATTTTTAAATTAACTGCACGATGGCTTGGATTTACACAAAGAAACAGACAGGAATATTAGGCAACATTTGTACACGTTTCTTTTCTCCTTTAAAAATTTTGGAAATAATTACGTTTATTAAAAAGAAGAAACGGTAAAGTTTTGGCAAAGATTTTATGACAAATTTAAACAGATATTGAATGCGTTGATAAATTTTTGGCAAAGATAAAATTTTGATTTGAACGTGTAAAAGAAGGAAGCTGCATGATTTTCCTTTGATTTTTCAGAAATCTCGTTCTACAGTTGAGGAAATAAATTTCTTTCACTGATTGCAAACGTTTCCAGTGGCAAGCATTTTATTTTGTAAATGCATTCTTACGTGCACGAATTTAGGAAGAGGAAAAACAAAATATCTAGGAAATATTTGCTCTTGCTTTAAATAAGAAATAAATGTGACTGGGGTGGAGAACAACAAGAATTTATTGCTGAGAATGGTAAAAGGAAATCACAGATTATATACCTATTAACCGAATGAAGTTGTACGTGGATTTGAAATTTTTATAATCAGCATTGATTTATAAAGAAACGGCAAAGTTTTACTAGACAAAGATTTATACCAAATTTAAAGCAAATTGAATGTGTTGGTTTTTATTATCAATACATTTTCCTATATACGTTATTTATACCATTAAATATCGTACCCTCTTAAATGCGAAATTATCAGTTTATTAATATGCTATAAATTCTTAACATTTATTACTAAATTAAAAAGATAAAACTTTGGTTACATCTCTCTCCGATTCTTATTAGCATTAAAAGGCAATTTATTATCCAAATGGACCAAATATTACAAATTTTTAAAGCAAGTATATAATCCAATTTTTATTTAAATTCCAATTAGAGTTATCCTTAAACAAAGTGAAACTTTCATTTATTCTTTAGCATTTTGGAAATGATTTGATCAAATTAAAATATATATAAATTGGGAATTAAATTTTACTGGAAAGAGAAAAATAACGTAAGAAATATGGGTAAAGAGAAAAACGCATATGAAATAGGCAAGCAGATAGGAGAATGGATACTGCGATGACTGAGATTTAGGAGAAAATTGTGTTTTGAAAAAAAAAATGAAAGAAATAAATTTTGTTGAATGGCAAAAATCTATGGAAATCAACTTTTTAAAGCAATGCATTGAATTAGAGGCAACATAGTTGATTTGAACATTAGACAATTCCTTCCCTCTAAAACCACATGCCACTGATAAATTTACTCATTTACACTAAGGTCATATTTTTAAGAATGTGTACCATAGCCATAATATTTTATGCCCAAAATATACCGAAATAATGGATTAAAATTCTATACGTTTTCTTATATATATATACGGTATTTATTCACTCAATTTACGCGCCCTTTAAACGCGTAATTACCCAGTTCATTTATACACTATAAAAATTTAAATTTACTACTTAAATGGAATAAAATTTGTTTACATTTTTTTTTCTTCTGATCTATTTACCATTGACAAAGAAATGTATTATTCAAAATATTACTTAACTTTAAAAGGTAGATAATCCATTTTATAGCTAAGGTAAAAATTATTGTGTTGTTTTAACAGTCCAGAAAAATAGAAAATTGGCGAACGTTTATAAAATTGAACAAAGAAAAGTGTTGATTCTTAGAGTAAAGAAACGGAAAAGAATATTTGATTTGATCGTTATTGAAAAATCAATGGGTTTTACTTATTAAATAAGTGAAGTCAACGGAAAGAAAATTTATTCCTTTCCCACTTAAAATGCATGTATACTGATTTATTTGATTATTTATATCCAAGGTAATAAATTTAGACGCGTGAAAAACCGATGCAAAACACGCGTCCAGTTTCATAATAAAAGTGACGCTTTTTAAATTTACGCGTTCTCTTATGTAGTAAATATGCATTAAAAATATTGCATCAATAATACGCATTTTAAACGCGTAATTTAATAGTTTATTTATACACTAATTTTTTTCAAATCTTATTTCTTAATCAAAACTTGATTTTGCTAGAAATTAAGTTATTTACCATCCTTGACAAAAAAACCCAAATTTCCAATTAAAGTTAATTCTTAACCACGTCAAAATTTCAAAGATCTTATTATTTAATTTAAAATTTGGTCAATTGTTTTTTTATAATCACTTTAAAATTTAGATTTTTATATAATAAACCCCAAAGTTTTAAAAATACAAGTGAAAAATACTTGTTAAAAATTTGGGCTGTTACACGCTATAACATTTGACATTACTTTTAACCAATGGAAAATCCAGATTTTGCAAAATAATTTTAGGTCGCATTTTCTATTTTTTTTCTAGACTATATATATTGGTAAACAAAATTTGAAACGATTTTATCATCATCGGTAAATTTTAAAATAAGTTTATTTTTCAATAAAAATCAATTTATTTACTTTTAAAATATATTTAAGTATTCATTTATTTAGCAATTAAATTTCACACATGCTTGGCACATGAATACCACAGACGTATTTGTGTTGGCGTTCGAGATCGAAATGGTGGATTGTTAGAAATATTTTTGAACATTTGATTATAAATATAAATTAAGAATATTTTATAACATTTTATTTAGTGCAAAATTGTATATTTTCTGTTTCTTTAAACAAAAGTAGTTCTATTCAATAGTGAGTCATAAAATGTATACTAACAATATATCATATCATCCAAAATCGATAAGGTAATCTAATAATTTTATGACAAAGGTTATCAAATTATTTGTAAAAAATGATTATGCAAAAAATGGACAGTGAAATGGTAGTTTTATACTTAGATTTGAAGAACAACATGGTTCAAAGAGGATGGTGTAGAGGTCTTTTTTCAAAATTTGAGGTTAGACCGTTGGTTCGTACAAACATGATTATTTAATTTTTATAAACATGGCACTCCAAGATTTATGGTAGCAACTCTCTTTTTATAATTTTAATAAAGGTTTGTCTCATAGTATTATCATAGTTATGAATATATCCTTATTGGTAGGATCAAGAAGATGACTTCTATTGTTTATGAGGTAAATTAATATAGGTTGTGGTATATATTATTCCTTAGCATGACCATCACCCTTCTTAATAAATATGACGTGAAAATCAAAGTGCATGTGTTTTTAGTGCAAGAGCGGTATTTATTAGCAAGTTACCAACATATTTCAATTATTATTTTCCTTTATTAAGTGCATAAATAACTAATATTGAACTTTTACCAATATGTATGTGTGTACACACATGTATACTTTTTAAAAATTGGTTCCTTATTGATGACTTGAAAGAATCATCAATCAATTCATCCCATATACACACTCGCACATGCTTGATTCAGAGTTAGGAATAGGACCATTGATATACCATTAGAAAACTTGAAAAAATTGCATCAGGTGTGTAGTTTTGACTCATTTTTTCTTGAATGTCATTATTTGATTTATGAAATTAGATCTTCATGATAAGTGGTTTTGTAGAATCTGTGGTTATACGTTTTTTCTTAGCAATTAGATTTGATATAACATTTCATTGAACCTTAAGGAGATAGACACCACTAGGAGCCCATATGCATATCCTTGGTATAGTGTGTAACTAGCTATAGTGCACTCTACGAGTTGAACAAAATTCTAGGTATTCATATGGTTGCATAAATAGGATGTGATTTAGTCGATATACCAGAGGTATAATTTTCCAATTTTTACAATGCTTCGGTACGTTGCTATGTTCACAACTATTCATGCGGAATTCAAACACATCAATTCTATGCCATTTGTTTGATTGCTTGTGTTATTCCACACATGATTGTGTGTTTTCTTGAAAACTTCTATAAAATAGATTGGTCCATGACTGTTCTTGAATCATTAAGAAAATTTTTGGGTGGTCTATTATATTTAATACATTTTTTTGGAAAACTATAATGCCATTTTTTATGTTTGATTAATTTATTTTAAAAACGATGATACAATTTCAAGAACTAATATATTCGTTGTTTTGTCTTTTACGCATTCTCTATACATAATCTTGTTTTAGTAGTATTGATGATCCTTTTTGTATTTTTTAGAACGATCTGAATACAACCGTGAAATTTGAAGGCTATTATGGAATTATGTATAAACTTTTATTCTATAGTGGCTGCGCTTGAATGTAATAGGATCCATGTTACTTTAGTAAAGTTGATTTATGAGCTACAATGTTGTCCATATTTATCGCTATTCATACTAATCTGGTATTGTTTCTCTAGTAGTTATGTATCTTGGATGCAACTTAACGACAAAAGAGTCGCTACTTTCCCAATGGCCTAAAACGTGTGCATTCTTAAGGGAGCGTCGACTTTTTAAAAGTAGTTTAAGGAATTACCCTGTGATTAAAGTTTATATGCATAATTATTTGGAAGTGCACCAAGTTCATACTCGACAAGCGTTATATTTATATAAAGTGAAAAAAAAGGGATCATTTTTATTTAGAATTCTAAGTTTTTCATTCCTCATTAATACTATTTTCCTTTTCAAATTTTGTTTTGCCCAAGTATCTCCCATTGTTAATAAATATTTATTTAATTTTTAAATAAATTACCTTTTTTATTTGTTTTTTAAATAAATGAGAGAAAGTAGGTGAAATATATAGTAAATGTTTTCATATATAGAAATTCTTCGTCACTCTAGTCGTTTATAGACATCCCGTTTAGATTGACCTGACTCTTATTATTATCCCATACATTCTACATTTACCCCTTCTACGGTCAAATTTCATTTATTTTCTCTTTACTTCAGGTTTCTTTGCTTTGAAGGAATTTCACAACTCTCATATCATTGCCGATACTTCATGCACATTAGTTGAAGGATTATCTTATATTTTTTATCATTGTTCTATAAATTTATGGATTTTTGATAAATATGTAATTTATACTTCTTTTAATGAACCTTATGTGAATGGTCCTTTGTTAATTGATTTGAATTTCAAGGTGTTCATATATTTTTACATCTAGGTTGACGTGAATAAAAAATGTTCAAAATAAAGGGGAAAAGTTGCAACCTATGAATAAAGAGATGGGAGATGTGATGGAACTGGAAAACAATGAGAAAAATGCAATATGCTAGAAAGATAATTATTACTTAGCACAAGAGAAATCATAACGTGATGAATTTACTAAAGTGCTTCAGTTATCTTTATTATTCCCTTGATAAGAAATTTAGAATTTTGTAATGTTATAATAATTTTTTGATTATGTTGCATTTTCAATATAGGAAATGGTTAGTCCACTTTTCCAATTCTAAAAAGACCACTCTAAAGGAAATGTAAGTGTGACTTTTCTTTTATTGGGTATAGGTCATGTTATATGGCAAGATGGATCTATTTGACTTGTGGCCGCCTACTTAACTACTCTAGAAAAAGGGAAAAAGTGTGAAACTTTCTTTCTGTCTATTCTTTCCTTTTTGTTGGAAAATAACTTTTATACTAGGAAGTAGGAATGAGATTCCTTTCAGATATACCTATACAGATATAAAAAACCGTTGGAAGTTTTGAGGATTATTCCAAGTGCAAACAATGATCTAAGATTGTGTATTTGGATGAGAAGGTTAAGTTTTTTCCCTTTAATAAGGTAATTTCTTTAGTTCTAAAAAAGTCGATGTATAAAAAAAATGAATAAGTTGTCTCACCACTTTAAACAATATAGCAGTATTTTTAGTCCACCTAAATAAGTGTGCATGAAAGGTCATTAAGTAAATAACAAACAACAAGTACATAAAAAGTAATTAAAAAAGTAATATAAATTGGAATTGAGAACACAATAAGTGATGCTTACTGTAATGACCCACTTTTCCATATGGTTTAAGCTGATAATAAACCACACGTGTCCAACCCAAATTGAACAGAAAGGCAGATAGTTAGAGAAAAGAAAGAAGAAAGAGGACAAGAAGAAACTAAAAAAACACAAAATCTCACAGCGGACCGAATGATCTATAATATATAACAAATTTTTACACACAAAAATGGTAATTTATGTAAATATAGACATTAATCAGAGTATATTAACATATACAGCATGGACATTTATAACAATTTGTCCTCACAATTGTTGATAAATACCATAATGAATGCAATAGAAAAATAACCATATATGTGAATACGTCTCTAGACCCAGCTTATCTCCTTAAGATCCAAACATCTGGTTAAACATGGAAATATGCTCGGTCTAACTAGAGCATTATAGGAAAACAATGCATGGGTCGTCTAGTAAAACCAACATGAGAAACACAATCAAATGTATTCTTAAAGTTTAAATACACCTTTCGAAACAAAGTTATTTCATAAGACCACGCTGCACATAACCACAGACTGGTTTTTCCTTTTGATAACCAAAATATTTATACAGAAAATCTAGTGATATTATAATAATGTCTAAGGGCGAAGATAATAAAAATCAAGTAGCTATGATGCTCGTTAGTGTATATCACAAGAATACTGGGTGTATAATCAAAAATCGATAAGGCACGTTCGCTATATATATAGGATTTCTATAGATGTGCCCTCAGTACTACGAGAACGGTCCTCCTGCACAAGGACTGGAGATATCCTTCCAAAGCGGCATACATCCCTAATGATATACCATAGGAAAAATATGGCAAATTTTGCTAAGACCGAGCGTATCTCCCCATGCATGTAAAACAATTGTAAGTGACATCCAAGAGGAGCCGACTACACCCTATGGGTTTACTAACCCTACTCGCCATGCACCTTATCTATGGTTTTGGCCATTCACGCCAATGAGGCTACGTCCGGCATTCCAGCTAATGCACATCAATATAGATCATGGAATTCCATATGGATTCCAATACTCCAATAGGTCTCGAAATCATACAAAGATTCTCATATCTCAATTAGATCATGGAATCACACCCGGATTCACATACCCAAATGGGTCATAGAATCGCACATGGATCCCAACATCTTAATATATCATGAACCTCCTCCATAGAACTATATATTGCTTTTGGAGTGGTTACAGGTTCGAATCATCTCTTAAGAGTACACTTTTCCATTTCCCATGTGCTTCGCAAAACTAAATGCCAATTTTCGAAATTCTCGGTACTGGCTCTTTAGGAAATAATTAGACAACACATAAGAGCAAGGATCACCCCTAACTATTTAAGTGGACGGATCTCCTTATCATTTGTCCTAGAAGAACAAAAATAGTTTATACGTATAGTATAGCACCACAAATCGTAACTGCACCATATAATCCCCATATCTCCCCTGGATACTTCTAGAGTTAAAATCCTTCGGTGTTACGTAGGGAATATTCCCTACCACCAAAATTAAGAAGAATTACATATTTAGGCAAAGATTTGACAGTTGGTTATTTAACTATCAAATGAACAAACATGCAAAACAAAGATTACATTTCCACGGAAATCATTAAGCCTCTTAAATTAATCTTTCACTAATTTAAAATCACATTTAAAATACTTGGAAATCACTTCCATATATTTATCTCAACAGGATAAGTAAATTCACAAACCACTATATTTTCGATATTCAGAAAATATAATGATACTTATCTCAATGGTATAAGTATATACACAAACCATTTCATTTTCCAAACTTAGAAACTTGAAAACTTCTAAAAATAGATATGGAAAGTACCGTTCCATATCGAATAAGGATAACAGCTTACACAATGGTTATGTCGCTATCCCAGCAAATTTATAGTAAACTGTGGGCAGTCCCGACCCCTCGAATTACGCTTGGAAAATCAATCATATCTTTCCAAAAGAATTTTATTTCATAAATTTCTCCAAAGTATTTATAAAATTTCTTTATAAATTTTCAATCCCTTTATAAAACATTCTTAATAAATCTCAAACCCAATTTATAAAAGTGGAAATTTGGTTGAAGGGCTTCTATTTGAAAGGTAATAAGTTTTAAGGATAACACTTTTGAATAATTAGTTTTAAGGACAATTTACAACATAATGATAAATTCATTTATCTTTTAAATGATAAATTCTTTTATCTTTTTCCTGTAAAATGTCCTTAAAACAAATTTTTCAGAAGTAGTGTCCTTAAACTTATTGTCCTGCACAAATAAGCCCTTGAAGTGAAAATCCCCTTTATAAAACTTCTCCTTCTCAAATCTTTAAAACTCATTTATAAATTCTCTTATAAATACTCAAAACCATTTATAAAACTTTTCCCATATCTAAACAACTTATTTACTAGCTTCTAAGTCGGTACAGTTTCCTTGATAAACCACAAATTACTTAAAATAGCTTTAAATAACTTAAAATAATCAGTTATAATTTAAACATCCTGTTTTCATTTAAATTAAATCTCATTTAAAATAATAACTTAAAATTTCATTGAAACATATTAAATTAATTTTTATACATCATTATTATATTAATAAGTTAACTTCAAAACTATATTAACATAATAATTAATTAACTTTAAATCTTATTAAAATAGAGATAAACTAACCTTAAACTAATATTAACATGAAAATCAATTATCCTTTAAATATAAGTAAATAACTTAAATCAGCATAATTACTTAACTTTAATTAAAAATTTAGTTATAGATAATCATTTTAAGTAAATAATTAAAATATATGTAAAAAAAATTTAAACCATAACTGAATAGCTTTCAAATAGTAATAAAACGTTCTTAAATAACACTAAGAAATAAGTTTTAACAATTGTACTAATAAAATAACTAACTTTAAATCATTATTAAAATAATTATAAATTATTTTTAAAATATTATTATTAATAAGTTATTACCTTTTTAAATCTTATTACTAAATAATAATTATCTTTAAACCTTATAATGAATAAGTATTCTTAAATAACTTTCAAACCAATAATTAGCTTTTTAAATTTTGAAGGAGGCTTAACGATCACCATGGTACTTAAACAAGCTACTATGTTATTCAATTAACTTTTTATGTTAATAATAGATATTTACATTATTAACGACTATGTATAAATTCAACACTTAACCATCATTGGTTAAAATATCACTTACTGTAAAACGGAATATCAATTGACGATATACAATCAAATGTGCAAATATATAAAATAGCAGGATGAGGATTAATTCTGCTAATTAATGTCAAATTGATTTAATTAGCGAAACGGTGTTTTATTCCACTAAAAAATGTCAAATTACCATATTCGATCCAATTTAATTCAATAGTAATTTATTTGGCCAAATAAATACCAATATTTAAGGTATATAAATTTAAATGACATTATTATTTAAAATAACATGATTAAATTCTGTTCATTTTCATATGTCATATATTTATACTTGTCTAAATCTATCAACAAGTTACACTAGAATGTTGTACTCGACTATTCGAGTCCAACGCAAAAAATCATGGGTCAAATGGATTTCATATGGGCAAGATATCACTTCTTTTTAAAAATTTAACACACATATATAAATTAACACCTTTATTAATTTAGATAGTATAGATTTCCTCACTCAAAATCCAGAACGGCCCAGGCCAAGACCCACCAAATTTCTCCATACCCATGCACATCATAGAATAAAATCCCCTACCTCTAGCGCAATTGAACAGATTTACAAGGACCAAAGTGCAAATTCATTTAATGTAAACAATGCTTCCATCCATTCGTTAGCCAAAAGCGCCGGCTTCAATTCAAAGATTGTATCAACCAAGAAATCAAGAAAGCTCTAATCAGATAATGGCATCTCAATCTATCATGCCTGAGCCTCCTCCTCCTCTTCCCCATTCTTCTTCTTCTAACCCCAAGGTGGTACAACCTCAAATCGATAGTGAGGGGTTCCAACTGGTGAGGAACTGCCGCATAAGGGAGAAACCCCCTCTTTTATCTAAATCTGCTTTATTTCGCACCAAGAATCTATATAATAATGTTCACAGAGAGCCAAGAAACAATTTCAGCAATCAAAAATCAAGACGAGGCTCTCAGAATACATCGAATTCTGCTAGCTGGTTACAGAACAAACAAATATACAATGGTGCAACAGCAAATCAGGGACAAGTAATAAGTAAGCAAGCGATTTTCTCTCACGAGATATCATCTTGGGTAGATTTGATAAAAGTGGGAGGCTTCAGACATGAATAACCTTGAAGTATCAAGCATATATAACCATTAACAATAAGAAAATGGTTATAATTAGTGAAGCGGTTAGTAAGAGAATAGAGTCCAAATGGGGCAGCTCGGTGCTAGCATATGTCTATGGTAATAGGCCCTTTTATCATCATTTTAAAGCTTTCTTCAAAGAACTTGGAATCCTATAGGTAATTTTGAAATCTTTAGAAGAAACAATGGCTTCTTTATTATAAAATTTGTTGTCAAAAGTGATTGTGAAAAAACAATCAATGGTGGTTGTAACAACCCTGGTATTGGTGATTACTTATGATATTAAATTATAATGATAGTTATAATTTAATATGGTAAATAGAAATGAAGAAATAAATTTGGTTTAAATTGTGTATTTCAAACAAACAATATGTATGAAGTTAAATATTGGGTTTAAAATTCATTGTTTGGTATTTTGGTTAAATAAAATGGAAAATATTGGAATTTAGGTAAATTTGAGTTAATAAATTTACCAAGTGATGTATTTCAACATTTAATTGTCGAAATAAATGCAAATTGATGGAAATAAAGTTTTAAAAACTTTATTTTGAGGTATTGGAGTGGAATTAGTCAATTACTGTATTTTAATTAAGTCAATGGGATAATATTGACAATTATTGCCAATATTAGCCTTTTTTGAATATAAAAGAAAAAAATATGAAGAAAACATGTCTTTAAATAAAATAAAAGATGAAATATTATGAAAAAAATATTATTTTGTGGTTTTAAAAGTGTTAGAATGATTTATTACAATTTATTTGACTAAGAGAATAAATTTTGATCAAGTTATACTTTAAAAATAGTGTTTTTACACTAAAATTGTGCAAATTGTAAAATATTATTAAAAATGGGGATTTATTGTTAAAAATTATATTTTTATTGTTAAAGTAAATTTCATTTTGTCACATTTACTATTTTATTTCGAAACAAATTAGTGTATACATTTTATTTGGCTTGAAAATGAGTTGTTATATGCATATAGTGTTAAATTAAGAGGAAACATGTATACAACTTTCTTTCTTTTTTTTGCTAATGTTTTATTTGGGCTTAAAGGGTTTGGATGGGATCCAAAGCCCATTCTCTAGACCTTTCTGGTGAGGAAAAGCAAAAAAAAAAAGTTGTACGTAATTTGCATCTTCTTCTTCCTAAAACCTTCTTACCGTAAAAACAAAAGGAAAAACAGTGATTTCCTCAAAGTAAATCAAATTTCCACTCAATTTGCTGCAAAAATTCAAAGAGAAATCACCTAAATAAGAAGAGAAAGGTAATCTCCAACCTTTTAGATCCTCTAATCCATCTAAAGTTTGGATTTCTATTTAATATAATTTTATTTGGATTGAATTCCTTTCTGCATGTTCCTATTTTGCAATCTACAGGCTCTTGAAGGCCATTTTCTTGCTAAATCCAACAATTTGCTGCTGAAACCATTGCTAAATCAAGGGGTAAGAAAGGTAAGGGTTTCTTACAGCAAGCTAAAGAGAAAAAAATCGAATTTTGCTATCATTGTTGATGGAATTCCTCAAATTATTGACCTTGTTTTCTGTTTTGCTGGCTGAAAAAACCCTATATTAGAAAAATCATATCTTTTTCAATTCAAAGCAAATTAATCTCAGTTTTTGATAGGTTGTTGAAGTCTGGGTACTCTGCATTTCTGGAAATTTTCATTTAATTTTGAGTTATTTTGCTATAGGAAACTATTGCTTGAAATTGGTCAAAAACTGACCTCTGTGTATTGGCCGAAAATAGGTCATATTAGAAAAATCATATCTTTTTCAATTCTATGCAAATTAGTCTCAATTTTTGATATGTTATAGAAGATAAGATGTAGAATATTTCTGAAAATTTTCATGAAATTATGAGCAGTTTTGTTATAGATAATCCTTATTTCAAAACAGCTAAAAATCTTGTTTTTTTATGCTTGCTGAAAAGAGCTATGTTTGAAAAATCATAACTCTTTCATTTTATAGCGAATTGCTCCAAATTTTGGATATGTTATTTTCATCATGAGGTCGTATAACGCAGTAAAATATCGCTGAAATCTAGGTTCTTTTGATAACCCAAATGACTGTCCAAATTCAGCCAAAAACTCAGTTTCTTGGTTGATTTTCTTTTGCTTCTAATAGTACTTCCGTTAACCGTTTCACTACATATTTCGATGATTCTGAATATTGTATGAATTAGTTGATGATGACTGTTTAAATCTTTTATCCGACCATGATTGGCTTGTTTTGAAAATTTTAAGAATTTAAATTTTATTTAAATTCTGTATCATTCTAAATATCGATAAATGTCGATATTTGAAAAATTCGGTGGTTTTAATTGATTTTTGGTTTCAAATAAGTTTATGTAAATTCTTTATAAATTATGGTTGATTAAATAAATGTTTATAAGACATTTTAAAGGTCTTTTAAGCAATTATTATTTTTAAGTATTTTATAAATAGAAAATCTATTTAATGAACGGATTTTTCCTTATATAACTTATTCAAAAATCTCTAAAAAAATTGTTTAAAAATCCTGTTTTCTTATAAAATTATTCTAAATATATTATAGCCTGTTTGGATGATTTTCAGCATATAAAAATAAAATATTAAGAGATGTTGATATTTTTACCTGCCGAGGACATGAGGCGGGGTTGTTATGATGAATTGATGATGGTTGTGATGTTTGAGATGGACTTTTACTTGTCGATGAAACGAGACAAGTTTTGATGTCACTTTAAACTCATCGAAGTATGAGAAACGATGAGTTGGGTACTTTACACTCGCCAATGAGACGAGGCGATGTATGTTTGATTTGGATTTTGATGAATGTTTTCTAATGTGGCATCGACTGACGATTAGTAAACCAATAGGTGTGAATGTATGGTATGGGACGTACATTAACACCCATTGGGTTCCTATTCGAGATGTTGTGACACATTCAAGATGTTATTAGTAGTACAAACCGAGTATAAGATTGGAATCATTACGATGTTCTTGATGTCATTTCTAGATTCCAATCATCATGATGTTTGCTCGGATTTTATGATTTGGGTGTCATCACGATATTCGACTATAGTCAATCAAGATGATCACGATGCTAAGATGTTAATGACCCCAAGTCATCACGATGTATGGTACCAAATAATAGTAGTACTAGTCAAGATGAAAAGCACGTGCAATTTTCTATGAAGTTTTCTATGTTCGATTTCACCTTTTTGTGATGCGTTATTTGAATATGGCCTTGAGTATGATATGGGCTACATTCATATTATTCTATATGGTGATTTTGATAATGATTTCTTTTAACTCTTAATGAGTTCTTATGATAGGTAATGATGATTTGATGTTTCTTTATGAAGTTATTATATGGTTTTCATCCCTTATACACTTTACTTAGAGATGTCCTTAAGAGAAACCATATGCATGTTACTTATTGAATTTCTTTGAAATAGATAGATGAATCCTCGATATCCCCTTTCTTATAAATGATATGATGAATAACATGTCATTCCGTTGGCAACAACGGAGTGATTCTCACCATTCCGCTTATTATTGAGATCCTTACTACTGATAAGTTTAGCTTTCCTGACCCGTGTGTTTTTCACTCGGGTCAGACCGAGTTGCAGGTTACATTGGATTGCTTCACTTCTTGGGTCAGCTTGATAGTTTTGGTTGGACTTATCATTTTGGCTTGGATGTCGTTTTGAGTCGTCTGCTTTTATGGGTCTTATTGTATATTATTCTGTGGGATGGGTGTATATGTGATTTAGTAGTCCATGCTACTTATATATAATGTATTATTATGGAGATGTATGGTGATGTATGTATTTATATATATATATATATATACATATATATATATATACACACACACACACTCTGATCTAGGTTTGCTGTTCTGTGACTGATGTTTTCTATCTGCATGTATATTACATTATTTCTGAAATGGTCCGAATCCACCATAGTGTGCATTAGTTATGGACTAATCGTGTCTACCACTTATGAGGTAATGAAAAAAAAATCAAGACATAATTGACATGCTTAGTTCTTAACTAACGTATTACTATGATGGTCGCCCTTAACCAGCCCTATTCTCTGCATTAGTAGACACTTAGTGATTCTCTTTACTAATGTAGGTCTCGGGGTGGGGCGTCACAGCACGCCCCACCCCGAGACCTACATTAGTAAAGAGAATTACTAAGTAATCCTGTCTACTAATGCAGAGAATAGGGCTGGTTAAGGGCGACCATCATAGTAATACGTTAGTTAAGAGCTAAGCATGTCAATTATGTCTTGATGATTTTTTTTTTCATTACCTCATAAGTGGTAGACACGCTTATTCCCTAACTAATGCACACTATGGTGGATTCGAACCATTTCAGAAATAATGTAATATACATGCAGATAGAAAACCTCAGTCACAGAACAGCAAACCCAGATCAGAGTGTATATATAGATAAATACATACATCACCATACATCTCCATAATAATACATCATATATAAGTAGCATGGACTACCGAATCACATATACCATTCTATCCCACAAAATAATATACAACAAGACACATAAAAGCAGACGACTCAAAACGACATCCAAGCCAAAATGATAAGTCCAACAAAAGCGATCTAGCTGATCCAAGAAGTGAAGCAATCCAAACTAACCTGCAACTCGGTCTGACCCGAGTGAAAAGCACACGGGTCAGGCAAGCTAAACTTATCAGTAGTAAGGATCTCAATAATAAGCGGTATAGTGAGAATCACTCCGTTGTTGCCAACGGAACGACATGTTATTCATCATATCATTTATAAGAAAGGGGACATCGGAGACTCATCTATCTATTTCAAAGGAATTCAATAAGTAACATGCATATGGTTTCTCTTAAGGACATCTCTAAGTAAAGTGGATAAGGGATGAGAACCATATAATAACTTCATAATGAAACATCAAATCATCATAATCTATCATAAGAACTCATTAAGAGTTAAAGGAAATCATAATCGAAATCACCATATAGAATAATATGAATGTAGCCTATATCATACTCAAGGCCATATTCGAATAACACATCACAAAAAGGTGAAATCGAACATAGAAAACTTCATAGAAAATTTGCACGTGCTTTTCATCTTGACTAGTACTACTATTATTTGGTACCATACATCGTGATGACTTGAGGTCATTAACATCTTAGTATCGTGATCATCTTGATTGACTATAGTCGAATATCGTGATGACACCCATATCATAAAATCCGAGCAAACATCATGATGATTGAAATCTAGTAATGACATCAAGAACATCGTAATGATTCAATCTTATACTCGGTTTGTAGTACTAATAACATCTTGAATGTGTCACATCTCGAATAGGAACCCAATGGGTGTTAATGTACGTCCCATACCATACATTCGCACCTATTAGTTTACTAATCGTCAATCGATGCCAAATTAGAAAACACTCACAAAAATCCAAATCAAACGTACACCACCTCGTCTCATTGGCGAGTGTAAACACCCAACTCATCGTGTCTCATACTTTGATGAGTTTAAAGTGACATCAAGACTTGTCTCATTTCATCGACAAGTAAAAGTCCATCTTAAACATCACAACCATCATCAATTCATCATAACAACCCGCCTCATGTCCTCGGCAGGTAAAAATATCATAAAACAGTACTTCAAAGTCGATTCGACAGTACAAGTCCGATATTCAGCGATGAGGCCAAAATACATGTCCCATGCCACGTATTTTTGCCAAATCGTTTAATTCTCATTCTTATACATCAAAAATCATCTAATTAAGCTATAATATATTTAGAATAATTTTATAGAGAAAACGAGATTTTTAAACAATTTTTAGAGATTTTTAAGTAAGTTTTACAAGGAAAAATCTATTTATCAAATAGATTATCTATTTATAAAATACTTTTTTTTTAAAAATAATTGCTTAAAACCCTTTAAAATGTCTTAAAAACATTTATATAATTAACCATAATTTAAAAAAAAAATCAGAAACTCATTCAAAACCAAAATCAATTAAAACCATCAAATTCTTCAAATACCGATATTTATCGATGTTTAGATTAAAATAGAATTTAAATAAAATTTAAATTCTAAAAATTTCCAAAATTAAGCTAATCCATTATCGGATAATAATACTAAACATTCATCATCAAACTTATTCAAACAATATTTAAAATCATCGAAATTTGCAGTGAAACAGCAACCGAAAGCGCAAAAAAAAAACGAGAACAATCTACCAAACAACCTAGTTTTTGGCTAACTTTGGACAATAATTTGAAGAAACAAAGCAACCCATATTTTCACCAAATTTTTCTGCATTATACTATGACATGAGGTCTCTAACATATCCAAAATTTGGGGCAATTCGCTGCAAAATGAAAGAGTTATGATTTTTCAAACATAACTCTTTTCAGCAAGCACAAAAAAACAAGATTTTTGGCTGTAATGATTTTCTATAACAAAACAACTCAAAATCACATGAAAATTTTTAGAAACATTTCCTGGTCCAACTAGAGAAGCATATCCAAAACTGGGAGCAAATGGCTCTAAAGTGAAGAAGATATAATTTTGTTAACAAGGTGCATTTTCAGCCAACAAACAGAGAGCGATTTTTGATCGATTCAACAAACAATTTTCAGTATCAAAACAAACCAAAATTCGATAAAAATTTCCAGAAATATTTTCCATACCAACTACTACATCTTAACCAAAATTGGTTGCAATTGGCTCTAACATGAGGAAGATATGATTTTATGAATATGGTATATTTTCGGCCTACACACAGGGATGAATATTTGGCCGAATTCAACAAACAAATTTCTATATCAAAACAAATCATAAATCAGTGAAACTTTGCAGAAATGTTTTAAAATCCATCTACTTCAACATATCAAAAATTTGGAGGAATTGGCCGTAAATTGAGAAAGATATGATTTTATGAACATGGTGCATTTTCGGCCATAAACAGAGATCAAATTTTTGGCCAATTTCAACCAATAATTTCCAATATCAAATCAAATCAAAATTGAATGAAAATTTCCAGAATTGTTTCTCAGACCAACTACGACAACATATCGAAAATTGAGAGAAATTTTCCATAAATTGAAGTAGATATGATTTTTTGAATATAGCACAATTTCAGCCAACAAAAGAGAAAACTTGTTCAACAAATTGAACATTTCAATCAATACTTTGATAGCAAAATTTGATTTTTTTAGCTTTAGCTTGCTGTAAGAAACCCTTACCTTGCTTACCACTTGATCAAAATTTATTCTCTTAGTCAAATGAATTTTAATAAATCATTCTAAAACTTTCAAAACCTCAAAATAATATTTTTGCACAATATTTCATCTTTTATATTCAATAAGAGGCTAATATTGGCAATAATTGTCAATATTATCTCATTGACTTAATTAAAATGCAGTAATTGACTAATTTCACTCCAATACCTCAAAATAAAGTTTTTAAAACTTTATTTCCATCAATTTGCATTTATTTGAAATACACAATTTAAACCAAATTTATTTCTCCATTACATTTTATTCACCATATTAAATTATAACTATCATTATAATTTAATATCATTAGTAATCTCCAATACCAGGGTTGTTACAGACTCCCCCTCTTATTAAAATTGCGCCCTTGCAATTTCTAGAGGAAATCTGTATGCAACACAATTTATTTCATCAAACAAAGGAATCTAGATAGATTAAATGAAAAATTCTTACCTTAAAATGGAAAATATTGGAATTTAGGTAAATTTGAGTTAATAAATTTACCAAGTGATGTATTTCAACATTTAATTGTCGAAATAAATGCAAATTGATGGAAATAAAGTTTTAAAAACTTTATTTTGAGGTATCGGAGTGGAATTAGTCAATTACTGTATTTTAATACAGTCAATGGGATAATATTGACAATTATTGCCAATATTAGCCTTTTTTGAATATAAAAGAAAAAAATATG
This sequence comes from Allium cepa, assembly GCA_030765085.1. Classification (NCBI taxonomy): domain Eukaryota; kingdom Viridiplantae; phylum Streptophyta; class Magnoliopsida; order Asparagales; family Amaryllidaceae; genus Allium; species Allium cepa. Next base: position 15,997,542 of record CM060942.1, read on the forward strand.
AAGAAAACATGTCTTTTAATAAAATACAAGATGAAATATTATGAAAAAAATATTATTTTGTGGTTTTAAAAGTGTTAGAATGATTTATTACAATTTATTTGACTAAGAGAATAAATTTTGATCAAGTTATACTTTAAAAATAGTGTTTTTACACTAAAATTGTGCAAATTGTAAAATATTATTAAAAATGGGGATTTATTGTTAAAAATTATATTTTTATTGTTAAAATAAATTTCATTTTGTCACATTTACTATTTTATTTCGAAACAAATTAGTGTATACATTTTATTTGGCTTGAAAATGAGTTGTTATATGCATATAGTGTTAAATTAAGAGGAAACATGTATACAACTTTCTTTCTTTTTTTTGCTAATGTTTTATTTGGGCTTAAAGGGTTTGGATGGGATCCAAAGCCCATTCTCTAGACCTTTCTGGTGAGGAAAAGCAAAAAAAAAAAGTTGTACGTAATTTGCATCTTCTTCTTCCTAAAACCTTCTTACCGTAAAAACAAAAGGAAAAACAGTGGTTTCCTCAAAGTAAATCAACTTTCCACTCAATTTGCTACAAAAATTCAAAGAGATATCACCTAAATAAGAAGAGAAAGGTAATCTCCAACCTTTTAGATCCTCTAATCCATCTAAAGTTTGGATTTCTATTTAATATAATTTTATTTTGATTGAATTCCTTTCTGCATGTTCCTATTTTGCAATCTACAGGCTCTTGAAGGTCATTTTCTAGCTAAATCCAACAATTTGCTGCTGAAGCCATTGCTAAATCAAGGGGTAAGAAAGGTAAGGGTTTCTTACAGCAGGCTAAAGAGAAAAAAATCGAATTTTGCTATCATTGTTGATGGAATTCCTCAAATTATTGACCTTGTTTTCTGTTTTGCTGGCTGAAAAAACCCTATATTAGAAAAATCATATCTTTTTCAATTCAAAGCAAATTAATCTCAGTTTTTGATATGTTGTTGAAGTCGGGGTACTCTGCATTTCTGGAAATTTTCATTTAATTTTGAGTTATTTTGCTATAGGAAACTATTGCTTGAAATTGGTCAAAAATTGACCTCTATGTATTGGCCGAAAATAGGTCATATTAGAAAAATCATATCTTTTTCAATTCTATGCAAATTAGTATTAATTTTTGATATGTTATAGAAGATAACATGTAGAATGTTTTTGAAAATTTTCATGAAATTATGAGCAGTTTTGTTATAGATAATCCTTATTTCAAAACAGCTAAAAGTCTTGTTTTTTTATGCTTGCTGAAAAGAGCTATGTTTGAAAAATCATAACTCTTTCATTTTATAGCGAATTGCTCCAAATTTTGGATACGTTATTTTCATCATGAGGTCGTATAACGCAGCAAAATATCGCTAAAATCTAGGTTCTTTTGTAACCCAAATGACTGTCCAAAGTCAGCCAAAAACTTAGTTTCTTGGTTGATTTTCTTTTGCTTCTAATAGTACTTCCGTTAACCGTTTCACTACATATTTCGATGATTCTGAATATTGTATGAATTAGTTGATGATGACTGTTTAAATCTTTTATCCGACAATGATTGGCTTGTTTTGAAAATTTTAAGAATTTAAATTTTGTATCATTCTAAATATCGATAAATGTCGATATTTGACAAATTCGGTGGTTTTAATTGATTTTTGGTTTCGAATAAGTTTATGTAAATTCTTTATAAATTATGGTTGATTAAATAAATGTTTATAAGACATTTTAAAGGTCTTTTAAGCAATTATTATTTTTAAGTATTTTATAAATAGAAAATCTATTTAATGAACGGATTTTTCCTTATATAACTTATTCAAAAATCTCTAAAAAAATTGTTTAAAAATCCTGTTTTCTTATAAAATTATTCTAAATATATTATAGCCTGTTTGGATGATTTTCAGCATATAAAAATAAAATATTATGTTGATATTTTTACCTGCCGAGGACATGAGGCGGGGTTGTTATGATGAATTGATGATGGTTGTGATGTTTGAGATGGACTTTTACTTGTCGATGAAACGAGACAAGTTTTGATGTCACTTTAAACTCATCGAAGTATGAGAAACGATGAGTTGGGTACTTTACACTCGCCAATGAGACGAGGCGATGTATGTTTGATTTGGATTTTGATGAATGTTTTCTAATGTGGCATCGACTGACGATTAGTAAACCAATAGGTGTGAATGTATGGTATGGGACGTACATTAACACCCATTGGGTTCCTATTCGAGATGTTGTGACACATTCAAGATGTTATTAGTAGTACAAACCGAGTATAAGATTGGAATCATTACGATGTTCTTGATGTCATTTCTAGATTCCAATCATCATGATGTTTGCTCGGATTTTATGATTTGGGTGTCATCACGATATTCGACTATAGTCAATCAAGATGATCACGATGCTAAGATGTTAATGACCCCAAGTCATCACGATGTATGGTACCAAATAATAGTAGTACTAGTCAAGATGAAAAGCACGTGCAATTTTCTATGAAGTTTTCTATGTTCGATTTCACCTTTTTGTGATGCGTTATTTGAATATGGCCTTGAGTATGATATGGGCTACATTCATATTATTCTATATGGTGATTTTGATAATGATTTCTTTTAACTCTTAATGAGTTCTTATGATAGGTAACGATGATTTGATGTTTCTTTATGAAGTTATTATATGGTTTTCATCCCTTATACACTTTACTTAGAGATGTCCTTAAGAGAAACCATATGCATGTTACTTATTGAATTTCTTTGAAATAGATAGATGAATCCTCGATATCCCCTTTCTTATAAATGATATGATGAATAACATGTCGTTCCGTTGGCAACAACGGAGTGATTCTCACCATTCCGCTTATTATTGAGATCCTTACTACTGATAAGTTTAGCTTGCCTGACCCGTGTGTTTTTCACTCGGGTCAGACCGAGTTGCAGGTTAGATTGGATTGCTTCACTTCTTGGGTCAGCTTGATAGTTTTGGTTGGACTTATCATTTTGGCTTGGATGTCGTTTTGAGTCGTCTTCTTTTATGGGTCTTATTGTATATTATTCTGTGGGATGGGTGTATATGTGATTTAGTAGTCCATGCTACTTATATATAATGTATTATTATGGAGATGTATGGTGATGTATGTATTTATATATATATATACACACACAGACACACACTCTGATCTGGGTTTGCTGTTCTGTGACTGATGTTTTCTATCTGCATGTATATTACATTATTTCTGAAATGGTCCGAATCCACCATAGTGTGCATTAGTTATGGACTAATCGTGTCTACCACTTATGAGGTAATGAAAAAAAATCAAGACATAATTGTAATGCTTAGTTCTTAACTAACGTATTACTATGATGGTCGCCCTTAACCAGCCCTATTCTCTGCATTAGTAGACATGATTACTTGGTGATTCTCTTTACTAATGTAGGTCTCGGGGTGGGGCGTCACAGCTTGGTATTAGAGCATTGTTTCAGAATATAATGTAATATATACAGAACAGCATACGAGATACCATACATCAGATATAATACATCCATATAAATCATCCCTTAATCATGATCGGTTTCACCTTGACCTTGCCTTGCCCCTTTCCTTGTTTTGATTCGTGTCCCTTTTTAATTCTTTTGGGATAGATAGAAAGGAATATGTCTAGGAATGTTAATTATATTCCGTAGCATTCCATAATAGAGTTTGATGTCATCTTATCTTATAAATAATCTTATTTAGGATTATTCTATTCCCCTTTTTGTCGATACAAGTGAGTTCGTATCGATGGAACTGATTAATTTCTTTGAGCATTCTTGTTGCATTCCTTTGAGAGTTGTGAATCCTATTAAAGGGATCCACAACGATTGGCTCGTTGTGAGCATTCTGAGATTTTTATTTTTGATGTTGCTTTTGTGAGTATTTGTTTGTTACTCACAATCTTGAGATGCATTTGGTTTGAGATGGATTGACTTATTTGATATTAAGTCCAATCCTTTGTTTTATAGATCCTATTGTATATTTAGATTTCCTATTTCGATTGGTGCATTATTTCTGTCATTTTGGAATGTTAATGACGATTCCAAAGCTTCTGAATTCACTCTTGAGTATCGAGATGTTGATGACATATCTCGAATTCCAGTCAAGATGACCTTGTTGAGTTTTGATCAGTCCGTTTGGGTTTGATATCCAATCGGCCAATTGAGTTTTAAATTAACCTTATTCCTAGCTATTAGCCTTCGGCTATCCTTCCACGAGGACTTCCACTAAGGAATGGGTGAGTTTCTTGATTGTTCGAGCTTGATTGAGTTTATTATTCAGTTTCTTTGAGTTATCCTTTTGGAATACTCAATCGGTGTTATCCTTTGTAGCATTACTTTGTTTGAAGTAATGATTTGTTGTTTGTATGCTTCTTCTCCTTCGAGAAGAATATCTTGCTTATCTTGTGTCTTGGTAATTTCTGTGAGCAGCTTGTCATCTTGTAGGAGTTGGCGAACATTCCATTTCCTTCTGTTGACTTTGAGAATCGAGTATTCTAGGAATATCTCGATGCATTCTCTTAATGTTCTTTGGTTTGAGTTTTGAAGCTATATAAATATGAGTTTTAAAGAGAAATTTGAGCTTTGAGATACATAAAAAAAATCAAAGAATATTTTGAGAATATATTTTATAAGAGTAATATTACTTTTATAGAAATAATTTAAGAGTGTTGGGTTGTCCATCAAGTAGTTAAGAGTTCTTGTCGATATGCCTGATCAACGTTATCGATAGGAATCTCCTAAATGCTATGATGAGGCAATCAGACGCGATGGTTTGTGATTAAAAAAAATGATATTTTGAAAATAATATTTGAGATTAAATATTAAATTTATTTTCGAATGGTAATTGCAGCCATTGATTTTAGAGACGAGTAATAGAGTGGCGAGGCAGTTTTGATCGTTCGATCAACTCTGCAGCCAACAGATATATTTATTTATTAGAGACTCAATGGCGAGGCAATGCCATTTATTTATTTTTTAAATTATAAAGATGAGAATATAAATGGGATTTTTTTTTCGTGCTTTATTGGAAGTCTATTTTGAGATTTTAGAATCTATATTATATACATTGGATGTTTAAGAGAAGAGTTATAAAAGAATTTGAAGATTGTTTCTTTAAAACTATTTAAGTGGTTTAATAGAAAGAGTAAAGAGAATTTAAACCCTTAATTTATTTTGAGGAATATTATTATGGATTTACAAATTTCTTTGGAAATTAATTTTGAAGTAAGAGAAGAAATTTGGACTTTTAATTTGAGTTTTAAAATTACTTACTAAGTAGTATAGTAAAGAGTTTGAAAATTTTCAAATTTTGGAAATTGAGATTTAAAATTGAAAAGATGCTGAGATTTAAAAATTCTAAATATCTTGGATTAAAAGTTAATTCGAGCCTATTTCCTTGTTTCTTGAGTATATTCTATCTTTGAGCTATTATTAACGACTTGCATTTTTCACGGTCGTTCGAGTGGGTGGCCTTGTGAGAAGCCATCTTGTGATTTATCAATCTTGTATATTGTGTTTATCTTGTTATGAGGATGTTCTTTCCGTATTATTATGCGGAAAATTTTGTTGATGATCTACTTTATTGTTTAGAGTTCAGGTTTGAGTGAGTTTGATCCCGACGTTATTCATAGAGTTTTGAGCAATCAATCATTTTCGATTGATTACTTGTTGAGCATCCTATTGAGTTTTGATTCAAAACGGGAGATCTTCGAAATTCTTTCGAGTTGCTTGGAAAATTCGATGGTTTGCTAATCACTATATTAGCACATGATAGGCCATTGAATTAACCAAGTGAGTTTTTCCTTGTTTCTTTCTACCATTCTATATTGAGAGTATGAATGATTTGGAAATCGAGCTTGTTTTTATCCTTCGATGATTGTATCTTTAGTATTGTTTACAGCCTTTTCCTCTAGAAATTGCGAGGACGCAATTTTGTTAAGGAGGGGAGTCTGTAACAACTCTGGTATTGGAGATTACTTATGATATTAAATTATAATGATAGTTATAATTTAATATGGTAAATAGAAATGAAGAAATAAATTTGGTTTAAATTGTGTATTTCAAACAAACAATATGTATGAAGTTAAATATTGGGTTTAAAATTCATTGTTTGGTATTTTGGTTAAATAAAATGGAAAATATTGGAATTTAGGTAAATTTGAGTTAATAAATTTACCAAGTGATGTATTTCAACATTTAATTGTCGAAATAAATGCAAATTGATGGAAATAAAGTTTTGAAAACTTTATTTTGAGGTATTGGAGTGGAATTAGTCAATTACTGTATTTTAATTAAGTCAATGGGATAATATTGACAATTATTGCCAATATTAGCCTTTTTTGAATATAAAAGAAAAAAATATGAAGAAAGCATGTCTTTTAATAAAATAAAGATGAAATATTATGAAAAAAATATTATTTTGTGGTTTTAAAAGTGTTAGAATGATTTATTACAATTTATTTGACTAAGAGAATAAATTTTGATCAAGTTATACTTTAAAAATAGTGTTTTTACACTAAAATTGTGCAAATTGTAAAATATTATTAAAAATGGGGATTTATTGTTAAAAATTGTATTTTTATTGTTAAAATAAATTTCATTTTGTCATATTTACTATTTTATTTCAAAACAAATTAGTGTATACATTTTATTTGGCTTGAAAATGAGTTGTTATATGCATATAGTGTTAAATTAAGAGGAAACATGTATACAACTATCTTTCTTTTTTTTGCTAATGTTTTATTTGGGCTTAAAGGGTTTGGATGGGATCCAAAGCCCATTCTCTAGACCTTTCTGGTGAGGAAAAGCAAAAAAAAAAAAGTTGTACGTAATTTGCATCTTCTTCTTCCTAAAACCTTCTTACCGTAATAACAAAAGGAAAAACAGTGGTTTCCTCAAAGTAAATCAAATTTCCACTCAATTTGCTGCAAAAATTCAAAGAGAAATCACCTAAATAAGAAGAGAAAGGTAATCTCCAACCTTTTAGATCCTCTAATCCATTTAAAGCTTGGATTTCTATTTAATATAATTTTATTTGGATTGAATTCCTTTCTGCATGTTCATATTTTGCAATCTACAGGCTCTTGAAGGCCATTTTCTAGCTAAATCCAACAATTTGCTGCTGAAACCATTGCTAAATCAAGGGGTAAGAAAGGTAAGGGTTTCTTACAGCAAGCTAAAGAGAAAAAAATCGAATTTTGCTATCGTTGTTGATGGAATTCCTCAAATTATTGACCTTGTTTTCTGTTTTGCTGGCTGAAAAAACCCTATATTAGAAAAATCATATCTTTTTCAATTCAAAGCAAATTAATCTCAGTTTTTGATATGTTGTTGAAGTCGGGGTACTCTGCATTTCTGGAAATTTTCATTTAATTTTGAGTTATTTTGCTATAGGAAACTATTGCTTGAAATTGGTCAAAAACTGACCTCTGTGTATTGGTCGAAAATAGGTCATATTAGAAAAATCATATCGTTTTCAATTCTATGCAAATTAGTCTCAATTTTTGATATGTTATAGAAGATAAGATGTAGAATGTTTCTGAAAATTTTGATGAAATTATGAGCAGTTTTGTTATAGATAATCCTTATTTCAAAACAGCTAAAAATCTTTTTTTTTTATGCTTGCTGAAAAGAGCTATGTTTGAAAAATCATAACTCTTTCATTTTATAGCGAATTGCTCCAAATTTTGGATACGTTATTTTCATCATGAGGTCGTATAATGCAGTAAAATATCGCTGAAATCTAGGTTCGTTTGATAACCCAAATGACTGTCCAAAGTCAGCCAAAAACTCAGTTTCATGGTTGATTTTCTTTTGCTTCTAATAGTACTTCCGTTAACCGTTTCACTACATATTTCGATGATTCTGAATATTGTATGAATTAGTTGATGATGACTGTTTAAATCTTTTATCCGACCATGATTGGCTTGTTTTGAAAATTTTAAGAATTTAAATTTTATTTAAATTCTGTATCATTCTAAATATCGATAAATGTCGATATTTGAAAAATTCGGTGGTTTTAATTGATTTTTGGTTTCGAATAAGTTTATGTAAATTCTTTATAAATTATGGTTGATTAAATAAATGTTTATAAGACATTTTAAAGGTCTTTTAAGCAATTATTATTTTTAAGTATTTTATAAATAGAAAATCTATTTAATGAACGGATTTTTCCTTACATAACTTATTCAAAAATCTCTAAAAAAATTGTTTAAAAATCCTGTTTTCTTATAAAATTATTCTAAATATATTATAGCCTGTTTGGATGATTTTCAGCATATAAAAATAAAATATTAAGAGATGTTGATATTTTTACCTACCGAGGACATGAGGCGGGGTTGTTATGATGAATTGATGATGGTTGTGATGTTTGAGATGTACTTTTACTTGTCGATGAAACGAGACAAGTTTTGATGTCACTTTAAACTCATCGAAGTATGAGAAACGATGAGTTGGGTACTTTACACTCGCCAATGAGACGAGGCGATGTATGTTTGATTTGGACTTTGATGAATGTTTTCTAATGTGGCATCGACTGACGATTAGTAAACCAATAGGTGTGAATGTATGGTATGGGACGTACATTAACACCCATTGGGTTCCTATTCGAGATGTTGTGACACATTCAAGATGTTATTAGTACTACAAACCGAGTATAAGATTGGAATCATTACGATGTTCTTGATGTCATTTCTAGATTCCAATCATCATGATGTTTGCTCGGATTTTATGATTTGGGTGTCATCACGATATTCGACTATAGTCAATCAAGATGATCACGATGCTAAGATGTTAATGACCCCAAGTCATCACGATGTATGGTACCAAATAATAGTAGTACTAGTCAAGATGAAAAGCACGTGCAATTTTCTATGAAGTTTTCTATGTTCGATTTCACCTTTTTGTGATGCGTTATTTGAATATGGCCTTGAGTATGATATGGGCTACATTCATATTATTCTATATGGTGATTTTGATAATGATTTCTTTTAACTCTTAATGAGTTCTTATGATAGGTAATGATGATTTGATGTTTCTTTATGAAGTTATTATATGGTTTTCATCCCTTATCCACTTTACTTAGAGATGTCCTTAAGAGAAACCATATGCATGTTACTTATTGAATTTCTTTGAAATAGATAGATGAATCCTCGATATCCCCTTTCTTATAAATGATATGATGAATAACATGTCGTTCCGTTGGCAACAACGGAGTGATTCTCACCATTCCGCTTATTATTGAGATCCTTAGTACTGATAAGTTTAGCTTGCCTGACCCGTGTGTTTTTCACTCAGGTCAGACCGAGTTACACGTTAGATTGGATTGCTTCACTTCTTGGGTCAGCTTGATAGTTTTGGTTGGACTTATCATTTTGGCTTGGATGTCGTTTTGAGTCGTCTGCTTTTATGGGTCTTATTGTATATTATTCTGTGGGATGGGTGTATATGTGATTTAGTAGTCCATGCTACTTATATATAATGTATTATTATGGAGATGTATGGTGATGTATGTATTTATATATATATATATATACACACACACACACACACACTCTGATCTGGGTTTGTTGTTCTGTGACTGATGTTTTCTATCTGCATGTATATTACATTATTTCTGAAATGGTCCGAATCCACCATAGTGTGCATTAGTTATGGACTAATCGTGTCTACCACTTATGAGGTAATGAAAAAAAAATCAAGACATAATTGACATGCTTAGTTCTTAACTAACATATTACTATGATGGTCGCCCTTAACCAGCCATATTCTCTGCATTAGTAGACAGGATTACTTAGTGATTCTCTTTACTAATGTAGGTCTCGGGGTGGGGCGTCACAGTGGTCCTTACTTTATTAATGAAATATTGATTATTCTAAAAAGATGGAGCAATAAGATTGCATTTGATAAAGATCTTTTAAACACAATTCCTATTTGGATTCATCTCCTAGAAATCAGTTTAAAACTATGGGATAGTGAAGCTTTTGGAGAAATTGCTAGTACAGTTGGTACCTCTCTAAAATTGGATGAAAAACAGCAAAAGAAACAAGGTTAAGCTATGCTAGAATACTGGTTGAAATCAATGCAAAAATAGATCTTCCAGAGGAAGCGTATATTACAATGCATGATGGCGAAACCGTAATGCAGAAAATTGAATACGAATAGATTCCTCCAAAATGTGTAATTTGTGAATGTTTTGGGCATAACACAGAGGATTGTTCATTAAAAAAGGTTTGGAAAGAAAAGGTGAAAGATTCAAATAGCAATCAAGAAAAGGAGATTTCAATAGAACAATTACAAAGTAGTTTTTGAACAAAATCAAGAATCAACCAACAATGTTGAAAACATTTCGACAATGAGATCTGAGCAACAGGAAATTCACATTTCTGGAAAACTGGAAAGCTCTCTTTCAGGCAAAATTAAATTTTCTGAAAATATGAAAAGCAAAAAATGTGACTTACATTCCTCTGATACTTCACAAGGGAAAGACTTACTAGATCAACATATGATAGAAATTGGATATGAAAATCCAAATTCAAATATCTTTCAACAGCAAGCGGACTTAATAGAGGGGAATATGGAACTCAACATGAGTATAGGGAAAAAATCAACTCAGAAGGGAATACTGAACTCTCAATTCAGAATGGAATTTCAAGCAATGCACAGCAAAATGTAGCAGAAGACTTGATTCAAAAAGCCATAAAACTTATTCCAAAACCTCTCAATTCAGCAAAAAAGATGATTAAAGAAAGGAAGAAAAACAAAACAAAAAACTTACAAGACATTATTGCTCAAAACAATGAAAGTGGTAGGGAAAAAGATGATTTTCATGAAAAAATGTATAATGAGAAATCCAAGATGGGAAGAGCATCTAAAAATTCAATGCAGAAAACCACTTAAAAGAAAAGGGCCTAAAGGAATTGAATACATAGAGGAGAAGAAAGACAGGGAGAGTTCAGAGGAATTCAATCCTAGTCTCTCAATTTAGCAACAGAGATAGCTTTTTGTGTATCCTAAATTTTTTTATTTCTGTTAATTATGTCGATTGTTTCTTGGAACATTAGGGGATTGAACTCTCCTGAAAGAAAATTAGACTTAAACAATCTAATTTTTAAAATTAAACCAGTATTGTTGGATCCAATAGCATAAGCTTAATGTAACAACCCGCCTTTTCGCACGCTTTAAATTGACACACTTGCCAATTCAAACCATACGGAAGGGCGGATTGTTATGGGGTAAATAAGAAAAACAAGAAAGAAATAAAAGAAAACAGAATCTCGCAGGGGAAGGATAAAATATAATAATAAAATTTACAGTTTATAAATCTGTTTACAAAACATTTATATAATACATATCAGAGTTACACATACCAATAACAATGCAGAGGAACAGTGTGTAGTGCACTAGTAGTGCACTAGTAAAAATAATAATAATATACATCTTCATCTTCGTCCTCCAGAGCTAAATCTTCAAATCCTGAAACGCTCGGACTGACCCGAGCGAATTTGAAAAGACAAAAACACTCGAGTTAGAACTAAAAGATCTTATGTGAGCTAAATTAACAGAAATAAATATGAGTGCAGTAAACTTAAGAGATGCTCGGGATTTACATCTCCTAAGGATCCGTTAAACTATTTACTATATAGTATATTGCGCTATTATAATAGTGTCTAATTGTAAAATAAACTTACTTTTTAATAGCGTTAAGGGGTTACCCATATAGCGCTTAACACAAATAATGCCAATAGTCTATACAGTACCGTAATACCTATTGATCGGGAAGCTACCAGAGGATACTCCATAGGTACGACACAAATAGAAACTCGTAGAAGGCGCGCTAGGGTAGGTGACACGGCACAACTAGGCAATGCCAGGGTAGATATACCAATTGCTATCCGGGCTGATGGAAACGCATAGCCGCAGCTACCGCCCTTGAAACAAAATCCCCAAAAAAATCAAAGTAAAAGTGGCCACTGAATCAATCCAAAGTCAAAGTATAATATCGAAGAGGAGTGTCTGATCAGACGAACGACCTCATTGGCCCGAGAATCGCTCCTGTTTTAGCCACCTTATGCCAACTCTCGGGCGTCGGGTCCATGTATTTACCTTGTAGGAAACGCCTCCACCAACCTACTTCATTCTGGAATCTCCACCGCGTACACGGTTGTTAATGTGGTTTTCCGAGTTGGCAGAGAATATGACAACTTCTGATCTCGGTCTCTTCAACAACCAAACGTTATTATAACACCGCGGTCATTTAAAAATAATTATACTTCCAAAACCAGAATAAAACATCTATTTCAAAACCATATAAATACGATATCATTTATATTTTTAAAACCCCAAATCAATACGATATCATTTAGACCCAAACCAATAAAATGTCATTTTATTTTCCAATATATATTCTTTTCCAAAATCATAGGGTTTTCAAAGTAAAATATTTGGAAATCAAAACTCTTTAATATAATATTTTCAAACTATACTACTTTGAAAATCATAAATTTGAAACAAGTTTCCATCTCTTAAATGGTTAAATATTAAATTTCTTTTATAAAACAAAATAGCTTCTTTAGATTTCCCAAATCAATTTCAAATATCGATTTTAAACTACCAAATACCATTTCAATTCTTATGTTTCAAAGCTTTAAATATTCACCCTTTCAAAAACAACTCATTTGACAATCCATATATATTAAATTCAATTACTTATTATTTAGACTTGAAATATTTACTTAATGAATTCAATATAATTTAAGAAAACCTTTAACTTCATATAACTGGAAAATCTTTCAATTTATTATATATTCATTTAAATCAACTTGATGTTCATTTAAATCACCCTACACAAAAATCAAGTTATAAAAATCATATCCTTTAGAAATTCTAACTTTTTATTAAATTCCAATTTAACTTAATATTCGTCTTCCAAACTTATTCTCGTTTAAGTCAATGAAACTCCAGAAATTAAATTTTAAATAAATGCTTAATCTTATTTGATCTTAAAATCAAACTTTAATTTAAGCTTCAAATCAAATTTATACAAAGCTTAAAACCGGAAATTACTATATATGTAATAATCTTTATCAATAACCAAATCAATATTCCATAAACCATATATATATATATATAACTTTTCAAAAACCATAGAAAATCAATTCAATATATATATATATATATATATATATATATATATATATACCGCGGTGCCTGTATAAAATTTTCTACCCTATGGTCAAGTGATACTGATGTTTATCATTTCTGTCTGCAATTTAAAATAAAAATGCGGTTGTATATCATTTCAAACCGCAATCCCGAATGAAAAGAAATGCATGATAACTTGCAGATTATATATGATAGAACACATCATCCATTCACCAAGTATCAATCATCAACCAATTTAATTCAATCATCATCAATTTAAACAACATCAATATATATAGCATATAAAATATAGCAGGTAATAAATGACAGTTATTTACTAACCAATTATATTCAATAATAAATTTATTAACTATTTAGCTATCAGTTTATATGCAAATAAATAAATTCTAATTGTCAATTTATATGCAATAATAAAATTAATTAACAGTTAAATTAAATAAATGCGATTTAAATGAAATAATGAATGAAACGTGCCAAACAGTCATAAATAAATTTCTACTCATATCTAAAGTCAAATTAACTGACATAGGAAATTTCAGAAATTGTGAGTGGGTTAAAACACTCACCTTTTGAATTTAAATCGAATTTAAATCTGATTTAAACCCTAAAATTTGACGGTCTTCAAATCTGTCCAAACAAGCGTCAAAAGATCTGGAATTTAATTACGATCCTAACAAAAAAAAATCGTGTTAAACGGATAACGTATGAGAAAGTTATGTCGAAAATTGCGATTGAAAAACAATTAAAACAAAAATAAAGAAGGAACACAATTACACAACATCAATCCATGTGCCACGTCACCAGAAGCATGCGCACGTCTCCTCCATTTGAAGCCGAGCCCAGGTGAAGAAAATCAAGCCCATTCCCCACTTCCTCACATTTGACCGAAGCTTTGACCGCGTTTTGCCACAAATCCGACCGTTAATTCGCTTCCAAATTTCAGCGATGAAAAACGCTCTAGCCCCTCTACAAAGCTCAGAAAGGATTTTCCGATCAGACTCACCAGTCAAAAACACCCAAATCAATTTTGACCGCGATTTCTGGTCAAACGATGCATCGAATTGAAAAATGAATTACACCATTGAATTACGCTCGTCGAGAGCTTCAACATATATTATTTTGAGATTTTTTTGAGGACTTTGAATTTTTGACTTTGATTTTGAAATGGATCTGCATCTGAAATTTGATTGTCATTGAGGAAGAGAAAGAGTTGAAGAAATGAACGCACAACCAAATGACAATAGATGGAGGCTAGGGTTTATCACAGCCTATTTATAGACAAACTGCAATAGAATAGGTGGGCACTAATTATAAACGTTCTAAACGGTAGTTGGCCCAAAATGCCCGTTCTGACCCCGGAACGAAATTTGTTAAACCCATATATCCAAATAGGTGTTTTAAAATATTCTGAACGTGATGGAAAAAGTTTCACGTCCAAATTCGATCGTATGAAGAAGTTATGCTGAAATCAATATTTTCAAATTCAATTGATTACAAGCATAAATTTCAATGCGTTTCGAGTCTGTACGATCAAACGACAAGTCCGATTGCTACGAAACTTGAAACATTATTATAATTCACCGTTACGGATCTGATGAAACTGGTTTCGCCGAAATCCGAGTCAGTGGCCAAAAAGGCTATTTTTCCCATTAATTAAATAAATTAATATTAACTGAATTAAATCACTAATTCAATCCAATTTCAAATTTTACAATTTATAAAATCTTTCTCTTTTGATTTCTTAAACAATATTAATAACTAACAACAAATTTTATGTTAATTCAATCATTAATTATTTCACCACTTACCATATTAAATTTCATTTATTCGCAATAAATCAAATTATAAATTTTTCATTCCAATAAATAAAATAAATTTTGATTTTTCCATCCTTTTTAATTCCACAACTTGTTAAATTTGAAAATCATTATCATATTTTCCAAATGTTACCTTAATTTAACATTTATGTAACCTATTATTAGATTCGTTGCAATTGATTCCAATTTCAATCCACATTTCTTAATATACTCAAATTTTATAATTCTGGACACTTTATTTCCTTTCCCATAAGTGTAGCATTTATTCTATGAACATTTATTTCCAATTCCATCAAAAATTTAACAGGTAACCGTTAACAAATGTTTTCAATCCAAAGGTTTAATTAAGTTTACGTTGTATTCTACAATTTATCGTATTATGAAGAAAATTCATGTTATTCCCCATTATTACCTTAATTCATATATCGTAACATTTAATTTATATTTATTGCAATAATTTACAAATTTAAATTGAATGAACTAAATATACATATAACTCATAATAATTGTTGTCAAAACTCTAAATCCCACATTTATAAGTTTGTTGTTTACAGCGTATTGGTTTCTTTTTATTCAATCATCACTTATTGTATATTAATTAAATCAATTCACTCTTTAAGTCCGTTTAAATTTATTACCAAATATCCATTTACCTTTCCCATCAATTTGAATTCCATTCAATTAATATAACCAATCAAATTTCCATCCACACTTTATTATAAACCTAAAATTTGCAATTCATTATCTTGTATTAATTTCACAATTAATCATATATTTTTTTAAGGTAACGCTTATGATAAATACAACCCTATAATTACTCAACATCTAAACGAACGTTATTTCACTTTCCATTAGTGTAACATTCATTTAATTTATTATCACTTATTACAAATTCTAATTCCATTGACAAATAAGCAGGTCATTTATAATATATGTTACAACATTTGAATAAATCACTATTCATTATCGTTGACATAAATTCAGCATTTCTTACCTTGTATTAACATTGTTACTTATAATCCCTTATCACATTTCAATTAATATCCTAATGAATACATTTACTCTTTTCCGTTATGTCATTAATTATCATCAAGGCATCTTTATTGGTAATAAGGGAATTTACTAGTAACCCACTAATAAAACGTTTAATATACTTGTATATTATTATTTTACCCTTTTATTCTACATTATAAATATACGCACACATACAAATTACGATTCTAAATCCAATTAATTTTTCCATCTTGGTTCCATTCCTTCACTTTATGCATAATTAGCATTTCCCATTCAATTTGTTACATCCACTTATATTCACTTTATGAATACATTGGTATTCCATTTAATCCATAAATTTACTAACTTTAATTATTGCAATTTATTATCTAACATACAATTTGAATCTATTTCCAAATTTTCACCTTTCAATTAATTAACACCTTACAATAGTTAATAAAAAGAGATTGTACTAAATAAAAATTTATTTTCATTGATGAATTTAATACTTGACTTTATTTACTTCTTTCTAACCTTATATCCAATTTGCAACAATTTCCACTATTACAATTAATTGCAATATATAATTCAATTTGTAAATTTTAATTACCCTTGATACGTCAAATTTCGATATTCTCTTTCATATAAATAAATAAGATTTTTGTTTCTTTCTAAATTTAAATTAGCAATCCTATTAATTTAATTCATTTTAAACATCGAATTTACACGGGTCGTTACACTCTTCCCACTCAAAGCTTTTCATCCCCGAAAAGGAAAAGAAGAATTAACTAACAATACATCTTATTCAAAATATTTAACATATAAACAATAATTTACTAAAATTTATTACCTTAAATAAAATATACTCGTTTAATAATCGTTATATCTTTTTATACTTAAATAAATAAAGTTTGGAAAAACATTTTCAAAATAATTTTTAAGTCCAAAATTTACGAAAAAATTTCGGCAGAGTCTCCTTTGTACGGAGAGGCTCGGAAGAAAATAAAATATAAATATAACAATATACACAAATATTTTCCAAAATAATATATATTCCTACGCGGGAAAAAATATAAGATAGCGCTATAAACCGTAATCCAAAAACGTACATATTTGTCGGGCAATTTACGCTAAATTTATTGAACCAAAAGCAGTAGCAATTGCTTGCATAACCTGCATTTCACTTATAAAATCTAAAGGGTTACAATTTATATAAAGTGAAATATTTAAGTGGTTTCAATCACTAATATCCAATCAATACAACAACCATCAATTTCAACAAATATCATACACACAAATACAAAACAACCATACAATCAAACAAATAAATAGTTGTTTGGGTTCAAAACTTTTAAATTGTACGGGATGAAGAATAGACTACTAGCACATCATTTACTCAACAGTCTTAGTTAAAACTAAGTAGATTATTCATTCACCCAAATCCATTTTTTTTTAAAGTATCCTTGCCCAAACAACCATCAATTTAACTTATTATTACTTCATTTCATACTTTTTGTTGTTTGATTATCTTTTTATTTATACAGTGATTCATCGTTTTAATTTACATTTACTCATTAAATGTTTGTTTCATTTATTTTACTTATTACTTACAATTATTCAATCCCATTAATTCAGGTCATGCTAGTTCCTTTTATTTCGTTATAACTATTCACTCATTTATTATTGCATGTCCTCATTTATTTACACCTTAATTACTTGAGTTTATAATCATCTATTTGTCATACTCACCTTTAATTATATTTACTTGTTAAAATTTCAATTATAACTTAAGTTGATAACATTAAATTATCATTTAACAGCAATTTCATTGAATACTTGCATTATTTCAAATTCCTAATTGTATAATATTCTATTCCAACCTCTTGTTTAACATTTCAACTTTTAATATTCGGTAAGTTATATATGTTATTTAAGGGTGTAATTGAAAGTTATACAAGTTTGTTCCATTTCCTTTAATTAATCCATTGTTCAATAAATTTTTACCTTTCCTTATACGTTACAATTTCCACTTACTTTTTATTTCCTTTATAACTTAGCCTTAAATCTCTTACCTAAATTAGAGGTTTCAATTATTAATTACTTACCTTTCATTTCACTACAATAATTGAAACAATAATTGATGGAAATTTAAGAATTTAATACCGGGTTAAATTTTCAATTTATTTTAAAATAATAAATAAATATATTCTTACAACTTATATATATCTAATTATATTTTAAAACAATTCAAAATTTATATATATATATATATATATTTTAAAATGAATCTACAGTAAAACTACTACAGTGGCCTTTCCCCTTCGAAATCGAAAATGAAAGTCGATGATGCGTCCGCCATCACCGAAATTATTTTCCAACGACAGAGAGGAAAGTACAAAACATATTTTCTCCCAAAATCTTCATTTAGAACAATTCTTCCGAATTATATTAAAATATTTATATCAGAAAATACTTATAAACAATATTATTATATTCCAAAATTTATTCGAAAGAAATTTCAAAACCTCGAAACTTAAGTTCTAAATTTTCATTGATTTTATTTTAAATCTTATTTTACCTATTATTTATAAATTTTATTCCTAACAACCAATATATTGCAACCAAATATAATCTTTATAAAAATTTATTTTATATATAGAGAAAATATAATAGGCAAAATTATTTCATTCATCTATATTAAAAACAAATATTATGTTGGTTTGTCCTATTAAGTGTTTAAAAATCCCTATTGATGTCATAGCGTCTCATGCACCAACCAGAATTTATAAATACATAACGGAACAGATTAACACAATATTAAAAAATCTTTTTATAACACTAACAAATACGCTCTCTCATATATATACACTCAGCGACTCTCATAGGGTATTACTACCCTATTAGTAAAAAGTCAAACCCCACAAAGCTAAGGTTTATCACTAAACCTGGCTCTGATACCAGATGTAACATCCCGCCTTTTCGCACGCTTTAAATCGACACACTTGCCAATTCAAACCATACGTAAGAGCGGATTGTTATGGGGTAAATAAGAAAAACAAGAAAGAAATAAAAGAAAACAGAATCTCACAGCGGAAGGATAAAATATAATAATAAAATATACAGTTTATAAATCTGTTCACAAAACATTTATATAATACATATCAGAGTTACACATACGAATAACAATGCAGCGGAACAGTGTGTAGTGCACTAGTAAAAATAATAATAATAATATACATCTTCGTCTTCGTCCTCCAGAGCTAAATCTTCAAATCCTGAAACACTCGGACTGACCCGAGCGAATTTGAAAAGACAAAAACACTCGAGTCAGAACTAAAAGATCTTATGTGAGCTAAATTAACAGAAATAAATATGAGTGCAGTAAACTCAAGAGATGCTTGGGATTTACATCTCCTAAGGATCCGTTAAACTATTTAATATATAGTATATTACGCTATTATAATAGTGTCTAATTGTAAAATAAACTTACTTTTTAATAGCGTTAAGGGGTTACCCATATAGCCCTTAACACAAATAATGCCAATAGTCTATACAGTACCGTAATACCTCCCGATCGAGAAGCTACCAGAGGATACTCCATAGGTACGAGACAAATAAAAACTCGTAGAAGACGCGCTAGGGTAGGTGACACGGCACAACTAGGCAATGCCAGGGTAGATATACGAATAGCTATCCGGGCTGATGGAAACGCGTAGCCGCAGCTACCGCCCACCTCAAAACAAACTCCCCAAAAAAATCAAAGTAAAAGTGGCCACTGAATCAATCCAAAGTCAAAGTATAATATCGAAGAGGAGTGTCCGATCAGAGGAATGACCTCATTGGCCCGAGAATCGCTTCTGTTTTAGCCACCTTATGCCAACTCACGGGAGTTGGGTCCACGTATTTACCTTGTAAGAAACACCTCCACCAACCTACTTCATTCTGGAATCTCCACCGCATACACGGTTGTTAATGTGGTTTTCGGAGTCGGCAGAGAGTATGACAACTTCTGATCCCGGTCTCTTCAACAACCAAACGTTATTATAGCACCGCGGTCATTTAAAAATAATTATACTTCCAAAACCAGAATAAAACATCTATTTCAAAACCATATAAATACGATATCATTTATAATTTTAAAACCCCAAATCAATGCGATATCATTTAGACCCAAACCAATAAAATGTCATTTTATTTTCCAATATATATTCTTTTCCAAAATCATAGGGTTTTCAAAGTAAAATATTTAGAAATCAAAACTCTTGAATATAATATTTTCAAACTATACTACTTTGAAAATCATAACCTTGAAACAAGTTTCCATCTCTTAAATGGTTAAATATTAAATTTCTCTTAATAAACAAAATAGCTTCTTTAGATTTCCCAAATCAATTTCAAATATCGATTTTAAACTACCAAATACCATTTCAATTCTTATGTTTCAAAGCTTTAAATATTCACCCTTTCAAAACAAACTCATTTGACAATCCATATATATTAAATTCAATAACTTATTATTTAGACTTGAAATATTTACTTAATGAATTCAATATAATTTAAGAAAACCTTTAACTTCATATAACTGGAAAATCTTTCAATTTATTATATATTCATTTAAATCAACTTGATGTTCATTTAAATCACCCTACACAAAAATCAAGTTATAAAAATCATATCCTTTAGAAATTCTAACTTTTTATTAAATTCCAATTTAACTTAATATTCATCTTCCAACCTTATTCTCATTTAAGTCAATGAAACTCCAGAAATTAAATTTTAAATAAATGCTTAATCTTATTTGATCTTAAAATCAAACTTTATTTTAAACTTCAAATCAAATTTATACAAAGCTTAAAACCGGAAATTACTACATATGTAATAATCTTTATCAATAACCAAATCAATATCCTATAAACCATATATATATAACTTTTCAAAAACCATAGAAAATCAATTCAAAATATTTATATGTATATATATATATATATAGCGCGGTGCCTGTATAAAATTTTCTACCCTATGGTCAAGTGATACGGATGTTTATCATTTCAATCCGCAATTTAAAATAAAAATGCGGTTGTATATCATTTCAAACTACAATCCCGAATGAAAAGAAATGCATGATAACTTGCAGATTATATAAGTTAGAACACATCATCCATTCACCCAATATCAATCATCAACCAATTTAATTCAATCATCATCAATTTAAACAACATCAATATATATAACATATAAAATATAGAAGGTAATAAATGACAGTTATTTACTAACCAATTATATTAAATAATAAATTTATTAACTGTTTAGCTATCATTTTATATGCAAATAAATAAATTCTAACTGTCAATTTATATGCAATAATAAAATTAATTAACAGTTAAATTAAATAAACGCGGTTAACTGAAATAATGAATGAAACATGCCAAAGAGTCATAAATAAATTTCTAATCACATCTAAAGTCAAATTAACTGACATAGGAAATTTTAGAAATTGTGAGTTGGTTAAAACACTCACCTTTTGAATTTAAATCGAATTTAAATCCGATTTAAACCCAAAAATTCGACGGTCTTTAAATCTGTCCAAACCAGCGTCAAAAGATCTGGAATTTAATTACGATCCTAACAAAAAAAAATCGCGTGAAACGGATAACGTATGAGAAAGTTATGTCGAAAATTGCGACTGAAAAACAATTAAAACAAAAATAAAGAAGGAACACAATTACCAACATCAATCCATGTGCCACGTCACCAGGAGCATGCCCACGTCTCCTCCATTTGAAGCTGAGCCCAGGTGAAGAAAATCAAACCCATTCCTCACTTCCTCACGTTTGACCGAAGCTTTGACCGCGCTTTGCCGCAAATCCGACCGTCAATTCGCCTCCAAATTTCACCAATGAAAAACGCTCCAGCCCCTCTACAAAACCCAGAATGGATTTTCCGATCAGACTCACTAGTCAAAAACGCCCAAATCAATTATGACCGCGATTTCTGGTCAAACGATGCATTGAATTGAAAAATGAATTACACCATTGAATTACGCTCGTCGAGACTTCAGCATATATTATTTTGAGATTTTTCTGAGGACTTTGAATTTTTGACTTTGATTTTGAAATGGATCTACATCTGAAATTTGACTGCCATTGAGGAAAAGAAAGAGTTGAAGAAATGAACGCACAACAAAATGACAATAGATGGAGGCTAGGGTTTATCACAGCCTATTTATAGACAAACTGCAATAGAATAGGTGGGCACGAATTATAAACGTGCTAAACGGTAGTTGGCCCAAAAAGCCCGTTCTGATCCCGGAATGAAATTTGTTAAACCCATATATCCAAATAGGTGTTTTAAAATATTCTGAACGCGATGGAAAAAGTTTCACATCCAAATTCGATCGTATGAAGAAGTTATACTGAAATCAATATTTTCAAATTCAATTGATTACAATGCATAAATTTCA
Organism: Allium cepa; assembly: GCA_030765085.1. Lineage (NCBI taxonomy): Eukaryota > Viridiplantae > Streptophyta > Magnoliopsida > Asparagales > Amaryllidaceae > Allium > Allium cepa. The sequence goes on from CM060942.1 coordinate 16,020,001, forward strand.
AGGCGTTTCGAGTCCGTACGATCAAACGACAAGTCCGATCGCTATGAAACTTGGAACATTATTATAATTCACCGTTACGGATCCGATGAAACTGGTTCCGTCGAAATCCGAGTCAGTGGCGAAAAAGGCTATTTTTCCCATTAATTAAATAAATTAATATTAACTGAATTAAATCACTAATTCAATCCAATTTCAAAATTTACAATTTATAAAATTTCTCTCTTTTGATTTCTTAAACAATTTTAATAACTACCAAAAAATTCTATGTTAATTCAATCATTAATTATTTCGCCAATTACCATATTAAATTTCATTTATTCGTAAAAAATCATATTATAAATTTTTCATTCCAATAAATAAAATAAATTTTGATTTTTCCATCCTTTTTAATTCCACAACTTGTTAAATTTGAAAATCATTATCATATTTTCCAAATGTTACCTTAATTTAACATTTATGTAACCTATTATTAGATTCGTTGCAATTGACTCCAATTTCAATCCCCATTTCTTAATATACTCAAATTTCATAATTCTGGAAACTTTATTTCCTTTCCCATAAGCGTAGCATTTATTATATGAACATTTATTTCCAATTCCATCAAAAAATTAACAGGTAACCTTTAACAATTGTTTTCAATCCAAAGGTTTAATTAAGTTTACGTTGTATTCTACAATTTATCATATTATAAAGAAATTTCACGTTATTCCCCATTATTACCTTAATTCATATATCGTAACATTTAATTTATATTTATTGCAATGATTTACAAATTTAAATTGAATGAACTAAATATACATATAGCTCATAATAATTGTTGTCAAAACTCTAAATCCCACATTTATAAGTTTGTTGTTTACAGCGTATTGGTTTCTTTTTATTCAATTATCACTTATTGTATATTAATTAAATAAATTCACTCTTTAAGTCCGTTTAAATTTATTACCAAATATCCATTTACCTTTCCCATCAATTTGAATTCCATTCAATTAATATAACCAATCAAATTTCCATCCACACTTTATTATAAACCTAAAATTTGCAATTCATTATCTTGTATTAAATTCACAATTAATCATAATTTTTTTTAAAGTAACGCTTATAATAAATATGACCCTATAATTACTCAATATCTAAACGAACGTTATTTCACTTTCCATTAGTGTAACATTCATTTAATTTATTATCACTTATTACAAATTCTAATTCCATTGACAAATAAGCAGGTCATTTATAATATATGTTACAACATTTGAATAAATCACTATTCATTATCCTTGACATAAATTCAGCATTTCTTACCTTGTATTAACATTGTTACTTATAATCCCTTATCAAATTTCAATTAATATCCTAATGAATACATTTACTCTTTTCCGTTATGTCATTAATTATCATCAAGGCATCTTTATTGGTAATGAGGGAATTTACTAGTAACCCACTAATATAACGTTTAATATACTTGTATATTATTATTTTACCCTTTTATTCTACATTATAAATATACGCACACATACAAATTACGATTCTAAATCCAATTAATTATTCCATCTAGGTTCCATTCCTTCACTTTATGCATAATTAGCATTTCCCATTCAATTTGTTACATCCACTTATATTCACTTTATGAATACATTGGTATTCCATTTAATCCATAAATTTACTAACTTTAATTATTGCAATTTATTATCTAACATACAATTTGAATCTATTTCCAAATTTTCACCTTTCAATTAATTAACACCTTACAATAGTTAATAAAAAGAGATTGTACTAAATAAAAATTTATTTTCATTGATGAATTCAATACTTGACTTTATTTACTTATTTCTAACCTTATATCCAATTTGCAACAATTTCCGCCATTACAATTAATTGCAATATATAATTCAACTTGTAAATTTTAATTACCCTTGATACATCAAATTTCGACATTCTCTTTCATATAAATAAATAAGATTTATGTTTCTTTCTAAATTTAAATTAGCAATCCTATTAATTTAATTCATTTTAAACATCGAATTTACACGGTTCGTTACACTTAAAGTACTAATATGGTAAATTTTCATGTCAAATTTTTTATAGAACGGGGTTTAGTAAATAACAATATTATGGGGGGTTATTGTCGCATTATGGTGCTATGGGATCAGAATATCTGGAGTTTAGATCAACACTTCTTTAATTTTCAATATATTCATTGTAAATTCTCTAATAAGGGAGGATTTCAAATTGAAGTAACTTTTGTATACAGATAGTGAAAAAATTAGAAATTACCTCTGGAATGATCTTGAAACTTTAAATAAAAATTTGAGCAAGCCTTGGATTATATTGGGAGACTTTTATACAGTTTTACACTTTTTTGAAAAAAGGGGTGGTTTTCCAATCCCTTTAGCAATTTGGAATTTCTTAATATTTCTTAATTCAAACAGGTTTAATTGAACCAAATATTAGTGCAAATAAATTTACATGGAAATGTGGTGAATTTAGAAACATTCATTGCAAGCTTGATAGAATCCTAATTAATCATGGTTTTGCTAAAACATTTTGTAATTATCAATGTTATACTCTTCCCCAATCCACTAGTGATCATACATCAATTCATATACTTTTCTCTGCTAATCAAAACTTTAAGAATAATCTACCATTTAGATTTGTTAATGGGTGGACTTTAGAAAAATATTTTATGGATTTGGTAAAAAACAGTAACATCTTCCCCAATCAAGGCTCGGCTCAATTCAAATTTAGGAATTTTTTAAAAATTACAAAAGAAAATCTGAAGCATTGGAATAAAAATAGGAAAAGAAATGACATTAATACAACTAGAGAGGAGTGTGAGTCTCTCCAAAAAATTATTGATAATAATAGCTCAGACATTTCTATAGTCAATCAATTTTTCCAATGTCAAAACGAACTCAATAATAGTTTGCATGTGCAAGCTATCAATATGAGACAAAAAGCCAAGGTGGATTGGTTTACTAATGGAGATGAGGCAGGCAAGTTTTTCTACTCCAAGATGTCTAGTAGAAATAAAATCAATGACATAGGAAAACTACTAGAAAGAAATGGGAATATTTTAAATGATGTTTCACAACTTGAGCAGTTAGCTGTCAAATAATTTTCTGATTTATACAATACTGTAGAGTATAAGAAGGAGTTCCCAAATGTTGAAACAAAGTTTATTCTTAAGGATAGTAGTAAGGATATTCTTCTTGCTCCAATTGTTATAGAAGATATTAAAAATATTATTTTCAACTCGAAAGATGATAAAAGCCCTGGCCTTAATGGGTTTCGGGCAAAATTTTACAAAGTCCATTGGGAGGATATTAAATACAAAATCTTCGATGCTGTAAATGAACTTTTTTACTACTGGAATGCTTTTGAAAAGCATAAATCATACTTTTATCACTATAATTCCTAAAGTTAAAAGACCTTTAGGGCTTGGTGATTATAGACCAATTTCATGCTGCAATTTTATATACAAAATTATTGCTAATATTTTAAGCATCAGAATTAAAAAAATTCTAAAATACTTGATTTCTGAAAATCAATGTGCATTTGTCCCTGGTAGATTTATTATTGAAAATAATCTTTTGGCACATGATATCATTAGAAGCTTTAACAAAGGTTGCAAAAACAAAGTATGTATTAAAATTGATATACACAAAGCTTTTGACAAGATCAATAGAACTTTTATTATTCACATGATGGAATAATTGGGTTTTCATGGAAAATTCTGCAATCTAGTTCAAGAATGCAGTAAACTGCTTCATTTTCAATCTTAATTAATGGCTCACCATGCGGGTTTATTAAAAGTAATAGAGGTATTAGGAAAGGGGACCCTCTTTCCCCCTACTTATTTGCAATTTCTATGGAATTTTTAACTCTTCAAATGGAGGTTGAATAATTAAAAGGAAATCTCAAACCTATTAATAGTGTTTTGCCTAATATCACTCATTTATTATATGCTGATGACTTGTTTTTGTTTATAAATGCAGATTTGAAAAGTGCACATACCATTGGATATCTTTTTGAATGTTTAAAAGAAAAAGCAGGTCTTCAAATCAATGAGAGTAGAAACAAAGTTTATTTTAGCAAAATTAGTGAGAAAAAGGAGGAAATTCTTAACACTCTTAAAACTCGAGAAGGTCAACTGCCTGTCAAATATTTGGAACATCCTCTTGGTACAAATCAACTAACTGACAAAGACTGCTCAAGACTTTGTAACATCATTCAAGAAAAATTAGAAAGTTGGTCCAGCAGACTGTTATCTATCGCTGGTAGAATAGAACTCAAGCATACTGTCATCACGACTATCATAATGTATTGGATTCAGACTCACAATACTCTAGAAACATCCATTCATAAAATTGAAAAAATGTGTGCTAATTTCATATGGAAAGTAAAGTATCATAAAATTTCATGGGATATTATTTGCAAACCAAAAGAGTTTGGTGGGTTAGGGTTAAGAAATATCAAGGATATTCAAGAAGCCTGCAATATGAAACTCTTTTGGAGATTTGTAGAAGGAAAATCTCTATGGTCAAAGTGGATGAAAAAGAAATATGTTAAAAACAAAAATTTCTCGACCATGCCAACAGAAACTCACAACTCAAGCTCTTGGAAAAATATTTTAAAAAGCAGAAATATTGGCATCAAATTATTGGAAAGAAGTTTCAAAGATGGCAAAAACACTAGCCTTTGGTTTGATCTTTGGATCAATGGAAAGACATTAACTAGCTTATTAGGATGGAATAACTTGCTAAATTTTGGAGGTGCAAATTTAAAAGTTGATCATATCAGTCAAAATCACATTTGAAATATCAATCTTCATCCAGCAACTTCAATTTTTAAAAGGAGTATAGAAAACATTGATAATGATCCAAATATGGCTGAAGACTGCTGGAAATGGAAACTCTCAAAGAAAGACAAATTTTCTTTTAAATCTACTTGGAATTTTTTAAAGGGTTTTGAAACTGAAATGGATTGGAATTCTGTCATATTTGGAATAGAGATAACTCCCTAAAAAGGCACATTGTGCCTACTTTTCTCTACTGGACAGACTACCATCCAGAGATAAATGTAACAAACGGATTAATAACAATGAATTAGAATGTCTCCTTTGCAAGAATGATAATGAAACAGCAGAACATCTATTTTTTGTTTGCGTGTTTTCAAGACATATTTGGCATATTGCCGAAAGCAAGCTCAAATTTAGCAAAAAATATTTCAATTCAAAACATCAAAGAGTGTATTTATCACATCCGAAAAAACCTCAAAACCTAATCAAAAAAATTCAATGAAGCTAGCATCATGCCAACTACTGCCATATACTTTATATGGAAAGAGAGGAATGCTGGACTGCATACGAAAAAGGAAACATATGCCATCCAAATCTAGAAATGCATTGAATCAAACTACCAAATCTTAATTCATAAACATTGCAGAAAAGGAAAACGATCTCATCAAATATTCTCAGATAATAATGATCATGAAGATCTCGAAGCAGGAGTAGAATCATACTTATGGAATGGGAAATTTAATAATGTTATTCTCCATGGCAATCCCCAGTTTATCAATCAGAAGACTTTATATTTGGGGAAGGATACTATCAGCGTCAGTGATCATTTACTAAAGGCTAACATTTCAGATCCAACACCAGAGGATGCCTCTACAAGGGAAGTAAACATGTCTTAATTAAAAATATTACTAATTATAATAATAATCAGAATAGAATTTCTAATTTTTTCTCACCTGATATTGGTAGGAACTACCGCTCAACAAGCAAAGAGGCATTGAAACTGAAGTCTCCCTCGATTCAAGGCAAATAAAAGCAGTTAGATCTTAATATGAAAAGGATCGACAATTTTCACTACATCAGTAAACTGAATGGCAAAGTTTATCACGTATCTGATTGGAAAAACGGGGAAAGCAGCAATTTTTCCGACAAAGTGGAATGTGAGACAGCTAAAGTTGCTGAACGTAGTAAGCTTTACTGCATATCTGACCTCTAGATTGAACCGGAAGCTCAAAACATCTCCACAGGCAGCGAGTTTCACCGCAATTCTAACCTCCAGCAAGAATTGGAAGTCAATAACAACAAATGGGGTCATAATGACCGCAACTTTGTAAAGTATAATGAAGATTCAGAGAAAAATAGCATAGTAAATAGCAATTCAAGAGAGCCTCGTGATATCAAAAGTAATCTCAGCAATTCGAAAGAGATTCTTGCTAAGCAAACTTTTGAAAGTAATCACAAGGAGAAAATGAAGATATGAAAGCCGCTGTAGCAAGAATCTCCCTCGGAAGTTGGTCATTTTTAAGCTTTTCTGCATTGTATTGATGGAGGCGTTGTTGCCTTGAGTTTTAGGGTCAGGTTCTCTTCTGAATTGTTTTTTTTAGGTATGTTATCATACTTGCCCGAATATCTTATGTTTATTTTGGGCGGGGCCCTTTTAACAATCTTTCAAACAAAAAAAAGATTGCATCAACTTCTCCTATCTCACGCGATTTCCCATATTCACGTGGACTTTTTTTTCCTTTTTCTTTTGGCTAGTCCATAAGTATTAAACATTGCACTTCCATCTCAAGGCCAACGCCACCCCATCCACTGTCGACCTCTACATCCACCACCTCGACACTGCTCGACTCTGACACATACCGCCGCTGTTTTTTTCCTCATGCCCTCGGCCACCCACGAACTCACACCTTTACATTCACTCCTTCCCTTCATGCTTCTTCCAGGTCGTGCATGCTCCATCTTCATGCATAAAAATGAAGCCCCTATCCACAAGAGCAATTGAACATAATGTGAAGGACTAAAATGCAAAATCCTTCAAATTGAAAAGCACATCATAATATATATACATGCTCTCTGCTCCAACACGTAACCAAATGCCTCGGCCCTTACATCCATGCACCTCCATGCGTCAACACCTATGGCCCCAGTTCCTTCATGCAAACTACCACCTCCCCACCTATGCATACCATCCACACTTACACAGCGCCACACACATGCATCCCCATACATACACATACACATACACACTACAGAAAATGCATAAGGAAATATCTCCTCCATGGTTCCTCTTTTTTAAGAACAAAAAAAGTGAGAAACGTAAATCCTCTCACCCTCTACAAATTTCATGTTGGAAATTTTTTTAGTACTTAGCGTAAACGAAGTTATTTGAATTATTAAATACAACAGTGAAAGTGAAATATGAACATAAATGTTGATGTCCCTTTTGCATGCGTGAAGATAAAAAAATGATTATATTTTATAAAACATAGTTTTACCTAACAAAGGCATGGGACAAAGAAACATAAGTGTGTAAGCTGCGTGTGATTTATTATGTTTCAAAAGGTAAATTTTAAGGTAAGACGCTATACAACAATACATTCACGTATGGACCACGAATGATAAAAATCCCAGCAACGTAAGACGATTATAAAATACAATAAAATTGACAAGTCAACTTACTATGTAAAGTGTTAAAAATGCAAACATTTACTGCAAAAAGTGTCAAACGAAAATTTAATTATTTTATAAATTAAAAATTATAGAAAAATTCTATAAAATAAAGTGGAAATACATCATTGAAAATCAAGTCTAAACATAGATGTATTTATATTTTAACTCAAATCAGAATATTCAAACAAACTAAATACTCAAATTCAAATATCCGAAAATATGGGACGTTGCACTTACTTGAAATATGAAATTGTAATATGAATTAAAATTGCAAATCTTTATGTAATTAAACAATCCAATTTCTAAAAAAATTAAGTCTTAAGTTCTTGACTGAGATAATATTGAATTATCATATGGTTAATAATGTATTTTTGAAATGAATATGGAAATGCTAAAATATGAAGATACCGTGAAAGGATTTAAGTTACAACAGAAGCTTTCAACTGAAATGAACGATAATGCTGGACATTTCTTATTTGACTACATTTTTGTTTCAAATTATTCATGTTCTCCAAATACCGTTAAAATGTCGATTATGACTTTTAGTTAATTCAAAATACAGTTACAATGTTGCTTACGATTTTTGATCAAAGGCAATAAAAATTGCAATAACCAAAATTCTGGAATTGATAACCGCATCATTGTTTACACCATCGGTTAAATTTTCTAAATCATCTCTCCCACCTCGTCCAACGACCACCATTCATTCATTGATGTTTACCATTTTGGCCGATGGAGTAGAGTAATTTTCCTGGATAGGCATGACCTAGATTAAGTAAATTACGTAGTAATAGTCAATGATACATATGTTTCGTATGGAAGATCATAACAAAAAAAAATCATACTTCTACTAACTACTCCATTGTCATTTGGCACAAACTATGGATTATGCTTCTATGCATCTAGTATTCTGGGTGTCAACGGAGTACAAAGTATGTTAAATATCATGCATATTGGAAATTTAGTATGTAGTTTCTAGGTTTGATAAAGTGGTTATCTTTTGTTCCTCTTTTCTATTATTTTTATAATAAATATATGTTATTTTTGTTCCATATATCTCAATAATAGAAAAATAAACTATTGGTAACTTCATGCTTTCTACTATGAAAACTATTTTGAAAAGGTTTTAGCATGCTTCCTAAATATCATTTACAAGTATTTTGGATAGTTGGTAAACTCACAACTAAGATTCAAGTTAAATTTGATATCAATGTTTCTCAATGATGTTCTAATAAAAATTGACCATTTATTGATTCCAAATTACCATATGCAGGATATACATATGAAATGTAAAGCATACCATGTAATAACTATAAAATAGAAACATAGATTCATGGTGTTTAGTTTAACTCTTAATTGCTCAGGTTATATGTTTCATATATCATGTAGAGGGAATACATTTGTTACTATGAAATAATAAAGAAATTCATAATTTATTTGGGAGAAAAATCAAGAAATCGAGCTGCCTCTTCACACAATTTGTACTATTACCGATTGCATGATCAATGACAAAGAAACTCTGTAAGTTATATCATACGTTAATTTATAACAGTTGAAAGTTTAGAGGTTGATGAATTTAATTATCGTAATGTCATTATATTTAAAGGTGGATAGTCCATGTTCTAGTTTGATTTGCATGTATTTTCCTTAGACATTGTTAATAGTGTGTATTTATTTGACTTATTGTTTTCTAATTAAACAATTACTATAACAGTTATGTTGATTATTTTATCTACATTTCAAATTTTTAAGCAAAGCTTAAAGAAATGGTGTACTGTGGATCTTTTTCCAACCAACGATATAATTAGAGAGTATATAATGAACTGAAAAATATGCGCATAAGAATTTTTAGGATTTTCTATGTTATTTTTTATGCATTCTTGGTTGACATTACATTAATGATTTTGTGTATATGGTGCATGGATTTCATTTTTACGTATTCTTAACTGATATCCCCTTAATGATTTGGTTTCTGATGCATGGAAGGTACGATGGTGACGTAAAACATTAATGACAAACAAAAAATAAACATCCTATAATTAATGTATGTCAATTACCATTTAATTATAGTCAAGTTTTAGTTAGATTAGTGATTGGGAAATAAATAAATTGTTTACACCTAATTGGCGAATATGATTTTACAAATAAAAACAATATACCTTATACTTCAATATAAGGTAAATCTGATTATGATAAAATAACCATGGAACTTTGATCTTGCAATTTATTTACCAAAATTAGATAACCAAATTTGATGTATACTCTGATTATATCTTTGTCTTCAAATAAATTTAGAGAGCATGATAGGTTGATGGATCTCTTTAGCTACATAGGCTCTTTAGTATTTTAAAGGAAAATATAATTTAGAATAAATAAATATTATTGGTTGAAATATTTTAAATCGATGTGCGTAGCACACAAATATTGTAAAAGAAAAAATATAGTTGTAATCCGTGTGCATAGCACGGATTTGCACTTGTTAGTTATATGATTCTGTTTTCAAATATCATGTTTTCATTACTCATAATTTGTTTCTATTTTTATAAACACAGTTAAAAAACAATGTTTCTATCAAACTTAACTCCAATGAAACCTCTATATTAATAAATTAACATCTATACTATTGTATAATTAGAGAGTTTCATTTCCAGGACACAGAAGCCTCGTTTGATTTTTGTCAGATTAGCAGTCACTTTTTATATTTTTCCAATTTCCTACCGCATCTCCACTTCCTCTTCCATCTGTCAATTATGAACAAAAAGTCTACAGTTTCTTTATGGTCGCTCATTGAATCGTCGTTATTCCACCGCCTAAAAAATTATCCCACCCACGTGGAATTGAACAGCCGCTGTTTAAAGGCAATTCATTCGCACGTTTCTCCCCTCCCACATCTGTGCTTCTTCCTTTTCCGTTCGCCTATTGGATCTGCTATCCTTTGACCTCGCTTGTCGACAGTGATTATCGCGCTTTTCCATCTGCAATTGTATGCTTTGGGGGATTGATTCAAAGCTTCAACTTCTGCCAATAGGTAATCTCTTATGTTCATTCATATAATCAGTTCATGATGATGTGCATTAGATGTTCCAAAGAAATACCGAGCTCATGAATCCGTCAGTTGAACATGAGAAATGTAGTATTCTAATTCAAGTTCAAATCAAATTATATTCATTTCATGCTATTTAGATCTCATATTCGGTGTAAAACATTAAACGTTTGTGTTTTATACTTGCTCCGGAACATATGTAAGGTCTCATTTATACAAAAATCCACTGTAATTTGTTTTCTTGATATACACTATTTCTAGATTCTGACATATGTATTCATTCATGTTGTTTTACTACATCTTCAAACAATAATCTAAAATAGTAACTTTCAAACTACACCGATGATATTGACTAGAATTTATAGTTAATTTGTCTTTCTTAAGTAATATCTTTAATACTAAATCTATTGTAAAACAAAAGGGGCACTTGGTAAGATATATATATTTTAATAATAATAATGATTATCCTTACAATAACAGGTGTCCAATATGATTTTCGCCAGAGATTGTCAAATGAGCCATTACATTGGAATGATATTTCATCATATATGCATAAACAATCAGTGGTAGGGCTTGCTAATTCATCCGAATAGGGCCGGTAAGATTTTTTCCGTTAAAAAGTAAATTGAGTAAATGGTGAATTATTGCTGAATCTGTTTAAAATGGAGAATGATTAACCCATTAGATATGGAAAAAGAGTCCAGATATGACAATGACTCAAATTTCATAAAATGTTGCCAATATACATGGCAAGATATTAGCTGGGGAAATTGCCATATTAAACATCACCTGCCCTTTGCTACTGTTGGTAGTTACATGTTGTCGATATTAATCATTTTAAAGGTAACTTTCCATGTATTTTTGTATGATATTACAGTTGTATATTATTTTAAATATTATGCATATCGTATTTATGAAACTCCTATTTGAAACGATAAGATGTACTGTTCTGATCATATTTTAATGTTGTAATTTGATTAAATTTATAGCATTAACCATACCTATCATGCATTATTACTTCATGACTTTGGTAGTGCAAGTTATACAATGGAAAATATGATTAGATAAATTTATGTTGATGTAAAATATCAACCTTAAAATTTTCAACCTATAAAGAAACAGAGTTTACAATTGCATAACCAAGAGCCTTCAAATGGATCCAATGAATATGTAATGCATTTATGATTTTTAATTTCAAATTTTTTTGATAAAAGAGTGGTCCTCAAATGAGGAGAGCACTTATATTTTATTAAATAGTAGTTAAAAGTCACACAAATTTCTTATGAGAGCCAACAATTACAAGTGAATAAGATCATCACATAGATGATCACCAAAATATAGAACTTATACAAGTATAGAGTGTAAAGTTAAATAAAAAATAAAGAGCATTTACAATGATTGATGTTGGCTAAAACTAAAGTATGTGCTAATGTGATATGGGGTGCCCGACTTCATGATGGATAAATAATGAGAAGTAGGCTTGCTTAGTGAAAGCGAATGCACACATATCCGACAAGGCTTCCTAAGGGTACATGCATGGCTACTACTATCTGGAGAGAAGGCAATGGCATGTGATTACAACTAGGGAAAGAAGAGGTCTATAACACGCCATTCTAATGAAACTTACATGCTAATTAATCTGGAGTAATTTAATGCATTTAATGGCTGGTGATTAGACCATAAAGTGCAGTAGCTGAAGTAATAAAATAAGTTAATTACATGCAAGGTTTTCAAAATGGGATTTAAATCATAAATCGCAATGTTTAAATTTTAAATCTAAACGGGATTTAAATCGTAAATCGTAGATTTAAAATATCCACATTTTAATGTTTGTATGCACTTTAAAGTTGATTTTGATGTCTAAACGTCAACAATTAAACTTAATTTATCCTCTAATTCCATTTTTATTTTGTTTTAAAAACATTATAATGGTAATTGTGGATCTAAATTAGTATATTAAACATGTTAATATGAGTTGGATGTGGTTTTTTACTATGCTTTTAACTAAGTTTGAATCGGAATGTAAATCGAATCGTAAAGGGAGAGATCCGATCTGAATCGGGATTTAAATCGTAAGATTTTAAGATTTTTGACAACAATGATTACATGTGATGAATGACAGTATGACAATGTACTTTGTGGAAGATGATAGTACAATATATAATGAAGCAGAAACAATAGAGGTATTTGTTCAAGATACAAACTGAATCGGGATGAAATGTATTGAAGTGTCCTGAATCAGGCTGAAGCAGCTGGCATATGGAGTCTTGGAACAAGTAGCATGGCAGAATTGTACAGATAGGGAATCCAAATTAGCTAAACTTTGAGAGAGACACGACAACATGTATGCCAAAAGTGAAGTGAGACACATTGCTGAGAGAGACTTATTGCTGGCAGTTAGCGGAAAAAATGCGCTGTGATGATGGATGCACATGCTGGCAGAAACGAGGCGAGGCTGCACCTGAATGACATTGTGAAACTGTTCGTACATTGTGTGGAGGTGATGCTACAGTGAGATTGTGGATCGGTGCTTGCTTACGATAACAACATGTATGCACAGTGAACCCTTACACTTTGAACATGGAAATAGATAGGATGGATAGTGGCAAGTCCAGCTACGTCTGATATGAATCTGTCAAGGCTGAGGTGAGCTTCAATGGATTGTTCCATGCCAATGAACTAGCATTCTGTGAATGGTTGGTTTGTGAGAAGAAGTTGAGATATGTCATTTGTCGTGTGCTTAGTCAGATCCACGTTCCTTTCAAGGAGAGTCCACAAGTCTGAGAGTCTTCGGTTTGTGCGTGTGTGACTGGATAGCTCCATGTTGAATTGCGCAACCGACTCCATGCTAGAAGCTACGTGCGTGCCTGGAAGAGTGGCAGTACAACCATGCAAGCAAGAGGAAATTGAAAATATGATGGGTACGAAAGTGATGAAGGCTTGGTTGGGTGGAGGCTACGTAAAGCTAACGAAGGCTTGCACGTAGTGACGTGGTGGGTACTAAACTGACAACGTACCAACATGTAGAGCTGTAGAAAGCTTGCATGAAAATAAGCTTGCATGAAGAATATGCTTATGTGAAGATACATGTTGAGGCTTGAATATTGATGCACTGTGAACAACTTGCTGAGTTCGTGTGCATGTTGAATATTTTGGTAATTAATTCCATTGATTCATTTCATGGTTCAATTAAATTTTAAATTAGCTAAAGCTTAGGTATCATAGATAACATTGGCATATATGCTTTTGAAATCCGTTTCAGGTTTAGTTTAAACACCTGATTACAACATTTATGTGTGTGTGTGTGTATTTTACAAGCTCGTAGCAAAAATTTGATCTCCAGCGTTTATTGATTTTATATTTTCATCCCTGGTTGCTATCATGCTACATAGTTTGGTGCAAGTTACTCCCATATCAGTGAGGATGAACATAATATTCTGGAGTCAATCAAGGTTTAAGCTCACATTCTTTAAAAAAAGGTAGGTACGTCTGATGATGTTGTTGCTTGCTATATAAATTACGAATTTATTTACATTTTATTAGATACAAATCAAATATCATCACAAGGAGTCATGACTGTCATTAATTAGAGACTGTTGATTTTATTTTTTGACCTAAGTTCTTGCAAACGTCATCTTTGGGTGGAAATGTCATCTCTTAGAGCTTCCCACTTGAGCATAACCAAGGATTTTCTTTGCGGAAAAATGAAAATACATTCTTTTTTTGTGCTTATTTTGTCTTGAAGTTTGGTAATATAAAAGATATGATATATTTTGTGCATGGACGTTTAAACCTTTCATGAATTTGAAATGCAACAGAAGATGGTTTTTTTTAAGTTTTTGCATGAATTTTCCATGGACAAAGCATTATGAATGTTGAATATATTACATAAAAATTGAATGTTTCCTTCATCTCGACCAATTTGAAAAAATGTAAATTATTACATGTAAAACTAAATCCGATAAATAACTCATATATAACATATAGTTCTCTATGATATTTGTATATATGTTGCAGTAGGCTATGAAGAAATTACAAGTGTGTAGATGACAAATGAAAGGGGTTCGTAAATTATTTGATAATGGGCAAAGGAAAGAGTGTAACAGTTTTTTTTCCTCAATTATTGAATGCTTCTTTTACGATGGTTTTAGTATTACCGTTCATTGTTATCAAACTTCGTAAAAATCATGTGATTTGACCCCTTTTCAAGTGAAACTGTCTCAATTATGACTTGATTCACCAATAAAGATTCAATAATCATGTAAAAATAATATTGAACAAATACTATATGGCACCAACAATATTAATTTCAAAAATAAATATTATTACCCAAATAAAGAAAGATGCTTCTTTTACATAGTACATAAATCTTATTTGATAACTTATATAAAGCAAAAGTCATTTAAATATGAATACACTGAATCCACGACCCACAATTATAATTCATTTTCAATTTAAAGTTTGAAATTTACAATTTACAACAAACGATTTATCCTATTTTGAAAATATTGTTGCCATTGACAACCGCTAAAACATGTATGTCAACATAGAATCTTAGTTTGTCATGTTCTACTATTTTTATATTTCAAAAAATAATAAAATGACTTTTGACATATTTATGGTAGAAAGATATTTAAACGATTAATTATTAAGGAAAAGAAAATAGTCAAATATTCGGCTACCACATCTTCTCAATATTCAAACATCTCAGTGTCTTATTTACAAACTATGATGTTGTCGACAAAGTCTTTTGAAGAAAGCTTCTTGCAAAATTAGGGCTACCCTATCATCTCCATATCTTTAGGTTCGCTGTTCTTATGCTCCTCTAACAGCTACCATATTAGGGATCCCTCTATTCAACTCACTGTATTATATTTACACCTGAATTTTGTACAATATCTGGATAAAAGTAAGGTGGTCTTAGGTAGATGTCCTAGCTTACAAGCGTAGGTGATGGGATTTCAATGTGGTGTTGGCAGTTGGGTGTGAATGGGATGTTCTTCAAAATTGCAATGATGTTGCCTCTAAGATATTGATCGTTATTGTATTCATAATGCATATGATTGTGTATAAGGGTTGATTTGTAATCTCTTTATTATGTTGTCCAGTGGACTTTGGTAATTCATGTTGTGCATCTCAATACTCACTGGATTGCATACAGGAATTTTTAGACAGTGATCTATTACTTAGATTTGTATTCATAATAAAATTGCATTTTGATAGTATAAGTACATGGATCCATTGCAATAGAGCTATAGAGTTTCATTTGCTTTGATTATGAATTAAGTAATATAATTACAACAATATTTCTTCATTGTTGTAGATTAACATGCTACAGTTATTTTAACACTCCAATGAAGTTTGCACAATACACGTGTATCTATCTCCAATTGCTATATAAATATTCATCAAGCTTTTTAGTGGTTTGATAACTCTAATTTAACGCCATCGATAATGATTTGATATTCAAAACTATCAATAATACTACAAAAAAAATACAACAGAATAAATATCAAATAAACCATGTGCGAAGCATGGGTTCACACTTGTTTATACGAGTTAGTCACTTTAATTCTTTCATATATTATCCAACTTATACAATAACTCCATTTAACAAATAAATGGTTATTAATCTATTTCAACCTCTACTTGTATTAGAAATACTTTATATATATCCATTTTCAATCCCATCCTATGGAAACTTGAATTGTATTATGAGAAAACAACAATGAATACTCTATAAGGAAAAAGATCAACTTTTAAACGAACAATGTTAAATTTTGCATGCACATCTTATTCGTAAATGATGTTCAAATTCCTTCTAGAATTGAGAGGATCTAAAATAATCAATGGTAGTTAACGATAACATAAAACTACATAACCTATCACTTGATTATGAAATTCAATAATAAACTATTTTTTTGTTACAATATCATCCTTTTAAGTAATACAATAATAAAATAAGGATTCATTGCACAAGTCTCATTTTCTTCAATGTCTGATTATATTATATAAATATAATCTATGACTAAGTAATTTATTCAAAACACTATAGGATTTTTCAATAAATTAATACGTCATTCTAAATAGAAATATTTATAAAAATGGTTACATATCTACAGTAATTAATACCGGTAACTTCACATTTATTAAATTAAAGATTAACCTTTTTTTCTTTAACAAACCACACCTAATGATCAATATATATGACTCCTTCCATGTTTTGTACTAAGATTTACCTAATAGAATTATATATTATGCCATACCTTATTCTTTATTTTGTTCGATAATATAATGCACCAATCTCGACTATAAGCCAAATGGTTATAGTGCCTTGGTACATAAACATATACACGTACACGCACGGATATATATATATATATATATCTCTGCGTGTGTGTGTGTGTATGTATTGTATGTGTGTGCGTTACATTGTACATATTTACAAACTCACTCTAATGAGTTTGATGGAGAACAAAATGGAGACTAGTAATATTTTTAGATTGTTACCAAGGCGGTGTAAAACCTTTCACAATAAATATCTGGGTTGCAAAGGTCGTATACTAATTCTTGTTGACTCGCAAGTTTGGACTGATGAAATTTTACACAAAAGTGAACAGCATATTACTGCTTAAATGAAGAATAAAGGTGGCTTCGAGTGTATGTTCACTTTTGTACATGCTAGTAATTTCATTAACAATAGAGAAACACTTTGTGAGTATTCAATTATAATGCTACAACCGTTGAACTGCCACGATTAATAGTGAGAGATCTAATAATGCTTCGAGTCCTAAGGATAAAAAGGAGGTTTTCCTATCCCTTTATTCTGTATTAGTAACTTCAAAATTGTATAATATAGTGTGGATTGGTTAAAGTTAATGTACTAGTTAATTATTCCTTGTTAACTAAGTTTCCAAACTTAGTAACAATTGCATTAACTGATTAGCATAGTGATCATACCCTATTATTATTGCAACTTTCTATTTGGCAGAGATAAACTAAAGGGAAACCATTTAAATTGTAAACAAATTGGCATCAAATGAAAGGATATATACAATGCAATCAAAAGGGACTCACAACAAACACTTAGGGAACAAGCATGCATAGATTCATATATGTGTTGCAATCCATAAAGAAAATTTTGAAAATTTAAATTAAAACCTAGGATAGAACAAACTCAATTCATCAACTTAAAGAAGAGTATAATAGATCATTTATCCAATTAGATGCTGACCGAGAGGATACTTATAATATGATAAAAATTATGTACACTCACTTACGGCTAAAGAAGAAATTGAAGGTAGAACATGAATTTAATAAACAGTAGAGAAAAATCTCATGGTTACAAAGTGGAGATACAAATTCAAAGTTCTTCTATGACGAATGGGATTTTTAACCCTTGAAAATCGACATCAACACATCTATTGTATTATGTGTCGAGCGTTCATATGCCGAAACACTGATCATAAAGTGTATAAAAAGAAAGAATAGAAAAAACTAAACAATCATAGAATCTCATAATGCAATAGAACAATCTATAATATAACAATGATCTTTACAAAAGAAAAAACTATAATATACATACATCCATTCGACTACACAAATCACTAGCCATCAGCCTAGAAAGTTATAGCAATATCTCCTCACAGGTGTTGATAATTTTAAATAGCCAATGTAACAGAAACAAATAAGTAAGGGGATACGTCTTAGGCATTTAGATCATCTCCTGAGCTCCAATGCATCAAAATCAAATCTGTAACATATGCTCGGTCTGACCTGAGCGTTATATGAAAACAATGCCCAGATCAGTCTAGAACCAGTGTGAGAAAACACACCTCTATTGGATTTTAATGCTAGAAAACCTTTTTAAATAAAGGTATCTCATAAGATCAAGGGGCACATAAACACAGATCGGTTTTTACCTCATGATAACCAAAACATTTTTATCAAATTATTTGATATTAATTCTAATTAATGACATTGCTTTGAAAATACTTTTCAAATAACATATTAAAATATCCGAAATTGTTATATTAATTGAATTACAGCATATTAGGCTCTACAATCAAAACCATAAAGACATGTATTAGAGGATGGAATTCCAACAATGACAAGGTAAGGGAATATTTTCTAAAATTACGTCTCTAAAGGAATGTATGGATGTAACGACCTAAATTTTGATTAGAATGGGTGGTTAAGGAAGAGGGGAAGAATATGTGTTCTGAATGTTGGAAACATTTGGAAGGAAGTTCTTGGTGAATGCCATCGTTTAAAGTTCACCATTCATCCAGGAGCATCTAAGGCATATCGGGATATGAAAAGATGTAACTTTTGGGAAAGCATGAAGAGAGATATTGTGACGAATGCCCATGACTCCTGCACTAAACAAGGAAATAGTGCGCTGACAAGTGTGCCAGGCCGCCATGGACGATCATTAGGGTAAGGTAAAACAATAAACTCTATCGTATTACTCACAGCGCATGGATAAAATACAATAGAAAGTATACATAGTGAAGCTCTATAGAACAGAATTCTCATCATATAAGCTCATAACAATTTGATACAAACATCTGAATAGTCCAAACATCAAGCCTCACTACATAACACTCAAAGAATCATACAAACAGCGGAACATCCAGTACATATAGTAAGAAAACAATATGCAAAAGCCTCCAGCTCGTCTTCGTCATCAACAGCGTTAGTCACTAAGATCAGCACCTGTCACCTGCAACCTAGTCTGCCCATCCCAACATGGATGAACAGCCCAAGGTAATAAGAGTTAAACATAAAACCTTGAGTCAGACAAAAGTCTTAGTGAGCAGTAAATCAACTATCAAACATACCAAAAGAGCATAAAGGGTAAAACGGAATAGGAACTCAACCATCCCACTCCACCTCTTTCTACAGTGATAGCCCTAGACCCATTAAGCAGAAACAACCATAACAAAGCAGACAGTTAAAATAAAGCAATTATCACTCGAGTCAAGGTCGATGTTTTCCAAGTACAAACCCCCAAGGCCTAAACCAAGATCAGATAAGCACCCACAAAACATTGCTCTTGAGACCGAATGACGATACAACCAAAGCATCCAAGCATCCATGACTCTGGCTATCACTGTTGTCATTACCTCGATATCATCGTTAATTGAATGACCGGCTCATTCTTTCATCCGTCCATCATGGGCTAATGGTAACCCCGGTTCTAGACAGAACTCCGCACGTCGTCGCAGCCCATGCCTAGGACTATCGAATCTGCCCAGAGTACTTAGCACGTCGTCGCAGCCCGTGCTTAGGACTATCGAATCTGCCCAGCGTACTCTTGCTTTGAGCCTGCTAGAACCTTCAATAATGATGAGATCTCAGCCTTCTAGTCATCCTCCTCGATGACTATTCACATATTAGCTCAAGCGCCTCTCGAGCCAACCATTATCCTCAAACTCGAACCATATCACCGAGTTATCAACATGCTTGGGATGATCCCGTCTGGATTAAACCAAGGCTATCTCATATCATGCTTTGCTTCATCGCATCATAGCAAAGTCCCATCTCAACATCATGCTTTGCCTCATAGCATCATAGCAAAGTCCCATCTCAACATCATCATCAAATCTATCCATATGAGCTTTATCGTCCGCTTCATATGCCACAGGCAGCTTTCCTTATTCAAGAGCCTTTCCACTTGGCTTTTGAATCATCTTCGACCAAACTTGTCCAAATCAATCATCGATCAACTAATTCTAACAATCAATCAAATCAAACATTAATCCAAGTAATCAATCATTCAAACAAGATCTAAATAAACAGTTATAACAATAATGACAATTTAGTAAATAAAGAGTCCAAATCTAACAAGCACGAATTCTAAGCAATATCTTGATAAGTGAACTATCATAGGTTAACATGTAGTAAAATGGATATCAAAACTTTATGAGTGATGGATCTACATGCAGACTTAAGGAAAATGCATGAAATCACTATCTTTAACACACAAACAAGTCACCGATCCATTATACTCCTTTGGGTCCGTGTGAGAGATAACCACCACTCACCGAATCACCTAAACACCACAAAAGCAACTAACTTCAGACGTGGGCAGCAAAGGATCTAACTTGATCCGACAAGATTCCGCTTCAAATGATGAAATCTCTCTTTGAAGAATGTAGATCTTCAACTTTAGCTCTTGGATCTTCGATCTTAGATGGATGTAAGCACTAGATTAGAGTGGAGAAAAGAAGTGAAGAAGTGTTGTAGTCGAGCTCTTAAAAATGGCATCACTTCGTGGCTTCAAAATCCGGATCCCAAAATGAAGATAGGCACTTCTATTTGTAGGCTGGAAATCACTTAAGTCGGTCGTCCCCTTAAGTCATCCACGACCTAACCCTTGCCGACCTAACGACCTACGACTCAAGACAGCACACGACCTACCCACTCAACTACATAGCCGACCTAACTACCTAACTATATAGCCGACCTAACCAAACACAGTGCCACCCGACTTAACCATAACACGGCATAGCCGACCTAACACTCATACGACCTAACTAGGTGCTGACCTAACTACTTAAGGATATGACCGACCTAACACTACTAAGCCGCTAGTTCCCTTAAACCGTTAACTTCCCTAGGTTGGTCGATTCTATTGGTCGGTCCAACTTGTTAACTCCTAAGTCGCTAACTCATTAAGTCGGCAACTTTTAAGTCGGCCAACTACTAAGTCGTCTACCTCCTTAACTCAGCCACGCTTCTCTAAGTCGCTCCAATCTACTCTGGACGACTTAAACTCTAGACGACATAACCAATACTAACGACCTAGTCGCAACTATTCTACGATTTATCGACACGTAAAATACAGGTCGTTACATTCTCTCCCCCTTAGGAATTTCGCCCTCGAAATTCCAAACAAACAAGAGCAATCAAAGCTATTCTGCATGCCTACCATCCATAGCAATCAACAAACCATGCATACAATTACTAGCCTAGCATGCACAATTCTAAGACTAGTACAAGTTACAAATTCATGAGATGTCACGACACCTTAGGGCCATACCTCAAAGAGTTCAGGATGAGCTGCCTTCATCCTCTCTCCCTCCTCCCATGTACAGTCGTTAACATCATCACTCCATTGTACCTTGAGCAACTTGACTACCTTCCTCCTAAGCTATTTCGTGTCAGTTTCCACAACACGAAGAAGCTTACGAGGTCTTCTAACAACTGGATCTACTTCCAAATCTTCATAGCTATCAGCAGAAACCACTGTACTTGGGTCGTGCACATACCTCCGTAGATACGATACGTGAAAAACATTGTGCACACTCGACATCTTTTCTGGTAATTCCAACTAATAAGCGAGCTTTCCGATTTGCTCGATGATCGGGAATGGTCCAACAAATCTCGGAGTCAATTTTCCTTTCTTCCCGAATCGAATAACATTCTTAAGTGGAGAAATCTTCACAAAAACTATATCTCCTACGTCGAATTTCAAATCCTTACGACGCTTATCGGCATAACTTTTCTGACGGTCTTGGGCTGCCTTCATTCGTTGCCGAATGATCTCTATGCAATCCGAAGTCTGTCGAATCATTTCGGGCCCAAGTATCAGCTTTTCTCCAGTTTCCAACCAACATGTCAGAGAGTTACATGGCCTTCCATACAATGCTTCATACGGTGCCATACCAATACTTGACTGGTAACTGTTATTATATGAAAATTCCACCAAATGAAGATGATCTTCCCATGATCCTCCGTAGTCCAAAACACAAGCTCTAAGGAGATCTTCCAAAACTCGGTTGACTCTCTCAGTCTGACCATCTGTTTAAGGGTGATAAGCTGCACTCAAACACAACTCGGTTCCCAAAACTTCTTGGAAGCTCTTCCAGAATCCACTAGTGAACAATGGGTCTCGATCGCTCACTATGCTTTTCGGAATACCATGGAATCGAACTATCCGCTTAACATACAACTCAGCCAATTTCGATGCAGTCCTAGTAGATCGAACAGGAATGAATCTTGCACTCTTAGTCAAACGATCTACGATGACCCAAATCCCTTCATTTCCTGCTTTGGTTCTAGGTAACCCATCGATAAAATCCATCGATATTTGCTCCCACTTCCATGTAGGAACTTCTAATGGCTGAAGCAATCCACTTGGCTTCTTCTTTTCGGCTTTTACCAACTGGCAGTTCATGCATTTGGAAATAAAATTTCCAACATCCTTCTTCATACCTTCCCAATAATAGGTTCTCTTCATATCCCGGTACATCTTATTTCCACCCGGATGAATTGTCAACTTCGAGTGATGACTTTCCTTCAGAACTTCATCTCTCAATTCATCTATATCAGGAACAACTAGTCGTCCTTGTTTCCGAAGCCAACCCTCTCGATCGACTTCGAATCCTTTATCCTTCTCTGGGTCCAATCCAGATTCTAAATCATGGATAATCTTAATAAGCTTATCGTCTCGCTTTTGGCTCTCGCCAATTCTTTCCACGAGAGTAGGTCTTATCGATAAGTTTGCCAACATTTCAGGTTCCAATTCACATCTAGGCCTGAAGTCAAATCCAGCCAAATACTCAAGACTCTTCCATTCTGAAAACATGGCTCCCAATTCTGCATGTCTTCGACTTAACGCATCTGCCATTGCGTTACCTTTTCCCGGAGTATAGGCTATACCAAAATCATATGATGCTAAAAACTCTAGCCATCGTTGCTGTCGAAGATTCAAATCCTTTTGGAAGAACAGATACTTTAACGACTTATGATCTGTAAACAACTCGAATCGAACTCCCAATAGGTAATGTCTCTACATCTTTAGAGCAAATACAATCGCCGCTAACTCCAAATCATGAGTCGGATAATTCCTTTCATGCGGCTTCAGTTGTCGGCTTGCATACGCAACAACTTTATCCTTCTGCATTAGCACTGCTCCAAGTCCCGTACCACATGCATCGGGGTAAACCACCATCTCATCATTTCCACTTGGAATAGTCAAAACAGGGGCACTTGTCAGTCGCTCTTTCAGGATTCCGAAAGCTTGCTCACACTTAGCTTCCCATCTGAATACTTGGTTCTTTTTCGTCAATCCTGTTAACGGTGTAGCTATCTTGGAAAAGTCTTTGATAAACCGACGATAATATGCTGCTAATCCAAGAAAACTTCTCACATCAGATGCATTCTTAGGTTTAACCCAATCCTTGATCGCTGCCACCTTGGCGGGAACAACCGTTATTCCATTTCCAGAGATAACATGGCCTAAGAACCACACTTCGCTCTTCCAGAAGTGACACATCGAAAACTTAGCCCTCAGCTGCTGTTTTCGCAAGATTTCCAAACCTATACGCAAGTGCGTCTTGTGCTCTTCCTCAGTTCTAGAATAAATCAGAATATCATCCACGAACACAAGTACGAACTTGTTCAAATGATCCCTGAACACTCTATTCATAAGATCCAAAAAATATGCTGGTGCATTGGTCAATCCAAACGGCATTACCAGCCACTCATAGAAACCGGATGGTGTCCTAAAAGAAGTCTTCGGCACACTATCCTTTGCCACTCTCAATTGGTGAAATCCCGTTGCCAAATCCTTCTGAGAAAACACCTTAGCTTCATGAAGCTGATCAAACAAGTCATCTATTCTCGGCAATGGGTACTTGTTCTTCTTAGTCACTTTATTCAGCTCACGATAATCCACACACAACCTCAACGATCCATCCGCTTTGGTTGCAAACAAAACTGGTGCACCCTATTCGGACACACTATGCCGAATGAATCCTCTCTGTAAAAGGTCGTCAACCTGCACCTTCAACTCTTGTTGTTCCCTAGGCACCATATGCCTAAGAGGCATCACAACAGGTCTGAATCCTTCAACTAGATCGATACAAAACTCGATCTCTCTATGCGGTGGTAACCCTTTGACCTCGTCAAAGACATCCTCAAATCCATTCACAACCTGCACCGATGACAGTCCATCTCGTGGAACAACCAACGAATACATGAAGCTCATGAAGACGCCTTCTTCATGCTTACATCGTATCATAACCTTTCGCCCCTCCACATTCTCGACTTTCACCTCCAGCCTCTTACAATCAACCCTTGTCGCATATTTCCTAAGCCAGTCCATACCCAAAATAATTCCGAACCGCGCAAAGTTCAGAACAAAACAATCACAAACAAAAGAGCAATCATGACTCGACACAACTAGACCACGGCATACCATACACAAACAAGACGAACCCCCAACTGGATTACTCACAACCAATGGTCTATCAACAATATCTGGTTCCAAACCCAACCGGCCTACAAGTTCACTACAAACAAAGGAGTGCGACGCCCCAGTATCAAATAACACTCTAACTGGAACACCACAAATGGAAAGAGTACCTTGAACCATCACATTCTTTCCTTTCTCTTCTGCCATAGGAGCTTTCGAAGACGATGGCACAGCCCCCAAAGCATAAGCTTGCACAATCTGCTTGTCCTTCCTCGGTTCCGAACAATTCTTCCTGAAATGCCCCGGTTTGTCACAATTGTGGCACTTCGCCGGCACCTTCGGATTCCTACAATCCCTAGACCAATGGCCCTACTGTTGACAATTGTAGCAGGTCACTTCACCCTTCGGCTTCTTCTGGCCATCCTTTCCCTTCTGTTGCTGCTGCTTCCTCTTCTTGTTACCACCCTGCTATGATTTAGGCCCTTCCTTGGTTACACCAACAACAGATCCTTCCTTAGGAAACAGATTCTCGTGCCTGAGAGCTTTCTCCACATGCTTCTCAAACAGATCGTCCAAATGATCCACCAGTGCCTCCCAAGATACTTGTCCAAGCCTGTAACAAACTTCTCATTCTTCTGATAGGGAGATTCAATATATGACCGAGCATACTTGGACAAAGCTTCAAACTCAGAAACATACTCAAGAACTGGTCTTCCACATTGCTTGAGTTCCACAAACTTCTTGAACATAATAGATTTCTGAGCTGTAGAAATGAACTTAGCCTCAAATCTTTTTTGGAATTGCACCCAAGTAATTTCTTTCTCTTGTGTATCAATGGTGATAGAATTCCACCAATCAGAAGCTCTTCCCTGAAGCTGTCTTGATGCAAGCTTCCTCTTAGTTGCATTCTCAATTCCCAAATCACCAAAGATCCTTCTACAAGCATCTATCCATCTCTGGACTTCTATGGTTGATTCTGTTCCCAAGAAAACCTTTCCTCCAATAGCAGTATAGTCTTTGCACAACTTAGCAAAATCCACTGGTTCTGGGGCTTGAACTTGAACTCCAACATCTACTGATGGCCCTGGAGCTGGTATTCTTCTCATGATTGAAGTCATCATAGCCTCGAACATAGAAGCATAATTAGCAACTCCCTCGAAAGCATGGCCTTCCCTAGCAGCTTGTCTATCTCTTCGACTCATTCCTAATATCTACAAGAAAATGATTAATACACCTTGAGAGACATCTGCATAAGAAGTTCAAATCTTTCTAAGCTACTATATCATATATAGTAATCATCCATAAAAATACAATTACGCCTCTCATACGTAGTTACGTTAGCGAGCGTTGGCTAAAATCGATTAACCAAGGCTCTGATACCAAATGTGACGACCGCCCATGACTCCTGCACTAAACAAGGAAATAGTGCGTTGAAAAGTATGCCAGGCCGCCATGGGCGATCATCAGGGTAAGGTAAAACAATAAACTCTATCGTATTACTCACAGCTCATGGATAAAATACAATAGAAAGTATACATAGTGAAGCTCTATAGAACAGAATTCTCATCATATAAGCTCATAACAATTTGATACAAACATCTGAATAGTCAATACATCAAGCCTCACTACATAACACACAGAGAATCATACAAACAGCGGAACATCCAGTACATATAGTAAGAAAACAATATGCAAAAGCCTCCAGCTCGTCTTCGTCATCAACAGCGTTAGTCACTAAGATCAACACCTGTCACCAGCTACCTAGTCTGCCCATCCCAACATGGATGAACAGCCCAAGGTAATAAGAGTTAAACATAAAACCTTGAGTCAGACAAAAGTCTTAGTGAGCAGTAAATCTACTATCAAACATACCAAAAGAGCATAAAGGGTAAAAAGGAATAGGAACTCAACCATCCCACTCCACCTCTTTCAACAGTGATAGCCCCAGACCCATTAAGCAGAAACAACCATAACAAAGCAGACATTTAAAATAAAGAAATTATCACTCGAGTCAAGGTCGATGTTTTCCAAGTACAAACCCCCAAGGCCTAAACCAAGATCAGATAGCACCCACAAAACATCGCTCTTGAGACCGAATGACGATACAACCAAAGCATCCAAGCATCCATGACTCTGGCTATCACTATTGTCATTGCCTCGATATCATCGTTAATTGAATGACCGGCTCATTCTTTCATCCGTCCGTCAAGGGCTAATGGTAACCCCGGTTCTATACAGAACTCCGCACATCGTCGCAGCCCATGCCTAGGACTATAGAATCTTCCCAGAGTACTTAGCACGTCGTCGCAGCCCATGCTTGGGAATATCGAATCTGCCCAGCGTACTATTGCTTTGAGCCTGCTAGAACCTTAAATAACGATGAGATCTCAGACTATTCACATAATAGCTCAAGCGCCTCTCGGGCCAACCAATATCCTCAAACTCGAACCATATCACCTAGTTATCAACATGCTTGGGATGATCCCATCTGGATTAAACCAAGGCTATCTCATAACATGCTTTGCTTCATCGCATCACAGCAAAGTCCCATCTCAACATCATCATCAAATCTATCCATATGAGCTTTATCATCCGCTTCATATGCCACAGGCAGCTTTCCTTATTCAAGAGCCTTTCCACTTTGCTTTTGAATCATCTTCGACCAAACTTGTCCAAATCAATCATCAATCAACTAACTTCTAACAATCAATCAAACAAACATTAATCCAAGTAACCAATCATTCAAACAAGATCTAAATAAACAGTTATAACAATAATGGCAATTTAGTAAATAAAGATTCCAAATCTAACAAGCATGAATTCTGAGTAATATCTTGATGAATGAACTATCATAGGTTAACATGTAGTAAAATGGATATCAAAACTTTATGAGTGATGGATCTACATGCAGACTTAAGGAAAATGCATGAAATCACTATCTTTAACACACAAACAAGTCACCGATCCAATATACTCCTTTGGGTCCGTGTGAGAGATAACCACCACAAAAGCAACTAACTTCAGATCTGGACAGCAAAGGATCTAACTTGATCCGACAAGATTCCGCTTCAAATGATTAAATCTCTCCTTGAAGAATGTAGATCTTCAACTTTAGCTCTTGGATCTTCGATCTCAGAGGGATGTAAGCACTAGATTAGAGTGGAGAAAAGAAGTGAAGAAGTGTTGTAGTCGAGCTCTTAAAAATGGATGCACTTTGTGGCTTCAAAATCCGGATCCCAAAATGAAGATAGGAACTTCTATTTATAGGCTGGAAATCACTTAAGTCGACCGTCCCCTTAAGTCGTCCACGACCTAACCCTTGCCGACCTAACGACCTACGACTTAAGACACCACACGACCTACCCACTCAACTACATAGCGGACCTAACTACCTAACCATATAGCCGACCTAACCAAACACAGGGCCAC
This sequence comes from Allium cepa, assembly GCA_030765085.1. Taxonomy (NCBI): domain Eukaryota; kingdom Viridiplantae; phylum Streptophyta; class Magnoliopsida; order Asparagales; family Amaryllidaceae; genus Allium; species Allium cepa. The sequence goes on from CM060942.1 coordinate 16,048,147, forward strand.
CCGACTTAACCATAACACGGCATAGCCGACCTAACACTCATACGACCTAACTAGGTGCCGACATAACTACTTAAGGATATGACCGACCTAACACTACTAAGCCGCTAGTTCCCCTAAACCGTTAACTTCCCTAGGTCGGTCGATTCTATAGGTTGGTCCAACTTGTTAACTCCTAAGTCGCTAACTCCTTAAGTCGGCAACTCTTAAGTCGGCCAACTATTAAGTCGTCTACCTCCTTAACTCAGCCACACTTCTCTAAGTCGCTCCAATCTACTCTGGACGACTTAAACTCTAGACGACATAACCAATATTAACGACCTAGTGGCAACTAATCTACGATTTATCGACATGTAAAATACAGGTCGTTACATTCTCTCCCCCTTAGGAATTTCGCCCCCGAAATTCCAAACAAACAAGAGCAATCAAAACTATTCTGCATGCCTACCATCCATAGCAATCAACAAACCATGCATACAATTACTAGCCTAGCATGCAGAATTCTAAGACTAGTATAAGTTACAAATTCATGAGATGTCACGACACCTTAGGGCCATACCTCGAAGAGTTCAGGATGAGCTGCCTTCATCCTCTCTTCCTCCTCCCATGTACAGTCGTTAACATCATCACTCCATTGTACCTTGAGCAACTTGACTACCTTCCTCCTAAGCTATTTCGTGTCAATTTCCACAACACGAAGAAGCTTACGAGGTCTTCTAACAACTGGATCTACTTCCAAATCTTCATAGCTATCAGCAGAAACCACTGTACTTGGGTCGTGCACATACCTCCGTAGATACGATACGTGAAAAACATTGTGCACACCCGACATCTTTTCTGGTAATTCCAACTTATAAGCGAGCTTTCCGATTTGCTCGATGATCAGGAATGGTCCAACAAATCTTGGAGTAAATTTTCCTTTCTTCCCGAATCGAACATTCTTAAGTGGAGAAATCTTCACAAAAACCATATCTCCTACGTCGAATTCCAAATCCTTACGACGCTTATCGGCATAACTTTTCTGACGGTCTTGGGCTGCCTTCATTCGTCGCCGAATGATCTTTATGCAATCCGAAGTCTGTCGAATCATTTCGGGCCCAAGTATCAGCTTTTCTCTAGTTTCCAACCAACATGTCGGAGAGTTACATGGTCTTCCATACAATGCTTCATACGGTGCCATACCAATACTTGACTGGTAACTGTTATTATATGAAAATTCCACCAAATGAAGATGATCTTCCCATGATCCTCCAAAGTCCAAAACACAAGCTCTAAGGAGATCTTGCAAAACTCGGTTGACTCTCTCAGTCTGACCATCTGTTTGAGGGTGATAAGCTGCACTCAAACACAACTCGGTTCCCAAAACTTCCTGGAAGCTCTTCCAGAATCCACTAGTGAACAATGGGTCTCGATCGCTCACTATGCTTTTCGGAATACCATGGAATCGAACTATCCACTTAACATACAACTCAGCCAATTTCGATGCAGTCCTAGTAGATCGAACAGGAATGAATCTTGCACTCTTAGTCAAACGATCTACAATGACCCAAATTCCTTCATTTCCTGCTCTGGTTCTAGGTAACCCATCGATAAAATCCATCGATATTTGCTCCCACTTCCATGTAGGAACTTCTAATGGCTGAAGCAATCCACTTGGCTTCTTCTGTTCGGCTTTTACCAACTGGCAGTTCATGCATTTGGAAATAAAATTTCCAACATCCTTCTTCATACCTTCCCAATAATAGGTTCTCTTCATATCCCGGTACATCTTATTTCCTCCCGGATGAATTGTCAACTTCAAGTGATGACTTTCCTTCAGAACTTCATCTCTCAATTCATCTATATCGGGAACAACTAGTCGTCCTTGTTTCCGAAGCCAACCCTCTCGATCGACTTCGAATCCTTTATCCTTCTCTGGGTCCAATCCAGATTCTAAATCACGGATAATCTTAATAAGCTTATCGTCTCGCTTTTGGCTCTCGCCAATTCTTTCCACGAGAGTAGGTCTTATCGATAACTTTGCCAACATTTCAGGTTCCAATTCACATCTAGGCCTGAAGTCAAATCCAGCCAAATACTCAAGACCCTTCCATTCTGAAAACATGGCTCCCAATTCTGCATGTCTTCGACTTAACGCATCTGCCACTGCATTACCTTTTCCCAGAGTATAGGCTATACCAAAATCATATGATGCTAAAAACTCTAGCCATCGTTGCCGTCGAAGATTCAAATCCTTTTGGAAGAACAAATACTTTAACGACTTATGATCTGTAAACAACTCGAATCGAACTCCCAATAGGTAATGTCTCTACATCTTCAGAGCAAATACAATCGCCGCTAACTCCAAATCATGAGTCGGATAATTCCTTTCATGCAGCTTCAGTTGTCGGCTTGCATGCGCAACAACTTTATCCTTCTGCATTAGCACTGCTCCAAGTCCCGTACCACATGCATCGGTGTAAACCACCATCTCATCATTTCCACTTGGAATAGTCAAAACAGGGGCACTTGTCAGTCGCTCTTTCAGGATTCCGAAAGCTTGCTCACACTTAGCTTCCCATCTGAATACTTGGTTCTTTTTCGTCAATCCTGTTAACGGTGCAGCTATCTTGGAAAAGTCTTTGATAAACCGACGATAATATGCTGCTAATCCAAGAAAACTTCTCACATCAGATGTATTCTTAGGTTTAACCCAATCCTTGATCGCTGCCACCTTGGCGGGATCAACCGTTATTCCATTTCCAGAGATAACATGGCCTAAGAACCACACTTCGCTCTTCCAGAAGTGACACTTCGAAAATTTAGCCCTCAGCTGTTGTTTTCGCAAGATTTCCTAACCTATACGCAAGTGCGCCTTGTGCTCTTCCTCAGTTCTGGAATAAATCAGAATATCATCCACGAACACAAGTACGAACTTGCTCAACTGATCCGTGAACACTCTATTCATAAGATCCATAAAATATGCTGGTGCATTGGTCAATCCAAACGGCATTACCATCCACTCATAGAAACCGGATGGTGTCCTAAAAGCAGTCTTCGGCACACTATCCTTTGCCACTCTCAATTGGTGAAATCCCGTTGCCAAATCCATCTGAGAAAACACCTTAGGTTCGTGAAGCTGATCAAACAAGTCATCTATTCTCGGCAATGGATACTTGTTCTTCTTAGTCACTTTATTCAGCTCATGATAATCCACACACAACCTCAACGATCCATCCTCTTTGGTTGCAAACACAACTGGTGCACCCTATTCGGACACACTACGCCGAATGAATCCTCTCTGTAAAAGGTCATCAACCTGCACCTTCAACTCTTGCTGTTCCCTAGGAGCCATATGCCTAAGAGGCATCACAACAGGTCTGAATCCTTCAACTAGATCGATACAAAACTCGATCTCTCTATGCGGCGGTAACCCTTTGACCTTGTCAAAGACATCCTCAAATCCATTCACAACCGACACCGATGACAGTCCATCCCGTGGAACAACCAGCGAATACATGAAGCTCATGAAGACGCCTTCTTCATGCTTACATCGTATCACAACCTTTCGCCCTTCCACATTCTCGACTGTCACCTCCATCCTCTTACAATCAACCCTTGCCGCATATTTCCTAAGCCAGTCCATACCCAAAATAATTCCGAACCCCGCAAAGTTCAGAACAAAACAATCACAAACAAAAGAGCGATCATGACTCGACACAACTAGACCACGGCATACCATACACAAACAAGACGTACCCCCAACTGGATTAGTCACAACCAATGGTCTATCAACAATATCTGGTTCCAAACCCAACCGGCCTACAAGTTCACTACAAACAAAGGAGTACGACGCCCTAATATCAAATAACACTCTAACTGGAACACCACAAATGGAAAGAGTACCTTGAACCACCACATTCTTTCCTTTCTCTTCCGCCATAGGAGCTTTCGAAGACGATGGCACAGCCCCCAAAGCATAAGCTTGCACAATCTGCTTGTCCTTCCTCGGTTCCGGACAATTCTTCCTGAAATGCCCCGGTTTGTCACAATTGTGGCACTTCGCCGGCACCTTCGGATTCTTACAATCCCTAGACCAATGGCCCTTCTGCTGACAGTTGTAGCAGGTCACTTTACCCTTCGGCTTCTTCTGGCCATCCTTTCCCTTCTGTTGCTGCTGCTTCCTCTTCTTGTTACCACCCTGCTGTGGTTTAGGCCCTTCCTTGGTTACACCAACAACAGATCCTTCCTTAGGAAACAGATTCTCATGCCTGAGAGCTTTCTCCACAAGCTTCTCAAACAGATCGTCCAAATGATCCACCAACTGCCTCCCAAGATACTTGTCCAAGCCTGTCACAAACTTCTCATTCTTCTGATAGGGAGGTTCAATATATGACTGAGCATACTTGGACAAAGCTTCAAACTCAGAAACATACTCAAGAACTGGTCTTCCACCTTACTTGAGTTCCACAAACTTCTTGAACAGAATAGATTTCTGAGCTGTAGAAATGAACTTAGCCTCAAATCTAGCTTGGAATTGCACCCAAGTAATTTCTTCCTCTGGAGTATCAATGGTGATAGAATTCCACCAATCAGAAGCTCTTCCCTGAAGCTGTCTTGATGCAAGCTTCCTCTTAGTTGCATTCTCAATTCCCAAATCACCAAAGATCCTTCTACAAGCATCTATCCACCTCTGGACTTCTATGGTTGATTCTGTTCCCAAGAAAACCTTTCCTCTAAGAGCAGTATAGTCTTTGCACAACTTAGCAAAATCCACTGGTTTTGGGGCTTGAACTTGAACTCCAACATCTACTGATGGCCCTGGAGCTGGTATTCTTCTCATGATCGAAGTCATCATAGCCTCGAACATAGAAGCATAATCAGCAACTCCCTCAAAAGCACGGCCTTCCCTAGCAGCTTGTCTCTCTCTTCGACTCATTCCTAATATCTACAAGAAAATGATTAATACACCTTGAGAGACATCTGCATAAGAAGTTCAAATATTTCTAAGCTACTATATTATATATAGTAATCATCCATAAAAATACAATTACGCCTCTCATACGTAGTTACGTTAGCGAGCGTTGGCTAAAATTGATTAACCAAAGCTCTGATACCAAATGTGACGACCGCCCATGACTCCTGCACTAAACAAGGAAATTGTGCGCTGAAAAGTGTGCCAGGCCGCCATGGACGATCATTAGGGTAAGGTAAAACAATAAACTCTATCGTATTACTCATAGCGCATGGATAAAATACAATAGAAAGTATACATAGTGAAGCTCTATAGAAAAGAATTCTCATCATATAAGCTCATAACAATTTGATACAAACATCTGAATAGTCAATACATCAAGCCTCACTACATAACACTCAGAGAATCATATAAATAGCGGAACATCCAGTATGAAAACAATATGCAAAAGCCTCCAGCTTGTCTTCATCATCAACAGCGTTAGTCACTAAGATCAGCGCCTGTCACCTGCTACCTATTCTGCCCATCCCAACATGGATGAACAGCCCAAGGTAATAAGAGTTAAACATAAAACCTTGAGTCAGACAAAAGTCTTAGTGCGCAGTAAATCAACTATCAAACATACCAAAAGAGCATAAAGGGTAAAAAGGAATAGGAACTCAACCATCCCACTCCACCTCTTTCTACAGTGATAGCCCCAGACCCATTAAGCAGAAACAACCATAACAAGGCAGACAGTTAAAATAAAGCAATTATCACTCGAGTCAAGGTCGATGTTTTCCAAGTACAAACCCCCAAGGCCTAAACCAAGATCAGATAAGCACACACAAAACGTCGCTCTTGAGACCGAATGACGATACAACCAAAGCATCCAAGCATCCATGACTCTGGCTATCACTGTTGTCATTACCTCGATATCATCGTTAATTGAATGACCGGCTCATTGTTTCATCCGTCCATCAAGGGCTAATGGTAACCCCGGTTCTAGACAGAACTCCGCACGTCGTCGCAGCCCGTGCCTAGGACTATCGAATCTGCCCAGAGTACTTAGCACGTCGTCGCAGCCCGTGCTTGGGACTATCGAATCTGCCCAGCGTACTCTTGCTTTGAGCCTGCTAGAACCTTCAATAACGATGAGATCTCAGCCTTCTAGTCATCCTCCTCGACGACTATTCACATAATAGCTCAAGCGCCTCTCGAGCCAACCATTATCCTCAAACTCGAACCATATCACCGAGTTATCAACATGCTTGGGATGATCCCGTCTGGATTAAACCAAGGCTATCTCATAACATGCTTTGCTTCATCGCATCACAGCAAAGTCCCATCTCAACATCATGCTTTGCCTCATCGCATCATAGCAAAGTCTCATCTCAACATCATCATCAAATCTATCCATATGAGCTTTATCATCCGCTTCATATGCCACAGGCAGCTTCCTTATTCAAGAGCCTTTCCACTTGGCTTTTGAATCATCTTCGACCAAACTTGTCCAAATCAATCATCAATCAACTAACTTCTAACAATCAATCAAATCAAACATTAATCCAAGTAATCAATCATTCAAACAAGATCTAAATAAACAGTTATAACAATAATGGCAATTTAGTAAATAAAGAGTCCAAATCTAACAAGCATGAATTCTAAGTAATATATTGATGAATGAACTATCATAGGTTAACATGTAGTAAAATGGATATCAAAACTTTATGAGTGATGGATCTACATGCAGACTTAAGGAAAATGCATGAAATCACTATCTTTAACACAAAAACAAGTCACCGATCCAATATACTCCTTTGGGTCCATGTGAGAGATAACCACCACTCACCGAATCACCTAAACACCACAAAAGCAACTAACTTCAGATCTGGACAGCAAAGGATCTAACTTGATCCGACAAGATTCCGCTTCAAATGATGAAATCTCTCTTTGAAGAATGTAGATCTTCAACTTTAGCTCTTGGATCTTCGATCTTAGATGGATGTAAGCACTAGATTAGAGTGGAGAAAAGAAGTTAAGAAGTGCTGTAGTCGAGATCTTAAAAATGGCAGCACTTCGTCGCTTCAAAATCCGAATCCCAAAATGAAGATAGGCACTTCTATTTATAGGCTGGAAATCACTTAAGTCGGCCGTCCCCTTAAGTCGTCCACGACCTAACCCTTGCGGACCTAACGACCTACGAATCAAGACACCACACGACCTACCCACTCAACTACATAGCCGACCTAACTACCTAACCATATAGCCGACCTAACCAAACACAGGGCCACCCGACTTAACCATAACACGACATAGCCGACCTAACACTCATACGACCTAACTAGGTGCCGACCTAACTACTTAAGGATATGACCGACCTAACACTACTAAGCCGCTAGTTCCCTTAACCGTTAACTTCCCTAGGTCGGTCGATTCTATAGGTCGGTCCAACTTGTTAACTCCTAAGTCGCTAACTCCTTAAGTCGGCAACTCTTAAGTCAGCCAACTACTAAGTCGTCAACCTCCTTAACTCAGCCACACTTCTCTAAGTCGCTCCAATCTACTCTGGACGACTTAAACTCTAGACGACATAACCAATACTAACGACCTAGTGGCAACTATTCTACGATTTATCGACACGTAAAATACAGGTCGTTACAGATATATTGTAACGACCTGATATTTTCAACTATTCGCATCCACACATGTCGGACTTGAATAGCTTAAAATAACGAATTTTATTTAAATTTGGCAAAACACAGCATAAACGGTAAACATATAGTCACAGATCACAGACACGGAGCAATAAAATGCAGCGGAAGTAAAGAAATAGTAGTTCATTAAGCTACTATATAAATACATCAGAATCAAACAAGATACAACAGAGATAACAAGATACAACGGAGGTCTCAACATGATAACCAGGTATGAATCAGAATGCATCATTGGAACCATCCGGATAACTGGAATCAACTGGATAACTGAAAGTGAAATAGATAGCTATATCTTCAAGCAAAGCTTCCAACTTCGAAGGTGAGTCTCAAATGCTGTATCACTCGGTCTGACCCGAGCGTAAAGCAAAAAAAACAAACCACTCAAGTCAGGACATACATACTTATACAATGTAAACCAACTCAAGTAAACTATAATATAAGGTACAAGTAACTTAAAGGATGCTTGGGACCGCCCATCCTCTAAGGATCCGTTAAATTATTTACTATGTAGTAATATTTCTCTATTATAATAATGTTTATTAGTAAAATAAACTTACTTTTAAATAGCGTTAAGACTTTACATTTTCCACCTTAACACATAATAATGCCAATAGTCTATACAGCACCGTAATACCTCCTGATCAGGAGGATACCAGGGGATACTCCATAGGTACGACACAAATAGAAACTCGTAGAAGGCGCGCTAGGATAGGTGACACGGCACAACTAGGCAATGCCAGGGTAGATATACCAATTACGCATCCGGGCTGGTGGTAACGCGTAGCAGCTACTACCGCCCACCTCGAGCAACATCGCCAAAATCAAAAATCAAAAGTGGCCGAATCAATCCAAAAGTCAGAGTATAATATCGAAGGAGTGCGTCCGATCAGAGGAATGACCTCATTGGCTCGAGAATCGCTCCTGTTTTAGCCACCTTATGCCAATTCACGGGAGTCGGGTCCACGTATATACCTCAGAGGAAACGCCGCCACCATCCTACTTCATTCTGAAATCTCCACCGCGTACACTGTTGCTAAAGTGGTTTTCGGAGTTGGCAGAGAGTATGACAACTTCCGATCCCGGTCTCTTTAACTTCCAAACGTTATTATAACCCATGGATATTTATTTCAAAATCATTTATACTTTCAAAACCAAATTAGCATATCCATTTCAAAATCATATCATTTCTTTCAAACTAGTATATGCTTTCAAAACTATATCACAATAGTATCATTTCCATTTCAAAACTAATTTAACAATTTATCATTTAAATAAAACCCAATTTTCAAACCATTGAATATTTCTTTCAACTTACTAAACTTGAAATATTCCTTTAAATTATCATAGCATTCTGGAAATGTAACGTTAAGGAATCATAGCATTTTTGGAATGTAATACTTTCCGCTTTTATATAATCAAAGTATTTATATACTTACAAATTTTAACATGGTCATTTTATCTTAGCCTTATAGTTAAATAAACTTTGTTACTGTAATATCCAATTTAAAGCTGAAATTCTTATGTTATGTTAAAAGTACCTTATTAACTTACATTATTATTACAATAACGAAACTTTATTATTTTAGTCATTTAAAATATGTCATTAACATTAATTAAAACTTGCATATCAAATGTATGTTATCAACTTACATTTTATTATTTTAGTAAGGAACATTTATCATTTTAATCAATTTAAAATACACTATTACATTAATTAAAACTTACATGTCAAATGTACGTTTTAACTTACATTTATTACAATAAAGAGCATTTATCATTTTAATCAATATTACACTAATTAAAACTTACATTATCAAAAGTACGTTTTAATTTACATTTCTATTACAGTAAAGAGCATTTATCATTTAATCAATATTACATTAATTAAAACTTTACATGTTTCTTTTATTAATTAAAACTTTACATGTTCCTTTCATTAATTAGAACTTTACATGTTTCTTGCATTAATTAAATACTTTACACGTTTCTTTCATTAATTAAAACTTTACACATTTCTTTCATAAATTAAAACTTTACATGTTTCTTGCATTAATTAAAACTTTAAATGTTTTTTGCATTGATTAAAAACTTTATACATTTCTTTCATTAATTAGGACTTTACACATTTCTTTCATAAATTAAAACTTTACAGGTTTCTTTCATAAATTAAAGCATTACATGTTTCTTGCATTAATTAAAACTTTACACGTTTCTTTCATTAATTAGGACTTTACACATTTCTTTCATAAATTAAAACTTTACACGTTTCTTTCATAAATTAAAACTTTACATGTTTCTTGTATTAATTAAAACTTTATATGTTTCTTGCATTAATTAAAAACTTTACACGTTTCTTTAATTAATTAAAACTTTACATGTTTCTTTCGTAAATTAAAACTTTACATGTTTCTTGCATTAACTAGAACTTTACACGTTTCTTTCATTAACTAAAACTTCACATGTTTTTTGCATTAATTAAAACTTTAGGTGTTTCTTGCATTAATTAAAACTTTACGTGTTTCTTGCATTAATTAAAAATTTACATGTTTCTTTCATTAATTAGGACTTTACACATTTCTTTCATAAATTAAAATTGTACATGTTTCTTTCATAAATTAAAACTTCACATGTTCCTTGCATTAATTAAAACTTTACATGTTTCTTGCATTAACCACAACTTTACACTTTAAACCAATTATCAGCTTATAAAATTTTAACTTATAAAAACTGATATCTCTTTATATTTCAAATCTTTAAATCAAAATTAAGTTAAAATTCCATATATTCCAAAATTTCAAAATACTTAATAAATTTTTAGGAAAATATTACTTTAAAAATATTAACCATGGGCCTATATAATATTTTTTAAGCTAGGTCAAGTGATACGGATATGTATCATTTCAATCCGTAATTTAAAAAGAAAAATCCAGGTTCTACCATTTCAAACCCACAATCCCAAGAAAAATAAATACGACAAAAATCAATAAAAAATCACTCGAGTCTATCGTTTCAGTGATATTCCTTATCCTAAAGTCCATTCTGGTATGTATCATTTCAACCCATAATGATAGGGAACTTGTAGTGGTGATTAACAGAAATAAAATAATAGTATACATATAATATCATAACAAATGATGTAACAAATATATAAACGGCATTTATCACCATGTAATCAAAACACAGGCTTATATGAATGACATATCAATGTCTACAGATTCCCTTGTCATTTTTTCAAAAAAATATAAGTACATATGTCTAGAGTGATAAAAACTCACCTTTTTAAACTAGAATTGACAAATTTAGAAAAAATTCCAAACCCCGCAAAGCACGTCAAAGCACAGTGCAAACTTGAGTGGATGAAGAGTCAGATCCAAATCTTGTATGCAAACAAATATTACATACATAAGAATATGATTCAGTACAAAACAATAGATGTTAAAACATTGGAAAAATAAATGAATCAAATAGACATAACTTGCCTTAATCAATCAATGGCTTGGTTACACCACGTACGTTTCAACCATCATCTTATATTGCTTGGTCATGATGGTTAGAGGTGTGCTAGAGGCCAGAGGCTGAGTGTAAGCATGAAGAACAAAGAAGAAACAAAAGGAGAAAAGGAAAGAAGAGGAAGAGAAGCCATGGATCTAGAGATTGAATATACTTTTCTTTCACGCAAATGATAATGAGAAGTTTTGGAAAGTTTTTATGCGTGATAGGCAAGAGAAATTCATGGCTAGATTAAAGGAATGAACGGCTAAGGTAAGTAATAAAGAGGCCATGCAATAAAAGGCAAGATTTTGAATGGTTTGGAAAATAAAATGGCAACAAATACTTAATGTATTTAATAAAAAAAATTCTTTCTTTCAAGAGATGAAATGAGAAATGAAATATAATGAGATATGTTTGAGGATTTTTCTACGTGAAAGATAAAAGGAAATACACGGCTATATAAGAAAAAAACAGCTAAGGAGTTATGAATACCAGGGAAACGGAAAGACATAAGTTAAGGAGGAAGAAACGTACAATATATTTATTCTTAAATGCCAATGAAAAAAATGAGAGATGGGAAATAATTGTTTGTACGTGAATTTTCAACTTGATATGCAAGGCTATGAGTAGAGTAATTCATGGCTAGGAATGAGGAGGAAACGGCAAGAAAATAATAAAGGCCATGCAAATGAAATTGGCAAGAGTTTAAACAATGAAACGTATGCCTCTTAAATTTCTCTAAGCCATTTATTTGCATACATTTCTTTCTAGAAATGAAATGTGAGGTAAATGTGTACGCGAATTATGAAGTGGAGTGGATGGAGAGAAAAGATTTGAATGGCTAAAGAGGAGTAAATGATAGGAAAACAAAAAGGCTAGGAAAAAAAAGCAAGAAATAAGGAGAAAGAAACACACACACACACACACACACATATATTATTAAATGCAATTGAAAAGAGGATATTTTGAGATGTTTGTATGTGATTAATAAGAGAAATTCACGGCTATAAATGGTGAATGGCTAGTGTAAGTAATAAAGAGGGTAGGTAAATAAAAAGGCAAGCATTAAAGAAATGTAACGTGTGTCTCCATGATTTCTTCCGAGCCTTTTATGAAAAGATATACACACAAGTAAAATCCAATAAATAAAGTTTAGCTAAAAAAAATAGAAAAATAAAATAAAATAACATAGAAAATAAAAATATAGAAATGAACATAGAAAAATTGAAATTGAAATACAGAAAATAACTGTGTGTAAAACGTTGTAATTTACCTAATTTAAAAAGTATAACTCAGAATTTAACGAAACGAAAAGTAGAATAGATATTATAAATATATTCTGCTTCAAAGAAAAAGATTAAAATTTAAACATTTAATTTTTTTTAAATTTAAACTGAAAATTCAAATTTTGGCCAAAATATAAAATTTTCAAAAACTGTTTATTTATTGCATTTGAAAAATAAATTACAAACAAATTCAAAACTTACATTGGAAAAATTCTTAAAATTCACTTTTAGATGATTTAAAAATCAAAATTTCAAATAAAAATTTAATTAAAAATATTCACAAAATTATGGGTTGTTACACATATGCTTATGGGTGAAATCGTGTTTGAGTTATCAACAGGTAAAAGCCGAGCATCAGAAACCAAGTAGGTTACTTCAGCCTTTAGATGTTCCAGTGTAAAAATGGGATTCTATCTCGATGGATTTCATAGATAGGTTGCCAAGGTCAAATAGAGGAAATGAAAGCATATGAGTTATAGTGTACAGATTGACCAGTAGTGCCCACTTCATTCCAATTAAGTCAACCAGGATGACATCTATTTTAGCAAAGTTGTTTATGAAGAATATAGTTAGACAACATGGAATTCCTAGCAGTATAGTAAGTGATAGAGATTCCTTATTTACTAGCGAGTTCTAGAAATGTCTATAGGAGACTTTGAGTACCAAACTCAAGATGAGTACCGCTTATCATCCGCGGACAAAAGGCAAAGGAAAAGAATTAACAAAGTCTTAGAGGATTTGTTAAGGGCTTTTGTGCAAGATTTGGGGCATCATGGGAAGACCATCTACACTTAGTCAAGTTTTCGTATAACGACAATTATCAGGCTAGTATAGGGATGGCATCATTTGAAGCTTTGTATGGAAGACCATGTAAATCTTTTGGTTGTTGGTTAGAGGTCGGGGATAAGTCAGTTCTTGGTCCAGATTTGGTTAGAGAAGCTGCAGAAAAGATTGAGTTCATTCGAGCCAGAATGAAGAAAGCTCGGTCTAGGAAGAAGAGCTACACTGATAGAAGACGTAAAGGCTTAGAGTTCTCCGTTGGAGATCATGCTTTCATCAAGATATCACTGAAAAAAGGCGTAATTCGATTCGGGAAATCAGGAAAATTGGTACCAGAATTTGTTGGACATTTTCCTATTATAGAAAGGATTTGGAAATTCGTGTATAAAGTCAAGTAACTAAGAAGTTTGGTAGGAGCCCACAGTGTTTTTCATATTTCTCATCTAAGGTAATGTATTAGAGATCCGGAGACTACTAAAGCACCGACTACGTTAGATGATTTAGTAGTGGAACCGAATTTGACTATAGTTAGAAAACCAGTTCGTATAGTTGTGAGGGATGAGAAGAGACTAAGGAACAAGAAATTCAGATTAGTCAAATTCTAGTGGAATGACGATGAGAGAGGTTGTGCTTGGGAAACCGAGAGCAAGATTAGCGATCCTGACTTGTTTCATGGTATTTTTACCTTAATGATTGATTTTATTAGTACCTTATCGCAAATTCGAGGATGAAATTCTTTAAGGAGGGAAGTCTGTAACGACCCTTATTTTTTCTAATATTATTTAGGACATTTAATTAGATAAATAAAATAAAATAATGTAAATGGTTAAGGTATTGAGATTTATATGATTATAGGGTAGCCATGCTTTAATTAACCTATAAGCCAAAGAGAAATAAAATGAAATAAGTACGAGGAATGAGATGGGAAAAAAATAAGAATAAACTAAGTCCTTATACCCAAAACCCTCATTCCATTTTCATTTACAATGTTCACAAACAAAACTAAACCTAAAAACTGGCCGGCTACTATTAGAAGAAAACAAGGGAAAGATAAGCAAGAATTCAAGAAGGAAGCTAAATCAAATCTATTCAAGAGCAAATTTCAAACTCCTTAACAACAAGCTATGAACAATAGATTATATCTTATTTTTAGTGTTTTTAGTTTTTAGATGAGACCCGAATCTATTTTGTAAAGTAAAATGCTATGTTTAGATTATATATATATATACACTTTTTGATGATTTATGTTGCTTCTTAAATATTTTATGATAATATTTGATTCGAAAAACCTATTTAACAACATCCAAATGGCTTGCATTTTTTATATAGATTAGAACTATTATCTTAGATATAGTTTAAAGTTTCATAATTTTCTGTGCTAATCTAGTTTATTATAAATTTTCTAGTAAAGAAAACGGTTAAACTGGTTTAAATTATTTTTGGCTATTATATGACAGATTCGGGTGTGAAATTTAAATATATCAGAAAACATATTAAAAGATATTTATGGGAATTTTTGGAGGATTTTCCTAAATGTTTTATTATGGATATAAAATTATTTTAGGTATGAGACTTAAATGTTTTATACACTATTAAAAGAAGGAGGGGCCAATTTGTTAAATGCTTTAAATTGTTAATTTCTGAATTTGATAGCACATTTAGAAAAAGGTTTTGTAAAAGAATTGGTAACCAATTATATGTTGACAAATAGGGCAAGTTAGTTGGAAAGGTATTACTTTAAAAGGTTAAAAATTAATTTTGTCAAGGATTTCTACTTCGCCACTTAGACAAACCACCTTTAGACCTCATGCATCTGCCTCCAACCAAGTCGAAACCAATACACATGTTATCAAAGCCTTGGTTCATAGTGGATTGGAGTTAGGCAGAAGGTATAGAATCGAAACATGCTTTCGAAGGGGTAGAAGTATATTTTTTAAAACGTAGAACTATTTTGGTTACAAATAGGGCTTTCGAAGCGGTTGGAGCTTTCGACTTAACCAACTTGCTTCTGTTATATAAAGAATGGGATTTCGAGTGGGTTGTCGCCCTTTTTTTAAAACAAGCTTCAAATAGGTCAAAACCCCTTCTGCCGCATTCAACGTTTCGAGTCAATGCCTTCGAAAGGGAGATTTTGCCTTTAAACTTTTAAATCGCTTCTCCATGCTTTCGAAAGGGTTGGTTTCGAAACTATTCACTTTCTTTTACCTAAGGATAATGCTTTTGAAAGTAATGCTTTTGCCCCAGTTTTTCTAAGACCCTTAGATATAATGAAATTTAACCCAAATGTTTCGGTTTTAAATGGTTTTGAAGCTATGTTCCACAATCTTTTACTTGAAATCAGTGCTTTCGAAAGGTTTATTTAAGTAAAGGACTTTAATGTTTTTAAAAGATATATGTGTGTGTGTGTGTGTGTGAATATATATATATAAGGAAGGTTTCGAAGGGGAGATTACCCAATGTTTTCAAAAGGTTTACTTCTAGTATTTGAATGGAAGGTTTCACTACTTTCGAAATGCAAGTTTAGATGTCTAAGGTTTATAAAGCCTTCGAAGGGACACTTTCAATGATTTTGAAAGGTCTATTTTAAAAGGTTTCAAAAGGTATGTTTTGGCCTTTTGGCATAGTGTTTCAAGCTAAAACTTATTTTGAAAGGGGTACTTTCAATGGATTCGAAAGGAATTTTTTAAGTTTTAAACAAGGGTTAAGGAGAAATTTTGAATTTAAAACCTAAAGTTTTTTGAGTTAAAGAAGGGCTTTAATTTGTTTAAAGGGACAGATGCACATTGATTTAGGTTTTCATCAACATTGTTTTGTGTAAAGTATATATCATGGCAAAGATATTTGAGTAAAGCAAGAAGTGAATTTTCCTTGTTTAGGTATGATTTAAAGGGTTAAATCAGCTTGAAAAAAACGTTTTCAAGGAAAATTTGATGGGGTAGTCAACCCTAAGTAAATGACTCGGATATTAGAATACAAGATAAGACTGGTATAGTCACGCCATATACTTTAGCTAGCAGCTCCTAGCTAAAATAAGTCCAAAATTCCATTGTCTAGGGCTTTATCATATGTAAGAATCAAATGGTGTTACACGCAGAAAGGAATATATAGAGAAAGATAAGTTATTAGTGAGCTCGCAAAACCATTAGGATTAGTTGACCCTGGGAGAAGTAAGTTAAGGACAGACCATCCAGAAGTGTGTCTAACAGAAGTTAGATTATTTAGTTTGTCTGGTAAGCCCAAATTAGCCAATGGTTAGTAGTTTGCCAAACAAAATTATATTATTCAGATAGATATCCATTGATTACCTGATTTATGTGCATATACGATATTACTATTATTTCTTTAATCAGTTTGTTTGCAGGATTCTGATTTGTGAAAAGATATGCTTTTAAAGGGATATTAGTGAGGGGTAACCCATTTCACTATGCGGAGCGGTTTGAACTAAATATCAGTAAGCCGAGATATAATAGTATTAGTCACAGCAGGCTTTATATCTGACTCGAAATTTATGTTTTCCCCTTAAATTCTCTGATGCTCAAAAATTAATTTGAGTAGATTGAGATTTAGGGTTTCATAGGTTTAGTAGGTGGACGAATAAGCTTCTGAAGATGTGTAGGAGGCAAAGTTAGCTATTTAGTAGTTATTAGTTTATTTGTACTGTGATGTGTTAAGACTGATATGTCTATTGAGTACTCTTATTATTCAAGAGGGCATCTACACATATTGCTCTTGGCATACATTGTAATGATTATATTTGATCAAAACCTTGGAATCGTTTAGGGTTTTATAATGGAATATGAAACATGGATTTGCAATGTAATGTGAAAAATATTTTTTGGAATATATTATTGTTTCATATTCATGCGCTTCTTATATTATGGATATCATTAACATTACCATATTTTGTTGCTAGAAGTT
This sequence comes from Allium cepa, assembly GCA_030765085.1. Classification (NCBI taxonomy): domain Eukaryota; kingdom Viridiplantae; phylum Streptophyta; class Magnoliopsida; order Asparagales; family Amaryllidaceae; genus Allium; species Allium cepa. The sequence goes on from CM060942.1 coordinate 16,065,270, forward strand.
AATGCTATAGATGACTGCAGCATCTATAGCGCTTAGCTTCGGGCCTAAAGACAGAGGATGTTACTACTAAGGACCCAAAGAAGATCCTCTGGAACTCGCAAGATCGACCTACTCTTTTCCGATGACCAACACGATGGTCCGGGATAGTATTGTAGCCACAACACACATAACAAACCCGACATATAAAAGGTAATCTAGAATGGTAATGATCATACCCTAATAGGTGTAACACACATAACCTTAGGGCATACTCTGTTTTAGCCATTTTCACGCATGAGGTGAAATACCCTAATTTTGGTAACATTATTCAGAAGATTTAATTAGATAAATTAAATAGAATACTGTAAGAATTAAAAATGATAAGGAGATTGAGATTTGAAAATAAAATATAGAGTCGTGCTTAATCAATTAAATGGTCTTAAAATGGCTTTATATTATTTACTAAAACATGAGCCTATTGGCAAATAACCGTACCACCTTATAATTCACAGTTATACACATAAATCAGGTATCCTTTCATTTTCTCGTCCATTTAGTTTTTCACAAAAACAAAAATTGAAACCTAAAGGAAGGCTGGCTATTAGAAGGAAGTAAAAAGGGGAAAAACCTAACCAAGCTAAGGAATTAAAGCTAGGGGAATTAATCTTCAAAAAATGTTAAATTTCTTATCATATTCAAGGTGAATAATAATTTTTACCATCTCTATTTTTTTATTCACATGTCTTCGGATTTGGGATTAAATTCATTTTTATGATATTTTGGATGATGATATGCTTCAATTATAATATGTTTGGTTTAAATCAAATCATTCAATATTTACAATTTTAGGGAAAAATCGAATGTAAATTACTTTAGAATGCCACGGAAAAATCGTATGTTATATGAAACATGATTTTGGATATAGGTTTTAATTTTTGTAATTTTCCAAGCCATGAAAAATTTAATATGAATTTTCAAAGGAAAATGTGTATAATAAATTTTATTTCGTTTATTTTAGGAAGAATTTGGGTCTGAAATTTTGACATATTAGATAACATGATGAAAGTGAATTTCTTTAATTTTTTGAGATTTTTCCTAAGTGACTTACCGAGGAAATTAAATTGTTTTAGAACGTGGGATTAAATTACATAATAGGTTTTTCTTAATGGAAGGGCTTGAACGTTAATTTTTCCTTCATTTAGATATGATAAACGCGGTAGTTATTTTTTTAAAGGATTTGGAAAAGTTGTAAGGCAACCAATTAAAACATTAAAAATAGGCAGGTGTTATAAAGCAATCACTAAAATTGGCATGATTTCAGCCTTTATTTAGAAAAGTAGGTTCCACCTCTTTAGGAAGCGCCTTTCGACCTTATGCCTGCTTCGAAACGTTTGAAATCTACCATGCCGAAAACTACCTTGTTGAAACCAATACAGAAGGTATCACTTAGATGGTATATAGTGGATTGGAGGAAGGCAGAAGGCATAAAGTGAAACCTTAGCTTTCGGTAGGGTCGAAACCTTGGGGTTTGTCTTTAAATGTTAAGTGTCTGCCTTGTTTATTAAAAGCTTCCGAATGAGTCGAAACATATGCTTTCAAAAGGTGGTATTCTAAATAAATTTAAAGGGGGTTGCCATCCTATGTTTTAAAGTATGTGCTTTCGTATGAGTTCTTTTATTTTTAAAAATAATGCTTTCGACAATGATGGTTCCGACTTGTTATCGTTCTTCTACCTTTCGAGTGCATTGAAGCCATCAATGCTTCAGACGGACGGTCTTTGTTTATAACTTATGCTAAGTCACTTCCAAAATGCTCGAAAGGGGTCAAAGCTTTTGGAGCCAATGGTGTTGAGGGGGGGGGGGGTTCCGATCTATCCTTCAGAGTTTTACTCAAACATTTTGAGCTTTCGAATAGAGTGTTCCGACACCGTCAAATTTTCCCTAAAATTTTTATTAAAGATTTCGAAACAGATACATTCATATATAACCACTTTGACCCAAAAGATGTTTTTAGAAGCAAAACACAATGCTTTCATAAGGGTTACCATTATTGGTTTCGAAGCTATGTTTCAAAGTAATGTTTTGATACTTCCAAAAGGTATATTTTGGTTTCGAAAGGGATGATTAAAGAGCTTTGAAAGGTATGTATGCTTTTGAACAGAAGTTTTCCATGCTTTCGAAGGGGGTTATCGAGGGATGTAAAAAGTGATGTTTTAAGAAAAAATCACCTAATCTCGTATTAAAGGAAAACCATGGCATAAATTAAAGAGTTTTGAAAATGGAGTTTTCGAAGAAGTTTTCCTTGATTAACAAGTTAAAAGGATTAACCAACTTTTATATAAAATGATTTTAAGGATATTAAATCACAGGTGTTAATATTATTATGTTGTTATGATTGCTTCATTATATGGCTATTCACATTGCGATAAACTTATAATTGTATGTCAAAAAGGGGCAGAATAACCAGCTAGGCTGACCCAGTAGTGAATACAAAATTAAGAATGCTAAAATGTTGTTTAAAGATATTAGCAGAGGCCAAGTTTCACAGTAAGCCTATGGAAACTGTGTATAGGGAAAGATATTGGCAGGGGCCAATATGTTCATAGTAAGCTCATGAAAACCATGATTTGATATTGGCTGGGGCTAGTAGGTTCATAGTAAGCCCATGAAAACTATGATTTGATATTGGCATGGGCCAATAGGTTTGTAGTTAGCCCTTGAAAACTATACCTAGATTTAGATATTGACAGAAGTCAATAAATTCCTAATCAGCCCATGAAAACTGGGATAAGAGTAAAGATATTGGAGTTATTAATAGGTTCTTAGTGATCTCATGAAAATTATGTAATCGAACAGGGAGTCCATAAAATATACTAGGCTATTAGTAAGCCTATGAAACCTAATAGTTTAATAGTGACCCTAGAAACTATATATAAGACAAATAGTCAGAATGAATGGGGAGGGGTAATTCAGAATTAATTCACCCATTTGCATATCATCATATTGTTTTGAATTATTTTTAGCCATTATGGATGTAGGAGCACAATATATAGTTTTATAAAGCTTTTAGTATACTAGTGAGGGAAAAACTCGTTCCGTTAAGCGGCATGGTCTCATTAGAGATCTAAACGGTTTGAGATGGTAGATTATTATTTATACTAGACTTTATATCTGACTCGAAGTTTTTCTTTTCCCTTTAAACTCTCGGGTGCTCAGTTGATTTTGAATAGTTTGAGGGTTAAGGTTTTTAGGTTCTCTTTTTAGATGAATAAAGCTTCCAGAGACGAGCAGGAGGCAAGCTAGTTAATAAGAGTTCTTTTATTCCACTTTATTTTTTGGATGTAAACGAAATTTTGTTTTATTTCCTAATTATATAATCCGATCAACCAAGGAGGCATCTTCATATGTCACTCTTGGCGCATTTTGTAATATGTATATTTTTCTAATGTGGTTATGGTTATGGGATTATGTAATAAATTTGAAATGCTTTGAAATGGAGTGTTGAATTTATTTGATGTTTTAATTTTTTTTCCATATTCTTGTTTTACTATGTATCAATATATCTAACATTACTGTATTTGGACGCCAGGATTAATAACTATGGATGACTGTAGCATTTGTACCCGTTAGTTTTGGGCCTTCAAGTGGAGAATGTTACAAATTAGTATTAGAGTATAGGTTAATGAAACCTAAAGGAAATATAAACTTAAAAAAAAATTCAAACATATTCCAATGGATCGGAAAATAAGATCGGTATTTGGGGTAATGCTATAGTAACGTAGTTATATTTGATATACAATTATATATAAGTATGTATTTCCCACTCTACTACACCGTTCTTCTGTATCCTACTAAAGCTTGTATGCAAATTTACATGAAAGGAGATATAGAAGTACGAAACGAAAGAGGACATCCCGGTGGAGGAAGCGCCACAACCAATGGAAATGCTTGACCCATCGCCAGGAGGAATCCGGGTCGACCGGCTAATGCTAATAACCAAAATGTTGATGCCAGTGTGGGTGCTGGAAATCCACCAGTAGATATGGTGGCGATGTATAAGTTCTTCATTAATATGATGCAAGCAGGAGTTACTGCCGGTTTTGCCGGAAATGTTGGAGGAGCTAATCTTGTGGCTCCAGTTGGAAATAATTATGCTAAGCGGAGTAGAGACTACATCACTCTGGGTGGGAAGCCATTCATGGGAAGGGAAAGTGCCATTGAGGTAAAGAATTGGCTATTTCATTGTGAGTGTATTTTTACTGATTTGGGTTTGGATGATGAGCAGAAGAGAAGGTTGGCCTCTAGGCAGTTACAAGGGTCAGCGCTTCACTGGTAGAGTAGTATTACTGTTGGAGTTCCCGAGGAGCAGTTAACTTAGGCAGATTTTTGAAGGAGATTTGAGAAATGGTTTATGTCTGAGTTTGCTAAGTCAGAATTGCTGAGGAAATTTATGGATCTGGAGTAGGGTGAGATGTCGTTGTTGAGTATGCTGCTAAGTATGATGAGTTGTCCCCTTATGGACATAATATTATAGACACCGTCATCAGGAGAAATGAGATGTACATTAGAGGACTGAGGCCAGAGATTGCTAGGGCGACCATGCTACATCTTTGCTATCCTAGTAATTTAGTTGTGGAGATGGCCATTCGCCATGAAGAGATGCTTGCTAATTGTGCTAAAGAGAAGCCAGTGGAAATTTAGGGTTCCCAGGGGAAGAAGAGAAAGTTCTTTAAAAAGAAGGGAGCCCAAAAGAGAGATGCTACCAAGAAGGCAAAGGTGAGTTAGTTTGCATTAAGTCTAATAAGAAGGGTTATTATGCGAATGTGTGCCAATCTGGAAATGGGAAAAAGGCTGCAATAAGAAGAATGTGAAGTGATTCAACTGCGATTAAGTTGGAAATTATAAGAATCATTGTCCAGAGCAAGTTAGGGCAGATAAAGGGAAGGTTTTTGCTATTGGACCAGTTAGATCTACTACAGATGATAAAGGGAAGACTGTGATGGAAGGTATTCTTTTAGTTTAGAGTATACCAGTTAAGGTACTTTTTGATACCGATGTAACACACCGCACCTCTAGGCACCTCAAAAATCGGACATGACTAGAAGCACGGGTGGTCAGGTGAAATAAAAATTCATAACGTACCACAGAGACTAAGGCAACAGCATAAAATGATTAAAATGTTACAGCGAAAGAAAACTTTCACTAATTATAAATTAATAGCAAAATAGCTTCATTAAAAACAACATTATCCAAAATTTATTTCTAAAAAAAGTACCAAGTAATCTCCAACAAAAAATAAAACATAACAAAGTTCACAATATAGGTCCTCATATATAGAGTAAAGTATGCAAAAGAGAAACGAAGTACATAAAACAAAAGAATCAAAAGCTGAAGATAACAACTGCTCCAATGACCTTCCAAGCTGCAAAGAACTGCAACCTAGGCCTGTCCTCCCATGATTGGAGGAAAATGGGAATAAAAGGAATGAGTTAGACATAATGTTTGGTGAACGAGAAATAAAATGAAGTAGAAAGAATAAAACAGTCTAATTTTCGGTCTTCTCCGAATATCGCAGAGGGTGAATAATATAATCCAGTAAATCCTTCTTAGACACAATTTCTAAGAAGCCAAAGTCCACGGTCACTCTAGGGAAGTCTACCCTGGCCGTAATACTAAATGTCAATCGGCCTGTTGGGCCTACTTTCCTTACCTATCCACGTGCTACAGTGTGAAAGTCATGCTATTCACCCATGCACTGTGACTATCTGTCCACTTGCTATAGCGTGAAAGTCATGCTCTTCACTCATGCACTGTGATTAAATGCTTCTTACATCTGACCGGGGCCGACTTAAACAACCTCGCAGAACCTCGAAGTTGTGCTCTGGCTCTGCCAAACTGGATTCCTATCCTCCTAACTCCTCGGTCGGACTTGCCCCTATACAAAGTGTCGATCCTCCAAAAGAGAAACCGCAGTTGGGTCGGCTATGCAAAATCCTCCAACGATCTACCTGTCGAAGCACACTTGTCCTGTTCCGTCCACATTGATCTACCTAAAGAAGCCAATGATTGCGGATGCTATATATCCTACGTAGCAACAAACTATGAAAGGTAAAAAAACATCTTTGCGAGCCTACTTACCCACTCCTAGTACATACAGTAAAATTATATTGTGGTCTTAACTGCATGAAACACCTATCCAAACCTTTACATGGTCTGCCTATCAAATCGCTTCCAGATTAATTAATTTTACCATTATAATTTGTATACTGTTTATTTTCATTAATCTACTTTAGGCCATTTTTACGTTCGATTTGGTTATTTCACAATTTCCCTTTTTTGTATAAATGGTATTTCAATTTCACGTTCGTTTAGTCCGTATGGTTTGTCTATAATTTTTATGTCATTTTTCTTACAGATTTATACTAGCCTTTAGTGCCCATTTAATTTACATTTTTTTACCCCAAAAATTACGTTCTCCTTTGGAGATTTAATCTGTATAAAATTTTATCCAATAGCCAAAACCGTTTAATTACACAAAATTCCACTTTTATATTTTTAGGCCACATATGAAACAAATAATTACGCCAATTAAACTTCCCAATTTTGTTTAAAAACCTTATTAAAAATTATGTAATTATATACAATTTTATTCAAGTAACATTTTCTTAATTTATTCAACAAACATGTTCTACCATTAGAAATTGAATAACAATTCTAATTCAATTTAATTAAACCAATCTAATTTGTGCCATGAAACGTGAATAACAATCAGTTTATTCGAAATTTCAACCCAAATATGAATCAGAATTGAGAAGTAGAAGAAGATACAATAATTTACATAAATTTAAATCTTATTTCTGTCATAAAACGTGAATAGACAATTTGTGTGTCCCATATTTTAACCAAACATGAATTTGATCTGAGAAGTGGAATTAGAAGAAAAAGAAGTTGCAATAATTTACATATATTATCAATTAATAAAAGAAATTAATTCATATTAACATGCCAGAAAAGAACTGAAATTGAACTACTTTATTTTTCTATTTCATATTAATTCCTACTCACCTGGCATTTGAGCTTGTATAAATTTGAAGAGCTTTGCTTTAATCTTTCTCCATTTGATTCTTCTAAATTCCCAAAATTTCTTGAATATATATAGATAGTTTAATTTGGTAGAGATTGGTTTATTTAGTAGAGAAAAGGAGGAAGAATAATACACACTAATTTTACTATAGAATTATGGCAACGCCAAATAAAATATTAGGTTTAGGTTAGATGGTTTATTTATAGATTGTTTGAGTGAATATAGTCCATTAGATTATTTTAAACTAAACCTGGTTCTTTTATACACTTTATGGTTATCCACTCTAGTCCATACACATCACTCAATCAATAAAATCAAATCATCTTATTATATCACCGGGGAGAATGGGAAGCCGCCACATGTCAGAAACAACGTTGAAATACGTAGGAAAATCGCTGGAAATGAACTATCTAAAAACATCGCTCTAGATTTAGGGCGACAACGGGACTTGATCCCTGGTCGCTAAGGAAGTCAACATGCACCTTTACCACTATACAAAATGAGATTTTAATTTCTTTTTAATTATATTTCCATAAAATATCAAGGTGTTAAATTCCCCCTGCCCCTAAAGGATTTCGTCCCCATAATTTCCAAAAACGAAAGAACGTAATTAATAACCAGCATCCAAGAACTACATATATCTACTCAATCATCATCCATTTCTATCATTGTCCTTATTTTTAACTAATGCAATTTATGATTTATGCAAAATGAAATGCATATTAAGTTGCTTAATGCGAAAAGGTAGACGGACTACTGATTCAGTATGCCTCCTGTAATGCAAGTATGCTTATGCCATGCAACCAAATGTATGCAATTACCCTAGTATAATTGATAATCCTATACGTATGTTTCAATTATTCACCCAAATTTACCATCCATATGCAACATCCATTTATACACACACACACACACAGATATATAACCTTGTGCAAATGCAATAGATAACAGGTAGGCATATGCAGGTGTGTGTACCTAATTGGCCGATTATCCTAATAAATATTTATCTAATGCATGCAATGCATCCATTTGAAAACATTGGCATCCACTTGTAATCATTTTCATCCATCAAACATAATATGCCCAAATGACATGTTTGCAACCAAGATACCATCCATAGGTTTCACCTAAAGATTATCGAAAGGACCCTAACTAAGGTAAGATTAAAGATCAAAGATAGGATATTTGAAGTGTACCTTCAAATAGAAAAGGATAAGAAATTTGAATTCTCTCCTCAGATTCCCCTGTGCACTTCTTACGGTCATCTCCCCACTGAACCTTCACTAGACGAACTTCCTTGTTGCATAACCTCTTGACGTCGTGTTCCAATATACAGGTGGGTGTATGACACACAAGTGATTCGCACTCTACCCCTACTCCCTTGGATGATTAGGTTCTATTACTACTGTGGAATCATATAGACACTTCCTCAGATGCGAAACATGAAAAACTTCATGAACTCCTGCCAACTTATCTGGAAGATCAACTCTTTGTGCCACTTTTCCAATCCGTGTGGTAATAGGGTTGGGTCCTACAAATCTCGGTGCCAACTTACCCACTGAGCCAAATATCATAATGTTTCTCAGAGGAGAAACCTTGACAAAAACCATATCTCCAACCTTAAACTCAAAATCTGAATGTCTTCTATCGGCATATGACTTTTGTCTATCTTGTGTAGTCTTCAACCTCTTGCGGATTAAATCCACCTTCTTGAAAGTTTCTGTAAAGGCCCGAAAATCCGTACTCCTTTGAGCTGGCAACATTCCACAACAATCCAGCCAAAGAGGAACGAACTTCCGAATCTTTAGGCTTGAAAAAGAAGAAAGAGGTAGAAGAAGAGAGAGAAAGATAGAAGAAACAGAAACAAACTATAGAACAGGATAACAATATCAGAATCTCACAATCGCAGTGGAGCAACATATAATAGATAAATGAATATTCATTAAAACAAAAGAACTATACATTTTATACATTACATTACAACAATCAGAGTGTACAACAAATAAGCGGAAAATAAATACTACAATAGTAATATACAATGCTATCCAAGCTCGCCTCCAAATCTGCACAGCAACTCCCGAATCCAGAATCACCTGATAACCTAACTCTAGACTGCCCGTGTGGAAAATAGTGAGCACCCAGAGTTTAGGAAAGGAACAATAAACTCCAGGTCAGTCATGGGACTGGTGTGGGAACTCAAAACAGTTTATCTTTAAACAAGCAACAAGAAAATTTAAATTTTGAAATCCGCAATGCTTTTTGGAAAATGAAACTACCATAAGGCCTCCCGCACACACACACAATGCAAACGCAGAATCGGAGGAGATTTCTCCTTATGATAGTCAAAGATGCTTACTACGCAAAAATCAAATCATTTTTGATATTATTATTAGTGCATAGTGTAGAAAACAATTTCGAAAGTAGAATATAAATCCTAGCCAGCATAGACATTCCGAACTATGCCTACTATAGCTACCATCCAAACAGTGGGGCGCCACCATAAGTGAATGGCAGGTTATACAACTAAAACCGTACAGGGCGCGTATTGTTTTTATTGGATTTCCAACAAATGATCAGGCTAAGGAACTTCCTACTGCCACATGGGATCACCTCTGGCGGGACGTCCCGAGAAACTAACGTTACGGTTAGATCTCTGCCAACACAAGGCCGGGTTACCTCTGTAACTAGGTAACTACTACACGAATATGTCATCCCCCGGTCCTTTGGGACCTTTATCCGGGTGCTCGATTCCAACAACACCACACAGTAATAGATATAGTGTATCAACATGAGTAAGTATCTGGGCTCCATACCATGATACCACCCTTTTCCAGAAGGAAATGACATACCCTAAAGGGCGCGACCCTCATAACCTTGCCGCATATTCCTGTTTCGATCATTTCCGGGAAGTGAGGTCTGACGAAGCCTCGTCCACAAAGCTACGCTTTGTGCAACAAAGCCATGCTTTGGGTCAACAGATGACCAAAGTAATGATCACAAAGATAAATGATCAGACAAATGATCATATCACAAATGACCAACCAATGATCATTACACAGCAGCACTCAGCATGTCACATTACCAGATTGGGAATATATCGCTGATAACCTTCAACTACATAACCTCTGAGCTCGTACGTCTTAGAGAAGTGTGTTAAGCTAAGAGAATAAATTCTCCGCCACCAACAGAAATGTATTTGAAAGAAATCTGCTTTATATCTCAAAATGTAATGTCGGACACGTAACCATACAAGTCTGTTCCAGGTTCGAACAGAACCGAAGGCACTTCCATAGAAGCCCTTGCAATCCGGGTATTCACAATCCCGATAAAATTTCCCATCACAAAGAAAATCTCCATATCGTAGCTAACGATGCAGAGACAATCGATAGGTCATCCTATCGTTTTCACAAATACCCGGTCTTCAACACCGGTCTTCAAATGCTATCCATAACGACGTATCACATATTCGGAATGGGATATACGACACAAAGGTCCTCTCCCGGCTAAACCGAATAGCGAGCGCTTATTTTAAAAAATAAGTGTAGCATTCAATCTCAAGCAAATACCATTCAAGGGTAAATACCGATAGTCGGTTATTTAACTATCAATAAAGATGCGCCACATCATCAGATTCCAAATAATTTTCCAAACTTATTTAATCCCCAAAAAAATATCTTTATAAGATATATATAAATTTCCCAAATAATTGCCCAAATTATTTGTTTTACCAAAATATCTTTATAAGATATAATTTCCACACTTCAACCATTTAAAAACCAATTTCAAATTACTTTACATCATTTATACCCTTTGAAAACAAATTTCAAATCATTAAATAAATCTTTACCGATTTATTTTAAACTTACGTTCCAAATTCGTAAATTCATTTCCATACTTCAAAATAAACCAATATCATTTTTAAACAAATTTCCCTTCCTTTTATAAATTCCATAGTGAATTTCAAATTTCCAAATATCTACCGATATACGATTTTCAAATCGATTTCAAAATATTCGCTTACAATTTACCTTTAAAAGATAAATTCTCAAAAACATTCCATTTCATATTGGAAAGCATTTCCATACTTATTTAAAAATAAGTAATTTACAAATTCTATTTATTTTCAACCGTTTGAAAATATTCAACATACTCAAACCATAGTTAAGTATGTATTTCATTCTTTTAAGGAAAACATTCTTTTATTCACTTTTATTTGGGTTAAAACGAATGTTGCTTAAAACATCGTTACGACAACCCAAAATCACTAGTATAGGGATTCGAAATAAAAATAGATACATAAATCCCAATACTATACAAAATATTGCCTTTTGGAAACCATTTACTATAACAACGGTGTTATAGTCCACCATTTCCTTGTTTCCTCGAAAACACCAATTTCAACGATGAATGTTGAAATCTACGTATTCATTTCCTTCTATTTCTCAAAAACGTCTATTTCAACAATAAATGTTGAAATCTATGGTTTCGATACTTAATGCATTTTAAAGCATCTTTAAATCATTTTAAATTCCATTTAAAACATTCCTTTCCCAAAACATGTCCATTTAATATAATAATATATTCACCGTTCAAAATAGTGAGTATAACTTCTTTAACAAATTCTATATTCAATTTATCAAATTCCATTTATTTCCGAATTTATAACAATGTTTATAAATTCCATTTCTATTTATAAACTTCAATTTACCAATCTCTTTTATTAAATCCAATTCAATTTATATAACCCAATTATAAACCAAAATCTATATTATAAGTTGAATACTTATAATATTATTTATTTACCAAATCGTTCCTTTGAACTTCACAAAATTTTAATCTTATTACTTATAAGATTTCTTTATATATTTTCTTTCAATTACAACTTATAAAAAATTTCTTTTATTAACTGTTTCTATCAGTATCCCATTTAAATGCCCAAAAGCCAGTTTATAAGTTAATTTCCTATAAAACTTTTATTTTCAACAATTTATTCATTTGATAACTTTCACAACTTATAAATCTATAAATTTTAATGAAATTCATTTTATACATCAACTCAACACTTTATAAACCCGTTCCAGAATTCCAATAAATTTAATTCACAAATATCCATTTATAAAATCTTTTATATAAAGCGATAATGATAAATATCCCAATTTAACTATTTTATAAAAATCTATGTATTTTAAAAATTACCTTTCTGTTATATTTCATAAAAATGTTAATTTTTATAACATAAAAATTTATACGTTTATTTATTTTAAAATGAATCAATCCAAAAATTTAATAAAACATATACTTTGGAAAATCACTTTAAAAACCCTTTTTAAATTCAAAATCGTTATTTTTAACTTTACAAAGGAATACGATGATACAACAGCATCAAATGGTCATTCACGGGAATAAACATCATATATCGATATGATAGTTAACAATCAACACAATATTTATAAACAAATAAATATTTGCGAGGAATCCAATTGGATCCCTCCAACCTGTTTCCCTGCAACCACAGACGTTAGCACAATACCAATTCCACTTCAAGGTGGAATATCGCGGTATATGGGATTTTATAAAATATTCCGCTTAATAGGCGGCGCAATAGGGTCTCATCCGCTATATGAGGCGGGAAATCAAATCCAATATATACATATGCCAATATATATATATATATATATATATATATATATATATTGCTATATATAGATATATCCTATTATATCTAATATCACAATCAAACAGCAATCATCAATCAACATTAACTATTTAAAATTTTAAACCGAACTGTTTGATTGAGTGAGGAGTTCTTACCTTGATTTTATTTCTGATTTCAGCGCTCGTTTCGAACGAACGTTTAATTTTACCCGAAACTCGCACGAGCTCCAATTGACTCCAAACTGGTTGCATCGCGAAGAGCTCGTCAATACGGACCCGTTGCAATTTGTTTCGTCCCAATCGGACCTAGCAGCAAAAAGATATTGCAGTTTAAAGTTTATACAATTTCTAATATATTAATTTACAAATTATTTAATTTATTAAAAAAAAAAACCTCACTTAATCTATGCCGTTGATTTTCTCTGGGTACACGATCGGCCCGCACGCGATTCCTTCATCTTCCCAAAACATTGCTCCCCCCAGGTTAACAACGAAACGCAAGAACCCAAGTGCCACCCGCTAACCCTAGATCAACGAAACCCATACGAGCATCTTTGCATCGATCAAGCTACATCGTTTCGAAGCCTCACTTGAATGCTACCCACGGCCAGAGGAGCAAGGAGCTCGGTCGAGCCTAGATCATGAAAACCAAGGCCGAATTCCTCTCGTTCGAACCCACTTTGCCGCTGATTCGTGAAGTTATTCGCGATCTTGACCGTTGATATGATAGATCTCATTGACCTCTACGATTTCCATGTTGGAACTTTTGCGAATCGATGCGTGGATTTGGAGTTAATGAGGGAGAAAGACGGTGAAGTTCTGGCCACTAGTGTTTGGGGAGGCGGCCGGCATTGATTTCAAACCCTTGCCCCTTTATTTTTTATATTTAATTTGTGAATAAAGGCTATTTATACGAAACAACGAATACTACTCATCCGAGGTTCCCGAACACCGATTTACGTGCGGTAGCTAACGTTCCTAGGGTTTATCCCGTGTTCCGGACACAATGGAATAGGTTTCGGAAGCTAATTCGATCATCTGTGAGAGATACGGCTATAAACGATCAATTTAAATTAAAACCGATTTAAACGATTTCTAGGCGTTTTGGCTTGCCCCGGACAAACGATAAATCCGATTGACTTGAAATTTGAAATCTTACAATAATATCACATTACGGATCCGATGAAACTGGTTTCGTCGAAATCCGAGACCGTTTGGAAAATGGCTATTTTAACTCGCTAAATAATTATAAAAACAATTTCGATGCGTTTCAAGCTACCACGGTCAAACGATAACTCCGATTGCTACGAAAATTGAAATCCGATAATAACTAACTATTACGGATCCAATGGAACTAGTTTCGTTCAATTCTGAGACTGTTCAAAATTTGGCTATTTTTCAGTCGATAATTAAATATTAAAATATTCAATTTTTACAAATTAACTCCAAATTCAATTTTACAAGTTCTAAAATACTTCCATAACTTCAACATGATAAAAAAAAATTTCCAAACCATTTTCAATCATATTTAACCTAATATTTAATTATTTCTGGAATTTCACTATTAAATCATCGATTTAATTATCCCATTAAATCCAATATTCGAAAAATAAATTATTCGACTTAAAAATTCCACTTATTAATATTTAAAATTAATTAAATACTCAAATTCAAATTATCAAAAATTCTGGGTCGTTACAGTTTCCTTCACCAAGTCCGATCCAAGCAAGATCCTATCGGTGGTATCCCACCAACAGGCTAGTGATCTACATGGTCTACCATAGAGGGCCTCGAATGGTGCCATCCCAATGCTTGCTTGATAGCTATTATTATACATGAACTCCACCAAAGGTAGATGGTCTTCCTAAGAGCCTCTGAAGTAAATGATGCACAGTCTGAGGAAATCTTCCAAAACCCTATTTACCCTCTCAGTCTGTTTATCTGTCTTATGGTGATATGCAATGCTCAGATTCAATTCCTTTCTCAAGGCTTGCTGAAGACTCCTCCAAAACTCGTTGGTGAATAATGGATCTCTGTGGCTCACAATGTTGGCAGAAACTCCATGAAACCTAACTATCTCCCTTACATAAAGAGTCACCAAACAAGTTGTTCTATTACTCTTAATGGGTATAAAATGAGCGCTCTTCGTCAGTCTATCCACAATGACCTAAATGCTCGTGTTCCCTCTCTGTGACCTTGGTAATCCATCCACAAAGTCCATAAAGACGCTCTCCCATTTCTATAATGGATTATCCAATGGCTGCAACAGTCCTCCGGGCTTTTTCAGTTCCACCATTACCCTTTGGAAGTGATGCACTTAGATACCCCACCACCCTTTTCTTCATTTTGGGGTAATAGAATACTCTCTTAATATCCCAGTACGTCTTATCACCATCGGGGTGCACTGTCATGCTAGAATGATGTGACTTGGCCAACACCACATCTACTAAATCCTCACTATAGGGAACACAAAGTCTACCACCCCTTCTAAGCCATCCCGTAGTGTCCATGGTACAGCGCCTAAGATGTGGTGTTGATTCTCCTCTACTGAGCTTATCTAAGATGTCCTTTAACTCTTCTTCCTCACCTTGCCTTACTCCAATGTGCTCCATCAAAGTAGGCTGGATGTCGAGGGCTGCTAACAATCCCCAAGCTAAATCTGACAGAGGTTTAAAATAAAAGGTAGCAATGTACTTCAATTGCTTCCATTCCAAAAAGAGAGGACTTAAACTACTCTGCGTCTACTCAATGCATCTGCCACTACATTACCCTCACCAGGGGTATAGGAAATCTCAAAGTCGTAAGAGGCTAAAAACTCCATCCATCTTTGCTATATCAAATTCAAGTCTTTCTTAGAGAATAGATACTTCAAAGACTTATAATCAGTGAAAAGCTCAAATCTTTCTCCTAAGAGATAGTGCCTCCAAGACTTGAGAGCAAAAACTATAGCTGCCAAATCAAGATCATGCGTCAGGTAGTTCTGATCATGCATTTTCAACTATATACTCGCGTAGCACACTACCCTACCCTCTTACATCAGTACCACCCCTAGCCCCGTACCACAAGCATCCATATAAACTGAGAAAGGATTGGTTCCATCCGGTAATACCAATATGGGCATGGTAGTTAAAGCTTTCTTCAATCGACCAAAGGCATCCTCATACTTGGCATCCCAACAAAAGCTGATTTCTTCATGGTAAAGCGGGGAAGTAGAGCTAATATCCCACCGAAGTCCTTAATGAACTTCCTATGGTAGCCCGCAAGACCAAGGAAACTCCTTATATCCGTGGCATTCTTAGGGGTCTACCAATCCTGTACTGCTGCCACTTTCGCCGGACTACTACAAGTCCATCCTCTGAAACGATGTGTCCAAAAAGCGAACTTTATCCCTCCAGAAGTGTCACTTGGAGAACTTCGCCTTCAACTTATGTGCTTGCAAAGTCCTAAGCACTTCTTCCAAGTGAACAGTATTCTCCTCCTTGCTTCATGAATTAATTAAAATGTCGTTGACGAAAACTACCAAAAACTTGTTCAACGATTCACGAAATACTCGACTCATCATGTCCGCAAAATATGCCAAAGCATTGGTTAGCCCAAATGGCATGACTGACTACTCAAATAACCCATCTGGAGTCTTAAACGTAGTCTTCTCGATGTTATCCTCCACCACACGCAACTGATGAAATCCCGTGGCCAAATCGAGCTACAAAAATACCATGGCTCCTACTAGCTAGTTGAAGAGATCGTCTATACGGCAAAGAGGATAACGGTTCTTCGTCGTCATCTTATTAAGCTCTCTATAATCCATGCAATGTCTGAGAGAGCCATCCGCCTTACTGGCAATGATGATGGGTGCGCCCCATACAGAAATTCTCTAATGAATGAAGCACTTCTCCAAGAGGTCTCCAATCTGCTTTCTCAACTCACGATGTTCCTTACGAGCCATATGCCTTATAGGTAAGCAACCGGTTTGGCATTATCGAAAAGATAAATCTTGGACTCGAACTCTCTTCAAGGTGGAAGGCCAGCAATCTCCTCGAACACATTTGGAAAGTCTCTAACAATGGGGACCAAACTCAAACTATCGGAAAATAAGTCAAGAGAATAAAAGCAGTTCAAGATGACTGATGCTCTAGGATCACAAGATACCTCCAAGTTACATCCACTGCAAGTGCCTAACCTCACTACCCTCTTATAACAATCAAGAACAACACCATACATGGATAGACAATCCATACAAAGAATCAACCCAAACCTAAAAAATCCTAATACAAAGGCACTACAGCCAAACTCAACCCTTAAAATAAATAATTTCAAATCCCGACATAACATGGACAAATAGGCCGATCCTCCTATAGGATTTGATACTACTACTAGGTCGGTCACTAAGCAAGAATCAAGACCAAGACTCTCTAGATACAAAAGAGTGAGAATCTCCAGAATCAAATAGGGTACGAATAGGAAAGTCAGAGACAAATAACACATCTTCGATGATCACCTTCTTTCCCTTATCCACAGCCAGACGAGTACTAGAGGAAAGAGCTGCCTCTAAAGAATAAGCCTGAGCAGGCTATGAAGGTGTTTTTGAACTATCCTTGGGCTTCGATGGACAGTCGTTCTTCATATGACCCACTTGATCGTAAAGATAACACCTCAGTCTCGTTAGCTTTCCTGTCCCTCTACAATCCTTAGCAAGATGACTTGGTTTCCCATAAGTATTGCACTTCAAATCCTTCCTTGGAACTTTCCTTTTTCCACCTGACCCTCCTCCTCCTCTCCTCTTTCCTTTCCACTGTTTCTTCATATCACTCTTCTATGCACATCTCCTTTCTTCTCAGTATCAGCAAGTAAAGCCATCTCTACTAATCCCACAAAAGTGGCTCCCATCGGAATATGGCTCACCGCCAAACGCTACAGTGGTTGACTCAAATTCTTAGCGAACTTCAGCGCCTTCTTGTGAGGAGTGTTGATCGGGTCTAGTCATAATCTGGTAAGCTCGTTGAATTGATTGACATATTCCTTAACTGTCATATCCCCTTGCTTGTGCTGTATAAATTTCTATAGCTGCACTCCCTCCTCAGCCTGCGATAAGAATTACCTCTCGAACCTAGTATAAAAATCCGCCCAAGTCAAATTATCAGCCTCAGCATCCACAATCTCCCAACAGTAAAGACCTTCTCCCTGCTACTACCATGAAGCCAACTTCCTTCAAGCCAAGTCCTCCAATCCCATAAGTACAAATATCCGCTCACAACTACAGATCCAAGCTCTCACCTCAGTATATGACTCGGTGCCAAGAAACAGCTTGCCTCCTAAGCTGGTGTAGTCCTTGCATAACTTGGAAAAATCGGGAATGCATGGTGGATGAGCTGGAGCCTCTTCCGCCAAGAGCAGCATCCCTAACTAGTGGCTTTGCTCGTGTAGTAGCCTGCAAATAACGTTTGAACCAAGCAGGCGTATTAAGGCCTGGAATTTCGAGGATATCTTACGGTTCAGACATTTTTGTCTATGGATATTTGAAAGATGGGATTAGGTACTCCATAAATTGTTCAATAGTTAAGGAGGAAGCGAGATGAGGGACCCATTTCTAAAATTTCTTTTCTTTCCAAAATATATACATATACTTTTAAAAGTATTATTTGGAATACCTTTTAAAAATTATTCGAAAACCTTTATATTTTTAAAATATTTTTAGGATTACTAAAACCTTAGCTTTGATACGAATTTTGACACCCCGCTCCTCTAGGCACCCCGAAAATAGGACATGACAAGAAGCATGGGTGATCGGATGAAATAAAAATCCATAACATAGCACAAAGACTAAGGCGACATCATAAAATGATTAAAATATTACAGACGAAGAAAACTTTCACTAATTATAATTTAATAGCAAAATAGCTTAATTAAAAAAACATTATCCCAAATTTATTTCTGAAACCAAAAGTACTAAGAATTGTCTACCAAAACATAAAACATAAAAAGTTCACAATATAGGTCCCCATATATAGAGTAATGTATAGAAAAAGGAAACGAGGTACAATAAACAAAAGAAACAAAAGCTGAAGATAACAACTGCTCTAATAACCTTCCAAGATGCGAAGACCTACAACCAAGACCTATCGTCCTGTGATTTGGGGAAATGGGAAAAATAGGAATGGGTTAGACATAAAGTCCGGTGAATGTGAAATAAAATGAAGCAGAAAGAGTAAAATAGTTTAATTCAAGGTCTTCCTTGGATATCGTATAGGGTGAATAACATAATGCAGTGAATCCTTCTTAGATACAGTTCCTAAGAAGCCAAAGTCCATGGTCACACTAAGGAAGTCAACTGTGCAGTAATACTAAACGTCAATCGGCATGTCGGACCTTCTTTCCTTACCTAACAACATGCTACAACGTGAAAGTCATGCTCTTTACCGATGCACTATGACTATCTATCCACGTGCTACATCGTGAAAGTCATGCTCTTCACGCATGCAATGTGATTAAATGCCTCTTACGTCTGACCGACACCGACTCAAACAACCTCGCAAGACCCCAAAGTTGCTCTCAGGGTCCACCAAATTGGACTCCTATCCTCTTATATCCTCGGTCACCGTGGACTTGCCCTTATCCAAAGTGTCGGTGCTTTGAAAGAGCGCCAGCAATTGGGTCGGCTATGTAAAATCATCCAACGATCCGCCTAAAGAAGCTAATGTCATAGCACACTTATCCCGTTCCGTCTGCATCAATCTTCCTGAAGAAGCCTACGATTGCGGATGTTATTTATTCTATGTACTAGCAACCTATGGAAGGCAACAAACATCCTTGCGAACCTACTTGCCCGCTCCTAGTACTTACAGCCAAAACTATATTTTAGTCTTAACTGCATGAAACACCTATCCAGACCTTTACAATGTCTGCCTACCAAATCGCTTCCATATTAATTAATTCTACCATTACAGTTTATACACTGTTTATTTCCATTAATTTGCTTTAGGCGATATTTACTTCTGATTTGGTTATTTCACAATTTCCCTTTTTTTACATTAATGGTATTCAAATAAACATTCATTCAGTTCGTATGGTTTGTCTGTGTTTTTTATACCATTTTGTTACAGATTTACACTAGCCTTTAAGGTCCATTTAATTTACATTTTTTTTCCAGCCTAATTTACATTCTCCTTTTAGAGATTTAACCTATGCAAATTTTTTATCCAATAGTCACAAACCATTTAATTAAAATTCCACTTTTACATTTTTTGGCCATACATGAAACAAAAAATTATTCCAATTAGACTTTCCAATTTTATTCCAAAACCATATTCAAAATTATGTAACTATATCAATCAAAACCACAATTTTATTCAAGTAACATATTTTGAATTTATTCAACTAGCCTGTTCTAACATGAGAAATTTAATAACAATTCTAATTCAGTTTAGTTAAACCAATCTTATTTATGCCATGAAACGTGAATAACAATTTACTTGTTCCAATTTTCAACCTATACATGAATTAGAATTGAGAAGTGGAAGAAGAAGAAGAAGAAGATACAATGATATACATAAATTCAATCTTATTTATGCCATTGAACCTTAATAGACAATTTATATGTTCCATATTTAAACCAAACATGAATTAGATTTGAGAAGTGGAAGAAGAAGGAGAAGTTGCAATAACTTACATCTACTCTCAATTAATAATGGAAATTAATTCATTATTAACGTGCCAGAAAAGAACTGAAATTGAACTACTTTATTTTTCTATTTCATATTAATTCCCACTCACTTGGCA
Source organism: Allium cepa (assembly GCA_030765085.1). Taxonomy (NCBI): domain Eukaryota; kingdom Viridiplantae; phylum Streptophyta; class Magnoliopsida; order Asparagales; family Amaryllidaceae; genus Allium; species Allium cepa. The sequence goes on from CM060942.1 coordinate 16,085,763, forward strand.
CTTGAGCTTGTATAAATTTGAAAAAGCTTTGCTTTAATCTTTCTCCTTTTGATTCTTCTAAATTCTCCAAATTGCTTGAATATATATAGATAATTTAATTTGGTAGAGATTAGTTTATTTAGTAGAGAAAAGGAGGAAGAATAATACACACTAACTATACTGTAGAAATTTAGCAACGGTTGAATAAGAGATTAGGTTTAGGTTATATGGTTTATTATAGATTATTTTAGATTAAATTTCGTTCTTTCTTTCACTTAATCATTATCCATTCTATCCTATGCACACCACTCAACCAATAAAATTTATCCATCTCATCCTGTTACATCACTGGAGCGAATGGAAAGCCACCATATGTTAGAAAAAAAACATAAATACATAGGAAAATTGCTGGAAATGAACCAGCTAAAAAAACATCGCTCTAGATTTTGGATGACAATTGGACTTGATCTCTGGTCATTGAGGAATTCAACGTGCGCCTTTACCACTGTAAAAAATATGCTTTTAATTTCTTTTTAATTATATTTCTAGTAAAATATCGAGGGGTTATGGATGTTGAATCACATTCATTTATATCTCAATGTTGGTTCATAGATTATGCTTAGAACCTACCTGCCTTATTACTTCCTTAAGGGTCACGAATCCGATAGGAAGACACGCAACTGTAGGTTTGAGATATGACCAATTAGAACTTGATTTGATAGGTCTTGAATTTGCATGCAGTCTGTATGTTTTCAATTTCGTAGATTTCAAAATCATCTTGTGTAAGGATTGGTTGGGTAGATATGAGGCTAGAATATTTTGCTATAATATAGAGATATCACAAAGATACCCAGATAGTCTTAACCAAGTCATATTCTCGATGGAGAATTTCGACCGAAGTGTCTGTTCTTTGTTGAGCGCTATGGAAGTAGGAGAATGGTTAATTCAGGTTTTCATGTAGCAAGAGAGTTTGTGAATGTCTTTGAGTCGGTCACTGGACTACCATCGAAATAAGCTGTAGAGTTTCAGATAGATCTTTTACCATGAGTTGAACCCATGAGTAGACCACTAGTAGGATGACACCAATTGAGATGAAGGAAATGAAGGTGCAACTAGTGGATATTGAAGAAGGAAATTTATTTGACCAAGTAGTTCGCCTTGGAGAGCGGCTGTAGTGTTGGGAAGAAACTAGATGGGTTGTTGAGAATGTGCATCGACTTTCGTTAGTTGGACGAAAGGAAAATTAAGAATAAGTATCCTTTGCTAGGAATAGATGATTTTTTTCGATCTGTTGACTACTGCATTATCACCCTCAAATAGATGGGTGGGTAGATAAAGTCAATAAGGTACTCGATGAATTATTGAGAGCTTATGTATTAGACTTTGTAGATCTTAGGAGGTTTACCTACATTTAGTTGATTTTTTCTATAATAATAGTTATTAGACTAGTATAGGAATGGCACCTTTTGAAGCTTTGTAAGGAAGGCCATGCAAATCGCTAGCACGTTGGTTGGAGATTGAAGACATGTTAGTCTTAGGACCAGTTTTGGTTTGGAAGGCATCAGAGAAGATTGAGTTGATTCGAGAAAGAATGAAGGAATCTCAGTCTAGATAGAAAAGTTACACAAATAAGAGGCCTAAAGACCAAGAATTTTCGGTTGGAGATAAGGATTTCATTAAGGTATCACCGATGAAGGGTGTGGTGCAATTTGGAAAATGGGGGAAACTAGCACTGTTTGTACCTAGATTGGGCACAACTCTCTTCTGATGTATTTGAAGAGATTAGATTGAAGAATTTAAATGTGAAAAGAGGCTAATCTAACGAACACACCAATAAGCAAACAGAAATGTAAGAAGATGGAGATTTATAGTGGTTCGGGGTTGTAGCCTACGTCACCTTTGGAAAATTTGTTGTTTTATTGATGAATACTAACTGCTTATAGTAGAGGATAACTTTAACACTAAAGTTACAATGGATCTTCGGTAGAGTAACGGCGTAGCAGGATCAAAACTCCTTTTTCTATAGGTGCATGGGTGCTACTTATAGATGCAGTTTAGAAATATGTGGCTTAGATCGCGGAATACCCCTTCTCACACGTAGGTGGTCCCACCAGATCGATCCAATGTCATTTGGGATCGATCCCCGATCAATCCCTACCTTGTTCATAACGACCAAATGATGTCCATTTGGCTGAGATCGATCGGAGACGTTGTCGAGGTAGTAAGTAAGCTCATGTGAAAATTTGTAGCATTTAAACTTGTAGATTTTGAGTTTTGATCGATCCAAAGTTGATTTTGTAGGTTGGGTAAGGCGTTCGTATCGATACTTTCGTATTGATGCCATGTGTATCGATCAGATGACGTGGAGCGATAGTTCAGGGGAGGTCCAAGTTTCATGCTAGAAGAACACTTTCTTTGGTTGACCATGCTTTTTTGTATCGGTCTAACGTAACTCCTTTTGTATCAATGCTTTAGGTGCCGCTTCGTATCGATGTAACGTGACTTCTTTCGTATTGATCGTTATATGTTGCTTTCGTATCGATACTTGCATGTGCTCTTCATATCGATTCCTAACTCTCTCCTTCGTATCAATCAAGTGAGTGACAATATGAATCGATCCGCTTTTGTTTGATGGACATGAACCGAAGCAACTTGATGGATGGATACTAACTGGCCTATGGGCCGATGGATACAAAGCGAAGTGATGGATACAATCCCGACGGATACAGAATAGACGTGTTTCACGTGAAACTTGATCATAACTTGAGCATACAAACTTCGATTGACCTGAAATCTGAAACGTTTTCTTTTATAACTTTTCTTATCGTATAATGTTAATTATAGCTTGATCCGGACTCGGACCAAATTTGCCAGTATCCATAGTGAACCTGTTTATAACTGATCTTCGGGACAGATTGTCCTTGGTTTCTAGTCAAGTCCTTGTCTCAAGGCCTTGCCAAAAGGTAGGATAACATTCCCCCCTCCCCAAAGTACGTCCTGTGTGAACATGACGTGCTTTGAAAAGCTACAATCTTCATTCTGAAAAAGTTCTATCCGATTCACCAAATAGTTATTCATTTCATCAAACGATGTAACTTTTGATTGATTTCCAATAATATAAATATTGAATTGTTGACTGCCAATGATCATGCAATGTTTTGTTGTAATTGAATGTCGAGTGCTAGCGATTTGTTGTTTACTGTTTTGGTTGGCATCAGTTGAGCATCCAATTCTTGTTAATTTTGAAAATTGAATGTCAGTGTGTCATACATGCACACATATTAATCCGACTCATGTTCACGTTTGTATGTTCACGGGTCGTTATCAAGTTCTTTAGTATTTGTTTGGCTCGAATTTCGATCGATCCTCGCCTGGATAGATGTGAAATTCGAATTGTAACAATGCTCAATGGTTTCTTAAGTCCTTCCTTCATATTGATCCTCTCCTGGATTGATTTCAAAAGTTGGGACACTTATTCTGTATCGACAACTATCTATAAGAAGTAGATAATCTTCAAAGATGGTTCATATTAATGGATATGAGCTCTTATAGTCTTCAAATGGATGGATAAGAAACTGTCATTTCATATCTATGGAAATGAATGGTCCAAATATGACTTGGTAGTGGCGTTTCGTGTTGATGGGTTTGAAGACCAATCATTGATGGATATGAACTGTTACACCCTAGATTGATCTGAGTTGGTGGATACGAACGTGCCTCTTCGTATCGATGGAAATTGTGACCTTTCCAGTCGGTTTTTACCACTGGGAGATGAAACTCCTGTACCTGGTTTTAAAACCATATAAATACAATTTGTACTTAGAAAATTTTCACTTGCCATCATTCTTTTGCTTGCCTTTGTATCGATAAAGAACTCAAGAAAGAATAAGCTATCTTCATTCTCAAATCAACATAACTCGTTAATCCCTCGAATCGATCCTTTAATTTAGGTAATTAACTAATCAATTTCACATTGAAACAATAAGATTCGAGTTCTAATGCCAATTCGTTCAAAGCCTTGGCCGATTCTGGTGATGTTGATGCCGAAGTTGGGTCGGAGTAAGGTCGAGGAGAGATTAATAGCATTTAGGATATTTGGATAAGAAGGACTACCGACGGATACGAAGGAATCACGGGAAGAAGCTTTGCCTTAGATTTCGTATCAATGGAGGACACATTGTTCGTATTGACCATGAGATGTGGAGGACCATATCGATCCAGAATGATGGATGGAAGTAGCAGCTTCATATCGATTGGAAATGGTGGGAGTTTGTATCAGTCTTGAGTGATCGATACGAAGACTTAATTATGCGATTGATATGAAGTTCTAGACCTGATGATCGATATGAAGACGTGGTCTATGATCGATATGAAACCGAGGGTTTTGGATATATACAAACTGGTCCTCTTGTGATCGATATGAAACCCAAATTTCCATGATCTATACGAACCGGGCTTCTTGCAGAATGATCCAAGTTTGAACTTTCGATGGATATGAAATCTTTTAAATATTTGAACATTTGACTCTAACAAGCTTTAGCCTTCCATAATTGGACTTAATCATTTGACTGCATATCCGACCACCCTTCGAAGCTCGTCGATGGAACTGTAACTTGAGAAATTTAACGAAGTCTGACATGGATTATTCTTCAAAGTCAAGTTATCATGGTTGTGATGGTTAGCGATGACGGTCACTCCGGTTGAATCTCGAAGTCTTGTCGTTTGAACATCTTTCGAACTTGTAGAAATCTAAGTATCATGCAACACTATGCTGCACAACACGTTTACTCACTCCACACCAGGGAAACATGAGTTTCTTGCCATCTACTAATGATTTTTACCGAGTTCAATAGCTATGGGTCCTAAAATCTCTAAGCTACATGATATTTAGAGTCCTCCCCTTTCTGTGATCAAAGTGCCAGCTGTCGCAGTTGAAGTAGTTAGCCTTGCTTCGAACGAATTATCAGGTGCAGTTTTCATCAAAATTCCAGAAGATTCTCCGCTCTAAGATTTTCAATGACATGTTAGGTAGGATCTGCCTTACGCATGGATTATCTTTTGATGCGCCTTATTGCCGAAGCCAAAAGACAAATCGCACAACCACCCAAAGGGATATAGGGCTTGTAATAGATTCACATGTGTAGCTGGAACATTTCCTTCCTTCACTCAATTTATTCAGGAAATGTAGCTTTTCTTAAGGATTGCTCTATCCTAGTTGCATCTGAACAGGTATGCATTGCTCAACATCCTTTTTATTATCTTCATGGAGCACCTCTTTCAACCTCCGACTATAGAAGAGATCAGATATCTATTCATTATTTAAAGTCGTGGTGACAACCCTTCTTTCACTTTTCTTAAAACAGTTAGAAATTTCCATGTTGTGGCAGGAGTTTGGAGCAGGCTAAGTCACTTCAAAATTGAACGGTTCTTCATTCGGTGCCCACTTGGATTTATCAAAAATTGGCTAGTCAGACGTAAGTGCTCCAACCTCTTTGTTGATTAACTGGGTAATATTAATCGATGCCGAATTTAACACTTCGCTTCTTATACAGCTTCGATTCCACAACCCGAGGGAGCCCGGTTTAAAGAAATAGTAAGGGTTCTTCAAGTGGTGCTAGCTGAGTATAGAGAAATCGATGAAGTCCTCACAGATGAAAATTTGGTTGTTGTGGGGCTGATAGATAGAGACCAGAGCATCGGACTGGTATTAATTTTCAGGACAGCTTCGGCGAGGCAAGTAAGAAGCAAATAAGGAGTGCTCCTGGGGTTGTAATAAGTGAACAAGGCAAAGAGGAGAGCACGCCGACTAGAGATGAGCCTGCAGTTGTGCCTCCGTATGGCCTTCAAACATCGGAGTTAAAGAGAAAAGGCAAGTCCATTTCCCGTAAATCCCAGAGGAGAAAAATCGTCGTGGTATCTTTGCCTGCTACAAGCCATGAGATTCCTTCCCTGCAAATGGAAAGTTCGTTGGAAGGATTGGTGGATGTCCCGATCCCAGACGACTTGGCTTCATTTCAAGACTTTAGGTTAGAAGATGACGCAGGCTTAAGCGCCTTAAATGTAGAGGAGAGAATTCCTGCAAGTGAGGCTGCCACAATCGGTTGGTTGGGGGGTTTGCATATGCGCACACACGTGGCACCACACAACTTCTAATCACATGCTTTCTTCTTTCAGGAGATGACTAATTCGGCTTCTCTTTTTATTTTACAGGCATAATGGTGATGTAGAGATCAATGACCGATGGGCCCTCATTCTGCGTGTAGTTCTTCTAGTTCTTACTCCAAATCTCACAGGCACGATTCTGAAAGAGACTATGACTGTTGTCGCTCCAGTAAAGAGTGTAAGCATCGAGAAAGAGAGAAAGAAAGGGATTATCAAAGTAGGCATCGCTCACGGTCGTGCTCTCCACCACCTAGACTTCCTCCTAAAACTTCCAACTCTGGTAGAAAGTCTTCAGAAACTTCATGTCAAATAGTTCCTCCCCAAACTTCGAGATCCGTCGAGCAATGTCGAAGAACTGAGGCTGAAACACCCATTATTACTAAACAGGCTCCTTTATAACCCACAAAGGAGGGAGCGGTCAGAATCTCTATGTTGAAAAAGGATTTTCGAATGTCTGCTTTAATGGCTTTGTATTTCCTCAAAACTTGAAGTGGATCCTAATAAAGTAAAAAGAACAGTACATGATTATGTACATGATGTCTACAGTCAGTATCGAGAATATATAAAAATCATAGAGAAAGCTTCAGCGGTGGCCTTCAAGCAAGCTAAGGCAATTGAGAAACTGATCTCGCTTAGAAGAACCATATACTTGAAGTGCTCAAGAACGAGTCTGAATCTGCATGGAAGTCGAAAATGGAGGCCCAAAAGCCGATGTGGCAAGTCAATCCATGGAAAAAAATGAGATAAGCGCATTTGGCCTTGATCGATGAAATAGGCTATAAGACCACCATTGTCATGGCAGAAAGAGATGCTGCGCTCAAGGAGCTCGAGGAATTAAAAGCGAAGTTTGCTAAAGTGATCAAGGAAAAAGAAGACGCTAATAAAGCTACCAAAGGGGCATGTGAGCAGACGGTCTCTCTTAAGGAAGAAAGGGATGCGGCGAACTTAAGGGCTCAGGAAGCCGAAGCTAGGATCGAGAGAGAAGTTAAAGCAGTGGAGGCTAGAATGGAAAACGAGATTGAAAATTTCTTGGTCACCATAACGTAAAGTCTTAAGACACTGCAATCTGAGCTGGCTCGAAGATTATCCATTCCATCTATATAAAGCCCGGAGCCACCTGGTAGAGGACGAGAAGGTGGACCGTAACACTTCAACTATTGATGACTTTGAATTAGAAAATCAGAAACTGGCTGGAGATAAGGTGAAGGTCCTCCATGAAATTACGGTTTCCCTTGAAAAGTAGAAATTAGCTACTAAGTACCCGGAAGTTGGAGAAGGTTCCAGAGTTGAACACCATGAGGCAGGTTCCGAAGCACTCACGGTTTCTCTATCTGAATATACTCCTTCCATTGATCCTTCGGCTATTCCGGGGTACGATCTTCATCAACCGCATCTGTCTCTAGTACATGAGCACGGCTCTAAAGGCACACAGGCCCCGCATGTGAGCCAATCTAAGGAAGGTATTCTGAACACTTCTTATATTCATCTAAAGGCTTGAGCATTTTCAGAGGATGTCACTAATATCTTCTCTTATCTTTATTCAGTTATAGATTCTGCATCGGTCGATCCTCCTGCAACCCAAGAACTGCATCCTGAGCAGGAGGCTACTATGAGGAAAACCACGACTACAATAGTCACTACATCAGCTGGGGAGTTGCATGAAAGTTGTTGCGAGTTTGATGAACAAATGTTGGAAACAATCTTCAGTCAACAAAGTGAACCAAACATTGAAATGCCCTTTGTCATTAATGAAGGCATGATTATCATGAGCCCTTTGGCCTAACTAGCTGCATTCCAATATGCACTCGATTAGATCGGGATGAGGAGATAATAGCAGAGATTAAAGATGAAATGGAATGAGCCACATAGGCTAGCAGCATTGGAGGTGGCATGGCGGGTCTCGGTCCAGTCCTTATGATTATTGTTTCTCCTAGTGGCACGATCATTGATACCGGCATGCCTTCTCCGTCATTTAACATTAAAAGTGCCACCGTTCCTCCGGCTCCGCATATAGAAAGTATCTCGATCCCCATGACTTCGGAGGAGGAGACAACCATGATTCCCCCGGCCGAAGACCAACCAGCTAAAGCAGGCCGGGGAGGTAAAGGCTCAAAGAGTCATCCGAGCGGTAGTATTAGTGGATCTACACCAAAAAAGAAGAAGAATTCGAAGGCATAGGCATGCCTTTTTGTTTCCTGTTTTGGTAGATAAATAAGATTTAATTTCCTTTTGCTTTTTATAGGCCGTGTATTGATGCGGGTTCGGCCCCTGCTTATAAGATTTCTTCAAATAAGCTTTGTACTATCTCTTTTTTAAAGAGTAGAAGAAGTGAAATTTTGTTTTGCTTTTTTAGCATAACTCTATTGTCACTCCCCACCCAAAGACCCACACTAACAAAAAGTATTACTAGGTAATATTTTCTGCTAGTGTAGATAATATGGCTGTTTAGGAGCGACCATCTATAGCTTTGTCTTAACTATGTATTGAATACGTCGATTGGTTGCTCCAGACTTTTTTATTTAATCTTATCAAGTGGATCGACATACTCAATATATGTTTAATACAAGACTATGGTGGCTATAGGATCTATTCAGAATAAAACACAATATAAATAATAAACATAGATCAAAGAACAGCAAACACAATTATATATATACATATACATCAAGTAAAATACAAAGTGTCGTACATGAGTGGTGATACACCACAATATAAATATACAATAAGTCCTCATAAAAGGATATATACATAACCTTGTCAAGCTACTACAAGATAACTACTCAAAAGCTATGCATAATATCCCAAAAGGTCGATTGTAGGGTCTATAGAGAACAGCTAAGCAAAAGCTAAATAACTTAACCTACAACTCGATCTGACCCAAGTAATAAATTCACGGGTCAGTCTAACTTGAACAGATGATCAACAATGATAAATAAGATATATGTCTTATAAGGGAAACATTCTTTTAATAAAAAATGAATGATATAAATACAGTTTTCTCAGAATCCAAGTGATGTAATATACTGAAATATCTCAAGGTTAACTCATGAATAACAACAACTCAATACAAATATTTCCTTCTTAAAAAGTTGCTCATAATATAAATTCTAATAAAAATTATAGAAAATCTCAAAAGGAAACCACAGAAATCTCAAATATCTCATGACTTATGGAACTCAGTTAAGAGTTCAAAACTCATAAATCTCATAACTCATGGAACTCGGTTAAGAGTTCAAAACTAAGAAATGAAATCACCATATACACATGAATTCTCATATAGCTCTAAGCTGCAATGTAACTTCCCGCCTTTTGGCACGCTTTAAATCGAAGATAAACCACACCCGTCAGACTTAAACCGTATAGAGGGGCGGATTAGTATGGGGTAAATAAGAAAAAGCAGAGAAAGAAAAAACAAAACAGAATCTTGCAGCGGAAAGATAAAATATAATAATCAAATATACAGTTCATGAAGCAGTTTTTCAAAATATTCGATTATACTTATACAATACATATCAGAGTACACATACCAAAGCACAATAATAATAATGCAGCATAACAAATGTGATGTAGTGGACTAATATAATATATAATAGTAATAAAATCTTCGTCTTCGTACTCCAGAAGTAAGGTCTTCAAATCCTGAAATGCTCAGGCTGACCCAAGCGAATTGAAAAGACAAAACACTCGAGTCAATACTAAAATATCTTATGTGAGTTAAATCAACAGAAATAAATATGAGAGCAGTAGCTTAAGAGATGCTCGGGATTCACATCTCCTAAGGATCCGTTAAATTATTTACTATGTAGTAATATTTTTTCTATTATAGTAATGTCTATTAATAAAATAAATTTACTTTTAAATACCATTAAGGCTTTACATTTTCCACATTAACACGTAATAGTCACAGTAGTCCATCCAATATCATGGTCCCTCCTGATCGGGAAGCCGTCAGAGGATACCACATTGTCTACGGGAGAAAACCAAACTCGTAAAAGGCGCGATAGGGTAGGTGACATGACACAACTAGACAATGCCAGGGTAGATATACCAATTTCTATTCGGGCTGGTGGTAACGCGTAGCGCACAGCTACCGCCCACCTCGAACCACACTCCCAAATAAAAAAATCAAAAGTGGCCAAGGAATCAATCCAAAAGTCAAGGTATAATATCGAAGGGATGTGTACCTCGTTGGCCCAAGAATCGCTCATGTTTTAGCCACCTTATGCCAACTCACGGGAGTCGGGTCCACGTATTTACCTCAAAGGAAATGCCGCCACCATCCTACTTCATTCTGGATCTCCACCACCTACACGGTAGTCAAAGTGGTTTTCGGAGTTGGCAGAGAGTATGACAACTTCCGATCCCGGTCTCATCAACAACCAAACGTTGTTATAACATCGCGGTTATTTCAAAATAATATATACTTTAAAACTAGTATATAATATCCCTTTCAAACCATATAAATACGATATCATTTCTATTTTAAAACCCCAAATCAACATGATATCAGTTTTAGTTTAAATTTATCCCTTTTTCCAAAATCTTAATACTTTCAAATATATAAATCTTAAACCCCGTAGATTTGAAACAAAATTTCTAATACTTAAATGGTTTAAATATTAAACCACTTTATATAATAAAACAGCTTTTTAAATTTCACAAATGAATTCCAAATACCGATTTGAACCTCCAAATAAACCATTTCAATTTCCATATATTTCAAAGCTTTAAATATTACACCTTTTCAAAACTAATTCTTTGATAATTCCATATATATCAATTTCAATTACTATTATTTAGATTTGAAATGTTTACTTAATAAAATCCAAAAAAAGTAAGTAAAACCTTTAACTTCAAACAACTGGAGATTCTTTCAATTTATTTAACTTGGTATATTCATTTGAATCAACTTTATATTAATTTAAATCGCTCTCAACCAAATAAGTTATAAGAATCATACCCTTTAAAAATTTCAATTTTATTTAAATTTCAAAATGAATTTATTTAAGTATAATTCTTAATAATTCAATTTAAACAAAATTCATATTTATCTTCCAACTTAATTTTAATATAAGTCATTAAAACTCTATATATACAATATCTTAAACAGGTACTTAACCGTATAATATAAAACAATCAAACTCCATTATTCAACTTATTTTTATTTAACAAATTTTATACATAGCTTAAATTCAAGAATTTAAGCTATACATAAATGTATATAAATATTTATATAATATCAAAATTGAATTTTTGTTAAACCGCGCATTTCTTTCCAAAACCATAGAAAAATCATTTCAAAATATTTTTATATATAGACCGCGGTGCCTGTATAAAATTTTCTATCCTATAGTCAAGTGATATGGATATTTATCATTTTAATCCGTAATTTTAATTTTAATCCGTAATTTAAAATAAAATTACGGTTATATATCATATCAGACCGCAATCCCGAATGAAATAAAAACGCATAACAACTTGCAGTTTATAATAATATACAATACAACATTAGTTCATCCAATATCAACCATCAACCATTTTCACAATCATCATCCAATTCAAACAATAACATTAGTATAGAACAAAAAATAAATACAAATAATTACTGGCAATTTATATTCAATAGTAAATAAATTTAACTGGCAGTTTATGTGCAATAATAAATTGAATAATAGTTTTATAAAATAAATTAAATTTAACTGGAACGATGATAAAATATACCAAACAGCAATAAATAAATTTCAAATCGCACCAAAATTTAATTTAACAAACATAAGAAATTTTAAAAGTTGTGAGTGGTTTAAAACAATCACCTTTTGAATTTAAATTGAATTCAAATCCAATTTAAACCCAAAATTTGAACACTCTCCAAATTTGACCCAACTAACGTCAAAATGTCCGGAATTCAGATATGATCCTAACAAAAGAAACCGCGCGTAAAACGTATTTCGTATGCACAAGTTATGATTATTAGAACGAATTAAATAGAAATTTAAAATAAATAAAACAAAACATACCCATTTGCCACGTCAGCTAGGTCTTCTCGTTTCATCATCCAGACCTGATGCTCGCGAAAGCACGTACTGCCTCCCACGTCAAAGCGATGACCACCGTCCTCGAATGCCGCCGACCAAGGTCGCTGCCCCCCTTCGCTCACGCTAGCAATCCCCTCACTGCCCACGATTGCGGATGACTGTCATCGGCCCCAAAATGCAGCCGCAGCCGCCGCATGACAAAACCATAATCGAATTTTTGGGCATGATCTAACCGTCGAATCGAAGAACGAACCATATAAATGCGCTCCCCTCCGCCCTCTCTATAAAACCCATAAATTGATTTGACGAGACGAGTTTGCTCGACGCGCGATGAACAGCCGAGAATAGTCTGTTGATTTCCAGACAATTGGTGATTCAAAACCAAAAATAAACTATAGATCCGAGATGCGTACATCGAGAGCTTCGATATATAATTTTTTTGAATTTTTTTGAGGAGTTTGAAATTTTACTTTGATTTTTGAATTGCAATTGATATTAGGTATTTGTCTGTCATTGAAATGAGGAGGTGAAAGAAATTGTACGCACAGACAAATGAGAATGAGGGAAATTAGGGTTTATAAAAGAGAATTTATAGACAAGGTTGAAAAAGAATAGATAGATCAGATTGGTATACGCGTTAAACGATAAAGTGGCCCGAAAAGCCCGTTCTGACTCTGGAACGAAATTAGGTCAACCCGCATATCAAAATAGATGCTTTAAAATATTCTAAACGCAATGGAAAAGGTTTCAAGTCCAAATTCCAGCGTATGAAGAAGTTATGCTAAAATCAATATTTTTCCAAATTGATTTCAATTGATTTCAATTTCATTGATTTCAAGGTGTTTCGAGTCCGTATGATTAAACGACAAGTCTGATTGCTACAAAACTTGAAATCCTACAATAATTCACCGTTACGGATCCGATGAAACTGGTTTCATCAAAATCCGAGTCAGTGGCCAAAATGACTATTTTTATATTAATTAAATAAATTAAAAATAAATAAATTAAATCACTTTTCAATTTCAAATCTATAATTAACAAAGTTCATCAAATTTAACTTTCTTAATCATTTACACTAATTTAACCAAATTCACATGTCGATTTAGAGTTGATTAATTTATCAATTTCAGCGCTAAATTTTCAATTTCATTATATTCACAAATAAAATTTAAAATTCTCGAAAATCCCATTGAATTTACTTTTCATTCTTATTATTCAATTCATTATTATTCATCAGATGAAATTAACATTTGTTTATGGTTTATTACATTATTATTCTCAAATTTCATCTTAACCTCCATTAACGCAATATTTAAATAGTTAATTTCATTTAATTGCAATTAATCCTATTATCATACATTAAACTCCAATATACTGACAAAACTTTATTTTGCATTCCTTTTATTCAACCAAGTGTCATTTTATAAATAAAATTAACAGTATTCCTGATTATTACTTAAATTTATGTTAACAAATTTTATATTTAAATTTATTGCAAATTGATTACCAAAGTTCATTTAACCCATTAAATAAACAAGCAACCTATATAAATTGCAACCTATGTGCTTTTAATTACATTTATAAGTTCGTTACTTATCAATCCATATTATAATCCCATATATAACGCTAGTTTTATTTCATTACATTAATATACGCCTATTTACATCTTAATTTGAATAAATATTACATTTCTTTTTTTTGGCAAAGCTGACGGGGTTAAATGGACCCCTACCATTTTATTGCTACACCAAGAGGACGAAGAAGAACAAGTCAGAGACATGCAAGAAATACAAGGAAAAAAAAGTGCAACAATCACCGGGAAAACAAAGAAAACACAACACAAAAAAGAAGAAAATAAAAGGGGAGACTAACAAAAGATGCCAGGGTCAAACACAAAAGAAACATGGCAAAAGTCACGCCTAATTTCTTACATCAAATGCTTCTCGAACTGTTCAGGCATGAAGCCTTTATCCAGTTGGAAAACACGTCGATTTATTTTATCCCAGACCACTTTCATGAATCTTTTGACAACGTACAAGAAAAGTCTATTCGAATCAGCTTTACCACCAGTATTGTCATAGATGTACTTCCACTGAACGACATTGTTAATTCCTTTCCATTTTCTTCCAATTCTCCTAATCCAAGTCTTCCAAAGAGCATTTAGATAATTACATTCAAAAAAAAATGCTCGACCATCTCAGGAGATAAATGGTAGAAAAAACAGTAGGCAGTAACATGAACCCTTTGGTTATCAGCATAATTTTAGTATTAGGAGCCCTATTCATCACTTTCCAATGGAAAAGATTATCCGTCTGAACATTATCAATGCACCATATTCTTTGCCTCCACTTGCATTTCTCTCCTACTGCCCCAGACAGTAAGGAGTATGTTTCTTTTATACTGAAACTATTAACATTACTTCCCCACTGAACACAGCATCCACCATCATTTTTAATTTCACAAGCAGCCGCATTATTCCAGAGTTGTCGAATTCTAAAGTTGGAAGTCCTAGGAAGTCGTAAGATGTTGCCGTGGATGAAGTCCTGAACAGTAGCTTCCTGACTCACTCCAGTTTGCACTAACTCGGCATATGAAAGAACACGTCTCAAGATTACTCCACTATCTGTCCATGGATCATCCCAAAAGCAAATGACATTGCTATGATCAAGTGGGTATCGGACAAGGGGAAGAATAGCTTCCTTAAGCTTGAAAATAGATCTCCACGTCCAGCTGATCTTGGTTGGAGCTGCCATTTTCCAAAAATTGCAACCACATAGCACGTGGATGTTGGACCATTTTACCCACATATTACTTTTGGCAGTAATGCAGTCGTAGATAAGACGAGCCATTGCTTACCGATTCCAGTGGAACATGTTAATGATTCCAAGGCCTCCGTTAGCTATAGGGTTTTCTAATTTCTTGAAACTAACAGGGGCTAAATATTGGCCCACTATTTTCCCAGTCCAAATAAATCTCATGAAAGCAGATCGAATCATGTTGATGAGTTTCTAAGGTAATATGAAAGTTCTAGCCCAATAGACTTGTATGGAGAAGATAATAGACTTAGTTAATGTAACTCTTCCAGCTTGGCTGAACAATTTGCTCGACCACGACTCAAGTCTAGAGGTGATCTTTTCGTATAGGGGTAAACATTGGTTAACTGTTATTTTGGCGAAAGTGAGGGGAAGACCAAGATAAGAAATAGTGTTATTACTAATCTGTAAACCATTGATAACCTGAATAACATTATTT
This sequence comes from Allium cepa, assembly GCA_030765085.1. NCBI lineage: Eukaryota > Viridiplantae > Streptophyta > Magnoliopsida > Asparagales > Amaryllidaceae > Allium > Allium cepa. Next base: position 16,101,191 of record CM060942.1, read on the forward strand.
TGGTAGTTGTGAGGCCAGAAGTTATCATTTTCGATTTGAGGAGATTGATTGATAAACCAGTTATTGCATGAAATACATGAAGAGTATCCATAACGGCGTGCATCGTAGAGTTATCCGGAGAACAGAAAATAACTAGATCATCAACGAACGTTAAAGATAGAATCTCTGGGTTAGAGCATCTCGGATGGAGTTTGATATGCCCAGATGCCCTTTTTTTTAATCAGTTACATGAGAAGTTCCATGATAAGAATGAATATATATGGCGATATTGGGTCCCCCTGACGAATGCCATGCCTACTTCCGAAGAATCCCACACTGGAACCATTAACGTTGACTGAGAAACGAGCGGTGGAGATACACTCAACAATCCAAGCAATGAAGGAAACAAGAAAGTTCATACATTGCATAACTTTAACAATATCTTCCCATCGAAGCATGTCGAAAGCCTTCATGATGTCCAATTTCAGCATAGCTTTAGGAGAAGAGTTCTTGTTATTGTAACCATTCAGAAGTTCATGAGCCAGTAAGACATTATCCAAGATGTTTCTTCCTGGCAAAAAAGCAGCTTGGTTTGAAGATATAATGTTATGCATGACAGATTTCATCCTGGTCTCAATAATTTTAGAGATACATTTGTAGATAGTATTACAGCACGAGATAGGCCTAAAAGAAGACACCGTGTTTGGATTGTTGACTTTAGGAATCAAAGCTATGTTTGTGTTGTTGAAAGAAGGAATCAGTTTGGTATTTTTGAAAAAATTCTTCACAGTACGCAGCACTTCCAATTTGACAATGTCCCAACAAACAAAATAGAAATTAGCATTAAAACCATCCGGACCACTAGCCGATTTCCTATTGAGAGATAACATAGCCGACTTGATCTCTTCATCAGTAACAACAAGTTTCAAGGAGGCGTGTTCATCGTCAGAAAGTCTGGGAAGGGATAAGGGATCGATGAGGTTAATGTCAGGTTCAAAGTTGTCGGAGTTGTTGAAAAGTTTGGTGAAGTGTTTAATGAAAGCCTCGTCCACACCCTGTTTAGAATTCTGAACATTTCCTTCATCATCGAGAATGGTAACTATATTTTCTCTGTAATGCTTAGCCTTTAAGTTAGCATGAAAGAAAGCACTGTTTCTGTCACCATTAGTTCTCCATTTAAGTCTCGCTTTTTGATTCATCATAGAAATCTCACTAGATAGAGCAACGTAGTACTGAGATGATATGTACGTCCCAATTGCGCTAATTGTAGTATTGTGGGGATCATTTAGCAAGTTTATTTGAATCTCTTCCAGTTTATTCTTCCAGTACGCACTGTGTTTACTTCCTTCTCCAAATCTGTTTCTTGACCATTGCTTGAGAGCCAGCTTGGTACTTTTCAACTTAACCTGCAAAATAGACATAGGATTACCATATACAGGTTTCGCCCAAACTTCTTTAACAATGTTAAAAAAATCAGCTTCATTAACCCAAGTATTAAAAATTTGAAACTTGAAATGCTTTTGATGCTATCTTCCCGAAGGTGAATAAGTTGGGGAGAGTGGTTGGAAAGGAGCGGAGGAGGTAGGTGGTTATATATGGTAGGCCATTTGGAGAGGGCAAGGTGGTTACCAAAAGCATGGTCGATCTTAGTGTAGGTCCTTCTCCCATGTCTACTTTTGTTGTTCCATGAGAATCTCATGTCAGTAGTCTTAATTTCCACTAAGTTAGAATCAATAACTACAGTACGCAGCGGTTCTATTTCATTAAGAGAGAGCGGATTGCCACCAAGTCTATCAGCAAGCTTGTTATAGCAATTGAAATTACCAAAAATGATCCATGGATGAGAATCTTGACGTAGCATGGGTAGGTCGAGGAGAAAAGTAGTTCTGGCTGCTTTATTATTAGCTGCGTAGACAACAGATATGTAGAATGTGCTAGAGGTGATGATATTTTTGGCATGGCACCGAATGATTTGAGAAGTAACGAAAACTTTGGAAAGGAGGATCAATTTAGGGTCGTAAACAATGAGGATTCTACCATAGGGCATCCCGTCAAGATTGTGAATGACATCCCACCCTGGGTTAATATGTTTAGCGGCTTTGATCGAGAGGACTAGAGTTAACTTTGTTTCAAGAATGGCCAACATACGTAGGTTATGCTGTGATATCATATTTTTGCATTGGGATAATTTAGTTTCATGGTGTGCCCCTCTGACATTCCAAGCTCTGATGGTTTGCATCATTGAGCAGACGAATATTCATATGGGGTGATTGATTTCTTGCTTCGAAGGACCATGTTCGAGGCACTGGTGTTGTGAAGAGAGAGAGCTAGATTCTTGGTTAGTCTTGATTTTTGTAACTGAGGGGAAGAAATTGCTAACTGTGGGATACTAATCAGCGAAGGCAAGATTTTTTTGGAGGGAGTGTGTAGAATTGAAGAATCTTCAGTGAAATTGTTCAGGATACAAAAATTAGATGTTAAAGAGATGGATGGAGGAGGGTTGACAATGTTAGAGGTTACAAGAGGTGGAACTTGGTCGAGACTTTCATGCACATGCATGCTGTGCACATAGGGATCTTTACATGATAATGCTGTTGAGAAGAAGTGGAGTTTTGCTGGAGAATAATTGTTGGATATACAGTGTCAAGTGAGTTGGATGATTTGGAATTCAAAGATTGAATTCCCGAATTTAAAAACAATGGCAGTGAAGAAATTAAATCGTCTTTGATATACTCACTGCGTTGACTTCTTCCCATTGTTAATTTGAAAAGATCATATGGTGCTTCAGAAAATGTAGCATCATTTGCATTGCTTTGAATATGTGTTGAAACAGTTCCAATTGACCCTGTTGTAGCACTATCTAGTGATGCAAGCAAGTTTTCAGCAAACGAAATATTAGCCTCTTAAGGATGTTCCATTTCTAATTTATCATTTTCATGCATTTGTGCGTTTTCATTATCATTTTTTTCCTTCCATGATTTGAAGAATGTCAAAACTGTTGCTCACCGACAACTTGAAACCAGTTGCTGCCATAGAAAGGACCTTAGTAGCAACCACTGGATTGTCAATATCCAAATCATAAACAACGTTATGTTTTTGAGTTCCTTCCTTATCAGATCTCACTTCATTCTCTTTATTCATCTCTATATTTTCCTTTAACATTTCTTCCCCTTTACCATTTGTTCTCTCACTTTCTTTTACCCTATCCTGAAATTTTCCTTATTAATCACCCTTCTGAAACTCCTATTCGATCCCAACTTTTTTCTGTTATACCCCACTTTTTGCCATGTTTAAACTTTCTTATTAGTCTTTTCTTTGTTTTTTGAAAGCTTTTCCTTGTGCTTATTTCCTATATCCTTGCCATTCACAGAAGTAACAGATTCAACCTTCTTGTCACACGATTCCATAATGTGCCCAAAGGAGTTGCACAGAACACAAATGTGTGGCTGCCATAAGTACTCTACAAAAATACGCTGAACACCACCATCAACCAGGCTAATTAGGAAATCATTAGGTAACTCCCTATTCGGCTTGATTTCAATCATGCATTTTGCGAATTCCAATCTTTTAAGCCTCTCAGTCCTTTCATCCATACAGAGCAGTTTACCTATTCGACTACTTATCCAGTTAATAACAAGGTGAGACAGGCAAAAAGAGGGATATTGCGAAGATGAACCAACACAGGCACTGTGGGAACAGATCCACATACATTGCTAAACAGCAACATCATATGGCCTAATGATAAACACTTTGTTGTTCATTATGATGGGGTCGCCATGTAAAATTCTGCTTTTATCTTCATTTGCCGAAAGCAGGAACAGAAAAATCATTCCATCTGATTTAACTTGCACTGATCCTTTCAGTTTCCAGATACTTTTCAATTTAGCAACAACAGAAGAATAAGACAAAGGTTTGTCAAGGAAAAAACCCACTAAGTAATCCTTCCAGACAGTGGAGCCGGCCTGAACAACGTCATCGACCAAGTCGAGCACATCGTCAGAGAAGGAAGGAACAAAGTCAACAGGCTTGTAATTCCATGCGTTGAGAGGTTTGCGTTTGAATAAGGAAGTCCAAGCTTGTTGACTGCGGCCAGGTAGGGAAGGAGACGGATCAGCAAGAGGGGGAGAGTGGGGTATGGCAGTGGGTGATGGTAGAGGAGTTCCACCTAACAGAGAAGTGGGAGAGGAAATGTTCAAGGGTGGAGGGTCAGGTGGGTATGGAGGTGGTTTTTGCTTGGCAGTAGGAAGGGAGGTAGTTTGGTTAGGAGAACTTACGTCGATGGGATGGAAGTTTGACACGGTGGTGGGAGAAAGTACGGTAAAAGGTGGAACAGGAAAGGGAAGTACGGGAGATGGTGGAACAGGCGAGGGAGGTACGGGATAGGATGGAACAGGAGAGGGAGGTACGGTAAATATTACATTTCTAAATGTGTGCTTCTACTAATTGTACACATTAATTAAGGGTTAAAGCCAATTAATGAATTTACCTTAATTTCTTTCTTATACCAATTTATTACTTTACATACATTACGTATTAATTCATCAATTAACATACTTTGAACTATTTTCCCCAATTCACCAATTACTACCTTAAAATAAATTTATGTTTCTATTAAATTTATATTCGCGCTTCCGTTATTATATTAATTACCATTAAAGTAACGTTTATTATCAACAACACACATTAAAATTACTTACAGAACATTGATTTTTCAATGACCATTTATTATACTTTAAATTCATTAATTTAATTCAATGCTTACATTTTGTTTTCATATACTCAATTTGTAGCTAAGTAAACTTCTACATTATTTCCAATTTTATTTCTTTCAGTATTAGTTTCACCATCATATTAAATTAACAAATTATAATGTTTTCCACTATTTCTTAATTGGGGTTTCACTTAAATTTCTATTTCCTAATATACTCAAATTTAACAGCTTCTAAACATTGTATTACTTATCAAATTAATGTAACTTTCGTTTATATTTACTAAAATATGATTTCTCATTTCAATTAATAGACTAAATAAACGGGCAACACATAATTATTGCCACCGTTTACTTTTAACTACATTTATAAGTTTATTGTTTACAGACCCAAGTTACAACATTTACATAATTTCAATTTACCGTTATCTCATTCAATCTATTAATTATGCACAAATTCCTTTATTTACAAAACACTTACATTTATTTACTTATTGTAAATTCTATACCCAAGTGCAACAATTTACATTATTTCATTAAATTGCAACTTCATTTTAAATTGTCAATTCTTAATTACAATTGCAACACTTAATTTCTAACTTTTGCTCAAATATAAATTATAAGATTTTCATTTCTTTTTACATTTAATTACAAAATCTTACAAATTTAACCAATTTTAATTATCAAAATTTATGGGTCGTTGCACTCTCCCCCACTCAAAACTTTTCGTCCCCGAAAAGGAAAAGAAGGGAAAAGAAGAATTAAGAAATCAATATATCTTACTTAAAACATTAAATTTATAAACAAATAAATTTTACAAAATTAATTAATTTAAATAAAAGATACTAATTTATAACCATTAGATCATTTTAGACTTAAATTAATAAAGTTTGGAAAACATTTTCAAAATATTTTCTAAGTCTAAAAATTTCGGAAGATTTTGGCAGTCTCCTTTGTACGGAGAGGCTCAGAAGAAAATATAATATCAAATATAACATATATTTTCCAAAATAATATAAAACCCTATAAAATCATAATCTGAAAACGTACCTATTTTTTAGGCAATTAACGCTTAAGTATGAAACCAAAAGCAATAGCAATTGCTTCCATAACCTGTATTTCACTTATATAATCCAGAAAGGTTAACAATTATATAAATGAAATATTTAAAGTGGTTTCAACCATAAACAAACAAATCAATACAAACATGAGTCCCTTGCAACAAGGCGTACAACCATCGCAAAGAATCAACACAAATTAATCATTCATTCATATCAAACAAAACAAATAGTTGTTCGGGTTCAAACCTTAAATTATTCGGAATGAAAAATAAACTATCAAGTGCACCTTTTGCTCAATAGTCTTTGATGAAACTAAATAGATTATTCATACATCCAAACACATTCAAAGTATACTTGCCCAAACAACCATAAACCAAAACAACAACCAACAATTTCAGAAATAAATCAAATTCATTCTTACTTATTTCATTTCATAATTTTTTGTCTGATTTCCTTTTCATTCATAAAATGATTTATCTCTTTTAATTTACATTTATTTCTTACAAACTTTCGTTTTCATACACTCATTCAGTGCGTGTTTCATTTATTTTCACTTATTACTTACAATTTTATTTAGAAATAACTTTTACTTATTTACTTAAGTTTAAAATCTTTACTTACATTACTCAACTCCTATTTCATTTAATTAGTAGTGTTAAAATTTTGACTCAAATTTATAACTATCTCCATGTCCAATTTCTTATTTATAAAGCAAATTTTTATTGAACACTTTCATTATTTAAGTATTACTTGTATAATATTCTATTACCATTTCTTATTAAACATTGCAACTTTTATTGTTGGGTAAGTTATATATATATGCTTTTAAGAATGTAATTGAAAATCATAAAATTTTATCCCACTTTTAATGTCCAATAATTTGTATCCTTTATTTCATAGGTTACAATTTCAAATTTCATTTAATAACATTTATAACCTAGCATTAAATATATTATTTCTTTTTCTTTTTTTAGGTTTCAATTATTAGTTAAATTCCATTTCACTAAAGCAATTAAAACCATTAATTAATGGAAACTTAAGAAGTTAAATTCCGAGTTTAATTTTAAATCATTTTAAAATAATAGATGGATGTATACTTACAACTTATATCCAATTATTTTTTAAAATAATTAAAATTTTATATTTTGTTATAAAAATAAATCTGTAGTAAACTACTACAGTGGCCTTCCCACTACGAAACTCGAAAATGAACGTCAATGATGCATGCACTCATCACCGAAATTATTTTCCAGCGACAGATAGGGGAGTACAACTTATTTCTTTCTAGAATTTCTGGAAAACAATTCTTTCAAATTATATTGAAATATTTATATCAGAAAATAATTCTAATAAAATTATTATTATATTTCAAAATCATTCAAAAGAAATTCCAAACCTCAGAACTTAAGTTCTAAAATTTCCAATCTTTTATTTATTTTATTTTAAATCTTATTTTCAACTAATACCTAAGTTTCACCACCGAACAATCAATATAATACAACAAAATATATTCTTTATAAAAGTTTATTTTATACATATATAGAAAATATAATAGGAAAAATTATTTCATTCACCTATATTGAAAACAAATATTATGTCGGTCTGTCCTATTAAGTGTTTAGAAATCCCTATTGATGTCATAGCGTCTCATGCATCAACCATAATTTATAAATACAAAACGAAACAAATTAACACAATATCAAAACCTTTTTATAACACTACAAATACGCTCTCTCTCGTATATATACACTCAGCGACTCATCATAGGGTATTACTACCCTAATGATAAAGAGTCAGACCCCACAAAGCTAAGGTTTATCGCTAAACCAAAGCTCTGATACCAGATGTAACGTCCCGCCTGTTCGCATGCTTTAAATCGACGATAAACCACACCCATCAGACTTAAACCATACAAAAGGCCGGATTGTTATGCGGTAAATAAGAAAAAGCAGAGAAAGAAAACAACAAAACAAAATCTTGCAGTGGAACGATAAAATATAATAATCAAATATATAGTTAATGAAGCTGTTTTTCAAAATATTCGATTATACTTATACAATACATATCAAAGTACACACACCAGAGCACAATAATAATAATGCAGCAGAACAAATGTGATGCAGTGGACTAATATAATATATAATAGTAATAAAATCTTCGCCTTCGTCCACCAGAAGTAAGGTCTTCAAATGCTGAAATGCTCAGGCTAACCCGAGCGAATTGAAATGACAAAACACTCGAGTCAGAACTAAAATATCTTATGTGAGTTAAATCAACAGAAATAAATATGAGAGCAGTAACTTAAGAGATGCTCGGGATTCACATCTCCTAAGGATCCGTTAAACTATTTACTATGTAGTAATATTTCGCTATTATAATAATGTCTATTAATAAAATAAACTTACTTTTAAATAGCATTAAGGCTTTATATTTTCCACCTTAACACGTAATAGTCCCAGTAGTCCATCCAATATCATGGTCCCTCCTGATCGGGAAGCCACCAAAGGATACCACACGGGCTACGGGAGAAAACCAAACTCGTACAAGGCGCGATAGGGCATGTGACACGGCACAACTAGGCAATGCCAGGGTAGATATACCAATTGCTATTCGGGATGGTGGTAACGCGTAGCGCGCAGCTACCGCCCACCTCGAGCCACATCCTCAAATAAAAAAATCAAAAGTGGCCACCGAATCAATCCAAATGTCAAAGTATAATATCGAAGGGAGGTGTCCGTGTGACGACCCTGGATTTTTGGCCCTATTATTTTAGTAAATATTTAATCCAATTAAAATGTAAACTGATCATTTTAAAATAAATATGACTTTTGGAATAATTGCCATTTACTGTATAGATTTGTATTTTTGAAAGGAAATTGATTTGGAATTTTAAAATAAAATCCCTTAATAATATTCACAATAAAATTATCTTATATAATTGAGTTAGAAGGGTTTTACCTTGTTAACATTGGTATAACAATATATATAGATAATAATGTTGAAATAGAATCAAATTCTATCAATATAAAATATGGGTATTAAATATAAGTAAACTATATTGAATATAATTCAAATATTGATAGTCAAAATATAAAATACAAATGTACATGAAAACAAGAATTAAATGAATTGGTATGCCTATAACATAAGCTGAAATTTGTAAACACAATGCATAAAGTTAAAAATCAGATGAAGTGTATACATATGAATTATTCACACAAGAGAACAAAATGTTTATATACATAATATCTATGTTTTATCAAATTAAAAGATAAAAAAAATCATCATTCACAAAAGCAAATATCTATCTCCAAAGTGTATATTTTAGTACAAGATATTATACATAGCAAACATGATAATCACATGTAAACATATTTGGAAACAAAGGCATTAAATGCCATTATCTCAGCCTAACATAGGTCAATTCAAATGTTAGAAAAAGAAAATCTTAACTAGGAAGCTATGCTAATAAATATGATCAAGTGTTGCTGTGGAATATGTAAGTGCAAAGACAAATCTTTGACCAAACATATGATGTTTGCTGTACATAAGCAGGAGAAAGGAAATAAAGAAGACAAACTATTCATCAAATACAAAATATCTTTATACACAAAAACAAATAACAGTAAATCATAATTAGATGTAAACTAATAAGAGACATATGCATTTAACTGGCACAACATTTTGTCATTTCAGATTTCAAAGAAATCTTTTCAGCCGAAATATACAAGATTATTTTAATTTTGTTGTAATCAAACACAAACATTTTGTCTCAACATAACAAGTAAAGCTTGTACTAGTTAAACCTATACTGTTCCAACCTATTTCCTATATATATATAAACATCCACCTTATTTTTAGTTTGTTCACATAACATTGTAAAAATGTGAAACAAAAACTGAGATAGGGAAAAGAGGAAACAGAAAAATAAAATAAACATCATCTTTAATTACAAACTCAAACCTTATTCAATATCAAGGCAAAACAGATATACAGGGTTTCAAACTACAGTTTCAACCAGAATCATTCTCCGTTCAAAGTGATTCAAGTGAGTAAATATATGTTTTTGTTTTTTTTATGATATGTGGTTGCTGTATGGATTAAATAAACAATTCTGTAAATTTTCTGTTGCTCTGGAAATTCTTTATCACCTGTTCTTGCATATATTTGGTACAAAGCAAGTACAGTGGGAAGTTTTAATCCTTCTGCTTGCAAAACACTTTATACTTAGGAATCTAAATTTAATAAATTTGTTTATACTGAAATAAGAGCTTGGAGTTTGTTTGGAAGGTTGACAGAGAATAAGGATACAGCAAATTCAAGTTTACAGTTAAAAAAAAAGAGCAATCATATGATTAGAATTCGAATATCTTAAGTTGATATTTTGATTTTATATCTGGAATGTACATCCAAAAATAGGAATTTTGAAGCAAGTATGAAAATTTTTAGTTTAGGAATTTTCGAGCAGTTTAGAGATGAACAAAAACTACATTTCTATCAATTTCTACTAATCCAACAAAATTTTGAGGTTGAAATTTGTGGAGAGGCTAGCTTGACAATCTACGAAGTCAGGAAAAATATTCATTTAATTTTCTATTGTAGAAAGTGATGGATCGAGGCAAAAATAGGGTTTAACCCGCGATTTTGAACATGGTAGGAGACGAAGTGATTTCGCCTCCTCTGGGTGATCGAGCGGCACAGTATGCAAATGGGTGATAGCGTGGAGACTGGGGCTGTAATGACCGGAGTTTCATGACTCCGGGTGGTTGACGTCGCCAAAACGTGAAAACTTATACCGGAGCATTAGGGTCTGGAAGCTCGAATTGGTTAAATTTTTATTTTCGAATTCGTACAAGGGTTTAGTTGGTTCGATTGATGGAGGGATTGAGAGTCGATTTGTGGGTGATCATCTCAAGTGTCGGAGGTGAGTCGGCGGCGTGTGCAAGTGCACGGTGGGTCGCGTGCATGATTGATGATCTGGGTTTGGTTTTTGAAGGAATGCACGAGTATTTGAAGATGTTGCTTCGGGTTTAGGTCGAGTACGAGAGTGAGTTTACCTGATGCTTTAATTTTATACTTAAGCTTAAACTTTAAACTACATAAAAAATATAGGAAGAAGAAGATGGACACAAGCAGAGGAAAGAAGGGACGCAGACAAATGCTTGGGAAACTCGGGCCTTACTCAAGTAACTATCGTGTTTGACTTGGGTCCATTTAAAGGGATAAGCCTAAACACTGTTATATTATTTTTGTTAACAAAACTCAGTATTATGTAAGTGAACGTTGTTGACAAGGTTTAAGCTAAGACTTGATTTAAATTTTATTAAGAAGGGTTTTTTAACAAAAAAATAAGATTGATAATTTAAATTTAAAGGTAATTAAGAATGAGATTAAATTATAATAGGGATTAAGTAAATACTTTAAGATTTAATAAGTTTGGAATTATAGATTGATAATAAAAATCTTGTGTAATTAAGAATAATTAAATTATAATAGTAATAAGAGTTCGGATTAATTATTGATTAATTGATAAATAAATTTGTAATTAACTACCTAAAGTTAATTAACGAATGATTAATAGTTAAGTAAATTAATTAATTTAATTAACTGGTGATTAAGGACTACTTAATTTGAAATTAAGACGTGTTAATCAATAATTAAGGGTTATCAATTGATGGTTAAAGAATAATTAGTCTGCAATTAAGATTCATTTATTGGGTTTAGGGGTAATTAAATATAAATACTTGAGGAGGTTTAGTGAAGTAATTCATAATTACAAAATGTAATAAATTAAAAGGAATTTCTGAATGGGAAGTATTAAAGGGTAATTACTTGGGTAAGTAATTACTGTTTATGAGTAATTGAGGCTGATTAATGGATGCAATTAATTAAGTTTAATTGATTAATTTAGGATAAACATTCATGGAGTTGGTTAAGTATAATTACATAATGAAAGTAATTAAATAATGATAATAATCTAATCTTAATATAATTAAAGAATAATTAATCATGGGGGATTAATTAGGATGAATGATTATGGCATGGTTAATCAATTGGGTTGTAACTAATTAATAAGCAGGATTTAAAGGCGATTGATTTAATTTAGTTATGACAATTAGATTTATCCGAGATGGGGTGATTTATTTATCTTGCTTATGTATGATGAAATGATGATTAAATGCCCTGAATTGATTGGTACCCCTGATATGAAACGTTTCGTGATATGATGTGTTTGGGTGGGCAATGATATTGTAGTTATTTATCAAATGAGAAATTGCTATGTAAAGGTGCCATCATTTATTTAAAATTGAATTGCGTATTTACTTGAATAGCATGTCTTAAGATGAACTGAATTCGAAGAAACCGGAGTCGGGTATTAGTCAATACCCGAAAACCACTTCGATTCTTTATAAATTGATACGTGGAAACAATAGGTCGTAATGGAATGTTTTAAGTGAACTGAGCCATATAAGCTAAGCTATGGCACATAGAAATTGATGTGTGAAACAATTGGTGAAGTTTTACATTGATATAAGTACCTCGGGTTTATATAAGTTGTATACTTTTGTATTCCATATTAGATGGGTTTACTCACGCTGGTTTCCAGCCTGACCCAGGTGTTACTTTGATGTAATGCTCGGGTCAGACCGAGTATTACAGATTTTCAGGTAGGTACGTTCTGGAGCTCAGGAGGCGAGTTGGATGGCTAACGTATGGGATATTTCCGCTGTAGTATATTATTGTGTATCTGAGACATGATTTGTATATGTCCATTATCTGTATATATGAGTAACTCTGATGTATATTAAATGTAATCAACAAATATAGTATTCTTTTGTAAACTATTATTTATTATTATATTTTATCCACTGCGAATGTGAGTTGTTGATGTTTCTTTTCTTCTTCTTCTTCTTCTATCTCTTTCTTCTTTTTCATAACTATTTGGAATTTTCGGGTTCGAAAATTTCGGATCGTTACATTTGGTATCAGAGCTGAAAGGTTAAGCGAGAACCTTGGCTCTGGTGGGGATTACTCATTAAATAGAGTTCGTGGAACTCTAGAATGAGTTAAGTGTATATACATACATACATACATACACCCACACACACACATATATATATATATATATATATATATATATATATATGAGCGTGCACTTGTTATTTTCTTATATAAAGGTTTTAAATGATTTTATATAAAAGTATATTTTGATATATAAAAAAATATTCTCTTCTAATAAAATATTTAGGTGATTGGTTGTTAAATTATTGGAATTAAGAATTAAATTAAATTAATTAAAAGTGAAACTCCAGAATTAGAACTCAGAAATTAGAATTGTTTGAAACTTTAAAATAAACAAAGTTAATTTGGTTTAAAAAGGTTAAACCAATCCTTGAGAATTTAACTCAAATTTATATAATTCGAGAAGATTTAAATTTGAAGTTGGAATTAAATTCATTCAAATTGAACCTGATTTGAATTAATTGAATTTGGGATTGAAGATGTATAAGTTCAAAAATTTTAATGGAAGATTTGGATAGAATTGTAATGATTGAAATTGAAGTGGAATTGGTTTAAAATCAAAAAGGAATTTGAAATATAAATTGTAAATGTAATTTATAAATTGAAATAAACTTCATAAATAAATGAGATTATAATTTGAAATAGAATTCCAGAGAATATTTGAAAATAAAGTGAGATGAAATGCCAGAGTAACGTGTTAATATGAATTGGATGGATTGGGAATTTGGAATCTTTGGGAAATTTAAAATTCCTTTGGATTTGAAAGTGGTTTCCAAAGATTTTGGAGAAATAATAGTATTATTTCAAAAATATTTTGTGTTCAACTTGAAATCTGGAAGATTTGAAATTAAAAATGTTTGGAAATGTTTTTAAGAGATAAAAGCATTGAACTCTTTCGGTCACGGGAAAATAGCGTCGTTGATGACTGCAGCATTATCGATGTTTATTTTCGAGTTTCTGAAAGAGAAATTGCTACCAAAACAATTGGAATTGTTTGTGAACTGGGTTTGGTTTTGAAATTCAAAGGGATAATTGAATTCGCCAAAGAATTTTGGACATAGCTGAATTCTAAGGTGATATTGAAATTTTGGAAATTTGCTTAAACTATGGAACCTTGGTTAAATGCTTATGGAATAATAAAAATATATTGACTAAATAAAATGTATAATTCTGAGTTAAAAGTAAAATGTGAATGTAATTGATTTTAAATAGTAATTGTAAAATTGAAATTATACTTAAGGTTGTAAGTTTAAAGATCAAATGGAATTTGATCTGAAGTTGGAAGGAAATTGAGAATCAATTCAATTTGAATTGGGAATGAATCAAGTCCAATGGAAATTGGAGTTAATTAAATTGGGATTGGGTTAATTTAAATGGAATGGAAATTTAAATTGGATTGTTGGGGAAGTGAACAGTTTGACTCTAGACCATTTTCAATGTAAATTGTTTTAATATAAATAGTTTTAAATCTATTGTCTTATCTATTTACTATACAACTTTCTTTTTAAAAACCTAAACTATTTTATACTGGTTTTGCCACTACTTTTGAAACTCTTTACCTATTTTACAACTGTTTTATAAACTAGCTATTAATTTTCAATTAAGTTATGAATTAATTATTATTTTACAATTTTTTTGCAATTATCTAAAATATTATGAAACTATTTAGCTATTTTCCAACTATTTTGTAATTAGTTATTTTTCAAAGTATTTATCTATTTTTAAAATTTTCAAGCTATTTTCTAAATATAAACTGGTCGGAGTTTAAACTGTTTATGATTAAATACCCAACTAGGATAAGAATTTGGGAGATAATCCAAATGGGGATTAAGGCAAATGTGAATAAGTGAATGAAAATTTAAGTGATTGTGAATAGAAAGGAATTGATATTGGAAAGAGTAATCAAATGTGAATATTTGATTTTGGGTAAACAAAGTAATCTCTTTTTTATATATTCTTCCCTTGTTGAATCTATTGTGGGAAGAAAAAAAGATTTTGGAAGTGTTTGAAGTATAAAAGGAATTTTATACGAGTTTAAAGTGATCCAAGGTTTTAAAAATTATATATCTGTATATATATAAGGGATCTATGAGGATTTTGGAAAAGGTTTGGGAACCTTTGGATTTGGAAAGGCTTTTGATTTTTGGGTAAAATCAATATTGAATTTGGAAATTTTAGTTTGAGAATTATCGATTTTGGAATAATCGATTTTGTGTAAAGAAGCATTGATGAAATTCATACTAGGTGTATGATTTGAAAGATACTATATGTGTATAGTATAAAGTGTTTTGATGATAGCTCTGGGGAAAAAGGCACTCCCTTGAAATGGACTTCTCAGGAGTGCCACCGAGTGGTGCTGCCTTGAGCCCAAGGGGGGTTCTAAAGTTGATCCTGAGAGGAGTCCGGAAAAAACTAGTTCCTGAGGATTATGAGTTGAGTTTACCATAGCGTAAGTCGTGTGTGCCGCGGAGAGCCAACGGTTACATGGACTTTTGTTGTGACTGCAACGTAACCCAGGATGTAACTGCGACCTATGGTAACATTGCGAAAGTTGTGTGTGCCGCTGAGAGCCAACAGTCTGCGTTTGAGTTTATCTCGGTAGACTGCGACCTATGTAGAAGTGGAGAAGTTTCATTTTGACAGCAAAAATCAAAGGCCGCGGAGAGCCTGCAGTTACATGGACTTTTGCTGCGATAGCAACGTAACCCTGGATGTAACTGTGATTTGTTGTGTGGGTTCCATGGCGTAATCGAGAGGCCGCGGAGAGCCTGCAGTTACGTGGACTTTTGCTGCGACGGCAACGTAACCCTGGGATGTGACTGTGACCATGGATGAGGGTGATGATTTTCAGAGCATTGTCACCAAATAAATTTCCTCTATTTTCAAAAATTGTTTTCTATATTTTCAATAAACTTATTCTCAAAGTATTTTCACTAGATGTTGAAAACGGGTTTACCAAGTACTTATAGATTTTTAGTCATACACCTGATCAACGTAGGACCGAATTTCTGTGAGAACGAGGATGGACTTGTCGAATATCGAATTATAAAAGTATTTTTGTAAAAACTACTTTAGAAATATTATATAGATTTTTAAGGTAGTTTAAAAATGATCAAAGAAAAATTTATATGATTTTAAGCATTTTAATGAATCTGGCTTCGTTCCTTTTCGAGGACGAAAAGATTTAAAGGGGGGAGAAATGTGACGACCCTGGATTTTTGGCCCTATTATTTTAGTAAATATTTAATCCAATTAAAATGTAAACTGATCATTTTAAAATAAATATGACTTTTGGAATAATTGCCATTTACTGTATGGATTTGTATTTTTGAAAGGAAATTGATTTGAAATTTTAAAATAAAATCCCTTAATAATATTCACAATAAAATTATCTTATATAATTGAGTTAGAAGGGTTTTACCTTGTTAACCTTGGTATAAAATATATATATAGATAATAATGTTGAAATAGAATCAAATTCTATCAATATAAAATATGGGTATTAAATATAAGTAAACCATATTGAATATAATTCAAATATTGATAGTCAAAATATAAAATTCAAATGTACATGAAAACAAGAATTAAATGAATTGGTATGCTTATAACATAAGCTGAAATTTGTAAACACAATGCATAAAGTTAAAAATCAGATGAAGTATATACATATGAATTATTCACACAAGAGAACAAAATGTTTATATACATAATATCTATGTTTTATTAAATTAAAAGATAAAAAAAATCATCATTCACAAAAGCCAATATCTATCTCCAAAGTGTATATTTTAGTACAAGATATTTATACATAGCAAACATGATAATCACATGTAAACATATTTGGAAACAAAGGCATTAAATGCCATCATCTCAGCCTAACATAGGTCAATTCAAATGTTAGAAAAAGAAAATCTTAACTAGGAAGCTATGCTAATAAATATGATCAAGTGTTGCTGTGGAATATGCAAGTGCAAATTCAAATCTTTGACCAAACATATGATGTTTGCTGTACATAAGCAGGACAAAGGAAATAAAGAAGACAAACTATTCATCAAATACAAAATATCTTTATATACAAAAACAAATAACAGTAAATCATAATTAGATGTAAACTAATGAGAGACATATGCATTTAACTGGCACAACATTTTGTCATTTCAGATTTCAAAGAAATCTTTTCAGCCGAAATATACAAGATTATTTTAATTTTGTTGTAATCAAACACAAACATTTTGTCTCAACATAACAAGTAAAGCTTGTACTAGTTAAACCTATAATGTTCCAACCTATTTCCTATATATATATATATATATAAACATCCACCTTATCTTTAGTTTGTTCACATAACATTGTAAAAATGTGAAACAAAAACTGAGATAGGGAAAAGGAGGAAACAGAAAAATAAAATAAACATCATCTTTAATTACAAACTCAAACCTTATTCAATATCAAGGCAAAACAGATATACAGGGTTTCAAACTGCAGTTTCAACTAGAATCATTCTCCGTTCAAAATGATTCAAGTGAGTAAATATCTGTTTTTGTTTTTTTTAGGATATGTGGTTGCTGTATGGATTAAATAAACAATTCTGTAAATTTTCTGTTGCTCCGGAAATTCTTTATCACCTGTTCTTGCATATATTTTGTACAAAGCAAAGTACAGTGGGAAATTTTAATCCTTCTGCTTGCAAAACACTTTACACTTAGGAATCTAAATTTAATAAGTTTGTTTATACTAAAATCAGAGCTTAGAGTTTGTTTGGAAGGTTGACAGAGAATAAGGATACTGCAAATTCAAGTTTATAGTTAAAAAAAGGGCAATCATATGATTAGAATTCGAATATCTTAAGTTGATATTTTGATTTTATATCTGGAATGTACATCCAAAAATAGGAATTTTGAAGCAAGTATGAAAATTTTTAGTTTAGGAATTTTCGAGCAGTTTACAGATGAACAAAAACTACATTTCTATCAATTTCTACTAATCCAACAAACTTTTGAGGTTGAAATTTGTGGAGAGGCTAGCTTGACAATCTACGAAGTCAGGAAAAATATTCATTTAATTTTCTATTGTAGAAAGTGATGGATCGAGGCAAAAATAGGGTTTAACTCGCGATTTTGAACATGGTAGGAGACGAAGTGATTTTGCCTCCTCTGGGTGATCGAGCGGCACGGTATGAAAATGGGTGATAGCGTGGAGACTGGGGCTGTAATGACCGGAGTTTCATGACTCCTGGGTGGTTGACATCGCCAAAACGTGAAAACTTATACCGGAGCATTAGGGTCTGGAAGCTCGAATTGGTTAAATTTTTATTTTCAAATTCGTATAGGGGTTTAGTTGGTTCGATCGATGGAGGGATTGAGAGTCGATTTGTGGGCGATCATCTCAGGTGTCGGAGGTGAGTCGGCGGCGTGTGCAAGTGCACGGTTGGTCGCGTGCATGATTGATGATCTGGGTTTGGTTTTTGAAGGAATGCACGAGTATTTGAAGATGTTGCTTCGGGTTTAGGTCGAGTACGAGAGTGAGTTTACCTGATGCTTTAATTTTATACTTAATCTTAAACTTTAAAATACATAAAAATATAGGAAGAAGAAGATGGACACGAGCAGAGGAAAGAAGGGACGCAGACAAATGCTTGGGAAACTCAGGCCTTACTCGAGTAACTATCGTGTTTGACTCGGGTCCATTTAAGGGGATAAGCCTAAACACTGTTATATTATTTTTGTTAACAAAACTCAGTATTATTTAAGTGAACATTGTTGACAAGGTTTAAGCTAAGACTTGATTTAAATTTTATTAAGAAGGGTTTTTAAAAAAAAATAATATGGATAATTTAAATTTAAAGGTAATTAAGAATGAGATTAAATTATAATAGGGATTAAGTAAATAGTTTAAGATTTAATAAGTTTGGAATTATAGATTGATGATAAAAATATTGTGTAATTAAGAATAATTAAATTATAATAGTAATTAGAGTTCGGATTAATTATTGATTAATTGATAAACAAATTTTTAATTAACTACCTAAAGTTAATTAACGAATGATTAATAGTTAAGTAAATTAATTAATTTAATGGTGATTAAGGACTACTTAATTTGAAATTAAGACGTGTTAATCAATAATTAAGGGTTATCAATTGATGGTTAAAGAATAATTAGTCTGCAACTAAGATTCATTAATTGGGTTTAGGGGTAATTAAATATAAATACTTGAGGTGGTTTAGTGAAGTAATTCATAATTACAGAATGTAATAAATTAAAAGGAATTTCTGAATGGGAAGTATTAAAGGGTAAATACTTGGGTAAGTAATTACTGTTTATGAGTAATGAGGCTGATTAATGGATGCAATTAATTAAGTTTAATTGATTAATTTAGGATAAACATTCATGGAGTTGGTTAAGTATAATTAGATAATGAAAGTAATTAAATAATGATAATAATCTATTCATAATATAATTAAAGAATAATTAATCAGGGGGGATTAATTTGGATGAATGATTATGGCATGGTTAATCAATTGGGTTGTAACTAATTAATAAGCAGGATTTAAAGGCGATTGATTTAATTTAGTTATGACAATTAGATTTATCCGAGATGGGGTGATTTATTTATCTTGCTTATGTATGATGAAATGATGATTAAATGCCCTGAATTGATTGATACCCCTGATATGAAACGTTTCGTGATATGATGTGTTTGGGTGGGCAATGATATTGTAGTTATTTATCAAATGAGAAATTGCTATGTAAAGGTGCCATCATTTATTTAAAATTGAATTGCGTATTTACTTGAATAGCATGTCTTAAGATGAACTGAATTCGAAGAAACCGGAGTCGGGTATTAGTCAATACCCGAAAACCACTTCGATTCTTTATAAATTGATACGTGGAAATAATAGGTCGTAATGGAATGTTTTAAGTGAACTGAGCCATATAAGCTAAGCTATGGCACATAGAAATTGATGTGTGAAACAATTGGTGAAGTTTTACATTGATATAAGTACCTCGGGTTTATATAAGTTGTATACTTTTGTATTCCATATTAGATGGGTTTACTCACGCTGGTTTCCAGCCTGACCCAGGTGTTACTTTGATGTAATGCTCGGGTCAGACTGAGTATTACAGATTTTCAGGTAGGTACGTTCTGGAGCTCAGGAGGCGAGTTGGATGGCTAACGTATGGGATATTTCCGCTGTAGTATATTATTGTGTATCTGAGACATGATTTGTATATGTCCATTATCTGTATATATGAGTAACTCTGATGTATATTAAATGTAATCAACAAATATAGTATTCTTTTGTAAACTATTATTTATTATTATATTTTATCCACTGCGAATGTGAGTTGTTGATGTTTCTTTTCTTCTTCTTCTTCTATCTCTTTCTTCTTTTTCATAACTATCTGGAATTTTCGGGTTCGAAAATTTCGGATCGTTACATTTGGTATCAGAGCTGAAAGGTTAAGCGAGAACCTTGGCTCTGGTGGGGATTACTCATTAAATAGAGTTCGTGGAACTCTAGAATGAGTTAAGTGTATATACATACATACATACATACATACATACATACATACATACATACATACATACATATATATATATATATATATATGAGCGTGCACTTGTTATTTTCTTATATAAAGGTTTTAAATGATTTTATATAAAAGTATATTTTGATATATAAAAAAATATTCTCTTCTAATAAAATATTTAGGTGATTGGTTGTTAAATTATTGGAATTAAGAATTAAATTAAATTAATTAAAAGTGAAACTCCAGAATTAGAACTCAGAAATTAGAATCGTTTGAAACTTTAAAATAAACAAAGTTAATTTGGTTTAAAAAGGTTAAACCAATCCTTGAGAATTTAACTCAAATTTATATAATTCGAGAAGATTTAAATTTGAAGTTGGAATTAAATTCATTCAAATTGAACCTGATTTGAATTAATTGAATTTGGGATTGAAGATGTATAAGTTCAAAAATTTTAATGGAAGATTTGGATAGAATTGTAATGATTGAAATTGAAGTGGAATTGGTTTAAAATCAAAAAGGAATTTGAAATATAAATTGTAAATGTAATTTATAAATTGAAATAAACTTCATAAATAAATGAGATTATAATTTGAAATAGAATTCCAGAGAATATTTGAAAATAAAGTGAGATGAAATGCCAGAGTAACGTGTTAATATGAATTGGATGGATTGGGAATTTGGAATCTTTGGGAAATTTAAAATTCCTTTGGATTTGAAAGTGGTTTCCAAAGATTTTGGAGAAATAATAGTATTATTTCAAAAATATTTTGTGTTGAACTTGAAATCTGGAAGATTTGAAATTAAAAATGTTTGGAAATGTTTTTAAGAGATAAAAGCATTGAACTCTTTCGGTCACGGGAAAATAGCGTCGTTGATGACTGCAGCATTATCGATGTTTATTTTCGAGTTTCTAAAAGAGAAATTGCTACCAAAACAATTGGAATTGTTTGTGAACTGGGTTTGGTTTTGAAATTCAAAGGGATAATTGAATTCGCCAAAGAATTTTGGACATAGTTGAATTCTAAGGTGATATTGAAATTTTGGAAATTTGTTTAAACTATGGAACCTTGATTAAATGCTTATGGAATAATAAAAATATATTGACTAAATAAAATGTATAATTCTGAGTTAAAAGTAAAATGTGAATGTAATTGATTTTAAATAGTAATTGTAAAATTGAAATTATACTTAAGGTTGTAAGTTTAAAGATCAAATGGAATTTGATCTGAAGTTGGAAGGAAATTGAGAATCGATTCAATTTGAATTGGGAATGAATCAAGTCCAATGGAAATTGGAGTTAATTAAATTGGGATTGGGTTAATTTAAATGGAATGGAAATTTAAATTGGATTGTTGGGGAAGTGAACAGTTTGACTCTAGACCATTTTCAATGTAAATTGTTTTAATATAAATAGTTTTAAATCTATTGTCTTATCTATTTACCATACAACTTTCTTTTTAAAAACCTAAACTATTTTATACTGGTTTTGCCACTACTTTTGAAACTCTTTACCTATTTTACAACTGTTTTATAAACTAGCTATTAATTTTCAATTAAGTTATGAATTAATTATTATTTTACAATTTTTTTGCAATTATCTAAAAAATTATGAAACTATTTAGCTATTTTCCAACTATTTTGTAATTAGTTATTTTTCAAAGTATTTATCTATTTTTAAAATTTTCAAGCTATTTTCTAAATATAAACTGGTCGGAGTTTAAACTGTTTATGATTAAATACCCAACTAGGATAAGAATTTGGGAGATAATCCAAATGGGGATTAAGGCAAATGTGAATAAGTGAATGAAAATTTAAGTGATTGTGAATAGAAAGGAATTGATATTGGAAAGAGTAATCAAATGTGAATATTTGATTTTGGGTAAACAAAGTAATCTCTTTGTTATATATTCTTCCCTTGTTTAATCTATTGTGGGAAGAAAAAAAGATTTTGGAAGTGTTTGAAGTATAAAAGGAATTTTATACGAGTTTAAAGTGATCCAAGGTTTTAAAAATTATATATCTGTATATATATAAGGGATCTATGAGGATTTTGGAAAAGGTTTGGGAACCTTTGGATTTGGAAAGGCTTTTGATTTTTGGGTAAAATCAATATTGAATTTGGAAATTTTAGTTTGAGAATTATCGATTTTGGAATAATCGATTTTGTGTAAAGAAGCATTGATGAAATTCATACTAGGTGTATGATTTGAAAGATACTATATGTGTATAGTATAAAGTGTTTTGATGATAGCTCTGGGGAAAAAGGCGCTCCCTTGAAATGGACTTCTCAGGAGTGCCACCGAGTGGTGCTGCCTTGAGCCCAAGGGGGGTTCTAAAGTTGATCCTGAGAGGAGTCCGGACAAAACTAGTTCCTGAGGATTATGAGTTGAGTTTACCATAGCGTAAGTTGTGTGTGCCGCGGAGAGCCAACAGTTACATGGACTTTTGTTGTGACTGCAACGTAACCCAGGATGTAACTGCGACCTATGGTAACATTGCGAAAGTTGTGTGTGCCGCTGAGAGCCAACAGTCTGCGTTTGAGTTTATCTCGGTAGACTGCGACCTATGTAGAAGTGGAGAAGTTTCATTTCGACAGCAAAAATCAAAGGCCGCGGAGAGCCTGCAGTTACGTGGACTTTTGCTGCGATAGCAACGTAACCCTGGATGTAACTGTGATTTGTTGTGTGGGTTCCATGGCGTAATCGAGAGGCCACGGAGAGCCTGCAGTTACGTGGACTTTTGCTGCGACGGCAACGTAACCCTGGGATGTGACTGTGACCATGGATGAGGGTGATGATTTTCTGAGCATTGTCACCAAATAAATTTCCTCTATTTTCAAAAATTGTTTTCTATATTTTCAATAAACTTATTCTCAAAGTATTTTCACTAGATGTTGAAAACGGGTTTACCAAGTACTTATAGATTTTTAGTCACACACCTGATCAACGTAGGACCGAATTTCTGTGAGAACGAGGATGGACTTGTCGAATATCGAATTATAAAAGTATTTTTGTAAAAACTACTTTAGAAATATTATATAGATTTTTAAGGTAGTTTAAAAATGATCAAAGAAAAATTTATATGATTTTAAGCATTTTAATGAATCTGGCTTCGTTCCTTTTCGAGGACGAAAAGATTTAAAGGGGGGAGAAATGTGACGACCCTGGATTTTTGGCCCTATTATTTTAGTAAATATTTAATCCAATTAAAATGTAAACTGATCATTTTAAAATAAATATGACTTTTGGAATAATTGCCATTTACTGTATGGATTTGTATTTTTGAAAGGAAATTGATTTGAAATTTTAAAATAAAATCCCTTAATAATATTCACAATAAAATTATCTTATATAATTGAGTTAGAAGGGTTTTACCTTGTTAACCTTGGTATAACAATATATATAGATAATAATGTTGAAATAGAATCAAATTCTATCAATATAAAATATGGGTATTAAATATAAGTAAACCATATTGAATATAATTCAAATATTGATAGTCAAAATATAAAATACAAATGTACATGAAAACAAGAATTAAATGAATTGGTATGCTTATAACATAAGCTGAAATTTGTAAACATAATGCATAAAGTTAAAAATCAGATGAAGTGTATACATATGAATTATTCACACAAGAGAACAAAATGTTTATATACATAATATCTATGTTCTATTAAATTAAAAGATAAAAAAAATCATCATTCACAAAAGCCATTATCTATCTCCAAAGTGTATATTTTAGTACAAGATATTTATACATAGCAAACATGATAATCACATGTAAACATATTTGGAAACAAAGGCATTAAATGCCATCATCTCAGCCTAACATAGGTCAATTCAAATGTTAGAAAAAGAAAATCTTAACTAGGAAGCTATGCTAATAAATATGATCAAGCGTTGCTGTGGAATATGTAAGTGCAAATTCAAATCTTTGACCAAACATATGATGTTTGCTGTACATAAGCAGGACAAAGGAAATAAAGAAGACAAACTATTCATCAAATACAAAATATCTTTATATACAAAAACAAATAACAGTAAATCATAATTAGATGTAAACTAATGAGAGACATATGCATTTAACAGGCACAACATTTTGTCATTTCAGATTTCAAAGAAATCTTTTCAGCCGAAATATACAAGATTATTTTAATTTTGCTGTAATCAAACACAAACATTTTGTCTCAACATAACAAGTAAAGCTTGTACTAGTTAAACCTATAATGTTCCAACCTATTTCCTATATATATATATATATATATATATATATATATATATATATATATAAACATCCACCTTATCTTTAGTTTGTTCACATAACATTGTAAAAATGTGAAACAAAAACTGAGATAGGGAAAAGAGGAAACAGAAAAATAAAATAAACATCATCTTTAATTACAAACTCAAACCTTATTCAATATCAAGGCAAACAGATATACAGGGTTTCAAACTGCAGTTTCAACTAGAATCATTCTCCGTTCAAAATGATTCAAGTGAGTAAATATCTGTTTTTGTTTTTTTTAGGATATGTGGTTGCTGTATGGATTGAATAAACAATTCTGTAAATTTTCTGTTGCTTCGGAAATTCTTTATCACCTGTTCTTGCATATATTTGGTACAAAGCAAAGTGTTGGTTCGATTGATGGAGGGATTGAAAGTCAATTTGTGGGTGATCATCTCAGGTGTCGGAGGTGAGTCGGCGGCATGTGCAAGTGCACGGTGGGTCGCGTGCATGATTGATGATCTGGGTTTGGTTTTTGAAGGAATGCACGAGTATTTGAAGATGTTGCTTCGGGTTTAAGTCGAGTACGAGAGTGAGTTTACCTGATGCTTTAATTTTATACTTAATCTTAAACTTTAAAATACATAAAAATATAGGAAGAAGAAGATGGACACGAGCAGAGGAAAGAAGGGACGCGGACAAATGCTTGGGAAACTCGGGCCATACTCGAGTAACTATCGTGTTTGACTCGGGTCCATTCAAGGGGATAAGCCTAAACACTGTTATATTATTTTTGTTAACAAAACTCAGTATTATTTAAGTGAACATTGTTGACAAGGTTTAAGCTAAGACTTGATTTAAATTTTATTAAGAAGGGTTTTTTAACAAAAAAAATAAGATGGATAATTTAAATTTAAAGGTAATTAAGAATGAGTTTAAATTATAATAGGGATTAAGTAAATACTTTAAGATTTAATAAGTTTGGAATTATAGATTGATAATAAAAATCTTGTGTAATTAAGAATAATTAAATTATAATAGTAATAAGAGTTCGGATTAATTATTGATTAATTGATAAATAAATTTGTAATTAACTACCTAAAGTTAATTAACGAATGATTAATAGTTAAGTAAATTAATTAATTTAATTAACTGGTGATTAAGGACTACTTAATTTGAAATTAAGACGTGTTAATCAATAATTAAGGGTTATCAATTGATGGTTAAAGAATAATTAGTCTGCAATTAAGATTCATTAATTGGGTTTAGGGGTAATTAAATATAAATACTTGAGGAGGTTTAGTGAAGTAATTCATAATTACAAAATGTAATAAATTAAAAGGAATTTCTGAATGGGAAGTATTAAAGGGTAATTACTTGGGTAAGTAATTACTGTTTATGAGTAATGAGGCTGATTAATGGATGCAATTAATTAAGTTTAATTGATTAATTTAGGATAAACATTCATGGAGTTGGTTAAGTATAATTACATAATGAAAGTAATTAAATAATGATAATAATCTAATCTTAATATAATTAAAGAATAATTAATCAGGGGGGATTAATTAGGATGAATGATTATGGCATGGTTAATCAATTGGGTTGTAACTAATTAATAAGCAGGATTTAAAGGCGATTGATTTAATTTAGTTATGACAATTAGATTTATCCGAGATGGGGTGATTTATTTATCTTGCTTATGTATGATGAAATGATGATTAAATGCCCTGAATTGATTGATACCCTTGATATGAAAGGTTTCATGATATGATGTGTTTGGGTGGGAAATGATATTGTAGTTATTTATCAAATGAGAAATTGCTATGTAAAGGTTCCATCATTTATTTAAAATTGAATTGCGTATTTACTTGAATAGCATGTTTTAAGATGAACTGAATTCGAAGAAACTGGAGTCGGGTATTAGTTAATACCCAAAAACCACTTCGATTCTATATAAATTGATACGTGGAAACAATGGGTCGTAATGGAATGTTTTAAGTGAACTGAGCCATATAAGCTAAGATATGGCACATAGAAATTGATGCGTGAAACAATTGGTGAAGTTTTACATTGATATAAGTACCCCGGGTTTATATAAGTTGTATACTTTTGTATTCCATATTAGATGGGTTTACTCACGCTGGTTTCCAGCCTGACCTGGGTGTTACTTTGATGTAATGCTCGGGTCAGACCGAGTATTACAGATTTTCAGGTAGGTACGTTCTAGAGCTCAGGAGGCGAGCCGGATGGCTAACATATGGGGTATTTCTGCTGTAGTATATTATTGTGTATCTGAGACATGATTTGTATATGTCCATTATCTGTATATATGAGTAACTCTGATGTATATTAAATGTAATCAACAAATATAGTATTCTTTTGTAAACTATTATTTATAATTATATTTTATCCACTGCGAATGTGAGTTGTTGATGTTTCTTTTCTTCTTCTTCTTCTATCTCTTTCTTCTTTTTCATAACTATCTGGAATTTTTGGGTTCGAAAATTTCGGGTCGTTACAGTCCGATCAAAGGTGCTACCTCATTGGTCCGAGAATCGCTCCTGTTTTAGCCACCTTATGCCAACTCACGGGAGTTGGGTCCACGTATTTACCTCAAAGGAAACGCCGCCACCATCCTACTTCGTTCTAGAATCTCCACCGTGTACACGGTTGTTAAAGTGGTTTTCGAAGTTGGCAGAGAGTATGACAAATTTTGATCCCGGTCTCTTCAACAACCAAACGTTATTATAACACCGTGGTTATTCAAAATAATTTGTACTTTAAAACCAGAATATAATATCCCTTTCAAACCATATAAATGCGATATCATTTCTATTTTAAAACCCCAAATCAATATGATATCATTTTTATTTTAAATATATCCCTTTTTCCAAAATCATAATACTTTCAAATATATATATTTGAAACCCCATAGCTTTGAAACAAAATTTCTAATACTTAAATGGTTTAAATATTAAACCACTTTATATAATAAAATAGCTTTTTAAATTTCACAAATAAATTCCAAATACCGATTTGAACCTCCAAATAAACCATTTCAATTTCCATATATTTTAAAGCTTTAAATATTCTAACTTTTTAAAAAGTAACTCTTTGATAATTTCATATATATCAAATTCAATTACTATTATTTATATTTGAAATGTATACTTAATAAAATCCAAAAAAAAGAAAGTAAAACCTTTGACTTCAAACAACTGGGGATTCTTTCAATTTATTTAACTTGGTATATTCATTTGAATCAACTTTATATTCATTTAAATCGCTCTCAACCATATTAAGTTATAAGAATCATACCCTTTAAAAATCTCAATTTAATTTAAATTTAAAAACAAATTTATTTGAGTATAATTCTTAATAATCCAATTCAAACAAATTTCATATTTATCTTCCAACTTAATTTTAATTTAAATCATTAAAACTCTATATATACACAATATCTTAAACAGGTACTTAACCGTATAATATAAAACAATCAAACTCCATTAGTCAACTTATTTTTATTTAACAAATTTTATACATAGCTTAAATTCAATAATTTAACTACATATATAAATATTTATATAATATTAAAAATTAATATTTATTAAACCGTACATTTCTTTCCAAAACCATAGAAAAATCATTTCAAAATATTTTTATATATGGACCTTGGTGCCTGTATATAATTTTCTATCCTATGGTTAAGTGATACGGTTATTTATCATTTCAATCCGTAATTTATAATAAAATTATGGTTATATATCATTTCAAACCGCAATCCCAAATGAAATAAAAATGCATAACAACTTGCAGTTTATAATAATATAAAATACAACATCCAATCATCCAATATCAACCATCAACCATTTTCACAATCATCATCAAATTCAAACAATAACATTAATATAGAACAGAAAATAAATACAAATAATTACTGGCAGTTTATATTCAATAGTAAATAAACTTAACTGGCAGTTTATGTGCAATAATAAATTGTATAATAATTTAATTCAATAAATTAAATTTAACTAAAACGATGACAAAAT
The DNA here is from genome assembly GCA_030765085.1 of Allium cepa. Taxonomy (NCBI): domain Eukaryota; kingdom Viridiplantae; phylum Streptophyta; class Magnoliopsida; order Asparagales; family Amaryllidaceae; genus Allium; species Allium cepa. The sequence continues at coordinate 16,129,774 of CM060942.1, forward strand.
ATACCAAACAGCAATAAATAAATTTCAAATCGCACCAAAATTTAATCTAACAAACATAAGAAATTTTAAAAGTTGTGAGTGGGTTAAAACACTTACCTTTTGAATTTAAATTGAATTCAAATCCAATTTAAACCCAAAATTTGAACAGTCTCCAAATTTGTCCAAACCAGCGTCATAATGTCCGAAATTCAAATATGATCCTAACAAAAGAAACCGCATGTAAAGCGGATATCATATGCACAAGTTATGATTATTAGAACGAACGAAATAGAAATTTAAAACAAATAAAACAAAACATACTCATTTGCCACGTCAGCTAGGTCTTCTCGTTTCAGCATCCAGACCTGATGCTCGTGAAAGCACGTACTGCTTCCCACATCAACGCGATGACCACCGTCCTTGAATGTCGTCGACCAAAGTCGTTGCCCCCCCTTCGCTCACGTCGGCACTCCCCTCACTGCCCACGACTCCGCGATGACTGTCATCGGCCCCAAAACGCAGCCGCCGCATGATAAAACCCTAATTGAATTTTTGTGCACGACCTAACCGTTGAATCGACGAACGAACCATATAGATGCGCTCCCCTCCGCCCTCTCTACAAAACCTATAAATTGATTTGACGATCAGATGATTTTGCTCGACGTGCGATGAACAGCGGAGAATAGTCCATCGATTTTCGGAAAAATGGTGATTCAAAACCAAAAATGAACTGCAGATCCGAGATGCGTACATCGATAGCTTCGATGTATAATTTTTCTGAATTTTTTTGAGGAGTTTGAAATTTCACTTTGATTTTTGAATTGCAATTGAAATTAGGTATTTGTCTGCCATTGAAATGAGGAGGTGAAAGAAATTTTCGCACAAACAAATGAGAATGAGAGGAATTATGGTTTATAACAGAGTATTTATAGACAAGGTCGAAAAAGAATAGATAGATCATATTGGTATACGCGTTAAACGATAAAGTGGCCCGAAAAGCCCATTCTGACTCCAAAACGAAATTGGGTCAACCCGTATATCAAAATAGATGTTTTAAAATATTCTAAACATAATAGAAAAGGTTTCAAGTCCAAATTCTATCGTATGAAGAAGTTATGCTAAAATCAATATATTTTCAAATTGATTTCGACTGATTTCAATTTCATTGAGTTCAAGGCGTTTCGAGTCCGTACGATCAAACGACAAGCTCGATTGCTACGAAACTTGAAATCCTACAATAATTCACCGTTACGGATCCGATGAAACTGGTTTCGTTGAAATCTAAGTCAGTGGCCAAAATGGATATTTTTATATTAATTAAATAAATTAAAAATAAATTAATTAAATCACTTTTCAATTTCAACTTTATAATTAATAAATTCCATCAAATTTAACTTTCTTAATCATTTACACTAATTTAACCAAATTCAAATGTCGATTTAGAGTTGATTAATTTATCAATTTCAGCGTTAAATTTTCAATTTCATTATGTTCACAAATTAAAATTTAAGATTCTCAAAAATCCCATTGAATTTACTTTTAATTCTTATTATTAAATTCATTATTTTTCAACGGATGAAATTAACATTTGTTTATGGTTTATTATATTATTATTCTCAAATTTCATCTTAACCTCCATTAACGCAATAATTAAATAGTTAATTTCATTTAATTGCAATTAATCCTATTATCATACATTAAACTCCAATATACTGACAAAACTTTATTTTGCATTCCTTTTATTCAACCAATTGTCATTTTGTAAAAAACATTAATATTATTCTCGATTATTACTTAAATTTACGTTAACAAATGTTAAATTTAAATTTATTACAAATTGATTACCAAATTTATTTAACCTATTAAATAAACAAGCAACCTATATAAATTGCAACCTATGTGCTTTTAATTGCATTTATAAGTTCGTTACTTATCAATCCAGATTATAATCCCATATATAACCTAATTTTATTTCATTACATTAATATACGCCTATTTACATCTTAGTTTGAATAAATATTACATTTCTAAATGTGTACTTCTACCATTATACACATTAATTGAGAGTTAAAGCCAATTAATGAATTTACCTTAATTTATTTCTTATACCAATTTATTACTTTACACACATTACATATTAATTCATCAATTAACATACTTTGAACTATTTTCCCCAATTCACCAATTACTAGCTTATAATTAATTTACGTTTCTATTAAATTTACATTCACACTTCCATTATTATATTAATTACCATTAAAGTTACATTTATTATCAACAACATTCATTAAAATTACTTACAGAACATCGATTTTTCAGTGACCATTTATTATAATTTAAATTCGTTAGTTTAATTCAATGCTTACATTTTGTTTTCATATATTCAATTTGTAGCTAAGTATACATCTACATTATTTCCAATTTTATTTCTTTCAGTAATAATTTCACCATCATATTAAATTAACAAATTATAATGTTTTGCACTATTTCTTAATTGGGGTTTCAGTTAAATTTCTATTTCCTAATATACTCAAATTTAACAGCTTCTAAACATTGTATTACTTCTCACATTAATGTAACTTTTGTTTATATTTATTAAAATTTGATTTCTCATTTCAATTAATAGACTAAATAAACGGGCAACACATAATTATTGCCACTGTTTACTTTTAACTACATTTATAAGTTTATTGTTTAGAGACCCAAGTTACAACATTTACATAATTTCAATTTACCGTTATCTCATTTAATCTATTAATTATGTACAAATTCCATTATTTACACAACAGTTACATTTTGTAAATTCTATACCCAAGTGCAACAATTTACATCATTTCATTAAAATGCAACTTTATTTCAAATTGTCAATTTTAATTACAATTGCAACACTTAATTTCTAACATTCGCTCAAATATAAATTATAAGATTTTCATTTCATTTTACATTTAATTAGAAAATCTTATAAATTTAACAAAATTTAATTATCAAAATTTACGGGTCGTTACATACAATATATAAAAAATCTACTAGAAATGGTGAAATCATAAATAAAACTCAAGAAATTCCCGGATTGGATCCAAATCCACGATATGTTGCACGTGCAAACCTTGTGTCCAGTACTAATATGTGTATAGGTGTTAGCATAAAAAGTGGTCACTATCACCCTTGAGTAGAGATATGTAAAGAGATTAATGAAGAGAGTAAATTAAAACAGAAGAATAGTGTAATTGAATGCAAAAAAACAACATAAATGAGAATACCAAATTTATAGTGGTTCAGCATAATTGCCTACATCCACTTTGAATAAAATCTTTATTACTTTCCCAATCACTTGAATATAGATACAATCCCTAAACAAACCACTTGAATACAAGTTTGAATCAAGAAGAAGAAAGTACAAAAAATGGCAAAGTTTCCATGGAGTTCTCCCAAAAAAGGTCCCTTTAACTGGACCCATGCCTCTCTATTTATAGACGAAGATAGGCTGGTTCCCCTATATAGGCCTACCACCATGACAGCTTGGCCCACAAGTGATGATTTAGGTTGACCGATCCAGGTACACCGACCCACTACCACCGATCCACCTAACGTCGATCCACGATTTCCGTGTGGATGACTTGAAGCAAACTTGCAAGCAACTCGAATAATGAAGGGCATGACTCAAAGTGAAAATGTATTGATCGTATCGCCCTGTTGTAGACTTGCTAATTCTCCTACTATTTTGCCGAACCATTGCAAACGAGCCCAAATTTCCGACCCACACGTACTGATCCATAGGGTCGATCCACCAAGATCAACCCACAATGACCGAACCACCCTGACCGATCCACTTCGACCATCCTTCCTTGACTAATCCACCCTTACCGATCCACTTCGTCCTTCCTTCCTTGACCAATCCACCCTGGCCGACTCATATGTGCCGAACCATATTCATAGGATGAACCACATATGAATGCCGATCCACATATACCAATCCTCCTAAGGCCGATCCAATCCACACCGAACACGCTAGGCTAACCCAATCACGACCGACCTACTAAGGACGATCCACACATGCTCTTCCATAATAGCCACCTACCAAACTACATATACAAGCCGACCTAAACAAGTCACACCAATCCTTTATATTTCCAATCTATTGTTGGCTTGAGTCTCATCTAAGTCCAACCATATCCTCTGCAACTATCGTCTCATAGCCGTGCCAAGTAGTCGGGTAACATTTGCCCCAAAGTGCATTGTGTGAATCAACATGATGCGCTTTGAATCAACGAGCAATTCCTACATTCAGAGGCTACCTCGTTTAGAATGATAACTGACTGTCACTTTTTCATTGGCCTTCGACGAAGCCTTTCGTCATCTGAATGTATCAGCTCAATCTCGAAGAGGATCCTAAAATCCCGTTTTTAACTTTTCAAAAGTTAGATCTATACTACCTTTTGAAGGCTGAATCACAGTGGATTTCCCAAACCCACGCTTTTCCACTTATCCGGTAGCATCCGTCTCTTTATCAAATCCATCCTCAATTATCATTATTTATGTATATATTCAAATATATATATATATACATATATATACACTTTATTATCATCCATGCTTTCTTTTTTTATTATATACTTATATTATTCATTTATTCATTTTTTATTTTTCCTTTCTTCTTTTATTTTTTATTTATTTATTTTTTATTTTTTGAGGAATGGATCGGCTTGCTAAGGCCAACCCACTCTTTCGGTTTCCTGGATCGGTCAGCATATCATCCTGCTGACCCACTAACGCACGGTGACCAAATTTCCAAGAAGATGTCCATTCACCTCCCTTTCATCATATAAAAGCCATCTTATCTTCTTCTCCTTCTCCCTTTTACTTTATCTTCATAAGCTCACTAACTTACTCCCCTCCAAGCTCCGTTTGTCACTCAATCCTCCGTTCCTCCTCCCAAACCCATATCTCCTACCGCGCACTGACCTGTTTCTCCACTTTGTTTCAATACCATCCAAACGAACTAAACCCATCCTTCTCGACTTTAAACCCCTAGAATCACTCGCCCTAACTCTGAATTAATGGATAGCTAAGGACTTATACTTCTCGTAGGGCTTATCAGGTCATACCTCCTTGAATTCAAACCACGCTTGAATCGCATAAGTGTATGGATCCTTATGATGAATGAGAGAGGAGAAAAGGGAGCGACGAGCGAGTGCATAGGGAAAAAGATAGTGGAGGGCGTTTGACATAGGTTTTATTGAGGAGGTGGTCGGTTGTTTCCTAGTAGAGAAGTAGGTTGGTACCTTGAGAGACGTTGTGGGTTGGTGATTCGAAAGAGCGAGCGGGTCGGTATGTTACAATAGTAGCCGCTTGGTAGAGGGCATTATAAGGTTGGATTGGTATTCCGAGAAGGATTCGCTAGGTAGGTTGTCCAAGAAAGTTTGGGTCATTACTTTAAGAGAGAAAGAGAGTGGGTTGGTACCTTGTGAGATGGTGTAGGACGGTAGGAGTCTAGAAAGGGAGTGGGTCGGTAGGAGTCTAGAAGAGTGGGTAGGTAAAGGATCAATGAGGTTGGGTCGGTAAGTAGAGAAGTAGTGGGATGGAGAGTGAGTGGATTAGGGTAGACTTTAGAGGGTCTTTCGGTAGTTTGGAGATGAGTAGGTCGGTACCCGGGCAAGGCAGTGTGGCTTGGTATATATAGGCTTGAATAAACGAGTAGTATTTGGTATGAGGGATCGACATTGGCAGTAAAATCCCCTCATCTCGAACATAGAATATAATAGGACCACATATTCCACGCCTAATCACAAAACAATGAACAATGACAAAAATCTAAGCACATGAGCTGATAAAACTGATTCGGACTAAGAATTCCATAGTTCTAACAATTATAAACGTGTATGTAACCCAACATAAGCGAGTAATAGCCTCCATAACATATGATGCCAATATCTGATCCTAGGACTTATGCTATCCATCATAGGATAAATTTTGTGATGGTCAGTATGACGGCCTCTAGAGATGACAATTTAAAGCTTGTCATGCTATATTTTATTCTTTAGAACTTCAACCTATCTGTGCTCTTTTCTTGAATCATCGTACTATTTCACACACAGCATGGGGGAATACTTTGTTGTTATATCTGATATCTATTATCTTTCAAGTATAGCTTAAACAGTTATCTATTCACAACAATCGCCCTTTGGAGATGTCCAAAAAATAAGCTCCGCTGCTATTTCTGACAAGTCGGAGCCAAGTTCTTGGCAGGACGCAGTGTGGACTCTGAATCCATCATCTACCCCCATACCCGGCATCCTAGATCCACCTATCGAGGTTATAGGCCCGACTCCCGATGTTGAAGACGGGGCCATCGTTTTGGATGATCCCATCGACTCTCAAGCCTCAAAAATCGAGGAATCTTCTCTCCTTCGATTATGTTCTATGCACGGAATCCCCTTCGAAGATATTCTAGTTCCATCGGCATAAGATCAGCCTAACTTCCCCCCAGTCGGACATACTGCATGCAACAAATTTATGTGCTGGGCTGGAAGTACGCCACCTTTCAATTCATTCATTTATGAAATGTTGGAGTATATCGGGATTGCTCCACAGTACATGCGTTCTTCTCATAAGCATCTTACTCAGACCTCCAACTCTTGAGGATATCCATTGTAGTCACCGCAAAAGACGTACCAACGATCCATCTTACATATTCCCCGAGCCACGCCCTAAATGCCAAATCCTGATGGGTGCATGGAGAAAATTTTCTCAATATAAACAAGAGTGGTTCTACGTACGCTTTCCTCCCAGTTTCGCAAGAAGATGGCTAGAAGGGAGTAAGTCTCATTTTTATCCTAGTCCTCTTCTAAACGCTCGAAGTACATCTTTTCTGAACTTCTTTCAACTCTTATAGGTATCCGCCCATGACCCGAAGGCGCCAAGTATTCTGAGGTTGTCGAAGCCATTCGAGCTTCTCTCATGGGAGACTGGGAGTAAATCTCTAATTAACAATGTAATGCTCTCAAAGTTCGTACTACTGGAAGAGTGCCACCAAACCCGCCTTCCATTTGGTGCCACTATAAAAAGAACGATTACGGGAACGGGCAAAGAACAAGCTGGAACTTCGGTGCCCCCTACCGAAGGGCCCCCCGATACTATCGAGGAAAGCGAGATTAATAAAACCAAGGTACCAATGTAGACCAACGAGAATGTAAGTTCCGGCCAAATGCCAGTAGTTAATGCACCCGGAACCGACGAACCGCCGCCTCCTTCGAAGAGGAAAAAGAGTCTAGCTACAAGCTGAAAAAGAAGACATTTGGCGGAACTTCAAAGGTTACGATAACTGCAATCGAGAAGAAGTCGTCTTCCCAAAACTTAGAAGGCTCATTAATGGGCCTATCTGACTTGACCATCCCTAATGATATACTGGATTACGGATTCAATAACCTCGAGGCTATGGGATTTAATTCACCCATGAGAAGTGATGAAGGCGCTCAGACTCACCATCGGGGAGAGAAAACTCCAATGAGTAAAGCGAAAAACACTGGTTCATCGGAGGGGTGCACTAGGACACACAAACATTTACACTCCACCATGCACTTGAATTCCACTCATCACGTGGTTCCTACTAATTCGTCCTCATTTGGCTTTATGCGTAGGTGATATGGGGCATACATATGGCATTGACCGCCTTCGTGGATCCTCCATCTTCTACCATTCCAGTCGAGACTCAGGATCAAGCAAACGCCGAGACAGGGACGATAGCAGTGATAGAGATTATTGTCCCAGAGAGTCATCGTCTTCCAGAAGGAAAACCTACAACCACTCTTTATATTCAAACCATCCTCCCCCTCATTCGAAGCATAGTAGGGAGAAGTTTGCTAAGAAGGGATCCTAATTCGAAGTTCCTTGTGACCAACGTTCTGGCTCTTCGAGTATTAAGCAATCCCGTGAGCCTTATAAGAAACCTGTGACTCCAACTAGGTAGACTTCTCTAACCTGCGCTCACGATCCATCGACGGAGGAAAAATTGCTGAGCTCAAGGCTACATTTCCGAAGATATGTTTCAATGGATTGAAATTTCTCACCGCGATCCATCCTATCCTCAGACATGTCAAACAGAGCGCCATTACTTACAATAATGATGTTTATTTTCAGCATGATTCCTTCATACACTTGGTGGAGAAAGTTTCAGAGGTTTCCATTGAACGCCAACATGAGAGTGGTCACCTCAAACTTGAAGCTATTCATGAAAAAGACATAATTAAGGGCCAAGATGAAGAGCTATCCTCATACAAGTCACAACATAAAACATGCTAGAAAATGCCAAGGAGACAGCTGAGGCAGTTATTCACTTGGTGGCTACTCACAAGAAAGAAATCAATGAGGCAATCCAACACAGCGATGCTTTAGCTTTGAAGAAAGACTCTATCCAAAAAGAGAAAGACATTCTCGCTCGACGGGTCAAAGAGCTAGAGGAGTTGCCTTTTAAAGAGGGAGAGAAGAGAAAATTGTAGTGTAGGAAGAGTCACAAAGATAATACAATGAAATCGTATAAACACGGCTTCTAAAGACAAAACTCGATGAGGAGCTTTCCAAGGTTGAAGCGCTAAAAGAAGCAGCTCACGAGATAGGTAAGAAGATGGCGCTCACAGAGGCTGACTCTCATCTTAAGGTACCTACCGAGGCCGGTAGAGAAAAATCAAGTGTTCATTCGACCCTCTCATCGCCGGGTACAATGCACGAGTCCTCATGCATCGTGATCTATCTTTCTTAGGTGATGGTTATCTCGAATCATTGGCCGAACCATGAGATACTTTCATAAAAATTAAGAGAGTGGAGCTAGGCATCAAAGAGGTTGATGAAGAGGCTCTTGCGAGGGAAGTGCTCCGAGGAAATTAGCCTTTAGACTTATCTGCGACAAAAGCCCTCTTTGGAAGAGACTCCCCGTCATCGGAGGGTAAAGACGATATCGCTAGCCCGTCCAGCACCGAGTCTCCAGTTCCTCTTTCCGTTGAAATGCCCAAAAGTTCATCATTCGGGCCTCCCAAGCAGCACGTCGGTTATGACCTGAAGAAGCCCAGACTTGGCATCCACATTTTATCTCCAATCCCTAAGGATGATACTCCTAAGACCACTAAAAGTCAGTTGGAAGCTAGTACGTAGCTTTATCTTTTAGAGTTTAGGAAATCATTGTTTTCGGCGAGTGAAGAATGTGTTCTAACATTTGTTTTTCATGAATTTGTATAGGTCACTCTGGTTTCGAACCGATTCCAAGGAGCGATGTTGCCACAAAGCAGGAAGAGGCTGAGGCACCTCACACCGGAGACACTCCTGGTCCCGACGCTCAAGCGATCGGGGCGCTAGAAGAGGATAAACTTGAAGATCCCTCACTTATAACCGAACATGACGAGGTTGAAATCATAGGCGCTTCCAAGCGTACTTCCTAGCTTAGCATGAAGGAGCAAATCGAGGAGGAGAAGAAAAAGAAAACTGAAGTTAAGATAGAACCTCAGGTGGTGGAACTCGACGACCCCCTAAATTGGCCCCTAAAGGTCATTCTCCCCAGTGGGACTAGACCTCTAGAAGTTCCCCTTCCTTCCTCGGATACCACATCGCTTGGAAGCAAGGGGTCCAGGAAAAAACCTTCAGCCGAGGAGACTTCGGAGAAGCCAAAGAATGAAATTTTTTGGAGAAGTAGTTCTCGTCTGGTCTTTCCTCGCTTAGCTTAAATTAGCCAAAGTCAAGTATTTGTTTCCCTTTTTTCTCTGTTTTTTTAATAGTCATCGAAGATAGACTTTTGCTCCAGACTTCGGAGAAGTTGTATTGAAACTTCTATTTTGATTATTAAATAAAATTATGTTTCTTTGTATTCCCAAACCCTCATCACTTAGCTTATAATCTAATCTGTAATTGAAATTCAGAGTCTTGTGGTTCACGTAAACTCCTGTCCGCTTTCACAAGACTTGGAGATTTTTGAATTATTTATACACTAATCCACACTCTAGGGACTTTGATATTATTGAATCATTCCACACTCTAAGGACTTTGAGATTTTTTGAATCATTTATACCCTAGTTAGCACTCTGGAGACTTTGAAATTTTTGAATCGTTTATACTCTAATCCGCAATCCAGGGACTCAGAGTACTCTATTCCGCACTCTGGGGACTTAGAGATTTTTTGAATCGTTTATACTCTAATGCACACTCCGAGGACTCAAAGTACTCTAGTCCGTGCTTTGGGAACTTAGAGATTTTTTGAATCATTTATACTCTAGTCCGCACTCCGGGGACTCAGAGTACTCCATGCTCTAGGGACTTAGAGATTTTTTGATTCGTTTATAATCTAGTTCGCACTCTGAGGACTTTGAGATTTTTTGAATCGTTTATACTCTAGTCCACACTATGGGGACTTTGAGATTTTTTGAATTGTTTATACTCTAGTCTAACACCCCGGGGATTCAGAGTACTCTCATCCATGCTCTGGGGACTTAGAGATTTTTTTATCGTTTATACTCTAGTCTGCACTTCGGGGACTTAGAACCGTCCTCGCAACATGATACTCGACCATGCCTTGGTCCCGAACATCTAGATGTTGGACATTCCAACCATGATCCATCAAATGATCCATGAAAGTCAAGGCCTCACTAATGATGATTGGAGAATCTCCTTAAGTCATACTCCATTCACTAACGACATCCTTTATGTTGAGCCACCACGTCTATTCAGGATGCCTACCTTGCCTGTATACGAAGGAAGTTTAGATCCTAATCAACATATCCTAAAATATGAATGGCTCGTGAACTCCACTCGAGCTGACGACGCCGTTAAGTGCAGAAGCTTTCCTATTTCCCTAAGGGGCATCCTAACTATGTGGTTCACCCGTCTACCACCTCGATCCATTTCATGCTTTGATCAGTTCGCTACGAAGTTCGTTGAATAGTTCTGCATGCATATCATAAGACCAAGGGATGTTAACACCTTATACAATGTCACTCAAGCTCCTGGAGGGACTCTCAAATGTTATCTGAAATGGTTCCATGCTGCTTTGTGCTGAGGTCTGCAACCCAAATGACAACTCTACTTTGACGGCATTGACTAAGAGAATCGATCTTGATTCCGAGTTTGGAAATTAGTTGGCTGGGAAACCCCCTGTATCATTGGTTCATTTTTATGCTAAGGCGGCCCAGTTCTTAAGGAGATAAGATGCTAGACGATCTAAGAAGCACGACAATGCGGGTCTCGGTGTTGAAGGCATTCAAAGCAATGTAGCTATAAAACAGACCGATGAGAGTTTTGGCAAAGTGCAGTTGAATATTTAGAACAAACAAGGTCAACAGAAAGGTAACAGTGGTCAGGGAAAGAAGCGAGACCGAAACCGTTGACCTAGAACCAGAGCTCCAGTATACGAAGGATATACTCCTTTGAATACATCATTGGAGAATGTGTATTTGCAGACTTGTCATATTGAACAATATAACAAGCCAATTCCGAAACCGTCTTCCAAGAAGCAAATTCAGACTGGAAATTTTTGTAGATTTCACAATTGTTATGGCCATAAACTAACGAGTGCTGTCATCTGCAAGACGATATTGAGAAATTGATTAGAGAGAGAATGTTGAAAACATCTTTTCAGGCTCTGTAGGAGGGAGGAGCAAGCCTATCTAACCAAAATTAAGGACAAGGCCAAGCTAGGCCCAAGGAACCCACACGTACTTGTAGGAGATTTGTGATTAGTACAGTTAGTGGTGGTCCTTACCCAGCTGATCATAGCTGGAAGGAAATGGAGTCATATGCTAGCTCAATTAGGCATGTAGACTTCGAATGTTGCAGTAATCTTGATGATAGTGCCCCAACAAAACAATAGAGGATGATGACAGAAGACATTGTTTTCAAGAATCCTGATGCCGACAGAGTTGGGGTCCCCACCATAGATCCATTGGTTATATCAGCCCAGATAGGTCCTGCTTGGATGAAGAGGATCTTAGTCAACAGTAAAAGTTATGACAATGTTCATTTTAAGCGGGCCTACGACCGGATGAGAATGAAGGCAAAAGATCTTAAGCTGTGTCTGTCACGCATTCACGATTTTAATGGAAGTGCGACTATACGAGCTGGCATTGTTGGATTACCCGTCGAATTGGGTATCAGAGATCATCGGAGAGTCCGGATGCTGTAGTTTGTTGTGTTAGACATTCATTCCCCTTACAATGCTTTCTTCGGCCGGCCGACCCTCGTTAAATTCAGGGCGGCTATTACCCTATGGCGTTTGACTATGAAATTCCCCACTGATAATGGGTTGGAGTTGTTCAAGGTGATCAGGTGGCTGGATGTGCCTGTTATTTTGCTGAGCCGTGGGATACGCAGCGAAAGGAGAATGACAAGAACGTAGAGGACTCTCTCTGCGTCCGTTTTTCTAAAAATTGACAGTTTATGCCTAAGCCTATGCTCGGGCACCACAACCAGTTCTTAATGGACCTTGATCTTAGAGATAATAACAATGAGGAGGAAGTTAAAGACTCACAGACATCCTAGGCAGAGATGACGATCAAAGTTTCGATCTATGATGAAGACGATTCCCGAATGGTAAAGATCGGATCTCAACTTAGTCAGCAGATGAGATAGGAATTGGTTGAATTTCTCCGGGCAAACCTCATCGTGTTCGCTTGGATGCATTTTGGAATGTGTGTGATCTCGCCGGACATCGCGAGCCATGCATTAAACAATGACCCGCAGCATGTCCGGTCAAACAGAAAGGCACCGTATGGATACAGAGAGACCTACCACCCTTAAGGAAGAAGTAAATAAACTCAAGTCGAATGGGTTTATTGTGATGCATTATACCTAGGTGGGTATCCAGTCCAGTGCTTGTCAGAAAATCAAACAGGAAATAAAGAACTTTTATGGATTACTCAGATTTGAATAAAGCTTGCCTCAAAGACAGTTTCCCACTTCCCAGTAGTGATCAGCTTCTAGACTCAACCGCCGGACACGAGCTCTTTTCTTTTATAGATGCATGTTCCAGCTATAATCAGATACCGATGCACTTTCGTTATCAAGAACATACAAGCTTTGTCACTGACAACGGACTATATTACAAGCTTTACAACAATCTTCGATTACAACACTACTGAGACAAATAGCTAGAACTCCGATGTAGAAGAACTCTTTGAATCCATGTCGAATGTGTTAGATTTCTTCTTGAAGTTCGTTGAAGTGTCTTTCGTGCTTAAAGTGTCGGATGAGTCGAGAAATCAACAGAGTATAGGCGTTCCAGAAATGAGCCAAAAGATCCCCTTTTCGGTGGTGTAGGCACGGTATTTATAGGAAATTTCTAGAGTAATTCATAGGTCGTGGGCAACCTAGGGTAGGTCGTAGGTCGTCAGCGACCTAAGAGATGCGAGCTACGGCTTATCTTGGTTACACTTGGTCTTCTGAACAATCTGATAGGTCGTAGCGAGCTAGGAGGGAAGCGACATAAGAAGTTATGGCTTAGTGAGGCCATTCTGGGCGAGCTATGGAATGTGAGCGACTTAACATGTAGTGCAGGACCACTTTTGACTAGCTTAGGTCGCGAGCGACCTAATTGAAGAGGTGATCTTTGAAGCTTGCTGAGTTGTTAAGTCGCTACATACTTAGGTCACTCGAGTGCTTATCTCGTTAGGTCACTAGGTTGCAATGTCGCTAGGGCGCTAGGTCGCACCTCTCATGGAATCACCGGAGTCTTTAGCCGTTGAGTTGTAGGTCGTTGAGTCCTTTAACAGGTTAGGTCGTTAGGTTGCTGTCTTCTGTAAGTCGTTAAGTCGTGGTACCTTTTAGGTCGCTAACCCGCTTCATTGGTTAGGTCGCGAACTCGCTTCATGCTTTAGGTCGCTTACTTCGTTAGGTCAAGCATCCATGTTAACTTGCTCATACTTCAGGTTGTTAGGTCGCTGGACCTTCTAACCGATTAGGTCGCTGGGTTGCTTTATTCCTTAGGTCGTTAGGTTGGGACATCTTTAGGTCGTTAGGTTGGGACATCTTTAGGTCGTTAGGTCGTTTTAACTTTGCCCCTACGCTTGATCACACTTTGATTCCTTGGGTCGCTTATACCCTTTGGACGTTGAGTCATGAAATAGAGGAGTTAACACAAAGAGATGCGGTAAATGCCAGAACCATGCTAGGAATCCAAGAGCCTGGCCTACCGAAATAACTCAGATGTCAGTCCATGGTCCTTTTCCACGTGGGGGTATCGATATAATAGTGTCCTTACCCTTAGCTAAGGTGGTGCGAAGTATGTCATCATTGCAGTTGACTACTTTACCAAATGGGCAAAATCTGAGCCCCTTGCTACAATCACGACAAAGAAAGTAATCAACTTTGTTATTTGCAACATCATATGTCGCTCTGACCTCCCATGAATGATCATTATTAACGACGGGACCCACTTCGGCAGTGTCGAGTTTAAAGATTTTTGCCATGCTACCCTATTCAAAAGAAATTCTAACATTTTCTCACCCTCATGCGAATGGACAAGTCGAAGCTGTCAATAAAGTTATCAAGTCCATTCTAAAGAAAAGACTGGAGAAGGCTGGAGGAAAATATGTCTATGAGCTTCCTATGGCCCTATGGGCATACCAAACTACCCACAAGTCTATGATTGGCCATGCTCCGTTTCATTTTCCTACGGCTCCGAAGCCGTTATTCTAGTTGACTGGAAGTGCCTTCTCATCGTATGACTTATTAGGATCCAAAAAAAAATGCCATTTTACTCGTAGAATCCCTAGATTTGCTGGATGAGAAGCGAATAGGTTGATTTGAGGGTAGCCACACACCGCAGTCAAGTCTCTCGATCGTACAATGCTAAGGTCCCACCCAGAACCTTCGAAGTTGGCGATCTCGTACTCAAACAAATATATCCGGCTCCTTCGCACATGACAGGCTTTTCTTTCGTTTGTCTACTTTTTCCTTTGAAATTTGTTTATGCATTTCTAAATTTGAACTTGTAATAAGGCAATTAACTTTGCTATAATTTCTTATTTCCGGCAATAAAATGCAGTATCAATGAGTCGGAGTGGCAATTCTTGAAATGCATCATGCGACTATCACGATGCACAAAGAGCTAGGTCCCATCCTACAGTGGGACTCATTCAAATAGGGAGTGATCCTGACCCGACCGATCGCCCACTAAGTGAAACCTGAGCTTAGCGGAAGACACATTTAAATAAAAAAGGATTGAAACATGACAATCCTCTAACAAACTCCAATTCCCTGAGCGCAAGCTGGAGTGCAAATTCCAAATCCAAGCTCGAGGAGGATGGACCTATCCATCCACGACTTCGCTTGCCAAATCAAGGTGGATGTGATCTGACTACCCACAACCTTGATCAGCCCCTCGCTCCAAAGTGCGAACGAAATCCTAAAACCTACACAGATGTGATTGACCATCTATCGATTAACTGTAGATTCCCGGAGTGCATACTGGAGTATAAACATAAACACTAAATGTGACCACCCACCAACTAACTTTTGTCCAGAGAGCATAGAATGGAGTATAAATGCCAAATGGGTCCGACTGATCACCCATCAACCAACTCCAAATTCCCAGAGCCCGAACTACAGTTTAAACACTACCTAACTCCGATCCTGAGAGAACGGACTGGAGTATAAAATTTAAATGGGTTTGACTGTCCGCCCATAAAATGACTTAAGTTCTCGGAGTGCAGACATAATCCTAAATGCTAAATGGCTGTAATTGACCACCCATCAAGCAGCTCCAAATTCCCAAAGTGCGAACTAGAGAATAAAACATTATGCGGGCGTGACAAACCGCCCATAAATCAACTCATGTCCCCAGAGCGCGGATATGATTTAAACGGGTGTGACTGACTACCCATAAACTAACTTATTCCCCAAAGTGTGGACATAATGCTAAATGCCAAACGGGTGTGACCGAACGCCCGTGAATTATCCTATGTCCTCGGAGTGTGGACGTGTTTCTGAATGACAAGCAGGTGTGACTGACCACCAACATGCAAGTTCAAGCACCAGAGTGCGGATGCAAGTATTAGCCGAAGGACGAGTGTGATCGACCACTCAAATTCATCCCATTTTAGGTTTCTTTCGACTTAAATAAATAAAAATTGTTAGCAAAGACGAAGAATGACTACTGACCAACTACACCAATTTTCCCCGAGACTGGGGGCATGAGTCAAGCACCAGCCGTTGACCGAGATAGTGCAACATTGAGATTCGATTCGAAGTTCGATTATGATCTGAAGCCACGACTTTGGGACTTAACATTCAAACTCAAGTACGACTTAAAGACTAAAGCCTCACAAGTAAATTTGAATGGAAATACGAGTGCTAAAATACTTAAGTAAATAAACACAGATGTAACAACCCTGGTTTTGGTGATAAACTATGATATTAAATTATAACGGTGGTTATAATTTAATATTGGAGAAATAAAATTAATTTGGTGATGTAAGATACGTTAAAATTGTTTATTTTAAATAAGGATTTTTAAATGTAAAACGTTGGAAATAAAGTTTTCAAAACTTTATTATGTTAGTTTGGAGAAAAATGAGCATTTTATAGTTTTATTTGTTGAAATGCAATATTTTGTAAATTATTGCCAAATGAGATTTTTATAAATTTTAAATGAATTATTCGAAATTTAATATGTTGTATAATGTAAATAAAAAGGTGAAATTGTGTTTAAAAATAATCTGGCTGTAAATATGATGTTAATATGGGTTGTTGTATTTAGTTATACAAGAAAATGATTTTTATGTAATTTTTGGTGTTAAAAATAGCGTTTTATGTAATAATAGGTGTAAATTGATATATTTAATTAAAAATTTAGTTTTAATAATAGAAATTGATTTTAGTAGCTAAAATATCTTTTGTTTATGTTGTAAAACATTTTTGTAAACATAAACATTTTTTGAATAAAATTTGTTTGATTAAATGAGAAAATATGGTGAATAAAAGTGTTTGCATATAAATAACTTAGTCATTTTTCACTAAGTATTAAAACTTACGCATTTGGATATTAGGTTTAAGCCCAAATTCATTTCAGGAAGGATCGGGAGAAAGCTGTACGTACTTTCTTCTTCTTATTCTTATTTCATCTTCTCAAAACAAAACAGAGAAAGAAAATCATGGTCTCCACCTAACTTTCTAAGAACTAGCTTCATAAGTTAGGAGAAATCAAGAGAAAAATTTGCAAATCAAAGATAAAAAGAGGTAATTAGAAACCAAAATCACAATTCATTTCATCAAATTTCTGTTTGAGAAGATATTGTCTGTAACTTTCTTCTTTTCTTTGCTGCATGTTTTTCTCTTCTCAATTACAGGTTAGTGAAGCTCCTTTGCCCTAGAAAGTCAGTATCTTGCTATTCAAATTTGCTCAAAATCTTGGTAAGGTGAGTATAATCTCACAAATTCTGAATTTGAATGAGATATATGCTGATATTGATTGAATTTGTGCTACTGTAACTAAAAGTTTGTTCTTGAAAAGTTATAGTGCATATCTGTTCTATAGTGCTACATGAATCTCTGCTGGAATTTTCTCGGATTGTAGTTTATGTGTTGTTGTTGGTGCATGTCAAATTTTATAGTGTAAATCATCTTCTAGCTACCTGAATTTGCAGCTCAAAAATCGAATTTGTGACGACCCGGAATTTTTGGACATTTGAAATGGGAATATTTAATTAATTTTAAATATTCAAAAGTTAAATTTTAACTTTAATTTCAAATATCTCTATTTATTTGATAATTAAATATTGAATTTATTAAGTACAACTTGGGTAAAATTTTGAATCTGGAGTTTCAAGCTCGTTAAAAATAATTTAAAGGCTTAGAAAATTTACATTGATAATACTGGGGGTAATAGAACTTTTAAATTTGAATTTAAAGATGTTTTGTTCAGTTTTTTTTTAAAATATATAGTTTAAACTGAATTCAAAAATAGCCGTCCGAGACACAGTCTCGGAATTCGACGAAACCGATTCCATTGGATCCGTAATATTGAGTTACTATCGGATTTCAAATTTCGTATTGATTGGAGTTGTTATGTAAGCGTACGATTCATAAACGCGTTAAAATTTAATAAAACTTTAATTGATTTAAATAAAGGTCATTGATTTCTTCTGAAGCACGCTTCTCTTTTAATATCTACAGCCGACACAGAAACAATTTTGCACGCTCATATCTTTTCCTGTCTCCCCATTCTTTCTTTACAAGGCTGACATACACGAGAAGGAATTGGGAACTTCAGAAATCAAATTTAATGTCTGTGAATCCTTAATAATCTCGACCTCATTCCAAACAATAATCGCGTGCTATCTTTTCTTCATCCATGGCCGCTTTCTTCTGATAAAAATTGAATTCGTCCACTATAAAAAAAAAGGGAAATGGCCGCTCGTTCGTTCTCTTCAATCAGAAACCACTCGACTTTGTTTTAAGGAGTTGGTTTCGATTTGGGGATTGTGAGCGACTCGCGATCGAATGCATCGCGCGAGTCTGAAGATTTTGGGGTTCTCGCGGTTGACAGGAATCAAACGAGTTGTTGCCGATTTCCATTGGGTTGAGAGGCAGCGTTCGAGGTTTGCGCTCGCGTTCGTTCTGGGTAGAGTCGGAGGCGATTGATTTTGGAAGGAAGGGTAGGTCGTCAGGCTAGTCGAAGTTGTGGCATCTTCAGCTAGGATATGATCGATTTAGGAATCGTAGAGGTATATTTACAAATTTATTTCAAGTTTGAATCTAATATGTATATATATATATAGGAATTTTAAACCCATATTTTTATTTATTTATTTATATGTAATATGAATGTTAAAAATTTCAAACAGTATAGAATTTTTTTTTTACTGTTTATATATAGCAAAAAAGAAAGTTTGGTTAAGGAAATTTATTGTCTTGTAATTTATTAGTATATTAAGGAAATAATTTGTCAAACTGATTGATCAATTTTTTAGTACAAAGAGACTTTTTTTCTAAAAGAAAATCTGTTTAAAAACTTAATTAATTGTTCAAATTTAAATCAACGAATCTATTCGTAAATTAAATGTCAATGAAGGGAAATAAACTAGTATGATATATCTATAGAGTTTTAAAATGTTAAAGAGTTTAAAAAAATATATATATGGATTTAAAATTTGTATAGGTTACTTTATTTGAATTTATATAGTTTCAAGAAGAAAATAAGAGAATTGATAAAATTTAATTATTGTTTAAAATGGAAATGTATAACGATAATTTATTTACAAATCAGTATGAATATTAATAAAACTGTGAAATATTTATACAAGGTCAAAAATGGAAAATCAAGGTAATATTGAAGTGGACTGCAAATATAAAGCAAAGGTGAGTTAATCTCACTCAGTTTAAAATTTAAATTTAAATGATTAAATTTAAATAATTGTTTGAATGGTTGAAATTGATTGATTGATGTGCTATAGTATGATATATTCGGAAATTAGTAAATAATGTTGTGCTAACATCTGTGCATGCAGGGAAAACAGGTTGGAGGGATCCAACTGGACCCCTCAATATTTATTTAAATTATTTAATACCCTCTGTTATGATTTATTTGATATCCTATGATGATCTTTATTGGTATATTGAATGCTATGGTTCGATTGGATATAATTGGGTATGATGAATTACCAAAAATATATGAATTGGATTTTTGTAAATAATAAAAGAAGTGAAATTGTAAGTAAAGTAAATTATAGAAATTTGAATAAATTTTTAAATGAATTGGAAAGAAATTAAGTGACTTTAAAATTCTAGTAAATAAATCTTGATTTTAGAAAAGAAATTTGAATAAACAAAGAGTTAATGAATTTTAATCTTCAGTGATATTAATTAAGGGAATAAAACAGTTATTTAAAATTTAAGATTTAAATTATTGGAAGGAATAAAGAAGTTGGGAAAAGCTGAAATCCGTATTTCACTTAAAAGGGGTTAAAAACAAACGGGAAATTATAACCTTAATAATAAGTCCCTAATTAATGAATTTTAAATGAATTAAGGAAGTAAAGAAATTTATTTCAAATAAATAAACTTGAAATCAATTTGGGAAAAATTGATTTAAGTGATTGAAGTTGGAATTTTTCTCTGGATAGCCAAGTACTTGTTTTTAAAGAGTAAATTTTTAAATATCAATTAAATGTTTTAAAATTGTTTTTAAAGGAAGCAAGTTTTGTAAATTTATTATTTCTAATATTTAAAGTCTCAAGTAAGTATTTTCTTTTAATCTATTTTAGTAGTAATTATTAAGAAGTAAATTAGTATTTTGTTTTTTTTAAACGAAGAAATCTAGCTTTATATTTACTAAGTAACTTTATTTTCAAATACTCATACAGTATGTATTTTTAACAAATTTTTAAAGTAGCTTTAATTTAAATGTTTTATAAGTATATATTTTAAATAAAGTGTTTTAAGTTATTTTTAAAATCTAGTTTTGTGCTTGGTGGCTTTCAGAGGAAATAGAAAATATTTGAGTAAGTTTATTCTGGAAAGAAAGTTGGTTTTAGAAACTGTTTTCAAAGGATTGAAAATAGAAATATATCTTGGGAAGATATTTTGAGGTTAATAAATAATTTGGGAAATTATTTATTGTGTGATGGATGTTGTGAATATTAATTGATAGTTAAATAACCGACTATCAATATTGGCCAATTGCGTTGATCGTTTCGAAGAGACCGGGATCGAGATTTATTTCTTGAAAACCACTTCGATCCGGTTTGTACGTTTCGTGCGAAAAACATGTTCAGAGTCGAAGATAGAGCAGTGAAGTGCAAGGGCTAGTCGCTACTAATCCTGAGGATATTTCCAAAATGGATGTAGTAGGAATAGTGCCTTCGGTTCCGTTCGAACCCGGGACGGACTTGTATGGACGAATGCTTGCGAAACATCGTCAGGTGGGCGATGGGCATTCTAAGTGAAACGTTCTAAAAGGTAACGCTTAGCCTCAAGCCTCATCAAATGGGAATGACTGAAAATCAGGGGATATGCAGCAAGGTTAGGTGGGTAGCACCTAAGCAGGGTGAGGTCATTCCAGTCTAGATGTCCCTTTTTATTTTTCGGCTTAGTGGTGCGGTTGCTGATCCCAACCGCGGGGTGATCTCACTCGGGACTGTCCAGTAAGGGATGGTTCCGGCCTTGTGTTGCAGGGGATGAAGGAAGTAATCCTCGGTACGATGATCTAGGCCCCGTACTATGACAGGTGGTACCCCAGTGCCTAGTCATTGGTTGGAAATCCATTCTCCCTACGAGCCTTGTACGAGTTTTGTTTGTATTACCCACTCTTGTGGCTAGTAGCTGGAATTTAATAATGTAACAATTTCGGCTATTTTATAAGTACTTGTATATAGACCCTATTATAATATCAGAGGATTTCTATAAAATTATTTTAGCTATCGTAAGGTAAAAACCCGACATGTTTATTTGTGGCGTGGTCTTACGAGATGCTTTTGTTTTCAAAGGATTTTTGAAACTTTAATTATCAATTGGGTGTGATTTTCTCACGCTGGTAATCCAGACTGACTCGGGTGTTATTTAACTGTAATGCTCGGGTCAGACCGAGTATTATAGGATACAGGATATGATGCTGTGGAGCTCAGGAGACGAGCTGGATGACGAAACGTACTCTCGTACTTGTATATTTATATACGTATTCCGCTGTGTTGATTTGTTGTGTACCCATTGTATGATATTGATGTTGAGTTATGACTGACGTATTCTGATGATGTAATGTATGTAAACAGATATATTTGATTTTGAGTAAAGATTATTTACTATCTATTATATTTTATTCCGCTGCGATGGTTAGATTCTGATGTTGATTTTGTTTTCTCTTCTTCTACCTCTTCTTCTTAAACCCAAATGGTTCGTATTTCTGTGCAACTTGAGTTAATTGTTGTAGAATAGTGTTGACTCAAGGGGTATGGATTTGCGGGTCGTTACAGTTGGTATTGGAGCTTAGGTTGGCAACAACCTAGGCTTTGGTGGGAATTACTCAAGTAGAGTCCGTAGTACTCTAGAATGAGTTTGAGCGTATTATTAGATATGAGCGCGTATTTGTTAGTGAATATAAAACGGTTTTATATTGTGTCGATTGGTTTATTGAGTAGTTTATGGATTCTGGTCAATACGAGTAATTAACGTTATTGATAGGGATCTCTAAACACTTGAATAGAACAATTCGACACAGTATTGTTTTAAAATAGGGTAAATGAAATAATTTTACCCAAATTATTTTTGTATATAAAAGATATAAATTTTTATAAAGTATTATAGTATTTGGATGCTTGATTGTTAAGGAATGATAATAATTAAATTATTAACACTATTGTGTAAAAATTGAATAAGAAATTGAAAACTTATAACCAAAGTTAGAGAATAAATTTAAATAACAAATGGAATTTGAAATATAGATTATAAATGTAATTTATAAATTGAAATAAACTTCATATACAAATGAGATTTGTAAATGTAAACTGTAAAGGTGATTATAATTTTGAAATTGAAATGAGATAAAATTCCAGAGAATGTTTGAATATAGATTTAAAGGAATTGCAATTTGGAATTTTTGGGAAAAATCTAAATTCCTTTGGATTTGGAAATGGTTTTCAAAGTTTTGGAGAAATAATAGTGGTATTACTTCGAGAATATTTTTGAATTGGAATTGAATATGGAGAGATTTGAAAATTTAAAATATTGGAAATGTTTTAAAGAGATGAAAGCACTAAACTCTCTGTAGTCGCTGGAAAATAATTCCGATGATGATCGCGACATCATCGGTGTTCATTTTCGAGTTTCCAAGAGAGGATTGCTTACCTGGATGATTTTGGATCGGTGTTTGTTTGCAAGAAGTTGAATTTGGTTTGGAAATGCAAAGGATTTTGGATGTAGTTGGTTTAGAAAGTAATTTTGAAATTTTGGGAAATTGTTTAAACTCTGGAATAGTATTTAAATGTTTATGGAATAATAGAAATATACTAGACTAAATAAATGTAACAGAGAAAGTATCGAATTGGAATAAATAAGTTTCGACAGCTTATAAACGAATTGAACAGTATTGAAATAAAAATTCCTGGATAAAAGTAAGAATGTGAATGAGATTGATTGTGGATAGATGGAAGTGTGAATATAAATGAAGTGTGACCTATAAAATTTAGAAATGAGATTAATAAGCCAAAATAAAATAGTTTTGAGTTTGGAAAGTGAATGAAAATCCAAAACTTAACTTATAAAATAAATAGGTTAAACTCCGGTAAAAAAGATAAAGAAATTTTGAAATAAAAATCAAATATTGATTTAATGTATGTTGAATATCAAATTTTGTGGTGACAAATGTTTAGTTTGTAAATGAATTATGGGATGAATATTCGACGTAAATAATATGGAATGTTCCAAGATTAATTAATGGAATATGGAAATGGAACTCGAATTAGGAAATTAAAAATTGAACTGTGAATAAATAATAGAATTTGAAAGTGAAGTTTGAGTTATAAATATGCATTCATCATGGAATTGTAAGTAAATTAAAAATGAAGTGAAGCTGTTTGGAATTGAATTACAATAGAAATGGTTTGAATTGCCAATAAAATCCAATATGAATATAACAAGTTAAATATGAGCATAGAAATTATTTTGATAAATTGAGAATGCGAATTAGCAATTTGAATTGGATAGAATTTGATGAGAATCAAATATAATGGAAATGAACTTAACTTATGCAATTTGAATAAATCGAAGTAAAACCACTTAAGATTGTAGCTAATTGAAGCTTGGCTTCAAAAGCCATTAAATAAAAGTTTGTGTTGAATTAATGGTGTATAGGCATGGAAGATTGTCGAGATTAAATAAAAAGGTTTTGGAATGAAAATTTGGCGAATATGAAATAAAATGCAACTGGATGAGGGGTGAATAAATTAAAATGGAATGGGATTAAATGTAAACTGAATTGGAATCAATTTAAATGATTATAAGCTTAGGTGACCTTTTATTTGTATGAGAATAAATTGTCTTTTGTCGAAAATGAGAATTAGATAAATTCGATGAAATGATAAAAGTGAAATAGATTGATTTTAAATCAATTAAATTTGATATGAGTTGTTTCGATTGAAAATGGATTGTATGCAAACAATCGAGTGTAAGTCACTTAAATACGATAAAGTGGTTTAAAAGTTTGTTGAAAGCAATTGTATTGGCTTTAAAACCATATAAATTGCCTATGAAAATTGTTTATGTACATTAGTTATGTAATGCATGTATTTAACTATTGAAAGTAAGTGAAATTATATATATATATATATATATATATATATATATATATATATATATATATATAGCACTTACATGTTTGAATTGAGTAAGTACAGGTTCAGGGAAGCCATTTGGCTGGATTTGATTGCGCAATTTGCTAAATTAATTCGCCGCTTGCTTAAAAATGCTAAAATAAGGTACGTCTACGCAATACAAATAGGAAATATGAACTGTTTTTTTGTTTTCCGACCGTGTGGGTCGATGTATATTGATTTCCGGCCTGAGGCCGATGTATATTTGTTTTTGTGCATCCTGCGATATCGCAGAAGTCCCTCCGTACAAGGGAGACTGCCAAAATTTTCCGTAAATTTTGGGAGTTAGAAATTTTTTTGAAATTTTTGGAAATTTTCACTAATAACAAACGATTTAAATTAGTTAAGCACATATAACTGGAACTGAATATTTAAGTGTAATTTACAATGTGTAATTGTAAAGTAAGTGAAATCGAAGTAGAAGCCAAATGGAATTCAAATAGAATTGTAAGGGCAAAGTGAATAAAACTGAATGAAAAAAAATAAAATAAAAAAAATAAATGAACTTCAATAGTAAAGTGAAAATAAATATAAGAAGTATGTAAACCATTTATATTTAACTTAAGGGATGAAAAATGAAATTCTTAAGTAAATTTAGTATTGAGAAAATTATTCTAAGTGGATAATTGAATAAAGATTTAAAACTGGAAGTAATGACAGGGGAAATTGTGAATAAGTGAATAAAAATCAAAATGAATGTGAATAAAAGAGAATTGGTGTAGCTAAAAAAATAAATTGGGCTTAATACGTAGAATGTACGTATATTATTTATTCGCATAGCAATGATCTAGAATTCGAGCACAGAATTTCGAGATAAAGTTATCGATCCGAGTTAGAATTTTTCACTCGATTTTCGACGGCGAACCTGAATATGGAGTTTTGATTGATTCTGGAAATTCTCTATCGTAGTTTACGGCTATGTAAGGAGAATGACGGTTTCTGATCGAGAAACCAGATCTGAGTCCGCACTAGAAAGTCGGGTGGACGATACTAGTTCGGAAGTGAAATTATGTGATCGAGTAAGCGATCGATTTGGTATTGCATACGAATAATATGTGTGCATCGTACGGGCATAAATAAAGCAAATATTGAAACTTTTGTAAAAGAAATGCAAAATGATTTCGAAATGTTGTGGAGGGACATTTTTGTTATAACAAGATATACAGGTGTTTTAAGAGCAGAAGGAAATTGATGTTTGATTTCAGAAGATAAAATTTTAACGGCCCGACAAAAAGGTATGTGTTTAAAATTTCAATATGAAATTTGATTGGGTTTTTGATCTAGCCACTTGGCTTTTTTTTCTTTTGAGATTTGGGAGGCCGTAGAGCCATTTTGTAGTTGTACCGAGCTAGCCGCGCAAAGGAGACGCTGGCAAAATTTTTCGGGAATTTAAGGAGTTAGAAAATTTTGAGAAAATTTTGATGACTTAAGATTTGAATTTAACTTTGAATTTGAATTGTTAAGTAGGTGATATTGTTTGAGGCTTATGGATAAGATCAGAAAGTTAGAAGGAGGATAGTGGGGTCTATGATAAATGATTTGTTGGGTAAGTTGTTAAAAACTGTTTAGGCTTGAGGAAATAGTTAAGGATTATGGACCATTCTTCCTAACTAGAATTTCGGGGACGAAATTCTTTTAAGGGGGGAGGAATGTGACGACCCGAAATTTTTGGACATTTGAAATGGGAATATTTAATTAATTTTAAATATTCAAAAGTTAAATTTTAACTTTAATTTCAAATATCTCTATTTATTTTATAATTAAATATTGAATTTATTAAGTACAACTTGGGTAAAATTTTGAATCTGGAGTTTCAAGCCCGTTAAAAATAATTTAAAGGCTTAGAAAATTTACATTGATAATACTGGGGGTAATAGAACTTTTAAAATTGAATTTAAAGATGTTTTGTTCAGTTTTTTTTAAATATATAGTTTAAACTGAATTCAAAAATAGCCGTCCGAGACACAGTCTCGGAATTCGACGAAACTAGTTCCATTGGATCCGTAATATTGAGCTATTATCGGATTTCAAATTTCGTATTGATTGGAGTTGTTATGTAAGCGTACGATTCATAAACGCGTTAAAATCTAATAAAACTTTAATTGATTTAAATAAAGGTCATTGATGTCTTCTGAAGCACGCTTCTCTTTAAATATCTACAGCTGGCACAGAAACAATTTTGCACGCTCATATCTTTTCCTGTCTCCCCATTCTTTCTTTACAAGGCTGACATACTCGAGAAGGAATTGGGAACTTCAGAAATCAAATTTAATGTCTGTGAATCCTTAATAATCTCGACCTCATTCCAAATAAAAATCGCGTGCTATCTTTTCTTCATCCATGGCCGCGTTCTTCTGATAAAAATTGAATTCGTCCACTATATAAAAAAAAAGGAAATGGCCGCTCGTTCGTTATCTTCAATCAGAAACCACTCGACTTTTTTTTAAGGAGTTGGTTTCGATTTGGGGATTGTGAGCGACTCGCGATCGAATGCATCGCGCGAGTCTGAAGATTTTGGGATTCTCGTGGTTGAGAGGAATCAAACGAGTTGTTGTCGATTTCGATTGGGTTGAGAGGCGGCGTTCGAGGTTTGCGCTCGCGTTCGTTCTGGGTAGAGTCGGAGGCGATTGATTTTGGAAGGAAGGGTAGGTTGTCAGGCTAGTCGAAGTTGTGGCATCTTCAGCTAGGATATGATCGATTTAGGAATCGCAGAGGTATATTTACAAATTTATTTCAAGTTTGAATCTAATATGTATATATATATATATAGGAATTTTAAACCCAGATTTTTATTTATTTATTTATATGTAATATGAATGTTAAAAATTTCAAACAGTATAGAATTCTTTTTTTTTTACTGTTTATATATAGCAAAGAAGAAAGTTTGGTTAAGGAAATTTATTGTCTTGTAATTTATTAGTATATTAAGGAAATAATTTGTCAAACTGATTGATCAATTTTTTGGTACTAAGAGACTTTTTTTTAAAAGAAAATCTGTTTAAAAACTTAATTAATTGTTCAAATTTAAATCAAAGAATCTATTCGTAAATTAAATGTCAATGAAGGGAAATAAATTAGTATGATATATCTATAGAGTTTTAAAATGTTAAAGAGTTTAAAAATATATATATATGGATTTAAAATTTGTATAGGTTACTTTATTTGAATTTATATAGTTTCAAGAAGAAATTAAGAGAATTGATAAAATTTAATCATTGTTTAAAATGGAAATGTATAACGATAATTTATTTGCAAATAAGTATGAATATTAATAAAACTGTGAAATATTTATACAAGGTCAAAAACGGAAAATCAAGGCAATATTGAAGTGGACTGCAAATATAAAGCAAAGGTGAGTTAATCTCACTCAGTTTAAAATTTAAATTTAAATGATTAAATTTAAATAATTGTTTGAATGGTTGAAATTGATTGATTGATGTGCTATAGTATGATATATTCTGAAATTAGTAAATAATGTTGTGCTAACATCTGTGCATGCAGGGAAAACAGGTTGGAGGGATCCAACTGGACCCCTCAATATTTATTTAAATTATTTAATACCCTCTGTTATGATTTATTTGATATCCTATGATGATCTTTATTGGTATATTGAATGCTATGGTTCGATTGGATATAATTGGGTATGATGAATTACCAAAAATATATGAATTGGATTTTTGTAAAATAATAAAAGAAGTGAAATTGTAAGTAAAATAAATTATAGAAATTTGAATAAATTTTTAAATGAATTGGAAAGAAATTAAGTGACTTTAAAATTCTAGTAAAAAAATCTTGATTTTAGAAAAGAAATTTGAATAAACAAAGAGTTAATGAATTTTAATCTTCAGTGATATTAATTAAGGGAATAAAACAATTATTTAAAATTTAAGATTTAAATTATTGGAAGGAATAAAGAAGTTGGGAAAAGCTGAAATCCGTATTTCACTTAAAAGGGGTTAAAAACAAACGGGAAATTATAACCTTAATAATAAGTCCCTAATTAATGAATTTTAAATGAATTAAGGAAGTAAAGAAATTTATTTCAAATAAATAAACTTGAAATCAATTTGGGAAAAATTGATTTAAGTGATTGAAGTTGGAATTTTTCTCTGGATAGCCAAGTACTTGTTTTTAAAGAGTAAATTTTTAAATATCAATTAAATGTTTTAAAATTGTTTTTAAAGGAAGCAAGTTTTGTAAATTTATTATTTCTAATATTTAAAGTCTCAAGTAAGTATTTTCTTTTAATCTATTTTAGTAGTAATTATTAAGAAGTAAATTAGTATTTTGTTTTTTTTAAACGAAGAAATCTAGCTTTATATTTACTAAGTAACTTTATTTTCAAATACACATACAGTATGTATTTTTAACAAAATTTTAAAGTAGCTTTAATTTAAATGTTTTATAAGTATATATTTTAAAGTAAAGTGTTTTAAGTTATTTTTAAAATCTAGTTTTGTGCTTGGTGGCTTTCAGAGGAAATAGAAAATATTTGAGTAAGTTTATTCTGGAAAGAAAGTTGGTTTTAGAAACTGTTTTCAAAGGATTGAAAATAGAAATATATCTTTGGAAGATATTTTGAGGTTAATAAATAATTTGGGAAATTATTTATTGTGTGATGGATGTTGTGAATATTAATTGATAGTTAAATAACCGACTATCAATATTGGCCAATTGCGTTGATCGTTTCGAAGAGACCGGGATCGAGATTTATTTCTCGAAAACCACTTCGATCCGGTTTGTACGTTTCATGCGAAATACGTGTTCAGAGTCGAAGATAGAGCAGCGAAGTGCAAGGGCTAGTCGCTACTAATCCTGAGGATATTTCCAAAATGGATGTAGTAGGAATAGTGCCTTCGGTTCCGTTCGAACCCGGGACGGACTTGTATGGACGAATGCTTGCGAAACATCGTCAGGTGGGCGATGGGCATTCTAAGTTAAACGTTCTAAAAGGTAACGCTTAGCCTCAAGCCTCATCAAATGGGAATGACTGAAAATCAGGGGATATGCAGCAAGGTTAGGTGGGTAGCACCCAAGCAGGGTGAGGTCAATCCAGTCTAGATGTCCCTTTTTATTTTTCGGCTTAGTGGTGCGGTTGCTGATCCTAACCGCGGGGTGATCTCACTCGGGACTGTCCAGTAAGGGTGGTTCCGGCCTTGTGTTGCAGGGGATGAAGGGAGTAATCCTCGGTACGGTGATCTAGGCCCCGTACCGTGATAGGTGGTACCCCAGTGCCTAGTCATTGGTTGGAAATCCATTCTCCCTACGAGCCTTGTACGAGTTTTGTTTGTATTACCCACTCTTGTGGCTAGTAGCTGGAATTTAATAATGTAACAATTTCGGCTATTTTATAAGTACTTGTATATAGACCCTATTATAATATCAGAGGATTTCTATAAAATTGTTTTAGCTATCGTAAGGTAAAAACCCGACATGTTTATTTGTGGCGTGGTCTTACGAGATGCTTTTGTTTTCAAAGGATTTTTTAAAATTTAATAATCAATTGGGTGTGATTTTCTCACGCTGGTAATCCAGACTGACTCGGGTGTTATTTAATTGTAATGCTCGGGTCAGACCGAGTATTATAGGATACAGGATATGATGCTGTGGAGCTCAGGAGACGAGCTGGATGACGAAACGTACTCTCGTACTTGTATATTTATATACGTATTCCGCTGTGTTGAGTTGTTGTGTACCCATTGTATGATATTGATGTTGAGTTGTGACTGACGTATTCTGATGATGTAATGTATGTAAACAGATATATTTGATTTTGAGTAAAGATTATTTACTATCTATTATATTTTATTCCGCTGCGATGGTTAGATTCTGATGTTGATTTTGTTTTCTCTTCTTCTACCTCTTCTTCTTAAACCCAAATGGTTCGTATTTCTGTGCAACTTGAGTTAATTGTTGTAGAATAGTGTTGACTCAAGGGGTACGGATTTGCGGGTCGTTACAGAATTGGAGAAGGGAATTTTAGCTGTAGAATTCACGACCTAATGGTCGACCAAGAAACTACAAGGGTCGACCTTAGGGTCGACCAAAAGACTACATAGGTCGACCTTAGGGTCGACCTATGCACTACAATGGTTAATCTATAGGTCGACCTGAGCTCTTGTAAATTTTTCACCCGTTTCTTTTGTTCTGTTGGTTCCTTCAGCTGTTCCATTGACATTTGCTTCTTGTTTTTTTGTATTTTTGAGATTTTTTTGAAGGGGTCTAACCTGTCAATAGGCAAGCCAATATTTCTGGTTGATCCATACTCCGGATTGAAGAGCTTTTTAGATGATTTCACATGCTGATTTTCATCGTTTTCGTTGATTTCTTTTGTTTTCGAGCATGGGTTTTCTAAACGATTTTTGAAATGATTTTTATAATTAAATGGCTTTTGAAATAAATGTTTTACAATATTTATGAATTATTTTAAAACTATTAAAAATATATTTATTCTCTATAATAAAGAGAAATTTCAAAGGAATGTTTTACAAACGATTTCAAAAATTGTTTTAAAACTAGTTTACTCAATTTTGCACTCTTCAAGCGTATGAAAGAAAATTAAATGATTTAGTAAAACATGTGTAACAAACGGGAATTTTCGACTTTCGAAAATTCAACATCGACACTCACTTTATCGACTGTCGAGAAATCGAAGGCCGAAAACCCGAAATGTTATGGGTTTAAGAAAAAGAAAAGAAGAAAAGAGAAGGAAAGAAAATAGAAGATAGAGGGAAAAGAAGAGAGAAGATTTTAAATTAGAAGAAAAAGAGAATAGAGAATGGAAAAAAATAGAAAACAGAGGAAAATAGGACAAAAAAAGAATAGAGAACATTTTGAAAACATAGAACGGAACAGAAAACAACACAACAACATCAGAATCTCACAATTCGCAGCGGAACAACATATAATAATAAATGAATAATCTTTAAACAAAGAACCATATCGGTTATTACATTACATCACATTTCATTACATCATATCATCAGAGTGTACAACAACAACAACAAACAGTGCAGCGGAAAAAGAAATACTATATAAACTAGTAATACGCTTTGCCATCCAGCTTGCCTCCAGCAACTCCAGAATATCCAGAATATCCTGATAAACCTAACTCTTAACTGCCCGTGTGGAAATTGGTGGGCACCCAGAGTTTAGGAAGGAAAACAATAAACTCCAAGTCAGTCATGTGACTGGTGCGAGAACTCAAAACAGTTTATTTAACTTTAAAATCAAAATAGAGAGATATTTTTAAATTCAATTCGCAATGCTTTTAAAAATGAGACTAACATAAGGCCTCCCGCACACACACACAATGCAAACGCAGAATCGGAGGAGATTTCTCCTTATGATAGTCAAAGATGCTTGATACGCATTTAAAAGAACATTTCATATTATTACTAGCGCATAGTGTAGAGAAAATTCATTTCGAAAGTAGAATATAAATCTTAGCCAACATACGACCATTATCGTATGCCTACTATAGCTACTATCCAAACAGTGGTGACCACCATAAGTGAATAGCAGGTTCTACAACTAATACGTACAAGTTTCGTATTGTTTCTTTGGATTTCCAACAAATGGTCAGGCCAAGGAACTTCCCATTGCCACATGAGAATGCCTCTGGAAAGACATCCCCGAGAACCAAACCAGAACTCTGCCAACACAAGGCCGGGTTACCCCTAACTGGGTAACTACTGACACGAGCACGCCATTCCCCGATCGTAAACGACCTTTCTCACGGGATCCCGAAAACCAACAACCACAAAGTAATAAATTCGTAGTAACCACATAGGTTAAATATCTGGGCTCCATACCATGATACCACCTCTATCCAGAAGGAAATGTACATACCCTAAAGGGTGCTACCCCTCATAACCTTGCCGCATCTTTCCTGTTTTGACCATTTCCGGGGTGTGAGGTTCGACGAAGTCACGTCCACAAAAACATACTTTATACAAAAGCCATACTTTGGGTCAACAAATGATCAACACAATGATCACCAAGATAGACGATCAAATAAACGATCCTATCACAATAATCAACACAATGATCATTTCAACAACACTCAGCATGTCACATTACCAAATTGGGAATATATCGCTGATAACTTCAACTATATAACCTCTGAGCTCGTACGTCTCAGAGAAGGGTGTTAAGCTAAAAGAATAAATTCTTCGCCACCAACAGAAATATATTTGAAAGAAATCGGCTTTATATCTCAATTTGTAATGTCAGACATACAATCCATACAAGTCTGTTCCGGGCTCGAACAAAACCGAAGGCACTTACAAAGAAGTCCTTGCAATCCGGATATTCACAATCCTGATCGGATTCACCATCACATATGGAGAACTCTATACCGGAGCAACCCGGTGCAGAGTAAATCGACAGGTCATCCTATCGCTCTCGCAAATACCGGGTCTTCAACACCGATCTTCAAATGCAATTCATAACGACGTATCACATATTCGGAATGGGTTATACGACCCCATGGTCCTTTCCCGGTTAACCCGAATAGTGAGCGCTTATTCATAAATAAGTGTAGCATTCAGATTCAAACAAATCATATCAATTACCCATTCAAAGGGAAATATTGATAGTCGGTTATTGAACTATCAATTGATATGCACACATCACCAGATTCCAAATAATTTTCCAAATTATTTACTTTCCAAAATATCTTTGCAAGATATATTATTTTCACACTTTAAAAATAAATCAGTATTTACTTTTGAACAAATTCTCCTTTCCTTTATAAATTCAATAGTGAATTTATATTTCACAATATCTATTGATATACGTTTTCAATTATCCATTTTCAATTTATCTTCAAAAAGATAAATTCTAAATATCACTTCATATTGGAAAACAATTCCATACTTATTTAATAAGTAATTAACAAATTTTATTTATTTTCAACACTTGGAAAATATTCAATATACTTAAATCGAAATTAAGTATATATTTCATTCTTTAAGGAAATCATTCTCATAAGCATATTTATTTGGGCCAAAACGAATGTTGTGTAAAACATTGTTACGACAACCCAAAATCACTAGTATAGGGATTCGAAATTAAAATAGATATATAAATCCCAATACTATACAAAACATTTCCTTTCGGAAATCATTTACTATAACAACAGTGTTATAGTCCATCACTTCCTTTTATTTCTCGAAACATCTATTTCAACAATGAATGTTGAAATCTATGGTTTCGAATCTCAACACATTTTAAAACATCGTTAGATCGTTTTAATTCAATTTAAACATCTCATTCAAACATTTTCTTTAACATATTATTCGCTATTCAAAAACTTGAATATTCTTTGTTAACAAATTTCATCCTTTTATTCATTTTATTTTCAAAGGATTATTCACAGTTCAAAAACGTGAATATACTACGTTAGCAATTTCATCCTTTTATACATTTTATTTAAAAGAATTATTCACTATTCAAAAACGTGAATATAACTCCATTAATAGGTTTCAACAATTTACTTATCAAAATAAGTCATTTGCGAATTTATAAAACAACGTTTATAAATTCCATTTCTATTTATTTATAAAAACTTCCTTTTTATAAATTCTTTTATTAACCTATTCCAGTTTATAACTCAATTATAAACTAAAAGTTCATATTATAAGTTAAATACGTATAAAACGATTATTTTACAAAATCGTTCTTTTTAACTTCCCAAATTATAAATCTTATAACTTATAAGATTCATTCATTTATCCAAAATCATTATTTTAATAACTTAATAAATTTTATAAACCTACTGCTTATAAAATTCCATTTATAACTTCACCGTATAAAATTCTATAAATTCCATTCAATTATGAAATTCATTTTCACTTCATTCAAACACTTATAAAAACTCGTTTTATAATGTCCATATTTCAATTTATAAATATCCATTTATAATCTCTTAATATAAATAAATTTATATTATTCTTTAAAACGTCTTTAATCTCCTTTATAATTTCATCATTTTGATTTATAAAATAATCAAATTTTATAAATCCTATATTTAAACTTTTAATAACATATTCAAAAATCCAATTTAAACTATTTTATAAAATCATTAATCCATATTTCTCAAAAATCAATCTTTTAACTATATTTCTCAAAAACATAATTTTATAACTTTTAAATGTATAACGTTTATTTATTTAAAATAAATAAATTTCCAAAAATAGTTTATAACGCATACTTTCAAAAATCACCTTTAAAAATCATTTTAAAATCCCAAAATTTGGGTCCAATGATGCTACACACCAAATAGTCAATCACGACAAACAACGATATCATATATCAATATGATAATCCATCAAATATCAAAATATCTGAAATTAAATAAATACTGTTGAGGAATCCAGTTGGATCCCTCCAACCTGTTTTCCTGCATCCAAAAACATTAGCACAATACCAATTTCGCTCCAGTACGAAATTATCGCGGTATATGTTCTTATTAAATATTATCCGCTTAATAACGGCGCAATAGGGTCTCATCCGCTAAACAAATAAATGCGGGAAATCAATAACTCCAATATATACATATGCCAATATATATATATTGCTATTATATATAATACCAATTTCACTGTTTATGAAATATTCGCGGTATATGTTTTTAATAAATAACATCCGCTTACTAACGGCGTATAATGTCTATTTTAACAATCAATAGATATCAATCAACATTCAAACATGCATTCAAATATTTTAAATCTAACTATTTAAAATAAAATCGAAACTGATTCGATTGAGTGAGAAGTTCTCACCTTGATTTTATTTCCGTTTTAGCGATTTATTTCGAATAAAATTAAACGGACGTTTAATTTTACCCAAAATTCTCACTAACTCCAAACGACTCCAAACCAACTCCATCGCGTAGTGCTCGTCCATACGATTCCAACGCATTTTGTTTCGTAATTTTTCAACCTCGCAGCAAAAAGATATTACCTTTTGAAGTCATACGAATTTTTATAAACAAATTTCAACATATATTTAAATTTTATAACCTAAACTAAATCATCACCGTACGTTTATCACCCAGAGAATCACAGCCGCACTATTGCTCTTCTTCCCCATCCAGGTCGCGTTCAAACCCACACGAGCCGCCGACTAGGGTTCATCGCCTCTCCCTCCACGAACGTCAAAAGTCCATCAAACCACAGCCATTCGACTCGTCTCAGCCTCCTCCACTTCCGCCCCAAAGGCCCTGAAGCTCGGCCCTACTTCCAGCTCGAAAAACGCGTGCAAAGTTCATGCGTTCAAGTGCAAATTGCCGTCAATCGACTCGATTAAAATGAATCACAGCCGTTGGATGCCTCGGCCTCGCCACCCTCTACGATTCTCTAGTTGAGATCGTTGTCTAAAAACGCTTGGATGAGGACATCGGAGAGGAAGATGTTGAGAAAATTCTGGCCATTCATGAGTGAACGGCGGCTAGGGTTTTTAAATTTTTTTTTTTTATTTTGTGAAGGGTAAGGGTGTATTTATAGGGAAAAAATCGAACACTATTCATCCGTAAATTCCGAACTCCGATTTACGCGCCGTAACCAGCGTTTCTAGGGTTTATCCCGCGTTCCGGACACAATGGAACAGGTTTCGGAAGCTAATTCGGACATCTGTGCGAGTTATGGCTATAAACGCTCAATTTAAATTAAACCGATTTAAGCGATTTTCTAGGCGTTTTAATTTGTACCGGACAAACGGTAAATCCAATTGACTTGAAATTTGAAACCTTACAATAATATCACATTACGGATCCGATGAAACTGGTTTCGTCGAAATCCGAGACTTTTTGAAAAATGGCTATTTTCACTCGTCAAATTTAAATTAAAAATAAATCGATGCGTTTCGAGCTGCCACGATCAAACGATAACTCCGATTGACACGAAAATTGAAATCCGGTAATAACTAACTATTACGGATCCGATGGAACTAGTTTCATTCAATTCTGAGACTGTTCAAAAATTGACTATTTTCACTAGTCGATTTAATTATTAAAATATTCAATTTTCACAAATTAACTTTTAGTTCGATTTTAAAAGTTCTAAAATATCGTTCTAACTCCAATGTGATAAAATAAAACTTTACAAATCATTTCTAATCATATTTAACTCAATTTTCATTTATTTCCATAATTTAGCGTATTAAATTATCGATTTAATTATCCAATTAAATCCAATAATTCGAAATAAAAATTTATTTGACTTATAAATTCACTTATTAATATTTAAAATTAATTAAATATTCAAATTTTAATTACTAAAAATTCTGGGTCGTTACAATCTTCCCCACTTAAAAGAATTTCGTCCTCGAAATTATTAAGTAAGAAAAGTTACAGAATCTATTAACTTTCCAAAATTCATAGTTAAACTTCTTACAAATTTTTTTACTAAGTTTTCCAAATCATACTTAGTTATCTTTTCAAAAACAACTACTATTGTTTAACTTTCAACTCCCAAATCAAAGTTTAAGTTTTCAAAATTTTCCAATTTTTCTCAAAAATTTTCTAACGCCTTAAATTTTCGAAAAAATTCGCCATAGTCTCCTTTGCGCGGCTCGATCCGAAAAAAAATGATAGTATATATATCAAAAATATACATCTCATCAAGTAATGAGGCATCCCGCAGGGAAAAATTTGTAAAAGTACGGTATGTAATCCGAGATATGTACCTTATATTTTATTAGCGAGCATATACGGCTAATATAGCGCAAAAGCGAGCTCCAAATGCGAAGCAAACGCGATCCGCACCTACTAATTACTCAACAAACAACATGAGAATCATGCATATAGATAATAGTATCGATATACATCATATAGCAACATAATAACTATACATGCCAACATAGCAATTGAAATAAAAGCAACAAATGCAAACATCAACCAACTATCATTCAACTAACATCCATAACCAATAAATATTCGTTTATATTCTCATTAATATTCAATGAAATAGGTTTCAATATCAAATCACATTTGATTCATTAATAGTGGATGTTTCTAACATTCATTTTTTTCAATTAGTTTATATTCACTAATCCATATTCAAGTTGGTTCACTTCCAAATCAAATTCAATTCTATTTAAGATTCATTTAACTTCAAATTGAATTTCCAATTACTTTAGCTT
The DNA here is from genome assembly GCA_030765085.1 of Allium cepa. NCBI lineage: Eukaryota > Viridiplantae > Streptophyta > Magnoliopsida > Asparagales > Amaryllidaceae > Allium > Allium cepa. The sequence continues at coordinate 16,167,231 of CM060942.1, forward strand.
CCAATTTTATTAAATCAATTTCATTAACACTTAATGAATTATATACAATCAATCTAACAATCATATAACAATCAATGAATATTAATTACAACCAAATTCCTTTGCTTACAATTGGTTTAATTTAATTGATTTTCATTCAATTATTCAACTTTCTAATAACATTAGATTTTAATGAATTACACTTATATTCATTATTTCATATCAACTTAATTCACATTTAATTGATTAATATTCAATCCATTCATTCAATTCAATTTACAAAAGTTGAATTTCATTTATATAACTTTAGTTCACATTCATTTTTATTTACAATTCATATTCATAAATATATCCATATAGTTTCACTTCTCATATATAAGTTTATTTCACAATTGCAAATTACTTTAATTATAATTCAATTCTTATAATTCTTTTTGCTTATACAATTCCTTTATTTAGATTATTCAAATAACTAAACAATCAACTTATATACACTTTAATAATTCTGAAAATTATTTCTTTATATATAAAATATAATCAAGTAAAATTATTTCATTCACCCAATTTAAAACAATACTGTGTCGAATTGTTCTATTCAAGTGTTTAGAAACCCCTTCGGCATAGTCTTGCGGACCACGCTGACGAAAGTTCATATGCCACTCAATAAACCAATCATCACAATATAAAACAATTTTTATATATTCACTATCAAATACGCTCTCATAGCTATTATTACACTCAAATTCATTCTAGAGTACTACTGACTCTATCTCTAATGAGAAATACCCAACAGAACCATGGTTGTCGCTTAACCATATGCTTTGATACCACATGTAACAAACGGGAATTTTCGACTTTCGAAAATTCAACATCGACACTCACTTTATCGACTGTCGAGAAATCGAAGGCCGAAAACCAGAAATGTTATGGGTTTAAGAAAAAGAAAAGAAGAAAAGAGAAGGAAAGAAAATAGAAGATAGAGGGAAAAGAAGAGAGAAGATTTTAAATTAGAAGAAAAAGAGAATAGAGAATGGAAAAAAATAGAAAACAGAAGAAAATAGGACAAAAAAAGAATAGAGAACATTTTGAAAACATAGAACGGAACAGAAAACAACACAACAACATCAGAATCTCACAATTCGCAGCGGAACAACATATAATAATAAATGAATAATCTTTAAACAAAGAACCATATCAGTTATTACATTACATCACATTTCATTACATCATATCATCAGAGTGTACAACAACAACAACAAACAGTGCAGCGGAAAAAGAAATACTATATAAACTAGTAATACGCCATGCCATCCAGCTTGTCTCAAGCAACTCCAGAATATCCAGAATATCCTGATAAACCTAACTCTTAACTGCCCGTGTGGAAATTGCTGGGCACCCAGAGTTTAGGAAGGAAAACAATAAACTCCAAGTCAGTCATGTGACTGGTGCGAGAACTCAAAACAGTTTATTTAACTTTAAAATCAAAATAGAGATATATTTTTAAATTCAATTCGCAATGCTTTTAAAAATGAGACTACCATAAGGCCTCCCGCACACACACACAATGCAAACGCAGAATCGGAGGAGATTTCTCCTTATGATAGTCAAAGATGCTTGATACGCATTTAAAAGAACATTTCATATTATTACTGGTGCATAGTGTAGAGAAAATTCATTTCGAAAGTAGAATATAAATCTTAGCCAACATACGACCATTATCGTATGCCTACTATAGCTACTATCCAAACAGTGGTGACCACCATAAGTGAATAGCAGGTTCTACAACTAATACCGTACAAGTTTCGTATTGTTTCTTTGGATTTCCAACAAATGGTCAGGCCAAGGAACTTCCCATTGCCACATGAGAATGCCTCTGGAAAGACATCCCCGAGAACCAAACCGGAACTCTGCCAACACAAGGCCGGGTTACCCCTCACTGGGTAACTACTGACACGAGCACGCCATTCCCCGATCGTAAACGACCTTTCTCACGGGATCCCGAAAACCAACAACCACAAAGTAATAAATTCGTAGTAACCACATAGGTTAAATATCTGGGCTCCATACCATGATACCACCTCTATCCAGAAGGAAATGTACATACCCTAAAGGGTGCTACCCCTCATAACCTTGCCGCATCTTTCCTGTTTTGACCATTTCCGGGGTGTGAGGTTCGACGAAGTCACGTCCACAAAAACATACTTTATACAAAAGCCATGCTTTGGGTCAACAAATGATCAACACAATGATCACCAAGATAGACGATCAAATAAACGATCCTATCACAATAATCAACACAATGATCATTTCAGCAACACTCAGCATGTCACATTACCAAATTGGGAATATATCGTTGATAACTTCAACTATATAACCTCTGAGCTCGTACATCTCAGAGAAGGGTGTTAAGCTAAAAGAATAAATTCTTCGCCACCAACAGAAATATATTTGAAAGAAATCGGCTTTATATCTCAATTTGTAATGTCAGACATACAATCCATACAAGTCTGTTCCGGGCTTGAACAAAACCGAAGGCACTTACAAAGAAGTCCTTGCAATCCGGATATTCACAATCCTGATCGGATTCACCATCACATATGGAGAACTCTATACCGGAGCAACTCGGTGCAGAGTAAATCGACAGGTCATCCTATCGCTCTCGCAAATACCGGGTCTTCAACACCGATCTTCAAATGCAATTCATAACGACGTATCACATATTCGGAATGGGTTATACGACCCCATGGTCCTTTCCCGGTTAACCCGAATAGTGAGCGCTTATTCAAAAATAAGTGTAGCATTCACATTCAAACAAATCATATTAATTACCCATTCAAAGGGAAATATTGATAGTCGGTTATTGAACTATCAATTGATATGCACACATCACCAGATTCCAAATAATTTTCCAAATTATGTACTTTCCAAAATATCTTTACAAGATATATTATTTTCACACTTTAAAAATAAATCAATATTTACTTTTGAACAAATTCTCCTTTCCTTTATAAATTCAATAGTGAATTTATATTTCACAATATCTATTGATATACGTTTTCAATTATCCATTTTCAATTTATCTTCAAAAAGATAAATTCTAAATATCACTTCATATTGGAAAACAATTCCATACTTATTTAATAAGTAATTCACAAATTTTATTTATTTTCAACACTTGGAAAATATTCAATATACTTAAATCGAAATTAAGTATATATTTCATTCTTTAAGGAAATCATTCTCATAAGCATATTTATTTGGGCCAAAACGAATGTTGTGTAAAACATTGTTACGACAACCCAAAATCACTAGTATAGGGATTCAAAATTAAAATAGATATATAAATCCCAATACTATACAAAACATTTCCTTTCGGAAATCATTTACTATAACAACAGTGTTATAGTCCATCACTTCCTTTTATTTCTCGAAACATCTATTTCAACAATGAATGTTGAAATCTATGGTTTCGAATCTCAACACATTTTAAAACATCGTTAGATCATTTTAATTCAATTTAAACATCTCATTCAAACATTTTCTTTAACATATTATTCACTATTCAAAAACGTGAATATTCTTTGTTAACAAATTTCATCCTTTTATTCATTTTATTTTCAAAGGATTATTCACAGTTCAAAAACGTGAATATACTACGTTAATAATTTCATCCTTTTATACATTTTATTTAAAAGAATTATTCACTATTCAAAAACGTGAATATAACTCGATTAATAGGTTTCAACAATTTACTTATCAAAATAAGTCATTTGCGAATTTATAAAACAACGTTTATAAATTCCATTTCTATTTATTTATAAAAACTTCCTTTTTATAAATTCTTTTATTAACCTATTCCAGTTTATAACTCAATTATAAACTAAAAGTTCATATTATAAGTTAAATACTTATAAAACGATTATTTTACAAAATCGTTCTTTTTAACTTCCCAAATTATAAATCTTATAACTTATAAGATTCATTCATTTATCCAAAATCATTATTTTAATAACTTAATAAATTTTATAAACCTACTGCTTATAAAATTCCATTTATAACTTCACCGTATAAAATTCTATAAATTCCATTCAATTATGAAATTCATTTTCACTTCATTCAAACACTTATAAAAACTCGTTTTATAATGTCCATATTTCAATTTATAAATATCCATTTATAATCTCTTAATATAAATAAATTTATATTATTCTTTAAAACGTCTTTAATCTCCTTTATAATTTCATCATTTTGATTTATAAAATAATCAAATTTTATAAATCCTATATTTAAACTTTTAATAACATATTCAAAAATCCAATTTAAACTATTTTATAAAATCATTAATCCATATTTCTCAAAAATCAATCTTTTAACTATATTTCTCAAAAACATAATTTTATAACTTTTAAAAGTATAACGTTTATTTATTTAAAATAAATAAATTTCCAAAAATAGTTTATAATGTATACTTTCAAAAATCACCTTTAAAAATCATTTTAAAATCCCAAAATTTGGGTCCAATGATGCTACACACCAAATAGTCAATCACGACAAACAACGATATCATATATCAATATGATAATCCATCAAATATCAAAATATCTGAAATCAAATAAATACTGTTGAGGAATCTAGTTGGATCCCTCCAACCTGTTTTCCTGCATCCAAAAACATTAGCACAATACTAATTTCGCTCCAGTACGAAATTATCGCGGTATATGTTCTTATTAAATATTATCCGCTTAATAACGGCGCAATAGGGTCTCATCCGCTAAACAAATAAATGCGGGAAATCAATAACTCCAATATATACATATGCCAATATATATATATTGCTATTATATATAATACCAATTTCACTGTTTATGAAATATTCACGGTATATGTTTTTAATAAATAACATCCGCTTACTAACGGCGTATAATGTCTATTTTAACAATCAATAGATATCAATCAACATTCAAACATGCATTCAAATATTTTAAATCTAACTATTTAAAATAAAATCGAAACTGATTCGATTGAGTGAGAAGTTCTCACCTTGATTTTATTTCCGTTTTAGCGATTTATTTCGAATAAAATTAAACGGACGTTTAATTTTACCCAAAATTCTCACTAACTCCAAACGACTCCAAACCAACTCCATCGCGTAGTGCTCGTCCATACGATTCCAACGCATTTTGTTTCGTAATTTTTCAACCTTGCAGCAAAAAGATATTACCTTTTGAAGTCATACGAATTTTTATAAACAAATTTCAACATATATTTAAATTTTATAACCTAAACTAAATCATCACCGTACGTTTATCACCCAGAGAATCACGGCCGCACTATTGCTCTTCTTCCCCATCCAGGTCGCGTTCAAACCCACACGAGCCATCGACTAGGGTTCATCGCCTCTCCCACCACGAACGTCAAAAGTCCATCAAACCACAGCCATTCGACTCGTCTCAGCCTCCTCCACTTCCGCCCCAAAGGCCCTGAAGCTCGGCCCTGCTTCCAGCTCGAAAAACGCGTGCAAAGTTCATGCGTTCAAGTGCAAATTGCCGTCAATCGACTCGATTAAAATGAATCACAGCCGTTGGATGCCTCGGCCTCGCCACCCTCTACGATTCTCTAGTTGAGATCGTTGTCTAAAAACGCTTGGATGAGGAGATCGGAGAGGAAGATGTTGAGAAAATTCTGGCCATTCATGGGTGAACGGCGGCTAGGGTTTTTAAATTTTTTTTTTTTTATTTTGTGAAGGGTAAGGGTGTATTTATAGGGAAAAAATCGAACACTATTCATCCGTAAATTCCGAACTCCGATTTACGCGCCGTAACCAGCGTTTCTAGGGTTTATCCCGCGTTCCGGACACAATGGAACAAGTTTCGAAAGATAATTCGGACATCTGTGCGAGTTATGGCTATAAACGCTCAATTTAAATTAAACCGATTTAAGCGATTTTCTAGGCGTTTTAATTTGTACCGGACAAACGGTAAATCCAATTGACTTGAAATTTGAAACCTTACAATAATATCACATTATGGATCCGATGAAACTGGTTTCGTCGAAATCCGAGACTTTTTGAAAAATGGCTATTTTCACTCGTCAAATTTAAATTAAAAATAAATCGATGCGTTTCGAGCTGCCACGATCAAACGATAACTCCGATTGACACGAAAATTGAAATCCGGTAATAACTAACTATTACGGATCCGATGGAACTAGTTTCGTTCAATTCTGAGACTGTTCAAAAATTGACTATTTTCACTAGTCGATTTAATTATTAAAATATTCAATTTTCACAAATTAAATTTTAATTCGATTTTAAAAGTTCTAAAATATCGTTCTAACTCCAATGTGATAAAATAAAAATTTACAAATCATTTCTAATCATATTTAACTCAATTTTCATTTATTTCCATAATTTAGCGTATTAAATTATCGATTTAATTATCCAATTAAATCCAATAATTCGAAATAAAAATTTATTTGACTTATAAATTCACTTATTAATATTTAAAATTAATTAAATATTCAAATTTTAATTACTAAAAATTCTGGGTCGTTACAACATGTGTCACATGTTTTACTTTTTCGGTTAATTTCGGACTTGTTCGTTTGAAGCTATGAACCTTAGAGTTGTTATTTGTGACTGCCTTTCTTTGGCATGTTTTGGATTTGTGATTTCCATCCTTTGGCGTATTTTGAGATTTATAGTCTCTCTTTTTTATAGGCTATATGTGATTGCCATCTTTTGGCGTTTATTTGAGATTTCTGATCTCCTACTTAGGAGTTGTGGTTGATGAAAGCCATTATATTGGCTATTGTGTATGCCGATGATATGAGGCAATTATTGTAGTTTAAATGATTTTGTTTTCTAGTGTGGCATTGACTAACAGTTAGTAAACAGTTAAGTGAGAACATGTGGTATGGGATTCATTGTCAATACTTTTCGGGTTTCTACACATTCACGAGGTATTTCCATTACTAGACCTTTGGGTCATCATGAGAAATTTGTGACTTCGGTCACCGCGAGGCATTTGGGACTTCAGTCACCATGAGGCATTTGTAACTCCAGTCACCACTAGGCATTTGTGACTTCGGTCACCATGAGGCATTTAAGACTTCGGTCACCATGAGATAGGTACCTATACACATATTAGCACTGGACATGAGGTTTGGACGGGCAACATAGCTTTGGCTTGCAATCGAGGATTTGGATCCAATTCGGGAATTTCTTGAATTTTGAGTTTTATTCATGATTTCACCATTTCGAGAAGATTGTTTTATATATTATAGCTTAGAGCTATATGAGAATTTATGTGTATATGGTGATTTCATTTCTGAGTTTTGAACTCTTAACTGAGTTCCATGAGTTATGAGATTTATGAGTTTTGAACTCTCAACCGAGTTCCATGAGTTATGAGATTTCTGTGGTTTCCTTCTGAGATTTTATATAATTTTTATCAAAATTTATATTATGAGAAACTCTTTAAGAAGAACACATTTGTATTGAGTTGGTGTTATTCATGAGGTAACCATGAGATATTTCAGTATATTCCATCACTTGTATTCTGAGTAAAACTATGTTTATATCATTCCTTTTTGATTAAAGGAATGTTTCCCTTATGAGACATATATCTTATTTATCATTGCTGATCATCTTGTTCTAGTTAGACCGACCCGTGTATTTGTTACTCGGGTCAGACCGAGTTGCAGGTTAGGTTATTTGGCTTTTGCTTAGCTGTTCTCTATGGACCCTACAATCGACCATTTGGGATCTTATGCATAGTTTTTGAGTAGTTATCTTATAGTAGCTTGACATGATTATGTATATATTCTTTTGTGGGGACTTGATGTATATTTGTATTGTTGTGTATCACCACTCATGTATGACGCTATGTATTTTATTTGATGTATATATATAACTACGTTTGTTGTTCTTTGATCTGTGTTTATTTTTTATATTATGTTTTGTTCTGATAGATCCTGTAGCCACCATAGTCTTGTATTAAACATATATTGAGTATGTCGCTTCACTTGAAAAAATAAAAGAAAAAAAGTCTAGAGCACCTAATTGACATATTTAATACATAGTTAAGACAAAGCTATGGATGGTCGCTCCTAAACAGCCCTATTTTTTGCTCCAGCATATAGTATTACCTAGTAATACTCTTTGTTACTGTGGGTCGCGGGGTGAGGAATCATGGTTTGGGATCAGAGCTGAGTTCAGAACAAAATGTGATTAACACAAAACAGTATACATACTACAACACATCAAGTATGATATGAGTGAAAAAATCATCCCTAATCAAGGTTGTTTCTACAAGTTGGGAATATGTCTAGGAATGTAATTTAATTCCGTAGTATTCCATAATTGAATTAATGATATCTTACTCTATGAGTAATCCTTATCGTGATCATTCTATTTTTGTTCTCTTCGATACGGGTGCTTGACCCTCACTCATATCGAAGAAGCTTATTCAAGTTATATCATAGGATGTTTCTTGTCGTGTTACTTCTTGGAGGATTGTGAATCCTATTAGGGAATCCACAATCCTTAGCACATTATGTAGGAATGTTGAGATTATTCTATGTAGTTTTTCTTTTCATGCAAATATGCATGTATATCACTATCTTGGGTTTGATATGATTTTGGGGATGGATTGGCTTGTATATTATCAAGCCAGAATTCTATGTTTTGAAAGGATCCTATATCTTAGGATCCTAATTTGGTTGATCTATTGTCTCTTATTCTTCAGAATGCTGATGGTGATTCCCAAGCATCTTTATTTGCTCTTGAGTCTCAAGGTGATGAAGATGTTTCTCGATTTCTAGTTGTTTATGATTTTGCTGAGGAAATTGAGTCTGTTTGCGTATGCCACCCAAGCAGGCAATTTAGTTCTATATTGACCTCATTCCTGGTGCACAACCAGTTAGTCATCCTCATAGTAGGATTTCGATTAAAGAAAATAAGGAACTCTAAAAGTGATTGCAGGAGCTTGAAGCTAGGCAATTCATTTACTCCAGTTCTTCACCATAGGGAGCCGAGGTCATTTTGTTAAGAAGTCAAATGATACTCTTAGGCTTTGTATCAATTTCTATAAGCTTAACGAGTTACCCTTTCAAAATATGTATCCATTGCCTAGGATCAATGATATGTTCATCAATTGAGTGATGCTAAGGTCCTTTTTCAGCTTGCCTTACCATCGGTTTTTATTAGTTACGAGTTACGAAGGAGAGCATTCCTCTTACCACATTTCGCGCTCGTATAGTTCTTAAGAGTGGCCCGTTATGATGTTTGGTTTGACGAATGCTCCAACTAATTTCATTGATCTCATAAATCGAGTATTCTGGGAATATCTCAATGAGTTCATCCTTGTATTTATTGATGATGAGTGAACGCAGCTATTTTAAATTGAAAATCTTTCTAATAGAAGACATGCTTAAGTATAACTGGATTCTTTTTACTGAGACAAGCAAAGAATATTTTGAAAATTATATAAGAGGCATTTTTATCGTATAGAAAATGATTTTATGTTGGATTGTCCATTTAGTTTTTTAAGAATTCTGGTTGATGCGTCCAATCAACGTTATCAATAGGAATTTCCTAAACACTATGATGAGACAATCAGACATGGTAATTTAGTTGTAGTAAGTAAAAGTTTGAAATAAATTAATATGTAAATCCAAAATTTATTTTGGATGGATAATAATTTCTTGATAATGGAAGAGATTAGTTATCTTTTTCAAAATGAATTTTCATGGTTTACTGTTTGAAAGCTTGATTTTGGAAAGCGATGAAAGTGTTTCCTATTAGTAATTTTTTTACAAAAAGTTAATTATAATTTTTGCAAGTCTTAGCTTTCTGGTAAAGAGGATCATGTAATAAATGATTTAGCATAAAAAGTTTGGTTAGAAAATGTAGTTTGAAATTAGAATGGTTTGGAAATTTCAAATTTCAAATTGATTTTAAAAGTTGAAATTTTATTTGAAAAGTGCTATACTAAAACTACAATAACTTGAGATTTACAACTCGAAATATGCTCAATCTTTTTGTAAATGAAAGAGCTTCCAACAAGTTATAAATTTTCGTTTTACCACTTTAGAATATTTTTCTTTTTATTCTGTCTAAAATGGGTTTGAAAGTGGATGAACATCTCTCTGTCCTATTTTCAATTTTCTATGATTTCAGTTGAAAGTAAATTTTGCATAACTTGCGAGCCGTGGGTCCAATTTTGATGATCTTTATATTGCTAGAAAGCATAGACTTAGTAGAACAACTTTTATAAGTATTCTCGGATTTTGTTGTTTGCTGTGTCAAAACTTGAGTTCTTTACAGCAGGTTTGAAATTAAAAATGATTTGTTTCCTTAATCGAAAAAATAAAATACTTCTTATTATTTTGACTGTAACCTAATTGATTTTTGTTGTGGAAATATGTTACAAATTGTAATATATTTATGGTAGAATTATGATAAAACCACTCAAAATTTTAACTACTCTAAATAAAGAGTAATGGGCTTAAATTTAAATTTAAATTTAAATAAGAAGCTTTGAAAATTTTCAAATGATTAAAAATTGATAATTTGACTATGAAGATAATGGAATGACAAACTCTAGGAAATTTTTATTAATGAAAGGAAGTGTAAAATCCTTTCCTTATGTTTTCTTGCCCTAGTGCCATTATTTAGCGACCTGTATTTATGTATTCGTATGAGTTTGGTGGTATTCGAAGAGACCACCTACCTCTTGTTTAGTTTTCTTACCATAATGGTAGTTAATCTAATATCAAAATGACTCCTTTCGTAGCTTTATACGGAAGATTATGTCGATTACCATCATGTTGGGTGGAGTCCGGGATAAAATTGTGCTAAGTCCCGACTCTATTCGTGAAGCTTCTGGGTCATTATGGACTGTCTTACTAAGTTCGTACATCTTAATCCTATTAGGTTTAATAGGATGACATCTCATCTTTTGAAGCTTTATATTAAGGAGATTGTGCGGATGCATGGTATTCCTTGTTCTATAGTACGTGATCGTGATCCACTCTTCACAGGTCATTTCTAGCAGAGTCTTTATCAGGCTTTGGGCACAAAGCTTAATCTCAGCACTGCTTATCATCCATAGTCCGATGGACAGACTAAACGGGTGAATCGTATTCTTGAGGATTTACTTCAAGCTATATTCTTGATTTTGGTGGTAACTGGGAAGATCACATTCCTTTATTGAGTTTTCTTATAATAACAGCTACCAATCTTCATTCGACATGGCTCCTTTTGAAGCCTTATATGGGAGACCGTATCATTCTTCTTCTTGTTGGCTTGAGTCCGATGAAAAGAATTTATTAGGCCCCAAATCTATTCATGAAGCATCTGAGAAGATTGTTCTCATTAGAGAAATAATGAAAGTGGCACAGTTGTCAAAAATCCTACGCGGACAACCGTAGGAAGCCTCTTGAGTTTTTTGTTGGTGATATTATCTATATTCGACCTTCTCATTTGAAAGAAGTGGAATGCTTTAGCCAGACTGGGAAATTGGCACCTCGATATATAGGGCCATTTCCTATAACGGAGCATATAGGTCATGTTGCTTATTGAGTGGCACTTCCTGATTGATTTTTTACAATTCATGATGTGTTTCATGTCTCTCAGTTGAGGAAGTGTTTACGAGATTCTGATTCTATGATTGATTCTCATGCATTAGAAGAGCTTGAGGTTTCTCCCGATTTATCCTTCATGAAACACCCCATGCGTGTTCTTGCTTCGGAGAAAAAGTGCTGTTGAAACAAGAATGCGCTACTCGTGAAGGTTCAAAGGTCCGATAATCCCAATGGCTGTACTTGGAAAACCAGAGAATTCATCGAGCAATCTTATCATAGTTTCCTACTTTCGAGTGTTAAAGGTGAGAATTTTGAAACCTCAAGCTATCCTTTTTTTTTCCTTTTTTTGATGAAGTTAATTGTGTTGATTACAACTGTTTTCTAGAAATTGCGAGGATGCAATTTTGTGGGGGGAATCTATAACAACCCTGGTTTTGGTGATTAACTGCGATATTAAATTATAATGGTGGTTATAATTTAATATTGCAGAAATAAAGTTAAGTCGGAGATGTAAGATATGTGAAATTTTTTATTTTAAATAAACAATGCGTTTTTAAATGTAAAATGTTAGAAATAAAGTTTTAGAACTTTATAATGTTAGTTTGGAGAAAAATGAGCATTTTATATTTTTAATTTTGTAAAATGCAATAATCTTGCAAGTTATTGCCTGAAAATTGTTGCTAAATAAGATTTTATAAATTTTAAATGTAGTATTTGAAATTTAATATGTTGTATAATGTAAATAAAATGGTGGAATTTTGTTTAAAAATTAGTTTCATTGTAAATATGATGTTAGTATGGGTTGTTGTATTTAATTATACAAGAAAAAGATTTTTATGTAATTTTTGGTGTTAAAAATCATGTTTTATGTAATAATAGGTGTAAATTGATGTATTCAATTAAAAACGGAGTTTTAATAATTGAAATTGATTTTAATAGCTAAGATATCTTTTATTTATGTTGTAAAACATTTTTGTAAACATAAACATTTGTTGAATAAAATTTATTTGGTTAAATGAGAAAATATGGTGAATAGAAGTGTTTGCATATGTATAACTTAGTCATTTTTCACTAGGTATTAAAACTTATGCATTTGAATATTGGGTCCAAGCCCAAATTCATTACAGGAAGGATCGAGAGAAAGCTGTACGTACTTTCTCCTTCTCGTTCTTACTTCATCTTCTCAAAACAGAACAGAGAAAGAAAATCATGGCCTCCATCTAATTTTCCTTAAACTAGCTTCATAAATTAGGTGAAATCAAGAGAAAAATTTGCAAATCAAAGATAAAAACAGGTAATCAAAAACCAAAACCACAATTCATTTCATCAAATTTCTGTTAGAGAAGATACTGTCTGTAACTTTCTTCTTTTCTTTGCTGCATGTTTTACTCTTCTCAGTTACATGTTAGTGAAGCTCCTTTGCCCTAGAAAGTCAGTATCTTGCTATTTAAATTCGCTCAACATCGTGCTAAGGTGAGTGTAATCTCACAAATTCTAACTGTGAATGAGATATATGGTAATATTGATTGAAAATGTGCGTACTATAACTAAAAGTTTGGTGTTGAAAAGTTACAATGCAAATCTGTTCTATAGTGCTTCTTTTAGTGTTTATAACTCTTTGATTTTACATGAATCTCCATCGGAATTTTCCCAGATTATAGTTTATGTGTTGTTGTTGGTGCGTGTCAAATTTCATAGTGTAAATCATCTTCTAGCAACATGAATTTGCAGCTCAAAAATCGAATCGGAGAAGGAAATTTAAGCGGTAGAATTCGTGACCTAATTGTCGACCAAGCAACTGCATGGGTCGACCTTAGGGCCGACCCAGAGACTACATAAGCCGACCTTAGGGTCGACCTATGCACTATAATGGTCAATCTATAGGTTGACCTGAGCACTTGTAATTTTTACACCCCGTTTCTTTTGTTCTGTTGTTTCCTTCAGCTGTTCCAATGGCATTTGCATCTTGTCTTTATGCTATTTTGAGATATTTTTGAAGGGATCTACCCTAGCAATAGGTAGCCAATATTTTTGGTTGATCCGTCCTCTGGATTGACGAGTTTTTGAGAAGATTTCATATGCTGATTTTCAGCGTTTTCGATGATTTCTGTTGTTTTCGAGCACGGGTTTTCTAAACGATTTTTGAAATGATTTTTATAATTAAATGGATTTTTAAATAAATGTTTTAAAATATTTATAAATAATTTTAAAACAACTAAAAATATATTTATTCTCTATAATAAGGAGAAATTTCAAAGGAATGTTTTCCAAACGATTTCAAAAATTATTTTAAGACTAATTTTCTCAAAATGAATTATTTTCTATATGAAATACACTATTTTTGCACTCTTCAAACGTATGAGAAAGAGAATTAAATGATTTAGTAGAACATGTGGCATGGGAAACATATGATACTTTTTCAGTTAATTTAAGACTTGTTCGTTTGAAGCCATGAACCTTAGGGTTGTTATTTGCGACTGCCATTCTTTGGCGTATTTTGGATCGGTGGTTGCCATCCTTTGGCATAATTTGAGATTTATAGTCTCTTTTTTTAGAGGATATATGTGATTGCCATCTTTTGGCGTTTATTTGAGATTTGTGATCTCTTACTTAGGAGTTGTGGTTGATGAAAGCTATTATATTGGCTATTGTATATGCCGATGATATGAGGCAATTATTGTGATTTAAATGATTTTGTGTTCTAATGTGGCAATGACTAACGGTTAGTCAACTGTTAAGTGAGAACGTGTGGTATGGGATGCACTGTTAATACTTTTCGGGTTTCTATCTGAGAGTTTGTGACACATTTAGGAGGTATTGCAGTACTAGACCTTCGGGTCATCACGAATTTGTGACTTCGGTCACCATGGGGCATTTGTGTTTTCGATCACCATGAGGCATTTGTGACTTTGGTCACTACGAGATGGTTACCTATTGTTACCCGACTACTTGGCCCGACTATGAGACGATAGTTGCAAGATATAGTTGGACCTAGACGAGACTCAAGCCAAGAAAGGATTGGAAAATATAAAGGATTGGTGTTACTTGTTTGGGTTGGCTTGTATATGTAGTTTGGTAGGTGGCCATTATGGAAGAGCATGTGTGGATCGTCCTTAGTGGGTCGGTCGTGATTGGTTTGTCCTAGATGGTTCAGTGTGGATTAGATCGGCCTCAAGAGGATTGGTATGTGTGGATCGGCATTCATATGTGGTTTAGCATATGTATATGGTTTGGCACGTATGAGTCGGCCAAGGTGGATCAGTCAAGGAAGGAAAGTCGAAGTGGATCAGCCAGGGTGGATCGGTCAAGGAAGGAAGGTGGAAGTGGATCGCCAGGGTGGATCAGTCAAGGAAGGAAGGTCGAAGTGGATCAGCCAGGGTGGATCGGCACGTGTGGGTCGAAAATTTGGGCTTGGTTGCATTGGTTCGGCAAAACAGCAGGAGAATTAGCAAGTCTACAACAGGGTGATATGATCGATACTTTTTCACCTCAAATCATACCCCTCGTTGCTTGTGAGTTTTCTTCGAGTCATCCATAAGGAAACCCTGGATCGACATCAGGTGGATCGGTGTACCAGGATAGGCCAACCTGAATCATCACTTGTGGGCCAAGCTGTCTTGGTCGTGGTCCTACACAGGGGAACTAGCCTATCTTCGTCTATAAATAGAGGGGCAGGGGTCCAAATAAAAGGACCTTTTTTGGGAGAACTCCAGGGAAACTGTGCCATTTTTTGTACTTTCCTCTTCTTGATTCATACTTGTATTGAAGTGGTTTGTTTATGGATTGTATCTATATTCAAGTAATTGGGAAAGTAATATTGATTTTATTAAAAGTGGACGTAGGAAATTACGCTGAACTGCTATAAATTTGGTGTTCTCGTTTCAGTTGTTCTTTTTGCATTCAATTACACTATTTCTCTGTTTCAGTTTACTCTCTTCATTAATCTCTCTACATAACTCTACTCAAGGGTGTTAGTGACCAGTTTTGGTGCTAACATTTTGGTGCTTTCACTGGAAATGTGCATTCTCAAGCTATTAGGATCTACTTTGTTGCTACTGGATTGAGGAAATACCTCGAAGGAGATCCGAGTTCATTATCAAGAGTTTATATATTCTACTTAGGGTTCCTACGGATAACTCTAAGATGGCAAGACCACATGCCAGATCTGCCTCCCACAAGGTGGATGCTAATGAGACCGCCAACGTCCAGCAAGTGGGACCCAACAATTAACAAGCTAATGCGGGTGCAGATCCCACCACCATCCTAAACAAACCAGAAGCCGTCACCAGGGCAGAGTTCAATGAGTTGATGAGGGTGCTCGTGGAAAGTAGGAGACAACTTAACAAGTAAATTCCAACAAACGCCAACCTAATGATCTAGATCGCTTACTTAGCAGCGTCAGAATGCTGAAGGAAGCCCTACTTCCTACTCATCGTCCGACAGCTCCGCTTCGTCAAATGAAAACCCTAGGCATAGACACCGTAGGATTGAAACGGCACAAACTGGTGCAATAGAGAAATTGGTTACGACTCGCCATGAGCAAACCAACAAAAATGGTCTAGATTTCTTATCTGGAACCATGGCCCCTCTCCTGCACCTAGGGAGTCTCACCCAACCTGGAGTGGGAAACATAGGATCTAGAGCACGCATGGGAGCTGGTCCATCGCCTCTCCAGGGTCATAGCGAAGCGGGTCCTCAAAATGCGCACTTGGGAGACCGCCTACCGAGGAGGCACCCACCATAGCAATCGCATAGGACAGATACCGACTTGCCACCTCCCATCCAAACTCCGAAAATTCAGCATGCCTACTCTTCTAGCTTATGAAGGGAAGATCGAGCTTCGACAGCACATAGTGAGATACGAGTGAATGATGGACTCGGCTAGGGAAAACGATGCGACCAAATGTAGATGCTTCCCAATAACCCTATCCGGAATCGATACCATATGGTTCACCAGACTTCCCACGCGATAGATCTCCAGGTTTGATGAGTTAGCGACGAAATTTGTGGATCAGTTTAGGATCAATGCCACTCGCCCAAAGGATGCCATGTCGTTGTCCAATGTGATCTAAGCTCCGGGAGAATCCTTAAAGGATTATTTGAAAAGATTTCACGTTGCTACTGTAGAAGTTAGCAATTCAAATGACCATGCTATCCATATGGCCATGATGCGAGGAGTAGACCCGGACTCAGAGTTTTGTGGTTGGCTGGCAGGCAAACCATAGACTACCCTGGAATGTTTTTATTCAAATAAAACCAATTCATGAGAAGGGAAGAAGCCAGGTGGTCAGACGAAGTAGTGCGTTAGGGCCCAACAAGGAAGTGGTGCAAAGAAACATTGCGATAAAACAATCTAGCGAAAACTCTGGGAAGGTCCAAGTCAATGTTCAAAGTAAGCTGGAGCAATCTAATGGATCTAGAGGAGGAAATTCCGGACGAAAGAGGGAAGTAGGAAAGTGGAAACCAAGAATTCCAACCTATAGCGAATATACTCCTCTGAATACATCTTTGGAGAATATTTATCTATCAACTTGTAATACAGTCGAATACTGAAAGCCGCGCCTAAAGGAATCTAGTAGGGAACAAAAGTAGACTGGAAAGTATTGTCGGTTTCATGAGACCAACGAGCAGAATACTGAAGACTGCAGACACCTCCATGATGCTATAGAAAAGTTGATTCACCATAAGAAGTTATAGCAGTTTGTTAAGAATCCATAGGAAGGCGGACAGGGGACATCCGACCCAAATCACAGGCAAGCTTTTCATCGACCTAAGGAGCCCGCTAGGACTGGAGGAAGGGTTGTCATAAATGTGATAATCGGTGGACCTCATCCGACAGACAAGAGTTGGCAAGAAATGGAACGCTATGCTAGTTCCGTGAAGCATGCAGATTTCGAATGCTGATCAAATATAGAAGACAAGACTCCAGTGAAACAGCAATGAATGATGACAGATGATATAGTATTCAGGAGCAAAGATGCCGATCAGGTGGAGGCACCTACCATTGGCCTGATGGTTATCTCAGCTACGATTGGACCGATGCTTATAAGAAGGATACTGATTGATTGTTAGAGTTCTATTAATATTATCTTCAAAAAGGCGTATGACCAAATGAAGATGGAGGCAAAGGATATGAAACCATCAAAAGCCCGAATTCATGGCTTTAATGGTGCGGCTACTGACGCAATAGGTTTTGTTGAATTTCCAGTTGAACTAGAAGAAGATGAACACATAATGGTACATATCCTACCTTTCATTGTTTTTAATGTTGATTCCCTATATAATGTTTTCGGGCTGACCGACCCTTGCGGAGTTTAGGGAAGCTTTAGCCCCTTAGTGTTTGACCTTGAAATTTCCAGCAAATAGAGGGGTTGGTGTGGTGCATGGCATCAAGCGGCTGGTTATGCTTGTTATATGGCTGATCTGAGAGAGGCCCAGCGAAGAAAGAAGGGAGAGGGTGTGGACAACCCTGTCCGCATCCACGTTGCTGAAAACTTACTAGTAATGCCCAAGCCTTGGCTTGGGCAACACAGTCAGATCTATAAAGATATAGATCCGAGAGATGACGATGAAGAACCTAAGGAGGCAAGGCGGCACCAACTGAACTAACGATTAACATTCTAGTCAGCCATGATGACCCGTTACGGGTGCTTAAGATTGGATCATAGCTTAACCCCTCGACAAGGGATCTTACTTATTTCCTCCGAGCGAATCTAAATGAATTCGCTTGAATACATTCTGATATGTGTGGCATTTATCCCACCATCACTATTCATTTATTAAATGTTGACCTGAAGTATGTGCTAGTGAATCAAAAGAGGAGAGGCATGGACCTGGAGAGGTCCGCTTCTCTCAGAGAGGAGGTTTATAAACTTAAAGCCAATGGGTTCGTCCACGACGCCCTCTATCTTGAATGGATATCTAATCCCCTACCGGTTAGGAAGGCAAACAAGAAGTGGAGGACCTGTGTTGATTACTCGAACTTGAACACAACGTTCCCTAAGGATAGCTTTCCTATGTCCAGAATTGATTAGCTGGTCGACTCGACAGCAAGATATGAATTATTGTCATTTATGGATGCTTATTTGGGATACGATTAGATCCCGATGCACATTACTGATCTGGAGTACACCAGTTTTATCATGGACGTTAGACTGTATTGTTATGTAGTGATGACTTTCAGGTTGAAGAACGCAGGGGAAACTTATCAACATTTGGTGAATTGTGTGTTTAAAGACCGGATTGGTAGAACGATGGAAGTCTATTTGGATGATATGCTCGTAAAGTCATGACAGTCAAACGACCACATTCATGACTTAGCAGAGATGTTTGATATGCTCAGATTTTACGGAATGAAAATTAGTTCACTGAAATGTTCCTTTGGTGTTGCGTCGGCGAAATTTTTGGGCTTCATTGTCAATGCATAGGGAATCGAAGCCAACCTAGAAAATATTGAGAAACTGGCCTACTGCTTGGTGATCGCGTAATGCAAGCTCCTCCCGTATTTCCAGGCACATCCGTTCAATATTTATACTGATCAACCTTTGCGGCAGGTGCTCCAATGACCGGAGACGTCTGGAAGTCTACTTGAATGGAACATTATGCCAAGACGGTTCAACATCACTTTCCTACCGCGAAGGCTATCCAACGACAAGCGCTAGCAGATTTCATTTTAGAGTTCACCATATCAAACCAGCCAAGTGAAAGTGATGTGGTTCCCGTTGTTCGATGGAAGGTATATACCGATGGAGCATCCAACGACCACTATTCTGGGGCTGGTGTTATTTTTGTAACTCCGGAGAACCGATCGATTTGTTATGCTTTGAAACTTGATTTCCCCACTACAAACAACGAAGTTGAGTATGAAGCATTGACCACTGGATTGAAGATTACTAAAGAACGTGGAGTGAAATCGATTGAAATCTTTTGTGACTCACAGTTGGTGGTGTACCAAATACGGGGAGACTATTAGGAAAAGGGGCAAAGGTTTTCCCTATACCTCGCTCGGGTTCAAGAATTGTTGGCGGTCCTCGAATGCTACGATATTTCGAACATTCTGCGTGAACAGAATGGGGAAGCCGACTCCTTGGCCAAATTTGCAAGTGCTGGTGATGCACAACAGATGGGCTTTGTTCCCATTGAAACTTTACATTCCCCGAGTATAAACGAGATGGAGGTAGATCTTGTGTCCGGGATGGAAACTGAAAGGGAGTCGTGGATGACCCCATTCAAAGAATACTTGCTATATGGAACCTTGCCCGAGAGAAAGTGCGAGAGACGACAAGTCATTCACAAGGCCTCACGATATATAATGCATGATGGAGTAATGTATCAGAAAGGATTCTTCGTTCCCTTTCTTAGGTGCATCGCCAACGACGAGATAAAGTGGGTATTAAAAGAAGTCCATGTAGGAGAATGTAGAAGTCATACTGTGCGGTAGATACTAGCCAAAAAGATACTCCGCTATGGATACTATTGGCCGACCGTGAATCGAGAAGCCGAGGACTATGTAAGGAGATGCGACAAATGCCAAAAGTACGCAAAGATCCCAAGGTCACCGCCATTGGAACCCACGCAAATGGTTAGTCCATGGCCCTTTTCAATGTTGGGAATCGATATAATCAGCTCGTTGTCAATCTCCAAAGGTGGTTCGAAATACGCAATCGTCGCCGTCGATTATTTCATCAAGCGGGCAGAAGCGGAGCCATTAGCTATGATCACTACCAAAAAGGTCATTAATTTTGTTATGCGAAACATTATATACCGCTTTGGCCTCCCACGGACTATCATTACAGACAACGTAATTTAATTTGAGAGCAGAGAATTCAAAGAGTTCTGCCAAAAATATTGCATAGAGAAAATGTTTACAGCAGTAGTTCATCCTAAAACGAATGGGCAAGTTAAAGGGTTAAATAAGATAATCAAGTCCATACTGAGAAATTGTTGGGAGAAGGCTAGAGGCAAGTGGGTGCATGAGCTTCCAACAGCACTCTAGGCCAACGGAACCATCCACAAGTCCGTGATTGGCCACACTTCTTTCACCTTGGCGTACGACAGTGAAGCCGTTATACCTATGGAACTTGAAGTTCCTTCTCACCGGGTAACTCATTAAGATCCTAAAATGAATCGAGATTTTTTAGTAGAGTCGTTGGACTTTGTCGACGAGAAACGTGAAGAAGCTGATTTAAGGGCGGTTGCATATCAGCACCGAGTCTCCCGATATTATAATGAAAAAGTTTGACCATGAACTTTGGATGTGGGCGACCTAGTTTTGTAGCAAGTTTTTTCGGTCCTGTCACATATGAATCCCACTAGGAAGGTCCCTACATCGTCAAACGAAGGCTTGGAGAAGGTACCTTCAAGCTAGCGACTGTTGATGGCGTGACACTCCCTAGAGCATGGAATAGGGAACATTTGCGCCGTTATTATTTTTATCTATTTCTTTTGCATTTTAGTAGCATTTGTTTCCAGTATGGTTTTCTTTTGTTGTTCTTTGTTTCCAACATGTGATAAGGCAATTCTGTTTGTACTTTTTTTACGATCAATAAAGGATGAAGCTGTTTTTCTATGAACTAGTGATGTTCCATGTGTTATATCTCCATGGAAAAGTTAAATTGCATTAATCTGTCTAGTGGATGAATGCGCGCACATAACTAAAAGTGGATTAATAATCAATTAAAAAAAATCTCTAAGTCCCTGGAGCGTGGACTAGAGTACTCTGAGTCCTTGGAGCACGGGTTAGAGTATAAATGTTTCAAAAAATCTCTAAGTCCCCAAAGTGCGGACTAGAGTACTTTGAGTCCTCGGAGTGCGGACTAAAGTATAATCGATTCAAAAAATCTCTAAGCTCCCAAAGCGTGAACTAGAGTACTCTGAGTCCCCGGAGTGCGAACAAGAGTATAAACGATTCAAAAAATCTGTAAGTCCCAAAAGCGTAGAATAGAGTACTCTAAGTCCCCGAAGTGCGGACTAGAATATAAACGGTTCAAAAAATATTTAAGTCCCCAGAGCGCGGACTAGTACTCTGAGTCCCCGGAGTGCTGACTAGAGTATAAACGATTCAAAAAATCTCTAAGTCCCCAGAGCACGGACTAGAGTACTGGCGCTGTCGACGATCTATTCCTTGCCTCCTTAGCTCCAGATCTTCAGGAACATAAGGTTCAAGAGTGTTATTGTGCTGACAAAGGATTGGATCTAGTTGGTTCTAGAATCGAGTTTCCATATTTGTCGCGATAGTTGCTGCATGGTCATGAATAGTGTGGTAAGGAAGTCCCCCTCCTCGAGAGGAAGGTCCAGCTTATTGCTTGAAAGAAAGGCCAATCCTGGCTTGTTCGAGATTCAAAGTATGCTGATGCCTAGAGGCTTTTGCGTAATTACCATCCAACCGACGGTGTGTGGATCTATGGTTGAAGTCGGATGAAGTTGAGCTTTCGGTAGGGGAATGTGAGATGTGATCCCTCTTAAATCTTCTTCGCCATTCCTTGTGCAGTTGATTTGCAAGTTCCGTGTTGACATAGATCTACTGCATGAGCTCTTGATGGCTATAGGTTAGCTCTTGCATGAGGATCTGGAATCCTCTCTGTTCATAGGGCCTTGTGGATCTGAAGCTCCAGTTGAAGTCTAGCCTGTGGCAACTAGCTGGCGGCGTTCAGCCTATCCCGTCCTTCTAGATTAGCAACATTGGAAGCAGTCCTTGTGTTAACCATGGTTGACATAGCTCTTTCCTAGATTTGGAGTAATCTGAATAGAATGGAATGAAGTACTGGATGATAGATCTAGATCTCCTCCTTAGATTTTGCAATCCAACAATAGCAGGGGAACCGATGAAGCAGAGAAAAGATGGGTTTTCTCAATGAAAGCACCAAAGTGTTTGTATCAAAATTGGGCACAATACTCTTCAGATGTATTTAAAGAGATTATAATGAAGAATTTAAATGTAAAAATAGGCTAATCTAACAAACACGCAAAAATAAGAAAAATAGAAATGTGAGAAGATAGAGATTTATACTGGTTCGGCGTTGTAGCCTACGTCGACTTTGGAAGATTTGCCTTTTTATTGACAATTACTAACTAGTTACAACTGAGGGTAACTCTAACACTTAAGTTACAATGAACCTCCGGCAGAGTAACAGTATAGCAGGATCAAAAGACTTTTTCTGTAGGCGCATGGGTGCTATTTATAAGTCAATTTAGAAATATGTAGCTTAGATCTTGGAATACCTCTTCTCACACGTGGGTGGTCCTATCTGATCGATGCGAGGCCATTTGGGATAAATCCCCGATTGATCCCTACCTTGTTCATATCGATCAAAATGACGTCCATTTGAGCTAAGATCGATCGGAGACATTGTTGAGGTAGTAAGTAAGCTCTTATGAAATTTTGGTAGCATTTGGACTTGTAGATTCTCAGCTATGCTTGATCCAAAGTTGATTTTGTGGGTTGTGTGAGGCGTTGATATCGATACTTTCGTATCGATTGTTCTTCATATCGATACCATGCCTACCGATCAAATGACGTGCAGCGATAGTTCAGGAGAGGTCTAAGTTACATTCTAGAATACCATTTCCTTTGGTTGCTATTTCATACCAATCTAACGTAACTCCTTTTGTATTGGTGCATTAGGTGTCGCTTCGTATCGATATAACGTGACTTCTTTCGTATCGATCGTTGTATGCTGCTTTCATATCGATACTTGCATGTGCTCGTCATATCGATACCTGACTCTCTCCTTTGTATCGATCAAGTGAGCGACCGATATGAATCAGACCGCTTTTGTTTGATGGACATGAACTGAACCAACTTGATGGATGGATATGAACTGATGCTTGTGGGCCGATGGATACGAAGCGAAGTGAGGGATACGAACCTGATGGATACGAAATAGACGTGTTTCACGTGAAACTTGATCGATCCATAACTTGAGCATACGAACTCCGATTGACATAAAATTTGGAACGTTGCTTTTATAGCATTGCTTGTCATATCATGTTTATTGTAGCTCAATCCGGACTCAGACCAAATTTGCCGGTATCCATAGTGAACCTGTGTATAACAATCTTTGGGATGGATTGTCCTTAGTTCCTAGTCAAGTCCTTAGTGTCACGGCCTTGCCAAAAGGTGGAATAACAGCACCAAAGATATGTTGGACCTTTCCAGATTGTAGAGAGGATTGGAAAGCTCACATACAGAGTAGAGTTGCCGAGAAGTATGGCAGGTTTCCATAGTGTATTTCATATGTCTCATTTTCGCAAGTATGTGCATGATCCAGGGACTACTATTCCTCTGCCAGGGTAGGAAGACTTAAGAGTAGAGCTTAATTTGACTTTTTTAGACAACCATTTCAGGTTGTAGCAAGTGATGAGAAAAGATTGAGGAACAAGACGGTCAAATTGGTTAAAGTTCAGTGAAGCAACAACGAGAAGGATTGTACTTGAGAGACAATTACTAGCCTAGCATGCACACCCGACTACAATTAAGAGCAATCAAAACTATTCTGCATGCCTACCATCCATAGCAATCAACAAACCATGCATACAATTACTAGCCTAGCATGCAGAATTCTAAGACTAGTACAAGTTACAAATTCATGAGATGTCACGACACCTTAGGGCCATACCTCGAAGAGTTCAGGATGAGCTGCCTTCATCCTCTCTTCCTCCTCCCATGTACAGTCGTTAACATCATCACTCCATTGTACCTTGAGCAACTTGACTACCTTCCTCCTAAGCTATTTCGTGTCAGTTTCCACAACACGAAGCAGCTTACGAGGTCTTCTAACAACTGGATCTACTTCCAAATCTTCATAGCTATCAGCAGAAACCACTGTACTTGGGTCGTGCACATACCTCCGTAGATACGATACGTGAAAAACATTGTGCACACCCGACATCTTTTCTGGTAATTCCAACTTATAAGTGAGCTTTTCGATTTGCTCGATGATCGGGAATGGTCCAACAAATCTCGGAGTCAATTTTCCTTTCTTCCCGAATCGAATAACATACTTAAGTGGAGAAATCTTCACAAAAACCATATCTCCTACGTCAAATTCCAAATCCTTACGACGCTTATCGGCATAACTTTTCTGACGGTCTTGGGCTGCCTTCATTCGTCGCCGAATGATCTCTATGCAATCCGAAGTCTGTCGAATCATTTCGGGCCCAAGTATCAGCTTTTCTCCAGTTTCCAACCAACATGTCGGAGAGTTACATGGTCTTCCATACAATGCTTCATACGGTGCCATACCAATACTTGATTGGTAACTATTACTATATGAAAATTCCACTAAATGAAGATGATCTTCCCATGATCCTCCAAAGTCCAAAACACAAGCTCTAAGGAGATCTTCCAAAACTCGGTTGACTCTCTCAGTCTGACCATCTGTTTGAGGGTGATAAGCTGTACTCAAACACAACTCGGTTCCCAAAACTTCCTGGAAGCTCTTCCAGAATCCACTAGTGAACAATGGGTCTCGATTGCTCACTATGCTTTTCGGAATACCATGGAATCGAACTATCCACTTAACATACAACTCAGCCAATTTCGATGCAGTCCTAGTAGATCGAACAGGAATGAATCTTGCACTCTTAGTCAAACGATCTACAATGACCCAAATCCCTTCATTTCCTGCTCTGGTTCTAGGTAACCCGTCGATAAAATCCATCGA
Source organism: Allium cepa (assembly GCA_030765085.1). Classification (NCBI taxonomy): domain Eukaryota; kingdom Viridiplantae; phylum Streptophyta; class Magnoliopsida; order Asparagales; family Amaryllidaceae; genus Allium; species Allium cepa. The sequence goes on from CM060942.1 coordinate 16,192,460, forward strand.
TATTTGCTCCCACTTCCATGTAAGAACTTCTAATGGCTGAAGCAATCCACTTGGCTTCTTCTGTTTGGCTTTTACCAACTGGAAGTTCATGCATTTGGAAATAAAATTTCCAACATCCTTCTTCATACCTTCCCAATAATAGGCTCTCTTCATATCCCGGTACATCTTATTTCCACCCGGATGAATTGTCAACTTCGAGTGATGACTTTCCTTCAGAACTTCATCTCTCAATTCATCTATATCGGTAACAACTAGTCGTCCTTGTTTCCGAAGCCAACCCTCTCGATCGACTTCGAATCCTTTATTCTTCTCTGGGTCCAATCCAGATTCTAAATCACGGATAATCTTAATAAGCTTATCGTCTCGCTTTTGGCTCTCGCCAATTCTTTCCACGAGAGTAGGTCTTATCGATAAGTTTGCCAACATTTCAGGTTCCAATTCACATCTAGGCCTGAAGTCAAATCCAGCCAAATACTCAAGACTCTTCCATTCTGAAAACATGGCTCCCAATTCTGCATGTCTTCGACTTAACGCATCTGCCACTGAGTTACCTTTTCCCGGAGTATAGGCTATGCCAAAATCATATGATGCTAAAAACTCTAGCCATCGTTGCTGTCGAAGATTCAAATCCTTTTGGAAGAACAAGTACTTTAACGACTTATGATCTGTAAACAACTCGAATCGAACTCCCAATAGGTAATGTCTCTATATCTTCAGAGCAAATACAATCGCCGCTAACTCCAAATCATGAGTCGGATAATTCCTTTCATGCGGCTTCAGTTGTCGGCTTGCATACGCAACAACTTTATCCTTCTGCATTAGCACTGCTCCAAGTCCCGTACCACATGCATCGGTGTAAACCACAATCTCATCATTTCCACTTGGAATAGTCAAAACAGGGGCACTTGTCAGTCGCTCTTTCAGGATTCCGAAAGCTTTCTCACACTTAGCTTCCCATCTGAATACTTGGTTCTTTTTCGTCAATCCTGTTAACGGTGCAGCTTTCTTGGAAAAGTCTTTGATAAACCGACGATAATATGCTGCTAATCCAAGAAAACTTCTCACATCAGATGCATTCTTAGGTTTAACCCAATCCTTGATCGCTGCCACCTTGGCGGGATCAACCGTTATTCCATTTCCAGAGATAACATGGCCTAAGAACCACACTTCGCTCTTCCAGAAGTGACACTTCAAAAACTTAGCCCTCAGCTGTTGTTTTCGCAAGATTTCCAAACCTATACGCAAGTGCGTCTTGTGCTCTTCCTCAGTTCTGGAATAAATCAGAATATCATCCACGAACACAAGTACGAACTTGTTCAACTGATCCCTGAACACTCTATTCATAAGATCCACAAAATATGCTGGTGCATTGGTCAATCCAAACGGCATTACCAGCCACTCATAGAAACCGGATGGTGTCCTAAAAGCAGTCTTCGGCACACTATCCTTTGCCACTCTCAATTGGTGAAATCCCGTTGCCAAATCCATCTGAGAAAACACCTTAGCTTCGTGAAGCTGATCAAACAAGTCATTTATTCTCGGCAATGGATACTTGTTCTTCTTAGTCACTTTATTCAGCTCATGATAATCCACACACAACCTCAACGATCCATTCGCTTTGGTTGCAAACACAACTAGTGCACCCTATTCGTACACACTACGCCGAATGAATCCTCTCTCTAAAAGGTCATCAACTTGCACCTTCAACTCTTGTTGTTCCCTAGGCGCCATACGCCTAAGAGGCATCACAACAGGTCTGGCTCCTTCAACTAGATCGATACAAAACTCGATCTCTCTATGCGGCGGTAACCCTTTGACCTCGTCAAAGACATCCTCAAATCCACTCACAACCGGCACCGATGACAGTCCATCCCGTGGAATAACCAGCGAATACATGAAGCTCATAAAGACGCCTTCTTCATGCTTACATCGTATCACAACCTTTCGCCCCTCCACATTCTCGACTGTCACCTCCAGCCTCTTACAATCAACCCTTGCCGCATATTTCCTAAGCCAGTCCATACCCAAAATAATTCCGAACCCCGCAAAGTTAAGAACAAAAAAATCACAAACAAAAGAGCAATCATGACTCGACACAACTAGATCACGACATACCATACACAAACAAGACGAACCCCCAACAGGATTAGTCATAACCAATGGTCTATCAACAATATCTTGTTCCAAACCCAACCGGCCTACAAGTTCACTACAAACAAAGGAGTACGACGCCCCAGTATCAAATAACATTCTAACTAGAACACCACAAATGGAAAGAGTACCTTGAACCACCACATTCTTTCCTTTCTCTTCCACCATAGGAGCTTTCGAAGACGATGGCACAGCCCCCAAAGCATAAGCTTGCACAACCTGCTTGTCCTTCCTCGGTTCCGGACAATTCTTCCTGAAATGCCCCGGTTTGTCACAATTGTGGCACTTCGCCGGCACCTTCGGATTCCTACAATCCCTAGACCAATGGCCCTTCTGCTGACAATTGTAGCAGGTCACTTTGCCCTTCGGCTTCTTCTGGCCATCCTTTCCCTTCTGTTGCTGCTGCTTCCTCTTCTTGTTACCACCCTGCTGTGGTTTAGGCCCTTCCTTGGTTACACCAACAACAGATCCTTCCTTAGGAAACAGATTCTCATGCCTGAGAGCTTTCTCCACAAGCTTCTCAAACAGATCGTCCAAATGATCCACCAACTGCCTCCCAAGATACTTGTCCAAGCCTGTCACAAACTTCTCATTCTTCTGATAGGGAGATTCAATATATGACTGAGCATACTTGGACAAAGCTTCAAACTCAGAAACATACTCAAGAATTGGTCTTCCACCTTGCTTGAGTTCCACAAACTTCTTGAACAGAATAGATTTCTGAGCTGTAGAAATGAACTTAGCCTCAAATCTAGCTTGGAATTGCACCCAAGTAATTTCTTCCTCTGGAGTATCAATGGTGATAAAATTCCACCAATCAGAAGCTCTTCCCTGAAGCTGTCTTGATGCAAGCTTCCTCTTAGTTGCATTCTCAATTCCCAAATCACCAAAGATCCTTCTACAAGCATCTATCCACCTCTGGACTTCTATGGTTGATTCTGTTACCAAGAAAACCTTTCCTCCAAGAGCAGTATAGTCTTTGCACAACTTAGCAAAATCCACTGGTTTTGGGGCTTGAACTTGAACTCCAACATCTACTGATGGCCCTGGAGCTGGTATTCTTCTCATGATCGAAGTCATCATAGCCTCGAACATAGAAGCATAATCAGCAACTCCCTCAAAAGCACAGCCTTCCCTAGCAGCTTGTCTCTCTCTTCGACTCATTCCTAATATCTACAAGAAAATGATTAATACACCTTGAGAGACATCTGCATAAGAAGTTCAAATATTTCAAAGCTACTATATTATTTATAGTAATCATCCATAAAAATACAATTACGGCTATCATACGTAGTTACGTTAGCGAGCGTTGGCTAAAATCGATTAACAAAAGCTCTGATACTAAGTGTGACGACCGCCCATGACTTCTGCACTAAACAAGGAAATAGTGCGCTGAAAAGTGTGCCAGGCCGCCGTGGACGATCATCAGGGTAAGGTAAAACAATAAACTCTATCGTATTACTCACAGCGCATGGATAAAATACAATAGAAAGTATACATAGTGAAGCTCTATAGAATAGAATTCTCATCGTATAAGCTCATAACAATTTGATACAAACATCTGAATAGTCAATACATCAAGCCTCACTACATAACACTCAGAGAATCATATAAACAGAGGAGCATCCAGTACATATAGTATGAAAACAATATGCAAAAGCCTCCAGCTCGTCTTCGTCATCAACAGCGTTAGTCACTAAGATCAGCACCTGTCACCTGCTACCTAGTCTGCCCATCCCAACATGGATGAACAGCCCAAGGTAATAAGAGTTAAACAAAAAACCTTGAGTCAGACAAAAGTCTTAGTGAGCAGTAAATCAACTATCAAACATACCAAAAGAGCATGAAGGGTAAAAAGGAATAGGAACTCAACCATCCCACTCCACCTCTTTCTACAGTGATAGCCCCAGACCCATTAAGCAGAAACAACCATAACAAAGCAGACAGTTAAAATAAAGCAATTATCACTCGAGTCAAGGTCGATGTTTTCCAAGTACAAACCCCCAAGGCCTAAACCAAGATCAGATAAGCACACACAAAACGTCGCTCTTGAGACCGAATGACGATACAACCAAAGCATCCATGACTCTGGCTATCACTGTTGTCATTGCCTCGATATCATCGTTAATTGAATGACCGGCTCATTCTTTCATCCTTCCATCAAGGGCTAATGGTAACCCCGGTTCTAGACAGAACTCCGCACGTCGTCGCAGCCCGTGCCTAGGACTATCGAATCTGCCCAGAGTACTTAGCACGTCGTCGCAGCCCGTGCTTGGGACTATCGAATCTGCCCGGCGTACTCTTGCTTTGAGCCTGCTAGAACCTTCAATAACGATGAGATCTCAGCCTTCTAGTCATCCTCCTCGACGACTATTCACATAATAGCTCAAGCGTCTCTCGAGCCAACCATTATCCTCAAACTCGAACCATATCACCGAGTTATCAACATGCTTGGGATGATCCCGTCTGGATTAAACCAAGGCTATCTCATAACATGCTTTGCTTCATCGCATCACAGCAAAGTCCCATCTCAACATCATGCTTTGCCTCATCGCATCATAGCAAAGTCCCATCTCAACATCATCATCAAATCTATCCATATGAGCTTTATCATCCGCTTCATATGCCACAGGCAGCTTTCCTTATTCAAGAGCCTTTCCACTTGGCTTTTGAATCATCTTCGACCAAACTTGTCCAAATCAATCATCAATCAAATAACTTCTAACAATCAATCAAATCAAACATTAATCCAAGTAATCAATCATTCAAACAAGATCTAAATAAACAGTTATAACAATAATGGCAATTTAGTAAATAAAGAGTCCAAACCTAACAAGTATGAATTCTAAGTAATATATTGATGAATGAACTATCATAGGTTAGCATGTAGTAAAATGGATATCAAAACTTTATGAGTGATGGATCTACATGAAGACTTGAGGAAAATGCATGAAATCACTATCTTTAACACACAAACAAGTCACCGATCCAATATACTCCTTTGGGTCCATGTGAGAGATAACCACCACTCACCGAATCACCCAAACACCACAAAAGCAACTAACTTCAGATCTGGACAGCAAAGGATCTAACTTGATCCGACAAGATTCCGCTTCAAATGATGAAATCTCTCTTTGAAGAATGTAGATCTTCAACTTTAGCTCTTGGATCTTCGATCTTAGATGGATGTAAGCACTAGATTAGAGTGGAGAAAAGAAGTGAAGAAGTGCTGTAGTCGAGATCTTAAAAATGGCAGCACTTCGTCGCTTCAAAATCCGGATCCCAAAATGAAGATAGGCACTTCTATTTATAGGCTGGAAATCACTTAAGTCGGCCGTCCCCTTAAGTCGTCCACGACCTAACCCTTGCCGACCTAACGACCTACGACTCAAGACACCACACGACCTACCCACTCAGCTACATAGCCGACCTAACTACCTAACCATATAGCCGATCTAACCAAACACAGGGCCACCCGACTTAACCATAACACGACAAAGCCGACCTAACACTCATACGACCTAACTAGGTGCTGACCTAACTACTTAAGGATATGACCGACCTAACACTACTAAGCCGCTAGTTCCCTTAACCGTTAACTTCCCTAGGTCGGTCGATTCTATAGGTCGGTCCAACTTGTTAGCTCCTAAGTCGCTAACTCCTTAAGTCGGCAACTCTTAAGTCGGCCAATTACTAAGTCGTCTACCTCCTTAACTCAGCCACACTTCTCTAAGTCGCTCCAATCTACTCTGGATGACTTAAACTCTAGACGACATAACCAATACTAACGACCTAGTGGCAACTATTCTACGATTTATCGACACGTAAAATACAGGTCGTTACAGATATATTGTAACGATCCGATATTTTCAACTATTCGCTTCCGCACATGTCGGACTTGAATAGCTTAAAATAACGAATTTTAATTTAAATTTGGCAAAACACAGCATAAACGGTAAACAAATAGTCACAGATCATAGACACGGAGCAATAAAATGCAGCGGAAGTAAAATAGTAGTTCATGAAGCTACTATATAAATACATCAGAATCAAACAAGATACAACAGAGATAACAAGATACAACGGAGGTCTCAACATGATAACCCGGTATGAATCAGAATGCATCACTGGAACCATCCGGATAACTAGAATCAACTGGATAACTGAAAGTGAAATAGATAGCTATATCTTCAAGCAAAGCTTCCAACTTCGAAGGTGAGTCTCAAATGCTGTATCACTCGGTCTGACCCGAGCGTAAAGCAAAAAAAACAAACCACTCAAGTCAGGACATACATACTTATACAATGTAAACCAACTCAAGTAAACTATAATATAAGGTACAAGTAACTTAAAGGATACTTAGGACCGCCCATCCTCTAAGGATCCGTTAAATTATTTACTATGTAGTAATATTTCGCTATTATAATAATGTTTACTAGTAAAATAAACTTACTTTTAAAAAGCGTTAAGACTTTACATTTTCCACCTTAACACGTAATAATGCCAATAGTCTATACAGTACCGTAATATCTCCTGATCAGGAGGATACCAGGGGATACTCCATAGGTACGACACAAATAGAAACTCGTAGAAGGCACGCTAGGATAGGTGACACGGCACAACTAGGCAATGCCAGGGTAGATATACCAATTACGCATCCGGGCTGGTGGTAACGCGTAGCAGCTACTACCGCCCACCTCGAGCAACATCCCCAAAATCAAAAATCAAAAGTGGCCGAATCAATCCAAAAATCAGAGTATAATATCGAAGGAGTGCGTCCGATCAGAGGAATGACCTCATTGGCTCGAGAATCGCTCCTGTTTTAGCCACCTTATGCCAATTCACGGGAGTCAGGTCCACGTATATACCTCAGAGGAAACGCCGCCACCATCCTACTTCATTCTGAAATCTCCACCGCGTACACTGTTGCTAAAGTGGTTTTCGGAGTTGGCAGAGAGTATGACAACTTCCGATCCCGGTCTCTTTAACTTCCAAACGTTATTATAACCCATGGATATTTATTTCAAAATCATTTATACTTTCAAAACCAAATTAGCACATCCATTTCAAAATCATATCATTTCTTTCAAACTAGTATATGCTTTCAAAACTATATCACAATAGTATCATTTCCATTTCAAAACTAATTCAACAATTTATCATTTAAATAAAACCCAATTTTCAAACCATTGAATATTTCCTTTAACTTACTAAACTTGAAATATTCCTTTAAATTATCATAGAATTCTGGAAATGTAACGTTAAGGAATCATAGCATTTTTGGAATGTAATACTTTCCGCTTTTATATAATCAAAGTATTTATATACTTACAAATTTTAACATGGTCATTTTATCATAGCCTTATAGTTAAATAAACTTTGTTACTGTAATATCCAATTTAAAGCTGAAATTCTTATGTTAAGTTAAAAGTACCTTATTAACTTACATTATTATTACAATAACGAAACTTTATTATTTTAGTCATTTAAAATATGTCATTAACATTAATTAAAACTTGCATATCAAATGTACGTTATCAACTTACATTTTATTATTTCAGTAAGGAACATTTATCAGTTTAATAAATTTAAAATACACTATTACATGAATTAAAACATACATGTCAAATGTACGTTTTAACTTACATTTATTACAATAAAGAGCATTTATCATTTTAATCAATATTACACTAATTAAAACTTACATTATCAAAAGTACGTTTTAATTTACATTTCTATTACAGTAAAGAGCATTTATCATTTAATCAATATTACATTAATTAAAACTTTACATGTTTCTTTTATTAATTAAAACTTTACATGTTTCTTTCATTAATTAGAACTTTACATGTTTCTTGCATTAATTAAAAACTTTACACGTTTCTTTCATTAATTAAAACTTTACACATTTCTTTCATAAATTAAAACTTTACATGTTTCTTGCATTAATTAAAACTTTAAATGTTTTTTGCATTGATTAAAAACTTTATACGTTTCTTTCATTAATTAGGACTTTACACATTTCTTTCATAAATTAAAACTTTACACGTTTCTTTCATAAATTAAAGCATTACATGTTTCTTGCATTAATTAAAACTTTACACGTTTCTTTCATTAATTAGGACTTTACACATTTCTTTCATAAATTAAAACTTTACACGTTTCTTTCATAAATTAAAACTTTACATGTTTCTTGCATTAATTAAAACTTTATACGTTTCTTGCATTAATTAAAAACTTTACACGTTTCTTTAATTAATTAAAACTTTACATGTTTCTTTCGTAAATTAAAACTTTACATGTTTCTTGCATTAACTAAAACTTTACACGTTTCTTTCATTAACTAAAACTTCACATGGTTTTTGCATTAATTAAAACTTTACGTGTTTCTTGCATTAATCAAAACTTTACGTGTTTCTTGCATTAATTAAAAATTCACATGTTTCTTTCATTAATTAGGACTTTACACATTTCTTTCATAAATTAAAATTGTACATGTTTCTTTCATAAATTAAAACTTCACATGTTTCTTGCATTAATTAAAACTTTACATGTTTCTTGCATTAACCACAACTTTACACTTTAAACCAATTATCAGCTTATAAAATTTTAACTTATAAAAACTGATATCTCTTTATATTTCAAATCTTTAAATCAAAATTAAGTTAAAATTCCTTATATTCCAAAATTTCAAAATACTTAATAAATTTTTAGGAAAATATTACTTTAAAAATATTAACCATGGGCCTATATAATATTTTTTAAGCTAGGTCAAGTGATACGGATATGTATCATTTCAATCCGTAATTTAAAAAGAAAAATCCAGGTTCTACCATTTCAAACCCACAATCCCAAGAAACATAAATACGACAAAAATCATAAAAAAATCACTCGAGCCTATCGTTTCAGTGATATTCCTTATCCTAAAGTCCATTCTGGTATGTATCATTTCAACCCATAGTGATAGTGAACTTGTAGTGGTGATTAACAGAAATAAAATAATAGTATACATATAATATCATAACAAATGATGTAACAAATATATAAACGGCATTTATCACCATGTAATCAAAACACAGGCTTATATGAATGACATATCAATGTCTACATATTCCCTTGTCATTTTTTCACAAAAATATAAGTACATATGTCTAGAGTGATAAAAACTCACCTTTTTAAACTAGAATCGACAAATTTAGAAAAAATTCCAAACCCCGCAAAGCACGTCAAAGCACGGTGCAAACTTGAGTGGATGAAGAGTCAGATCCAAATCTTGTTTGCAAATAAATATTACATACATAAGAATATGATTCCGTACAAAACAATAGATGTTAAAACATTGGAAAAATAAATGAATCAAATAGACATAATTTGCCTTAATCAATCAATGGCTTGGTTACACCACGTACGGTTTCAACCATCATCTTATATTGCTTGGTCATGATGGTTAGAGGTGTGCTAGAGGCCAGAGGCTGAGTGTAAGCATGAAGAACAAAGAAGAAACAAAAGGAGAAAAGGAAAGAAGAGGAAGACAAGCCATGGATCTAGAGATTGAATATACTTTTCTTTCACGCAAATGATAATGAGAAGTTTTGGGAAGTTTTTATGCGTGATAGGCAAGAGAAATTCATGGCTAGATTAAAGGAATGAACGGCTAAGGTAAGTAATAAAGAGGCCATGTAATAAAAGGCAAAATTTTGAATGGTTTGGAAAATAAAATGGCAACAAATACTTAATGTATTTAATAAAATAAAATTTCTTTCTTTCAAGAGATGAAATGAGAAATGAAATATAATGAGATATGTTTGAGGATTTTTCTACGTGAATGATAAAAGGAAATACACGGCTATATAAGAGGAAAAAAAAAAGCTAAGGAGTTATGAATACCAGGGAAATGGAAAGGCATAAGTTAACGAGGAAGAAACGTACAATATATTTATTTTTAAATGCAAATGAAAAAAAATGAGAGATGGGAAATAATTGTTTGTACGTGAATTTTCAACTTGATATGCAAGGCTATGAGTAGTGTAATTCATGGCTAGGAATGAGGAGGAAACGGCAAGAAAATAATAAAGGCCCATGCAAATGAAATTGGCAAGAGTTTAAACAATGAAACATATGCCTCTTAAATTTCTCCAAACCATTTATTTGCATACATTTCTTTCTAGAAATGAAATGTGAGGTAAATGTGTACGCGAATTATGAAGTGGAGTGGATGGAAAGAAAAGATTTGAATGGCTAAAGAGGAGTAAATGATAGGAAAACAAAAAGGCTGGGAAAAAAAAAGCAAGAAATAAGGAGAAAGAAACACACACACACACACATATATATTATTAAATGCAATTGAAAAGAGGATATTTTGAGATGTTTGTATGTGATTAATAAGAGAAATTCACGGCTATAAATGGTGAATGGCTAGTGTAAGTAATAAAGAGGGTAGGTAAATAAAAAGGCAAGCATTAAAGAAATGTAACGTGTGTCTCCATGATTTCTTCCGAGCCTTTTATGAAAAGATATACACACAAGTAAAATCCAATAAATAAAGTTTAGCTAAAAAATAGAAAAATAAAATAAAATAACATAGAAAATAAAAATATAGAAATGAACATAGAAAAGTTGAAATTGAAATACAGAAAATAACTGTGTGTAAAACGCTGTAATTTACTTAATTTAAAAAGTATAACTCAGAATTTAACAAAACGAAAAGTAGAATAGATATTATAAATATATTCTGCTTCAAAGAAAAAGATTAAAATTTAAACATTTAATTTTTTTTTAAATTTAAACTGAAAATTCAAATTTTGACCAAAATATAAAATTTTCAAGAACTGTTTATTTTTTGCATTTGAAAAATAAATTACAAACAAATTCCAAACTTACATTGGAAAAATTCTTAAAATTCACTTTTAGATGATTTAAAAATAAAAATTTTAAATAAAAATTTAATTAAAAATATTCACAAAATTATGGGTTGTTACACATATGCTTATGGGTGAAATCGTGTTTGAGTTATCAACAGGTAAAAGCCGAGCATCAGAAACCAAGTAGGTTACTTCAGCCTTTAGATGTTCCAGTGTAAAAATGGGATTCTATCTCGATGGATTTCATAGATAGGTTGCCAAGGTCAAATAGAGGAAATGAAAGCATATGAGTTATAGTGTACAGATTGACCGGTAGTGCCCACTTCATTCCAATTAAGTCAACCAAGATGACATCTATTTTAGCAAAGTTGTTTATGAAGAATATAGTTAGACAACATGGAATTCCTAGCAGTATAGTAAGTGATAGAGATTCCTTACTTACTAGCGAGTTCTAGAAATGTCTATAGGAGACTTTGAGTACCAAACTCAAGATGAGTACCGCTTATCATCCGCGGACAAAAGGCAAAGGAAAAGAATTAACAAAGTCTTAGAGGATTTGTTAAGGGCTTTTGTGCAAGATTTGGGGGATCATGGGAAGACCATCTACACTTAGTCAAGTTTTCGTATAACGACAATTATCAGGCTAGTATAGGGATGGCATCATTTGAAGCTTTGTATGGAAGACCATGTAAATCTTTTGGTTGTTGGTTAGAGGTCGGGGATAAGTCAGTTCTTGGTCCAGATTTGGTTAGAGAAGCTGCAGAAAAGATTGAGTTCATTCGAGCCAGAATGAAGAAAGCTCGGTCTAGGAAGAAGAGCTACACTGGTAGAAGACGTAAAGGCTTAGAGTTCTCCGTTGGAGATCATGCTTTCATCAAGATATCACTGAAAAAAGGCGTAATTCGATTCGGGAAATCAGGAAAATTGGTACCAGAATTTGTTGGACAATTTCCTATTATAGAAAGGATTTGGAAATTCGTGTATAAAGTGAAGTAACTAAGTAGTTTGGTAGGAGCCCACAATGTTTTTCATATTTCTCATCTAAGGTAATGTATTAGAGATCCGGAGACTACTAAAGCACCGACTACGTTAGATGACTTAGTAGTGGAACCGAATTTGACTATAGTTAGAAAACCAGTTCGTATAGTTGTGAGGGATGAGAAGAGACTAAGGAACAAGAAAGTCAGATTAGTCAAATTCTAGTGGAATGACGATGAGAGAGGTTGTGCTTGGGAAACCGAGAGCAAGATTAGAGACACTTATCCTGACTTGTTTCATGGTATTTTTACCTTAATGATTGATTTTATTAGTACCTTATCGCAAATTCGAGGATGAAATTCTTTAAGGAGGGAAGTCTGTAACGACCCTTGTTTTTTCTAATATTATTTAGGACATTTAATTAGATAAATAAAATAAAATAATGTAAATGGTTAAGGTATTGAGATTTGTATGATTATAGGGTAGCCATGCTTTAATTAACCTATAAGCCAAAGAGAAATAAAATGAAATAAGTACGAGGAATGAGATGGGGAAAAAATAAGAATAAACTAAGTCCTTATACCCAAAACCCTCATTCCATTTTCATTTACAATGTTCACAAACAAAACTAAACCTAAAAACTGGCCGGCTACTATTAGAAGAAAACAAGGGGAAGATAAGCAAGAATTCAAGAAGGAAGCTAAATCTAATCTATTCAAGAGCAAATTTCAAACTTCTTAACAACAAGCTATGAACAATAGATTATATCTTATTTTTAGTGTTTTTAGTTTTTAGATGAGACCCGAATCTATTTTGTAAAGTAAAATGCTATGTTTAGATTATATATATATACACACTTTTTGATGATTTATGTTGCTTCTTAAATATTTTATGATAATATTTGATTCGAAAAACCTATTTAACAACATCCAAATGGCTTGCATTTTTTATATAGATTAGAAGTATTATCTTAGATATAGTTTCAAGTATCATAATTTTCTGTGCTAATCTAGTTTATTATAAATTTTCTAGTAAAGAAAACGGTTAAACTGGTTTAAATTATTTTTGGCTATTATATGACAGATTCGGGTCTGAAATTTAAATATATCAGAAAACATATTAAAAGATATTTATGGGAATTTTTGGAGGATTTTCCTGAATATTTTATTATGGATATAAAATTATTTTAGGTATGAGACTTAAATGTTTTATACACTATTAAAAGGAGGAGGGGCCAATTTGTTAAATACTTTAAATTGTTAATTTCTGAATTTGATAGCGCATTTAGAAAAAGGTTTTGTAAAAGAATTGGTAACCAATTATATGTTGACAAATAGGGCAAGTTAGTTGGAAAGGTATTACTTTAAAAGGTTAAAAATTAATTTTGTCAAGGATTTCTACTTCTCCACTTAGACAAACCACCTTTAGACCTCATGCATATGCATCTGCCTCCAACCAAGTCGAAACCAATACACATGTTATCAAAGCCTTGGTTCATAGTGGAATGGAGTTAGGCAGAAGGTATAGAATCGAAACATGCTTTCGAAGGGGTAGAAGTATATTTTTTAAAACATAGAACTATTTTGGTTACAAATAGGGCTTTCAAAGCGGTTGGAGCTTTCGACTTAACCAACTTGCTTCTGTTATATAAAGAATGGGCTTTCGAGTGGGTTGTCGCCCTTTTTTTAAAACAAGCTTCAAATAGGTCAAAACCCCTTCTGCCGCATTCAACCTTTCGAGTCAATGCCTTCAAAAGGGAGCTTTTGCCTTTAAACTTTTAAGTCGCTTCTCCATGCTTTCGAAAGGGTTGGTTTCAAAACTATTCACTTTCTTTTACCTAAGGATAATGCTTTTGAAAGTAATGCTTTTGCCCCAGTTTTTCTAAGACCCTTAGATATAATGAAATTTAACCCAAATGTTTCGGTTTTAAATGGTTTTGAAGCTATGTTCCACAATCTTTTACTTGAAATCAGTGCTTTCGAAAGGTTTATTTAAGTAAAGGACTTTAATGTTTTTAAAAGATATATGTGTGTGTGTGTGTGTGTGTGTGTGTGTGTGTGTGAATATATATATATATATAAGGAAGGTTTCGAAGGGGGGATTACCCAATGTTTTCAAAAGGTTTACTTCTAGTATTTGAATGGAAGGTTTCACTACTTTCGAAATGCAAGTTTAGATGTCTAAGGTTTATAAAGCCTTCGAAGGGACACTTTCAATGATTTTGAAAGGTCTATTTTAAAAGGTTTCAAAAGGTATGTTTTGGCCTTTTGGCCTAGTGTTTCAAGGTAAAACTTATTTTGAAAGGGGTACTTTCAATGGATTCGAAAGGAATTTTTTAAATTTTAAACAAGGGTTAAGGAGAAATTTTGAATTTAAAACCTAAAGTTTTTTGAGTTAAAGAAGGGCTTTAATTTGTTTAAAGGGACAGATGTGCATTGATTTAGGTTTTCATCAACATTGTTTTGTGTAAAGTATATATCATGGCAAAGATATTTGAGTAAAGCAAGAAGTGAATTTTCCTTGTTTAGGTATGATTTAAAGGGTTAAATAAGCTTGAAAAAAATGTTTTCAAGGAAAATTTGATGGGGTAGTCAACCCTAAGTAAATGACTCGGATATTAGAATACAAGATAAGACTGGTATAGTCACGCCATATACTTTAGCTAGCAGCTCCTAGCTAAAATAAGTCCAAAATTCCATTGTCTAGGACTTTATCACAGGTAAGAATCAAATGGTGTTACACGCAGAAAGGAATATATAGAGAAAGATAAGTTATTAGTGAGCTCGCAAAACCATTAGGATTAGTTGACCCTGGGAGAAGTAAGTTAAGGACAGACCATCCAGAAGTGTGTCTAATAGAAGTTAGATTATTTAGTTTGTTTGGTAAGCCCAAATTAGCCAATGGTTAGTAGTTTGCCAAACAAAATTATATTATTCAGATAGATATCCATTGATTACCCGATTTATGTGCATATACGATATTACTATTATTTCTTTAATCAGTTTGTTTGCAGGATTCTGATTTGTGAAAAGATATGCTTTTAAAGGGATATTAGTGAGGGGTAACCCATTTCACTATGCGGAGCGGTTTGAACTAAATATCAGTAAGCCGAGATATAATAGTATTAGTCACAGCAGGCTTTATATCTGACTCGAAATTTATGTTTTCCCTTTAAATTCTCCGATGCTCAAAAATTAATTTGAGTATATTGAGAGTTAGGGTTTCACAGGTTTAGTAGGTGGACGAATAAGCTTCTGAAGATGTGTAGGAGGCAAAGTTAGCTATTTAGTAGTTATTAGTTTATTTGTACTGTGATGTGTTAAGACTGATATGTCTATTGAGTACTCTTATTATTCAAGAGGGCATCTACACATATCGCTCTTGGCATACATTGTAATGATTATATTTGATCAAAACCTAGGAATCGTTTAGGGTTTTATAATGGAATATGAAACATGGATTTGCAATGTAATGTGAAAAATATTTTTTGGAATATATTATTTTGTTTCATATTCATGCTCTTCTTATATTATGGATATCATTAACATTACCATATTTTATTGCTAGAAGTTAATGCTATAGATGACTGCAGTATCTATAGCGCTTAGCTTCGGGCCTAAAGACAGAGGATGTTAATACTAAGTCCCAAAGAAGATCCTCTGGAACTCGCAAGATCAACCTACTCTTTTCCGATGACCAACATGATGGTCCGGGATAGTATTGTAGCCACAACACACATAACAAACCCGACATATAAAAGGTAATCTAGAATGGTAATGACCATACCCTAATAGGTGTAACACACATAACCTTAGGGCATACTCTGTTTTAGCCATTTTCACGCATGAGGTGAAATACCCCTAATTTTGGTAACATTATTCAGAAGATTTAATTAGATAAATTAAATAGAATACTGTAAGAATTAAAAATGATAAGGAGATTGAGATTTGAAAATAAAATATAGAGTCGTGCTTAATCAATTAAATGGTCTTAAAATGGCTTTATATTATTTACTAAAACATGAGCCTATTGGCAAATAACCATACCACCTTATAATTCACAGTTATACACATAAATCAGGTATCCTTTCATTTTCTCGTCCATTTAGTTTTTCACAAAAACAAAAATTGAAACCTAAAGGAAGGCTGGCTATTAGAAGGAAGTAAAAAGGGGAAAAACCTAACCAAGCTAAGGAATTAAAGCTAGGGGAATTAATCTTCAAAAAATGTTAAATTCCTTATCATATTCAAGGTGAATAATAATTTTTACCATCTCTAATTTTTTTTTCACATGTCTTCGGATGTTGGATTAAATTCATTTTTATGATATTTTGGATGATGATATGCTTCAATTATAATATGTTTGGTTTAAATCAAATCATTCAATATTTACAATTTTAGGCAAAAATCGAATGTAAATTACTTTAGAATGCCACGGAAAAATCGTATGTTATATGAAACATGATTTTGGATATAGGTTTTAATTTTTGTAATTTTCCAAGCCATGAAAAATTTAATATGAATTTTCAAAGGAAAATGTGTATAATAAATTTTATTTCGTTTATTTTAGGAAGAATTTGGGTCTGAAATTTTGACATATTAGATAACATGATGAAAGTGAATTTCTTTAATTTTTTGAGATTTTTCCTAAGTGACTTACCGAGGAAACTAAATTGTTTTAGAAAGTGGGATTAAATTACATAATAGGTTTTTCTTAATGGAAGGGCTTGAACGTTAATTTTTCCTTCATTTAGATATGATAAATGCGGTAGTTATTTTTGTAAAGGATTTGGAAAAGTTGTAAGGCAACCAATTAAAACATTAAAAATAGGAAGGTGTTATAAAGCAATCACTAAAATTGGCATGATTTCAGCCTTTATTTAGAAAAGTGGGTTCCACCTCTTTAGGAAGCGCCTTTCGACCTTATGCCTGCTTCGACACGTTTGAAATCTACCATGCCGAAAACTACCTTTTTGAAACCAATACAGAAGGTAACACTTAGATGGTATATAGTGGATTGGAGGAAGGAAGAAGGCATAAAGTGAAACCTTAGCTTTCGGTAGGGTCGAAACCTTGGGTTTGTCTTTAAATGTTAAGCGTCTGCCTTGTTTATTAAAAGCTTCCGAATGAGTCGAAAAATATGCTTTCAAAAGGTGGTATTCTAAATAAATTTAAAGGGGGTTGCCATCCTATGTTTTAAAGTATGTGCTTTCGTATGAGTTCTTTTATTTTTTAAAATAATGCTTTCGACAATGATGGTTCCGACTTGTTATCGTTCTTCTACCTTTCGAGTGCATTGAAGCCATCAATGCTTCAGACGGACGGTCTTTGTTTATAACTTATGCTAAGTCACTTCCAAAATGCTCGAAAGGGGTCAAAGCTTTTGGAGCCAATGGTGTTGAAGGGGGGGGGGGGTTCCGATCTATCCTTCAGAGTTTTACTCAAACATTTTGAGCTTTCGAATAGAGTGTTCCGACACCGTCAAATTTTCCCTAAAATTTTTATTAAAGATTTCGAAACAGATACATTCATATATAACCACTTTGGCCCAAAAGACGCTTTTAGAAGCAAAACACAATGCTTTCATAAGGGTTACCATTATTGGTTTCGAAGCTATGTTTCAAAGTAATGTTTTGATACTTCCAAAAGGTATATTTTGGTTTCGAAAGGGATGATTAAAGAGCTTTGAAAGGTATGTATGCTTTTGAATAGAAGTTTTCCATGCTTTCGAAGGGGGTTATCGAGGGATGTAAAAAGTGATGTTTTAAGAAAAAATCACCTAATCTCATATTAAAGGAAAACCATGGCATAAATTAAAGAGTTTTGAAAATGGAGTTTTCGAAGAAGTTTTCCTTGATTAACAGGTTAAAAGGATTAACCAAGTTTTATATAAAATGATTTTAAGGATATTAAATCACAAGTGTTAATATTATTATGTTGTTATGATTGCTTCATTATATGGCTATTCACATTGCAATAAACCTATAATTGTATGTCAAAAAGGGGCAGAATAACCAGCTAGGCTGACCCAGTAGTGAATATAAAATTAAGAATGCTAAAATGTTGTTTAAAGATATTAGCAGAGGCCAAGGTTCACAGTAAGCCTATGGAAACTGTGTATAGGGAAAGATATTGGCAGGGGCCAATATGTTCATAGTAAGCTCATGAAAACCATGATTTGATATTGGCTGGGGCTAGTAGGTTCATAGTAAGCCCATGAAAACTATGATTTGATATTGGCATGGGCCAATAGGTTTGTAGTTAGCCCTTGAAAACTATACCTGGATTTAGATATTGACAGAAGTCAATAAATTCCTAATCAGCCCATGAAAATTGGGATAAGAGTAAAGATATTGGAGTTATTAATAGGTTCTTAGTGAGCTCATGAAAACTATGTAATCGAACAGGGAGTCCATAAAATATAATGGGCTATTAGTAAGCCCATGAAACCTAATAGTTTAATAGTGACCCTAGAAACTATATATAAGACAAATAGTCAGAATGAATGGGGAGGGGTAATTCAGAATTAATTCACCCATTTGCATATCATCATATTGTTTTGAATTATTTTTAGCCATTATGGATGTAGAAGCACAATATATAGTTTTATAAAGGTTTTAGTATACTAGTGAGGGAAAAACTCGTTCCGTTAAACAGCATGGTCTCATTAGAGATCTAAACGGTTTGAGATGGTAGATTATTATTTATACTAGACTTTATATCTGACTCGAAGTTTTTCTTTTCCCTTTAAACTCTCGGGTGCTCAGTTGATTTTGAATAGTTTGAGGGTTAAGGTTTTTAGGTTCTCTTTTTAGACGGATAAAGCTTCCAGAGACGAGCAGGAGGCAAGCTAGTTAATAAGAGTTCTTTTATTCCACTTTGTTTTTTGGATGTAAACGAAATTTTGTTTTATTTCCTAATTATATAATCTGATCAACCAAGGAGGCATCTACATATGTCACTCTTGGCGCATTTTGTAATATGTATATTTTTCTAATGTGGTTATGGTTATGGGATTATGTAATAAATTTGAAATGCTCTGAAATGTAGTGTTGAATTTATTTGATGTTTTAATTTTTTTTTCCATATTCTTGTTTTACTATGTATCAATATATCTAACATTACTGTATTTGGACGCCAGGATTAATAACTATGGATGACTGTAGCATTTGTACCCGTTAGTTTTGGGCCTGCAAGTGGAGAATGTTACAAATTAGTATTAGAGTATAGGTTAATGAAACCTAAAGGAAATATAAACTTAAAAAAAAATTCAAACATATTCCAATGGATCGGAAAATAAGATCGGTATTTGGGGTAATGCTATAGTAGCGTAGTTATATTTGATATACAATTATATATAAGTATGTATTTCCCACTCTCTTACACCGTTCTTCTGTATCTTACTAAAGCTCGTATGCAAATTTATGAAAGGAGATATAGAAGTACGAAACGAAAGAGGACATCCCGGTGGAGGAAGCGCCACAACCAATGGAAATGCTTGACCCATCGCCAGGAGGAATCCGGGTCGACCGGCTAATGCTAATAACCAAAATGTTGATGCCAGTGTGGGTGCTGGAAATCCGACAGTAGATATGGTGGCGATGTATAAGTTCTTCATTAATATGATGCAAGCAGGAGTTACTGCCGGTTTTGCCGGAAATGTTGGAGGAGCTAATCTTGTGGCTCCAGTTGGAAATAATTATGCTAAGCGGAGTAGAGACTACATCACTCTGGGTGGGAAGTCATTCATGGGAAGGGAAAGTGCCATTGAGGTAAAGAATTGGCTATTTCATTGTGAGTGTATTTTTGCTGATTTGGGTTTGGATGATGAGCAGAAGAGAAGGTTGGCCTCTAGGCAGTTACAAGGGTCAGCGCTTCACTGGTAGAGTAGTATTACCGTTGGAGTTCTCGAGGAGCAGTTAACTTAGGCAGATTTTTGAAGGAGATTTGAGAAATGGTTTATGTCTGAGTTTGCTAAGTCGGAATTGCTGAGGAAATTTATGGATCTGGAGTAGAGTGAGATGTCGTTGTTGAGTATGCTGCTAAGTATGATGAGTTGTCCCCTTATGGACATAATATTATAGACACCGTCATCAGGAGAATGAGATGTACATTAGAGGACTGAGGCTAGAGATTGCTAGGGCGACCATGCTACATCTTTGCTATCCTAGTAATTTAGTTGTGGAGATGGCCATTCGCCATGAAGAGATGCTTGCTAATTGTGCTAAAGAGAAGCCAGTGGAAATTTAGGGTTCCCAGGGGAAGAAGAGAAAGTTCTTTAAAAAGAAGGGAGCCCAAAAGAGAGATGCTACCAAGAAGGCAAAGGCTGAGTTAGTTTGCATTAAGTCTGATAAGAAGGGTTATTATGCGAATGTGTGCCAATCTGGAAATGGGAAAAAGGCTGCAATAAGAAGAATGTGAAGTGCTTCAACTGCGATCAAGTTGGAAATTATAAGAATCATTGTCCAGAGCAAGTTAGGGCAGATAAAGGGAAGGTTTTTGCTATTGGACCAGTTAGATCTACTACAGATGATAAAGGGAAGACTGTGATGGAAGGTATTCTTTTAATTTAGAGTATACCAGTTAAGGTACTTTTTGATACCGATGTAACACCCCGCACCTCTAGGCACCTCGAAAATCGGACATGACTAGAAGCACGGGTGGTCAGGTGAAATAAAAATTCATAACCTACCACAGAGACTAAGGCAACAGCATAAAATGATTAAAATGTTACAGCGAAAGAAAACTTTCACTAATTATAAATTAATGGCAAAATAGCTTGATTAAAAACAACATTATCCAAAATTTATTTATAAAAAAAGTACCAAGTAATCTCCAACAAAACATAAAACATAACAAAGTTCACAATATAGGTCCTCATATATAGAGTAAAGTATGCAAAAGAGAAACGAAGTACATAAAACAAAAGAATCAAAAGCTGAAGATAACAACTGCTCCAATGACCTTCCAAGCTGCAAAGAACTGCAACCTAGGCCTGTCCTCCCGTGATTGGAGGAAAATGGGAATAAAAGGAATGAGTTAGACATAATGTTTGGTGAACGAGAAATAAAATGAAGTAGAAAGAATAAAACAGTCTAATTTCTGTTCTTCTCCGAATATCGCAGAGGGTGAATAATATAATCCAGTAAATCCTTCTTAGACACAATTACTAAGGAGCCAAAGTTCATGGTCACTCTAGGGAAGTCTACCCTGGCCGTAATACTAAATGTCAATCGGCCAGTTGGGCCTACTTTCCTTACCTATCCACGTGCTACAGTGTGAAAGTCATGCTCTTCACCCGTGCACTGTGACTATCTATCCACTTGCTATAGCGTGAAAGTCATGCTCTTCACTCATGCACTATGATTAAATGCTTCTTACATCTGACCGGGGCCGACTCAAACAACCTCGCAGAACCTCGAAGTTGCGCTCTGGCTCTGCAAAACTGGACTCCTATCCTCCTAACTCCTCTGTCACCAACGTGGACTTGCCCCTATACGAAGTGTCGATCCTCCGAAAGAGAAACCGCAGTTGGGTCGGCTATGCAAAATCCTCCAACGATCTACCTGTCGAAGCACACTTGTCCTGTTCCGTCCACATTGATCTACCTAAAGAAGCCAATGATTGCGGATGCTATATATCCTACGTAGTAACAAACTTTGAAAGGTAAAAAACATCTTTGCGAGCCTACTTACCCACTCCTAGTACATGCAGTAAAATTATATTGTGGTCTTAACTGCATGAAACACCTATCCAAACCTTTACATGGTCTGCCTATCAAATCGCTTTCAGATTAATTAATTTTACCATTATAACTTGCATACTGTTTATTTTCATTAATCTGCTTTAGGCCATTTTTACGTTCGATTTAGTTATTTCATAATTTCCCTTTTTTGTATAAATGGTATTTCAATTTCACGTTCGTCTAGTCCGTATGGTTTGTCTATAATTTTTATGTCATTTTTTTTACAGATTTATACTAGCCTTTAGTGCCCATTTAATTTACATTTTTTTACCCCAAAAATTACGTTCTCCTTTAGAGATTTAATCTGTACAAAATTTTATCCAATAGCCAAAAACCGTTTAATTACACAAAATTCCACTTTTATATTTTTAGGCAACATATGAAACAAATAATTACGCCAATTAAACTTCCCAATTTTGTTTAAAAACCTTATTAAAAATTATGTAATAATATACAATTTTATTCAAGTAACATTTTCTTAATTTATTCAACTAACATGTTCTACCATTAGAAATTGAATAACAATTCTAATTCAATTTAATTAAACCAATCTAATTTGTGCCATGAAACGTGAATAACAATCAGTTTATTCCAAATTTCAACCCAAATATGAGTCAGAATTGAGAAGTAGAAGAAGATACAATAATTTACATAAATTTAAATCTTATTTCTGTCATAAAACATGAATAGACAATTTGTGTGTCCCATATTTTAACCAAACATGAATTTGATCTGCGAAGTGGAATTAGAAGAAAAAGAAGTTGCAATAATTTACGTATATTATCAATTAATAATAGAAATTAATTCATTTTAACATGCCAGAAAAGAACTGAAATTGAACTACTTTATTTTTCTATTTCATATTAATTCCTACTCACCTGGCATTTGAGCTTGTATAAATTTGAAGAGCTTTGCTTTAATCTTTCTCCATTTGATTCTTCTAAATTCCTAAAATTTCTTGAATATATATAGATAGTTTAATTTGGTAGAGATTGGTTTATTTAGTAGAGAAAAGGAGGAAGAATAATCCACACTAATTTTACTATAGAATTATGGCAACGCTAAATAAAATATTAGGTTTAGGTTAGATGGTTTATTTATTGATTGTTTGAGTGAATATAGTCCATTAGATTATTTTAAACTAAATCTGGTTCTTTTATACACTTTATGGTTATCCACTCTAGTCCATACACATCACTCAATCAATAAAATCAAATCATCCTATTATATCACTGGGGCGAATGGGAAGCCGCCACATGTCAGAAACAACGTTGAAATACGTAGGAAAATCGCTGGAAATGAACTATCTAAAAACATCGCTCTAGATTTAGGGCGACAACGGGACTTGATCCCTGGTCGCTAAGGAAGTCAACATGCGCCTTTACCACTATACAAAATGAGCTTTTAATTTCTTTTTAATTATATTTCCGTAAAATATCAAGGTGTTAAATTCCCCCTCCCTCTAAAGGATTTCGTCCCCATAATTTCCAAAAACGAAAGAACGTAATTAATAACCAGCATCCAAGAACTACATATATCTACTCAATCATCATCCATTTCTATCATTGTCCTTATTTTTCACTAATGCAATTTATGATTTATGCAAAATGAAATGCATATTAAGTTGCTTAATGCGAAAAGGTAGACGGACTACTGATTCAGTATGCCTCCTGTAATGCAAGTATGCTTATGCCATGCAACCAAATGTATGCAATTACCCTAGTATAATTGATAATCCTATACGTATGTTTCAATTATTCACCCAAATTTACCATCCATATGCAACATCCATTTATACATACACACACACACACAGATATATAACCTTGTGCAAATGCAATAGATAACAGGTAGGCATATGCAGGTGTGTGTACCTAATTGGCCGATTATCCTAATAAATATTTATCTAATGCATGCAATGCATCCATTTGAAAACATTGGCATCCACTTGAAATCATTTTCATCCATCAAACATAATATGCCCAAATGACATGTTTGCAACCAAGATACCATCCATAGGTTTCACCTAAAGATTATCGAAAGGACCCTAACTAATGTAAGATTAAAGACCAAAGATAGGATATTTGAAGTGTACCTTCAAATAGAAAAGGATAAGAAGTTTGAATTCTCTCCTCAGATTCCCATGTGCACTTCTTAGGGTCATCTCCCCACTGAACCTTCACTAGATGAACTTCCTTGTTGCATAATCTCTTGACGTCGTGTTCCAATATACAGGTGGGTGTATGACACACAAGCGATTCGCACTCTACCTCTACTCCCTTGGATGATTAGGTTCTATTACTACTGTGGAATCATATAGACACTTCCTCAGATGCGAAACATGAAAAACTTCATGAACTTCTGCCAACTTATCTGGAAGATCAACTCTTTGTGCCACTTTTCCAATCCGTGTGGTAATAGGGTTGGGTCCTACAAATCTCGGTGCCAACTTACCCACTGAGCCAAATCTCATAATGTTTCTCAGAGGAGAAACCTTGACAAAAACCATATCTCCAACCTTAAACTCAAAATCTGAACGTCTTCTATCGGCATATGACTTTTGTCTATCTTGTGTAGTCTTCAACCTCTTGCAGATTAAATCCACCTTCTTGAAAGTTTCCTTCACCAAGTCCGATCCAAGCAAGATCTTATCGGTGGTATCCCACCAACAGGCTAGTGATCTACATGGTCTACCATAGAGGGCTTCGAATGGTGCCATCCCAATGCTTGCTTGATAGCTATTATTATACATAAACTCCACCAAAGGTAGATGGTCTTCCTAAGAGCCTCTGAAGTAAATGATGCACAGTCTGAGGAAATCTTCCAAAAGCCTATTTACCCTCTCAGTCTGTTTATCTGTCTTATGGTGATATGCAATGCTCAGATTCAATTCCTTTCTCAAGGCTTGCTGAAGAATCCTCCAAAACTCGTTGGTGAATAATGGATCTCTGTTGCTCACAATGCTGGCGGAAACTCCATGAAACCTAACTATCTCCCTTACATAAAGAGTCACCAAATAAGTTGTTCTATTACTCTTAATGGGTATAAAATGAGCGCTCTTCGTCGGTCTATCCACAATGACCCAAATGCTCGTGTTCCCTCTCTGTGACCTTGGTAATCCATCCACAAAGTCCATAAAGACGCTCTCCCATTTCTATAATGGAATATCCAATGGCTGCAACAGTCCTCCGGGCTTTTTCAGTTCCACCATTACCCTTTGGAAGTGATGCACTTAGATACCCCGCCACCCTTTTCTTCATTTTGGGGTAATAGAATACTCTCTTAATATCCCAGTACGTCTTATCACCATCGGGGTGCACTGTCATGCTAGAATGATGTGACTTGGCCAACACCACATCTACTAAATCCTCATAGGGAACACAAAGTCTACCACCCCTTCTAAGCCATCCCGTAGTGTCCATGGTACAGCGCCTAAGATGTGGTGTTGATTCTCCTCTACCGAGCTTATCTAAGATGTCCTTTAACTCTTCTTCCTCACCTTGCCTTACTCCAATGTGCTCCATCAAAGTAGGCTGGATGTCGAGGGCTGCTAACAATCCCCAAGCTAAATCTGACAGAGGTTTAAAATAAAAGGTAGCAATGTACTTCAATTGCTTCCATTCCAAAAAGAGAGGACTTAAACTACTCTGCGTCTACTCAATGCATCTGCCACTACATTACCCTCACCAGGGGTATAGGAAATCTCAAAGTCGTAAGAGGCTAAAAACTCCATCCATCTTTGCTATATCAAATTCAAGTCTTTCTTAGAGAATAGATACTTCAAAGACTTATAATCAGTGAAAAGCTCAAATCTTTCTCCTAAGAGATAGTGCCTCCAAGACTTGAGAGCAAAAACTATAGCTGCCAAATCAAGATCATGCGTCAGGTAGTTCTGATCATGCATTTTCAACTATATACTCGCGTAGCACACTACCCTACCCTCTTACATCAGTACCACCCCTAGCCCCGTACCACAAGCATCCATATAAACTGAGAAAGGATTGGTTCCATCCGGTAATACCAATATGGGCATGGTAGTTAAAGCTTCCTTCAATCGACCAAAGGCATCCTCATACTTGGCATCCCAACAAAAGCTGATTTCTTCATGGTAAAGCGGGGAAGTAGAGCTAATATCCCACCGAAGTCCTTAATGAACTTCCTATGGTAGCCCGCAAGACCAAGGAAACTCCTTATATCCATGGTATTCTTAGGGGTCTACCAATCCTGTACTGCTGCCACTTTCGCCGGACTACTACAAGTCCATCCTCTGAAACGATGTGTCCAAAAAGCGAACTTTATCCCTCCAGAAGTGTCACTTGGAGAACTTCGCCTTCAACTTATGTGCTTGCAAAGTCCTAAGCACTTCTTCCAAGTGAACAGTATTCTCCTCCTTGCTTCATGAATTAATTAAAATGTCGTTGACGAAAACTACCACAAACTTGTTCAACGATTCGCGAAATACTCGACTCATCATGTTCGCAAAATATGCCAGAGCATTGGTTAGCCCAAATGGCATGACTGACTACTCAAATAACCCATCTGGAGTCCTAAACGTAGTCTTCTCGATGTTATCCTCCACCACACGCAACTGATGAAATCTCGTGGCCAAATCGAGCTACAAAAATACCATGGCTCCTACTAGCTAGTTGAAGAGATCGTCTATACGGCAAAGAGGATAACGGTTCTTCGTCATAAGCTTATTAAGCTCTCTATAATCCATGCAATGTCTGAGAGAGCCATCCGCCTTACTGGCAATGATGATGGGTGCGCCCCATACAGAAATTCTCTAATGAATGAAGCACTTCTCCAAGAGGTCTCCAATCTGCTTTCTCAACTCACGATGTTCCTTAAGAGCCATATGCCTTATAGGTAAGCAACCGGTTTGGCATTATCGAAAAGATAAATCTTGGACTCGAACTCTCTTCAAGGTGGAAGGCCAGCAATCTCCTCGAACACATTTGGAAAGTCTCTAACAATGGGGACCAAACTCAAACTATCGGAAAATAAGTCAAGAGAATAAAAGCAGTTCAAGATGACTGATGCTCTAGGATCACAAGATACCTCCAAGTTACGTCCACTGCAAGTGCCTAACCTCACTACCCTCTTATAACAATCAAGAACAACACCATACATGGATAGCCAATCCATACAAAGAATCAACCCAAACCCAAAAAATCCTAATACAAAGGCACTACAGCCAAACTCAACCCTTAAAATAAACAATTTCAAATCCCGACATAACATGGACAAATAGGCCGATCCTCCTATAGGATTTGATACTACTAATGGGTCGGTCACTACGCAAGAATCAAGACCAAGACTCTCTAGATACAAAAGAGTGAGAATCTCCAGAATCAAATAGGGTACGAATAGGAAAGTCAGAGACAAATAACACATCTTCGATGATCACCTTCTTTCCCTTATCCACAGCCAGACGAGTACTAGAGGAAGGAGCTGCCTCTAAAGAATAAGCCTGAGCAGGCTGTGAAGGTGTTTTTGAACCATCCTTGGGCTTCGATGGACGGTCGTTCTTCATATGACCCACTTGATCGTAAAGATAGCACCTCAGTCTCGTTAGCTTTCCTATCCCTCTACAATCCTTAGCAAGATGACTTGGTTTCCCATAAGTATTGCACTTCAAATCCTTCCTTGGAACTTTCCTTTTTCCACCTGACCCTCCTCCTCCTCTCCTCTTTCCTTTCCACTGTTTCTTCATATCACTCTTCTATGCACATCTCCTTTCTTCTCAGTATCAGCAAGTAAAGCCATCTCTACTAATCCCACAAAAGTGGCTCCCATCGGAATATGGCTCACCGCCAAACGCTACAGTGGTTGACTCAAATTCTTAGCGAACTTCAGCGCCTTCTTGTGAGGAGTGTTGATCGGGTCTAGTCATAATCTGGTAAGCTCGTTGAATTGATTGACATATTCCTTAACTGTCATATCCCCTTGCTTGTGCTGTATAAATTTCTATAGCTGCACTCCCTCCTCAGCCTGCGATAAGAATTACCTCTCGAACCTAGTATAAAAATCCGCCCAAGTCAAATTATCAGCCTCAGCATCCACAATCTCCCAACAGTAAAGACCTTCTCCCTGCTACTACCATGAAGCCAACTTCCTTCAAGCCAAGTCCTCCAATCCCATAAGTACAAATATCCGCTCACAACTACAGATCCAAGCTCTCACCTCAGTATATGACTCGGTGCCAAGAAACAGCTTGCCTCCTAAGCTGGTGTAGTCCTTGCATAACTTGGAAAAATCGGGAATGCATGGTGGATGAGCTGGAGCCTCTTCCGCCAAGAGCAGCATCCCTAACTAGTGGCTTTGCTCGTGTAGTAGCCTGCAAATAACGTTTGAACCAAGCAGGCGTATTAAGGCCTGGAATTTCGAGGATATCTTACGGTTCAGACATTTTTGTCTATGGATATTTGAAAGATGGGATTAGGTACTCCATAAATTGTTCAATAGTTAAGGAGGAAGCGAGATGAGGGACCCATTTCTAAAATTTCTTTTCTTTCCAAAATATATACATATACTTTTAAAAGTATTATTTGGAATACCTTTTAAAAATTATTCGAAAACCTTTATATTTTTAAAATATTTTTAGGATTACTAAAACCTTAGCTTTGATACGAATTTTGACACCCCGCTCCTCTAGGCACCCCGAAAATAGGACATGACAAGAAGCATGGGTGATCGGATGAAATAAAAATCCATAACATAGCACAAAGACTAAGGCGACATCATAAAATGATTAAAATATTACAGACGAAGAAAACTTTCACTAATTATAATTTAATAGCAAAATAGCTTCATTAAAAAAACATTATCCCAAATTTATTTCTGAAACCAAAAGTACTAAGAATTGTCTACCAAAACATAAAACATAAAAAGTTCACAATATAGGTCCCCATATATAGAGTAATGTATAGAAAAAGGAAACGAGGTACAATAAACAAAAGAAACAAAAGCTGAAGATAACAACTGCTCTAATAACCTTCCAAGATGCGAAGACCTACAACCAAGACCTACCGTCCTGTGATTTGGGGAAATGGGAAAAATAGGAATGGGTTAGACATAAAGTCCGGTGAATGTGAAATAAAATGAAGCAGAAAGAGTAAAATAGTTTAATTCAAGGTCTTCCTTGGATATCGTATAGGGTGAATAACATAATGCAGTGAATCCTTCTTAGATACAGTTCCTAAGAAGCCAAAGTCCATGGTCACACTAAGGAAGACAACTGTGTATGTAACGCCCCGAAAATTTTCGACTTTCGAAAATTCAACATCGATACTCACTTTATCGACTGCCGAGAAATCGAAGGCCAAAAACCCGAAATGTTATGGTTTTAAGAAAAAGAAAAGAGAGAAGAAGAGATAAGAAAATAGAAAAGAGAACAGAGAATAGAAAAGAAACAGAAAACAAATAGAACGGAAAAGAAAACAACAGAACAACATCAGAATCTCACAATTCGCAGCGGAACAACATATAATAATAAATGAATAATCTTTAAACAAAGAACTATATCAGTTATTACAATTTATACATTACATTTCATTACATCATATCATCAGAGTGTACAACAACATACATCAACAAACAGCGGAAAAAGAAATACTATATAAACTAGTAATACGGCATGCCATCCAGCTTGCCTCCAGCAATTCCAGAATATCCAGAATATCCTGATAAACCTTAACTCTCGACTGCCCGTGTGGAAATTGGTGGGCACCCAGAGTTTAGGAAGGAAAACAATAAACTCCGAGTCAGTCATGAGACTGGTGTGAGAACTCAAAACAGTTTATTTATCTTTAAAATCAAAATAGAGGAATATTTTTAAGTCAATTCGCAATGCTTTTAAAAATGAGACTACCATAAGGCCTCCCGCACACACACACAATGCAAACGCAGAATCGGAGGAGATTTCTCCTTATGATAGTCAAAGATGCTTGATACGCATTTAAAATAACATTTGATATTATTACTAGTGCATAGTGTAGAGAAAAATTCATTTCGAAAGTAGAATATAAATCTTAGCCAGCATAGACATTCCGAACTATGCCTACTATAGCTAACTATGTTCAATAGCAGGATACCGCCACATTCCATAGCAGGTTATACAACTAAAACCGTACAAGTCTCGTATTGTTTCTTTGGATTTCCAACGAATGATCAGGCCAAGGAACTTCCCATTGCCACATGAGAATGCCTCTGGATGGACATCCCCGAGAACCAAACCGGATCTCTACCAACACAAGGCCGGGTTACCCCTAACTGAGTAACAACTGACCGAATATGCCATCCCCCGGTCCTTTGGGACCTTTCACCGAGCGCTCGTAATCAATTCACACAATCATAACAAAGTGTTTTCAACATGAGTAAGTATCTGGGCTCCATACCATGATACCACCCTTTTCCAGAAGGAAATGCACACATCCTAAAGGGCGCTACCCCTCATAACCTTGCTGCTTCTTTCCTGTTTTGACCATTCACGGGGTGTGAGGCTCGACGAAGTCACGTCCACAAAAACATACTTTATACAAAAGCCATGCTTTGGGTCAACAAATGATCATAGAAATGATCACAAAGATAGACGATCAAACAAATGATCCTATCACAAATAATCAACACAATGATCATTTACAGCAACACTCAGCATGTCCAATTACCAAATTGGGAATATATCGCTGATAACCTTCAACTACGTAACCTCTGAGCTCGTACGTCTCAGAGAAGGGTGTTAAGCTAAAAGAATAAATTCTCCGCCACCAACAGAAATATATTTGAAAGAAATCGGCTTTACATCTCAATTTGTAATGTCAGACATACAATCCATACAAGTCTGTTCCGGGCTCGAACAAAACCGAAGGCACTTACAAAGAAGTCCTTGCAATCCGGATATTCACAATCCTGATCGGATTTCCCATCACTTAGGGAGTCTCTATACCGTTGCAACTCAGTGCAGAGACAATCGATAGGTCATCCTATCGCTCTCGCAAATACCGGGTCTTCAACACCGATCTTCAATGCAATTCACAACGACGTATCACATATTCGGAATGGGTTATACGACCCCATGGTCCTTTCCCGGTTAACCCGAATAGTGAGCGCTTATTTAAAAATAAGTGTGGCATTCACATTCAAACAAATCACATCAATTACCCATTCAAAGGGAAATATTGATAGTCGGTTATTGAACTATCAATGAATATGCACACATCACCAGTTTCCAAATAATTTTCCAAATTATTTATTTTCCAAAATATCTTTACTAGATATTTAATTTTCAACACTTCAAAAAAAAAAATCAATATTTATTTTTAAACAAATTCCACTTCCTTTTATAAATTCCATAGTGAATTTATATTTCACAATATCCATGCATATACGATTTCAATTATTCATTTCAATTTATCTTCAAAAAGATAAATTCCCAAAATATTCACTTTATATTGGAAAACATTTCCATACTTATTTAATAAGTAATTCACAAATTTTATTTATTTTCAACACTTAGAAAATATTCAATATACTTAAATCGAGATTAAGTACATATTTCATTCTTTAAGGAAATCATTCTCTTAAACATATTTATTTGGGCCAAAACGAATGTTGCGTAAAACATCGTTACGACAACCCAAAATCACTAGTATAGGGATTCGAAATTAAATTAGATATATAAATCCCAATACTATACAAACCATTTCCTTTCGGAAATTATTTACTATAACAATAGTGTTATAGTCCACCATTTCCTTCTATCTCTCGAAAACGTCTATTTCAACAATCAATGTTGAAATCTATGGTTTCGAATCTCAACACATTTTAAAACATCGTTAGATCGTTTTAATTAAATTTAAAATATCACATTCTAAACATTTTCTTTAACATATTATTCACTATTCAAAAACGTGAATATACTACGTTAACACATTTCATCCTTTTATTCATTTTATTTCAAAGGATTATTCACAGTCAAAAACGTGAATATAACTCCATTAACAAGCTATAACAATTTACTTATCAAAATAAATCGTTTGCAAATTTATAAAACAACGTTTATAAATTCTATTTCTATTTATTTATAACAACTTCCTTTTATAAATTCCTTTATTAACCTATTCAATTTATAACTCAATTATAAAACAAAGGTTCATATTATAAGTCAAATACTTATAATTTATTCGTTCACAAAAAAAAATCGTTCCTTTGAACTTCATAATTATAAATCTTATAACTTATAAGATTCAATGATTTATTCAAAACTATTCTTTTAATAACTTTATAAAATTTATAAATCTTACTATTTATAAATTTCATTTATAACTTCACCATTTTTAAATTTTATAAATTCCATTCATTTACAAAATTCAATTTCACTTCATTCAAACACTTATAAAAACTCGTTTTATAATTCCAACGTTTTAATTTATAAATATCCATTTATAAATCTCTTATATAAATCAATTTATATTATTATTTCAAAACGTCTTCAATCTCCTTTATAATTTTACCATTTTGATTTATAAAATAATTAAATTTTATAAATCCTATATTTAGACTTTTCATAATAAATTCTAAAATCCCGATTAAACTATTTTATAAAATCATTAGCATCATATTCTCAAAAATCAGTTTTTAACTATTTTTTTTCTCAAAAATCATAATTTTTATAACTTTAAAAATTATAACGTTTATTTATTTAAAATGGATCAATTCCAAAATTATTTTATAAAACGTATACTTCTCAAAAATCACTTTAAAAATCATTTTTAAAGTTTCAAAATTTGGTCCAATGATGCTACATACCAAATAGTCAATCACGACAACAACGATATCATATATCGATATGATAATCCATCAAATATCAAAATATCTGAAATCAAATAAATACTGTTGAGGAATCCAGTTGGATCCCTCCAACCTGTTTTCCTGCATCCAAAAACATTAGCACAATACCAATTTCGCTCCAGTACGAAATTATCGCGGTATATGGGATTTAATAATATTATCCGCTTAATAACGGCGCAATAGGGTCTCATCCGCTAAACAAAAAATGCGGGAAATCAATAACTCCAATATATACATATGCCAATATATATATATATATATTGATATTACATATAATACCAATTTCACTATTTATGAAATATTCGCGGTATATGTTTTTATTAAATAACATCCGCTTACTAACGGCGTATAATGTCTATTTTAACAATCAATAGATATCAATCATCATTCAAACTTGCATTCAAATATTTTAAATCTAACTATTAAAAATAAAATCGAAACTGATTCGATTGAGTGAGAAGTTCTCACCTTGATTTTAATTCGTTTTAGCGATTTATTTCGAATAAAATTAAACGGACGTTTAATTTTACCCAAAATTCTCACTAACTCCAAATGACTCCAATCCAATTTCATCGCGTAGTGCTCGTCCATACGATTCCAACGCAACTGGTTTCGCGCGTTTTCGACCTCGTATGAAAAAGTTATGCATTTTACAAGTTTACTCGAATTTTTAAATATAAATTACAACATATATATTATAATTTTATAACCTAATACTATCGTCACCGTTGATTGCTTCAGCTTGCATCTCAGCCGTTCCCTTCATCATCTCCCCCTACGTTCTCTACAGGCCGCACATGAACCCATTCATCACGAATTAGGGTTAATTATTGCACCCTCTTCATCGACTTCTAGCTTGATCAAGATACTCCACGTGAATGCCCCTGGCCACCTCTACGCTCGCCCCAAACATAGTTGAACTCGGCCCCTCCAACCTCCTGGAAATGCATGCGCAAGTCAGCACGGTCGGCCCCACTTTTCTCCTCCTCTGATGCTCCAAACTCCATCATCACCGTATGGATTTCAAGATCTCATCGTGCTCTATAATGTTGTAGTTGATCACTTTGGCTAAAACTTCACGGATTGGAAGTAATTAAGGGATGAAAATCGAAAAATTCTGGCCGTTTATCAGGGAGGTGGCGGCTGCTGTATAGATTAGGGTTTTAAAATTTTTTATTTATTTATTTTTGAGATAGTGGGCTATTTATAGGAAAATCGATCGACACTATTCATCCCGGAAATTCCGAACTCCGATTTACGCGCCGTAACCAGCGTTTCTAGGGTTTACCCCGCGTTTCGGACACAATGGAACAGGTTTCGGAAGCTAATTCGGACATCTGTGTGAGTTATGGCTATAAACGTTCAATTTAAATTAAACCGATTTAAATCGATTTCTAGGCGTTTTAATTTGTACCGGACAAACGGTAAATCCAATTGGCACGAAATTTGAAACCTTACAATAATATCACATTATGGTTCCGATGAAACTGGTTTCGTTGAAATCCGAGATTTTTGAAAAATGGCTATTTTAACTCGCCAAATTAAAATTAAAAATAATTCGATGCGTTTCGAGCTGCCACGATCAAACGGTAACTCCGATTGACACGAAAATTGAAATCCGGTAATAACTAACTATTACGGATCCAATGGAACTGGTTTCGTTCAATTCTGAGACTGTTCAAAAATAGACTATTTTCACTAGTCGATTTTAATATTAAAATATTCAATTTTCACAAATTAACTTCTAATTCGATTTTAAAAGTTCTAAAATATCATTCTAACTCTAATATGATAAAATAAAATTTTACAAATCATTTCCAATCATATTTAACTCAATTTTCAATTATTTCCATAATTTCACGTATTAAATTATCGATTAAATTATCCAATTAAATCCAATAATTCAAATAAAAATTTATTCGACTTATAAATTCACTTCTTAATATTTAAAATTAATTAAATATTCAAATTTAAATTAATAAAAATTCTGGGTCGTTACAGTGTAGTAATACTAAACGTCAATCGGCATGTCGGACCTTCTTTCCTTACCTAACAACATGCTACAACGTGAAAGTCATGCTCTTTACCGATGCACTATGACTATCTATCCACGTGCTACATCGTGAAAGTCATGCACTTCACCCATGCAATGTGATTAAATGCCTCTTACGTTTGACCGACACCGACTCAAACAACCTCGCAAGACCCCAAAGTTGCTCTCAGGGTCCACCAAATTGGACTCCTATCCTCTTATATCCTCGGTCACCGTGGACTTGCCCTTATCCAAAGTGTCGGTCCTTTGAAAGAGCGCCAGCAATTGGGTCGGCTGCGTAAAATCATCCAACGATCCGCCTAAAGAAGCTAATGCCATAGCACACTTATCCCGTTCCGTCTGCATCAATCTGCC
The DNA here is from genome assembly GCA_030765085.1 of Allium cepa. Classification (NCBI taxonomy): domain Eukaryota; kingdom Viridiplantae; phylum Streptophyta; class Magnoliopsida; order Asparagales; family Amaryllidaceae; genus Allium; species Allium cepa. The sequence continues at coordinate 16,227,452 of CM060942.1, forward strand.
TGAAGAAGCCTACGATTGCTAATGTTATTTATTCTATGTACTAGCAACCTATGGAAGGCAACAAACATCCTTGCGAACCTACTTGCCCGCTCCTAGTACTTACAGCCAAAACTATATTTTAGTCTTAACTGCATGAAACACCTATCCAGACCTTTACAATGTTTGCCTACCAAATCGCTTCCATATTAATTAATTCTACCATTACAGTTTATACACTGTTTATTTCCATTAATTTGCTTTAGGCGATATTTACTTCTGATTTGGTTATTTCACAATTTCCCTTTTTTTACATTAATGGTATTCAAATAAACATTCATTCAGTTCGTATGGTTTGTCTGTGTTTTTTATACCATTTTGTTACAGATTTACACTAGCCTTTAAGGTCCATTTAATTTACGTTTTTTTTCCAGCCTAATTTACATTCTCCTTTTAGAGATTTAACCTATGCAAATTTTTTATCCAATAGCCACAAACCATTTAATTAAAATTCCACTTTTACATTTTTTGGCCATACATGAAACAAAAAATTATTCCAATTAGACTTTCCAATTTTATTCCAAAACCATATTCAAAATTATGTAATTGTATCAATCAAAACCACAATTTTATTCAAGTAACATATTTTGCATTTATTCAACTAGCCTGTTCTAACATGAGAAATTTAATAACAATTCTAATTCAGTTTAGTTAAACCAATCTTATTTATGCCATGAAACGTGAATAACAATTTACTTGTTCCAATTTTCAACCTATACATGAATTAGAATTGAGAAGTAGAAGAAGAAGAAGAAGAAGATACAATGATATACATAAATTCAATCTTATTTATGCCATTGAACCTTAATAGACAATTTATATGTTCCATATTTAAACCAAACATGAATTAGATTTGAGAAGTGGAAGAAGAAGAAGTTGCAATAACTTACATCTACTCTCAATTAATAATGGAAATTAATTCATTATTAACGTGCCAGAAAAGAACTGAAATTGAACTACTTTATTTTTCTATTTCATATTAATTCCCACTCACTTGGCACTTGAGCTTGTATAAATTTGAAAAAGCTTTGCTTTAATCTTTCTCCTATTGATTCTTCTAAATTCTCCAAATTGCTTGAATATATATAGATAATTTAATTTGGTAGAGATTAGTTTATTTAGTATAGAAAAGGAGGAAGAATAATACACACTAACTATACTGTAGAAATTTAGCAACGGTTGAATAAGAGATTAGGTTTAGGTTATATGGTTTATTATAGATTATTTTAGATTAAATTTGGTTCTTTCTTTCACTTAATCATTATCCATTCTGTCCCATACACACCACTCAACCAATAAAATTTATCCATCTCATCCTGTTACATCACTGGAGCGAATGGAAAGCCACCATATGTTAGAAAAAATACATAAATACATAGGAAAATTGCTGGAAATGAACCAGCTAAAAAAACATCGCTCTAGATTTTGGATGACAATTCGACTTGATCTCTGGTCATTAAGGAATTCAACGTGCGCCTTTACCATTGTAAAAAATATGCTTTTAATTTCTTTTTAATTATATTTCTAGTAAAATATCGAGGGGTTACGGATGTTGAATCACATTCATTTATATCTCAATGTTGGTTCGTAGATTATGCTTAGAACCTATCTGCCTTATTACTTCCTTAAGGGTCACAAATCCGATAGGAAGACACGCAACTGTAGGTTTGAGATATGACCAATTAGAACTTGATTATTTTGGTCTTGAATTTGCATGCAGTCTGTATGTTTTCAATTTTGTAGATTTCAAAATCATCTTGTGTAAGGATTGGTTGGGTAGATATTTTGCTAGAATATAGAGATATCACAAAGATACCCAGATAGTCTTAACTAAATCATATTCTCGATGGAGAATTTCGACCGAAGTGTTTGTTCTTTGTTGAGCGCTATGGAAGTAGGAGAATGGTTAATTCAGGTTTTCATGTAGCAAGAGAGTTTGTGAATGTCTTTGAGTCGGTCACTGGACTACCATCGAAATAAGCTGTAGAGTTTCAGATAGATCTTTTACCATGAGTTGAACCCATGAGTAGACCACTAGTAGGATGACACCAATTGAGATGAAGGAAATAAAGGTGCAACTAGTGGATATTGAAGAAGGAAATTTATTTGACCAAGTAGTTCGCCTTGGAGAGCGGCTGCAGTGTTGGGAAGAAACTAGATGGGTTGTTGAGAATGTGCATCAACTTTCGTTAGTTGGACGAAAGGAAAATTAAGAATAAGTATCCTTTGCTAGGAATAGATGATTTTTTTCGATCTGTTGAGTACTGCATTATCACCCTCAAATAGATGGGTGGGTAGATAAAGTCAATAAGGTACTCGATGAACTATTGAGAGCTTATGTATTGGACTTTGTAGATCTTAGGTGGTTTACCTACATTTAGTTGATTTTTTCTATAATAATATTTATTAGACTAGTATAGGAATGGCGCCTTTTGAAGCTTTGTGAGGAAGGCCATGCAAATCGCTAGCATGTTGGTTGGAGATTGAAGACATGTTAGTCTTAGGACCAGTTTTGGTTTGGGAGGCATCAGAGAAGATTGAGTTGATTCGAGAAAGAATGAAGGAATCTCATTCTAGATAGAAAAGTTACACAAATAAGAGGCCTAAAGACCAAGAATTTTCGGTTGGAGATAAGGATTTCATTAAGGTATCACCGATGAAGGGTGTGGTGCAATTTGGAAAATAGGGGAAACTAGCACTGTTTGTACCTAGATTGGGCACAACTCTCTTCTGATGTATTTGAAGAGATTAGATTGAAGAATTTAAATGTGAAAAGAGGCTAATCTAACAAACACACCAATAAGCAAACAGAAATGTAAGAAGATGGAGATTTATAGTGGTTCGGGGTTATAGCCTACGTCACCTTTGGAAAATTTGTTGTTTTATTGATGAATACTAACTGCTTATAGCAGAGGGTAACTTTAACACTTAAGTTACAATGGATCTTCGGTAGAGTAACGGCGTAGAAGGTCAAAATTCCTTTTTCTATAGGCGCAGGGGTGCTATTTATAGATGTAGTTTAGAAATATGTGGCTTAGATCACGGAATACCCCTTCTCACACGTAGGTGGTCCCACCAGATCGATCCAATGTCATTTGGGATCGATCCCCGATCAATCCCTACCTTGTTCATAACGACCAAATGATGTCCATTTGGCTGAGATCGATCGGAGACGTTGTCGAGGTAGTAAGTAAGCTCATGTGAAAATTTATAGCATTTAAACTTGTAGATTTTGAGTTTTGATTGATCCAAAGTTGATTTTGTAGGTTGGGTAAGGCGTTCGTATCGATACTTTCGTATCGACTGTTCTTCGTATCGATGCCATGTGTATCGATCAGATGACGTGGAGCGATAGGTCAAGGGAGGTCAAGTTTCATGCTAGAAGAACACTTTCTTTGGTTGACCATGCTTTTTTGTATCGGTCTAACGTAACTCCTTTTGTATCAATGCTTTAGGTGTCACTTCGTATCGATGTAACGTGACTTCTTTCGTATTGATCGTTATATGTTGCTTTCGTATCGATACTTGCATGTGCTCTTCATATCGATACCTAACTCTCTCCTTCGTATCAATCAAGTGAGTGACAATATGAATCGATCCGCTTTTTTTTGATGGACATGAACCGAAGCAACTTGATGGATGGATACTAACTGGCCTATGGGCCGATGGATACAAAGCGAAGTGATGGATACAATCCCGACGGATACAGAATAGACGTGTTTCACGTGAAACTTGATCATAACTTGAGCATACAAACTTCGATTGGCCTGAAATCTGAAACATTGGCTTTTATAGCTTTTCTTATCATATAATGTTAATTATAGCTTTATCCGGACTCGGACCAAATTTGCCAGTATCCATAGTGAACCTGTTTATAACTGATCTTGGGGACAGATTGTCCTTGGTTTCTAGTCAAGTCCTTGTCTCAAGGCCTTGCCAAAAGGTAGGATAACATTCCCCCCCCCCAAAGTACGTCCTGTGTGAACATGACGTGCTTTGAAAAGCTACAATCTTCATTCTGAAAAAGTTCTATCCGATTCACCAAATAGTTATTCTTTTCATCAAAAGATGTAACTTTTGATTGATTTCCAATAATATAAATATTGAATTGTTGACTGCCAATGATCATGCAATGTTTTGTTGTAATTGAATGTCGAGTGCTAGCGATTTGTTGTTTACTGTTTTGGTTGGCATCAGTTGAGCATTCAATTCCTGTTAATTTTGAAAATTGAATGTCAGTGCGTCATACATGCACATATATTAATCCAACTCATGTTCACGTTTGTATGTTCACGGGTCATTATCAAGTTCTTTAGTATTTGTTTGGCTCGAATTTCGATCGATCCTCGCCTGGATAGATGTGAAATTCGAATTGTAACAATGCTCAATGGTTGCTTAAGTCCTTCCTTCATATTGATCCTCTCCTGGATTGATTTCAAAAGTTGGGACACTTATTCTGTATCGACAACTATCTATAAGAAGTAGATAATCTTCAAAGATGGTTCATATTAATGGATATGAGCTCTTATAGTTCTTCAAATGGATGGATACGAAACTGTCATTTCATATCTATGGAAATGAATGGTCCAAATATGACTTGGTAGTGGCGTTTAGTGTTGATGGGTTTGAAGACCAATCATTGATGGATATGAATTGTTACACCCTAGATTGATCTGAGCTGGTGGATACGAACGTGCCTCTTCGTATCGATGGAAATTGTGACCTTTCCAGTCGGTTTTTACCACTGGGAGATGAAACTCCTGTACCTGGTTTTGAAACCATATAAATACAATTTGTACTTAGAAAATTTTCACTTGCCATCATTCTTTTGCTTACCTTTGATCGATAAAGAACTCAAGAAAGAATAAGCTATCTTCATTCTCAAATCAACATAACTCGTTAATCCCTCGAATCTATCCTTTAATTTAGGTAATTAACTAATCAATTTCACATTGAAACAATAAGATTCGAGTTCTAATGCCAATTCGTTCAAAGTCTTGGTCGATTCTGGTGATGTTGATGCCGAAGTTGGGTCGGAGCAAGGTCGAGGAGATATTAATAGCGTTTAGGATATTTGGATAAGAAGGACTACCGATGCATACGAAGGAATCACGGGAAGAAGCTTTGCCTTAGATTTCGTATCAATGGAGGACACATTGTTCGTATTGACCATGAGATGTGGAGGACCATATCGATCCAGAATGATGGATGGAAGTAGCAGCTTCATATCGATTGGAAATGGTGGGAGTTTGTATCAGTCTTGAGCGATCGATACGAAGACTTAATTATGCGATTGATATGAAGTTCTAGACCTGATGACCGATATGAAGACGTGGTCTATGATCGATATGAAACCGAGGGTTTTGGATTGATACAAACTGGTCCTCTTGTGATCGATATGAAACCCAAATTTCTATGATCTATACGAACCGGGCTTCTTGCAGAATGATCCAAGTTTGAACTTTCGATGGATATGAAATCTTTTAAATATTTGAACATTTGACTCTAACAAGCTTTAGCCTTCCATAATTGGACTTAATCATTTGACTGCATATCCGACTACCCTTCGAAGCTCGTCGATGGAACTGTAACTTGAGAAATTTAACGAACTCTGACATGGATCATTCTTCGAAGTCAAGTTATCATGGTTGTGATGGTTAGCGATTACGGTCACTCCGGTTGAATCTCGAAGTCTTGTCGTTTGAACATCTTTCGAACTTGTAGAAATCTAAGTATCATGCAACACTATGCTGCACAACACGTTTACTCACTCCACACCAGGGAAACATGAGTTTCTTGCCATCTACTGATGATTTTTACCGAGTTCAATAGCTATGGGTCCTAAAATCTCTAAGCTACATGATATTTAGAGTCCTCCCCTTTCTGTAATCAAAGTGCCAGCTGTCGCAGTTGAAGTAGTTAGCCTTGCTTCGAACGAATTATCGGGTGCAGTTTTCATCACAATTCCAGAAGATTCTCCGCTCTAATATTTTCAATGACATGTTAGGTAGGATCTGCCTTACGCATGGATTATCTTTTGATGCGCCTTATTGCCGAAGCCAAAAGACAAATCGCACAACCACCCAAAGGGATATAGGGCTTGTAATAGATTCACATGTGTAGCTGGAACATTTCCTTCCTTCACTCAATTTATTCAGGAAATGTAGCTTTTCTTAAGGATTGCTCTATCCTAGTTGCATCTGAACGGGTATGCATTGCTCAACATCCTTTTTATTATCTTCATGGAGCACCTCTTTCAACCTCCGACTATAGAAGAGATCAGATATCTATTCATTATTTAAAGTCGTGGTGACAACCCTTCTTTCACTTTTCTTAAAACAGTTAGAAATTTCCATGTTGTGGCAGGAGTTTGGAGCAGGCTAAGTCACTTCAAAATTGAATGGTTCTTCATTCGGTGCCCACTTTGATTTACCAGAAATTGGCTAGTCAGACGTAAGTGCTCCAACCTCTTTGTTGATTAACTGGGTAATATTAATCGATGCCGAATTTAACACTTCGCTTCTTATACAGCTTCGATTCCACAACCCGAGGGATCCCGGTTTAAAGAAATAGTAAGGGTTCTTCAAGTGGTGCCAGCTGAGTATAGAGAAATCGATGAAGTCCTCACAGATGAAAATTTGGTTATTGTGGGGCTGATAGACAGAGACCAGAGCATCGGACTGGTATTAATTTTCAGGACAGCTTCGGCGAGGCAAGTAAGAAGCAAATAAGGAGTGCTCCTGGGGTTGTAATAAGTGAACAAGGCAAAGAGGTGAGCACGCCGACTAGAGATGAGCCTGCAGTTGTGCCTCCGTATGGCCTTCAAACATCGGAGTTAAAGAGAAAAGGCAAGTCCATTTCCCGTAAATCCCAGAGGAGAAAAATCGGCGTGGTATCTTTGCCTACTACAAGCCATGAGATTCCTTCCCTGCAAATGGAAAGTTCGTTGGAAGGATTGGTGGATGTCCCGATCCCAGACGACTTGGCTTCATTTCAAGACTTTAGGTTAGAAGATGACACAGGCTTAAGCGCCTTAAATGTAGAGGAGAGAATTCCTGCAAGTGAGCCTGCCACAATCGGTTGGTTGAGGGGTTTGCATATGCGCACACACGTGGCACCACACAACTTCTAATCACATGCTTTCTTGTTTCAAGAGATGACTAATTCGGCTTCTCTTTTTATTTTACAGGCATAATGGTGATGTAGAGATCAATGACCGATGGGCCCTCATTCTGCGTGTAGTTCTTCTAGTTCTTACTCCGAATCTCACAGGCATGATTTTGAAAGAGACTATGACTGTTGCCGCTCCAGTAAAGAGTGTAAGCATCGAGAAAGGGAGAAAGAAAGGGATTATCAAAGTAGGCATAGCTCACGGTCGTGCTCTCCACTACCTAGACTTCCTCCTAAACCTTCCAACTCTGGTAGAAAGTCTTCAGAAACTTCATGTCAAATAGTTCCTCCCCAAACTTCGAGATCCGTCGAGCAATGTCGAAGAACTGAGGCTGAAACACCCATTATTACTAAACAGGCTCCTTTATAACCCACCGAGGAGGGAGCGGTCAGAATCTCTATGTTGAAAAAGGATTTTCGAATGTCTGCTTTGATGGCTTTGTATTTCCTCAAAACTTGAAGTGGATCCTAATAAATTAAAAAGAACAGTACATGATTATGTACATGATGTCTACAGTCAGTATCGAGAATATATAAAAACCATAGAGAAAGCTTCAGCGGTGGCCTTCAAGCAAGCTAAGACAATTGAGAAACTGATCTCGCTTAGAAGAACCATATAATTGAAGTGCTCAAGAACGAGTCTGAATCTGCATGGAAGTCGAAAATGGAGGCCCAAAAGCCGATGTGGCAAGTTAATCCATGGAAAAAAATGAGATAAGCGCATTTGGCCTTGATCGATGAAATAGGCTATAAGACCACCATTGTCATGGCAGAAAGAGATGCTGCGCTCAAGGAGCTCGAGGAATTAAAAGCGAAGTTTGCTAAAGTGATCAAGGAAAAAGAAGACGCTAATAAAGCTACCCAAGGGGCATGTGAGCAGACGGTCTCTCTTAAGGAAGAAAGGGATGCGGTGAACTTAAGGGCTCAGGAAGCCGAAGCTAGGATCGAGAGCGAAGTTAAAGCAGTGGAGGCTAGAATGGAAAACGAGATTGAAGATTTCTTGGTCACCATAACGTAAAGTCTTAAGACACTGCAATCTGAGCTGGCTCGAAGATTATCCATTCCATCTATATAAAGCCCGGAGCCACCTGGTAGAGGACGAGAAGGTGGACCGTAACACTTCAACTATTGATGACTTTGAATTAGAAAATCAGAAACTGGCTGGAGATAAGGTGAAGGTCCTCCATGAAATTACGGTTGCCCTTGAAAAGTAGAAATTAGCTACTAAGTACCCGGAAGTTGGAGAAGGTTCCAGAGTTGAACACCATGAGGCATGTTCCGAAGCACTCACGGTTTCTCTATCTGAATATACTCCTTCCATTGATCCTTTGGCTATTCCGGGGTACGATCTTCATCAACCGCATCTGTCTCTAGTACATGAGCACGGCTCTAAGGGCACACAGGCCCCGCATGTGAGCCAATCTAAGGAAGGTATTCTGAACACTTCTTATATTCATCTAAAGGCTTGAGCATTTTCAGAGGATGTCACTAATATCTTCTCTTATCTTTATTCAGTAATAGATTCTGCACCGGTCGATCCTCCTGCAACCCAAGAACTGCATCCTGAGCAGGAGGCTACTATGAGGAAAACCACGACTACAATGGTCACTACATCAGCTGGGGAGTTGCATGAAAGTTGTTGCGAGTTTGATGAACAAATGTTGGAAACAATCTTCAGTCAACAAAGTGAACCAAACATTGAAATGCCCTTTGTCATTAATGAAGGCATGATTATCATGAGCCCCTCTGGCCTAACTAGCAGCATTCCAATATGCACTCGATTAGATCGGGATGAGGAGATAATAGAAGAGATTAAAGATGAAATGGAATGAGCCACATAGGCTAGCAGCATTGGAGGTAGCATGGCGGGTCTCGGTCCAGTCCTTATGATTATTGTTTCTCCTAGTGGCACGATCATTGATACCGGCATGCCTTCTCCGTCATTTAACATTAAAAGTGCCACCGTTCCTCCGGCTCCGCATATAGAAAGTATCTCGATCCCTATGACTTCAGAGGAGGAGACAACCATGATTCCCCCGGCCGAAGACCAACCAGCTAAAGTAGGCCGGGGAGGTAAAGGCTCAAAGAGTCATCCGAGCGGTAGTACTAGTGGATCTACACCAAAAAAGAAGAAGAATTCGAAGGCATAGGCATGCCTTTTTGTTTCCTCTTTTGGTAGATAGATAAGATTTAATTTCCTTTTGCTTTTTATAGGCCGTGTATAGATGCGGGTTCGGCCCCTGCTTATAAGATTTCTTCAAATAAGCTTTGTACTATCTCTTTTTTAAAGAGTAGAAGAAGTGAAATTTTGTTTTACTTTTTTAGCATAACTCTATTGTCACTCCCCACCCCAAGACCCACACTAACAAAAAGTATTACTAGGTAATATTTTCTGCTAGTGTAGATAATATGGCTGTTTAGGAGCGACCATCCATAGCTTTGTCTTAACTATGTATTGAATACGTCGATTGGTTGCTCTAGACTTTTTTATTTAATCTTATCAAGTGGTCGACATACTCAATATATGTTTAATACAAGACTATGGTGGCTATAGGATCTATTTAGAATAAAACACAATATAAATAATAAACATAGATCAAAGAACAGCAAACACAATTATATATATACATATACATCAAGTAAAATACAAAGTGTCGTACATGAGTGGTGATACACCACAATATAAATATACAATAAGTCCTCATAAAAGGATATATACATAACCTTGTCAAGCTACTACAAGATAACTACTCAAAAGCTATGCATAATATCCCAAAAGGTCGATTGTAGGGTCTATAGAGAACAGCTAAGCAAAAGCCAAATAACTTAACCTACAACTCGATCTGACCCAAGTAATAAATTCACGGGTCCGTCTAACTTGAACAGATGATCAACAATGATAAATAAGATATATGTCTTATAAGGGAAACATTCTTTTAATAAAAAATGAATGATATAAATACAGTTTTCTCAGAATCCAAGTGATGGAATATACTGAAATATCTCAAGGTTAACTCATGAATAACAACAACTCAATACAAATGTTTCCTTCTTAAAAAGTTGCTCATAATATAAATTCTAATAAAAATTATAGAAAATCTCAAAAGGAAACCACAGAAATCTCAAATATCTCATGACTTATGGAACTGAGTTAAGAGTTCAAAACTCATAAATCTCATAACTCATGGAACTCGGTTAAGAGTTCAAAACTAAGAAATGAAATCACCATATACACATGAATTCTCATATAGCTCTAAGCTGCAATGTAACTTCCCGCCTTTTCGCACGCTTTAAATCGAAGATAAACCACACCCGTCAGACTTAAACCGTATAGAAGGGCGGATTAGTATGGGGTAAATAAGAAAAAGCAGAGAAAGAAAAAACAAAACAGAATCTTGCAGCGGAACGATAAAATATAATAATCAAATATACAGTTCATGAAGCAGTTTTTCAAAATATTCGATTATACTTATACAATACATATCAGAGTACACATACCAGAGCACAATAATAATAATGCAGCATAACAAATGTGATGTAGTGGACTAATATAATATATAATAGCAATAAAATCTTTGCCTTCGTACTCCAGAAGTAAGGTCTTCAAATCCTGAAACGCTCAGGCTGACCCAAGCGAATTGAAAAGACAAAACACTCGAGTAAGTACTAAAATATCTTATGTGAGTTAAATCAACAGAAATAAATATGATAGCAGTAAATTAAGAGATGCTCGGGATTCACATCTCTTAAGGATCCGTTAAATTATTTACTATGTAGTAATATTTTGCTATTATAGTAATGTCTATTAATAAAATAAATTTACTTTTAAATACCATTAAGGCTTTACATTTTCCACATTAACACGTAATAGTCCAAGTAGTCCATCCAATATCATGGTCCCTCCTGATCGGGAAGCCGTCAGAGGATACCACATTGTCTACGAGAGAAAACCAAACTCGTAAAAGGCGCGATAGGGTAGGTGACACGGCACAACTAGACAATGCCAGGGTAGATATACCAATTTCTATCCGGGCTGGTGGTAACGCGTAGCGCACAGCTACCGCCCACCTCGAACCACACTCCCAAATATAAAAAATCAAAAGTGGCCAAGGAATCAATCCAAAAGTCAAAGTATAATATCGAAGGGATATGTACCTCGTTGGCCCAAGAATCGCTCATGTTTTAGCCACCTTATGCCAACTCACGGGAGTCGGGTCCACGTATTTACCTCAAAGGAAATGCCGCCACCATCCTACTTCATTCTGGAATCTCCACCACCTACACGGTAGTCAAAGTGGTTTTCGGAGTTGGCAGAGAGTATGACAACTTCCGATCCCGGTCTCATCAACAACCAAACGTTGTTATAACATCGCGGTTATTTCAAAATAATATATACTTTAAAACTAGTATATAATATCCCTTTCAAACCATATAAATACGATATCATTTCTATTTTAAAACACCAAATCAATATGATATCATTTTTATTTTAAATTTATCCCTTTTTCCAAAATCCTAATACTTTCAAATATATAAATCTTAAACCCCGTAGATTTGAAACAAAATTTCTAATACTTAAATGGTTTAAATATTAAACCACTTTATATAATAAAACAGCTTTTTAAATTTCATAAATGAATTCCAAATACCGATTTGAACCTCCAAATAAACCATTTCAATTTCCATATATTTCAAAGCTTTAAATATTACACCTTTTCAAAACTAATTCTTTGATAATTCCATATATATCAATTTCAATTACTATTATTTAGATTTGAAATGTTTACTTAATAAAATCCAAAAAAAGTAAGTAAAATCTTTAACTTCAAACAACTGGAGATTCTTTCAATTTATTTAACTTGGTATATTCATTTGAATCAACTTTATATTCATTTAAATCGCTCTCAACCAAATAAGTTATAAGAATCATACCCTTTAAAAATTTCAATTTTATTTAAATTTCAAAATGAATTTATTCGAGTATAATTCTTAATAATTCAATTTAAACAAAATTCATATTTATCTTCCAACTTAATTTAATTTAAGTCATTAAAACTCTATATATACAATATCTTAAACAGGTACTTAACCATATAATATAAAACAATCAAACTCCATTATTCAACTTATTTTTATTTAACAAATTTTATACACAGCTTAAATTCAAGAATTTAGGCTATACATAAATGTATATAAATATTTATATAATATCAAAATTGAATTTTTGTTAAACCGCACATTTCTTTCCAAAACCATAAAAAAATCATTTCAAAATATTTTTATATATAGACCGCGGTGCCTGTATAAAATTTTCTATCCTATAGTCAAGTGATACGGATATTTATCATTTTAATTCGTAATTTTAATTTTAATCCGTAATTTAAAATAAAATTACGGTTATATATCATATCACCGCAATCCCGAATGAAATAAAAACGCATAACAACTTGCAGTTTATAATAATATACAATACAACATTCGTTCATCCAATATCAACCATCAACCATTTTCACAATCATCATCCAATTCAAACAATAACATTAATATAGAACAAAAAATAAATACAAGTAATTACTGGCAATTTATATTCAATAGTAAATAAATTTAACTGGCAGTTTATGTGCAATAATAAATTGAATAATAGTTTTATTCAATAAATTAAATTTAACTGGAACGATGATAAAATATACCAAACAGCAATAAATAAATTTCAAATCGCACCAAAATTTAATTTAACAAACATAAGAAATTTTAAAAGTTGTAAGTGGGTTAAAACAATCACCTTTTGAATTTAAATTGAATTCAAATCCAATTTAAACCCAAAATTTGAACACTTTCCAAATTTGACCCAACTAACGTCAAAATGTCCGGAATTCAGATATGATCCTAACAAAAGAAACCGCGCGCAAAACGTATTTCGTATGCACAAGTTATGATTATTAGAACGAATTAAATAGAAATTTAAAATAAATAAAACAAAACATACCCATTTCCCACGTCAGCTAGGTCTTCTCGTTTCATCATCCAGACCTGATGCTCGCGAAAGCACGTACTGCCTCCCACGTCAAAGCGATGACCACCGTCCTTGAATGCCGCCGACCACGGTCGCTGCCCCCCCCCCTTCGCTCACGTTGGCACTCCCCTCACTGCCCACGACTGCGGATGACTGTCATCGGCCCCAAAACGCAGCCGCAGCCGCCGCATGACAAAACCATAATCGAATTTTTGGGCATGATCTAACCGTCGAATCGACGAACGAACCATATAGATGCGCACCCCTCCGCCCTCTCTATAAAACCCATAAATTGATTTGACGAGACGAGTTTGCTCGACGCGCGATGAACTACCGAGAATAGTCTGTTGATTTCCAGACAATTGGTGATTCAAAACCAAAAATAAACTGTAGATCCGAGATGCGTACATCGAGAGCTTCGATATATAATTTTTTTGAGGGGTTTGAAATTTTACTTTGATTTTTGAATTGCAATTGATATTAGGTATTTGTCTGTCATTGAAATGAGGAGGTGAAAGAAATTGTACGCACAAACAAATGAGAATGAGGGAAATTAGGGTTTATAAAAGAGAATTTATAGACAAGGTTGAAAAAGAATAAATAGATCGGATTGGTATACGCGTTAAACGATAAAGTGGCCCGAAAAGCCCGTTCTGACTCTGGAACGAAATTGGGTCAACCCGTATATCAAAATAGATGCTTTAAAAATATTCTAAACGCAATGGAAAAGGTTTAAAGTCCAAATTCCATCGTATGAAGAAGTTACGCTAAAATCAATATTTTTTCAAATTGATTTCAATTGATTTCAATTTCATTGATTTCAAGGTGTTTCGAGTCCGTATGATTAAACGACAAGTCTGATTGCTACAAAACTTGAAATCCTACAATAATTCACCGTTACGGATCCGATGAAACTGGTTTCATCAAAATCCGAGTCAGTGGCCAAAATGACTATTTTTATATTAATTAAATAAATTAAAAATAAATAAATTATATCACTTTTCAATTTCAAATCTATAATTAACAAAGTTCATCAAATTTAACTTTCTTAATCATTTACACTAATTTAACCAAATTCAAATGTCGATTTAGAGTTGATTAATTTATCAATTTCAGCGCTAAATTTTCAATTTCATTATATTCACAAATAAAATTTAAAATTCTAGAAAATCCCATTGAATTTACTTTTCATTCTTATTATTCAATTCATTATTATTCATCAGATGAAATTAACATTTGTTTATGGTTTATTACATTATTATTCTCAAATTTCATCTTAACCTCCATTAACGCAATATTTAAATAGTTAATTTCATTTAATTGCAATTAATCCTATTATCATACATTAAACTCCAATGTACCGACAAAACTTCATTTTGCATTCCTTTTATTCAACCAACTGTCATTTTATAAATAAAATTAACAGTATTCGTGATTATTACTTAAATTTACGTTAACAAATTTTAAATTTAAATTTATTGCAAATTGATTACCAAAATTCATTTAACCCATTAAATAAACAAGCAACCTATATAAATTGCAACCTATGTGCTTTTAATTACATTTATAAGTTCGTTACTTATCAATCCATATTATAATTCCATATATAACGCTAATTTTATTTCATTACATTAATATACGCCTATTTACATCTTAATTTGAATAAATATTACATTTCTTTTTTTTGGCAAAGCTGACGGGGTTAAATGGACCCCTACCATTTTATTGCTACACCAAGAGGACGAAGAAGAACAAGTCAGAGACATGCAAGAAATACAAGGAAAACAAAGTGCAACAATCACTGGGAAAACAAAGAAAACACAACACAAAAAAGAAGAAAATAAAAGGGGAGACTAACAAAAGATGCCAGGGTCAAACACAAAAGAAACATGGCAAAAGTCACGCCTAATTTCTTACATCAAATGCTTCTCGAACTGTTCAGGCATGAAGCCTTTATCCAGTTGGAAAACACGTCGATTTATTTTATCCCAGACCACTTTCAAGAATCTTTTGACAACGTACAAGAAAAGTCTATTCGAATCAGCTTTACCACCAGTATTGTCATAGATGTACTTCCACTGAACGACATTGTTAATTCCTTTCCATTTTTTTCCAATTCTCCTAATCCAAGTCTTCCAAAGAGCATTTAGATAATTACATTCAAAAAAAAATGCTCAACCATCTCAGGAGATAAATGGTAGAAAACACAGTAGGCAGTAACATGAAACCCTTTGGTTATCAGCTTAATTTTAGTATTAGGAGCCCTATTCATCACTTTCCAGTGGAAAAGATTATCCGTCTGAACATTATCAATGCACCATATTCTTTGCCTCCACTTGCATTTCTCTCCTACTGCCCCAGACAGGAAGGAGTATGTTTCTTTTATACTGAAACTATTAACATTACTTCCCCACTGAACATAGCATCCACCATCATTTTTAATTTCACAAGCAGCCGCATTATTCCAGAGATGTAGAATTCTAAAGTTGGAAGTCCTATGAAGTCGTAAGATGTTGCCGTGGATGAAGTCCTGAACAGTAGCTTCCTGACTCACTCCAGTTTGCACTAACTCGGCATATGAAAGAACACGTCTCAAGATTACTCCACTATCTATCCATGGATCATCCCAAAAGCAAATGACATTGCTATGATCAAGTGGATATCGGACAAGGGGAAGAATAACTTCCTTAAGATTGAAAATAGATCCCCACGTCCAGCTGATCTTGGTTGTGGCTGCCATTTTCCAAAAATTGCAACCACGTAGCACGTGGATGTTGGACCATTTTACCCACATATTACTTTTGGCAGTAATGCAGTCGTAGATAAGACGATCCATTGCTGACCGATTCCAGTGGAACATGTTAATGATTCCAAGGCCTCCGTTAGCTATAGGGTTTTCTAATTTCTTGAAACTAATAGGGGCTAAATATTGGCCCACTATTTTCCCAGTCCAAATAAATCTCATGAAAGTAGATCGAATCATGTTGATGAGTTTCTGAGGTAATATGAAAGTTCTAGCCCAATAGACTTGTATGGAGAAGATAATAGACTTAGTTAATGTAACTCTTCCAGCTTGGCTGAACAATTTGCTCGACCACGACTCAAGTCTAGAGGTGATCTTTTCGTATAGGGGTAAACATTGGTTAACTGTTATTTTGGCGAAAGTGAGGGGAAGACCAAGATAAGAAATAGTGTTATTACTAATCTGTAAACCAGTGATAACCTGAATTACATTATTTTGGGTAGTGTTGAGGCCAGAAGTTATCATTTCCGATTTGAGGAGATTGATTGATAAACCAGTTATTGCATGAAATACATGAAGAGTATCCATAACGGCGTGCATCGTAGAGTTATCCGGAGAACAGAAAATAACTAGATCATCAACGAACATTAAAGATAGAATCTCTGGGTTAGAGCATCTCGGATGGAGTTTGATATGCCCAGATTCCATTTTTTTTAATCAGTTGCGTGAGAAATTCCATGATAAGAATGAATATATATGGCGATATTGGGTCCCCCTGACGAATGCCATGCCTACTTCCGAAGAATCCCACATTGGAACCATTAACGTTGACCGAGAAACGAGCGGTGGAGATACACTCAACAATCCAAGCAATGAAGGAAACAAGAAAGTTCATACACTGCATAACTTTAACAATAGCTTCCCACCGAAGCATGTCGAAAGCCTTCATGATGTCCAATTTCAGCATAGCTTTAGGAGAAGAGTTCTTGTTATTGTAACCATTCAGAAGTTCATGAGCCAGTAAGACATTATCCAAGATGTTTCTTCCTGGCAAAAAAGCGGCTTGGTTTGAAGATATAATGTTATGCATGACAGATTTCATCCTGGTCTCAATAATTTTAGAGATACATTTGTCGATAGTATTACAGCACGAGATAGGCGTAAAAGAAGACACCGTGTTTGGATTGTTGACTTTAGGAATCAAAGCTATGTTTGTGTTGTTGAAAGAAGGAATCAGTTTGGTATTTTTGAAAAAATTCTTCACAGCACGCAGCACTTCCAATTTGACAATGTCCCAACAAACAAAATAGAAATTAGCATTAAAACCATCCGGACCACTAGCCGATTTCCTATTGAGAGATAACATAGCCAACTTGATCTCTTCATCAGTAGCAGCAAGTTTCAAGGAGGCATGTTCATCGTCAGAAAGTCTGGGAAGGGATAAGGGATCGATGAGGTTAATGTCAGGTTCAAAGTTGTCGGAGTTGTTGAAAAGTTTGGTGAATTGTTTAATGAAAGCCTCGTCCACACCCTGTTTAGAATTCTGAACATTTCCTTCGTCATCGAGAATGGTAACTATATTTTCTCTGGAATGCTTAGCCTTTAAGTTAGCATGAAAGAAAGCAATGTTTCCGTCACTATAAGTTCTCCATTTAAGTCTCGCTTTTTGATTCATCATAGAAATCTCACTAGATAGAGCAACGTAGTACTGAGATGATATGTACGTCCCCATTGCGCTAATTGTAGTATTGTGGGGATCATTTAGCAAGTTTATTTGAATCTCTTCCAGTTTATTCTTCCAGTACGTACTTTGTTTACTTCCTTCTCCAAATCTGTTTCTTGACCATTGCTTGAGAGCCAGCTTGGTACTTTTCTACTTGACCTGCAAAATAGACATAGGATTACCATATACAGGTTTCGCCCAAACTTCTTTAACAATGTTAAAAAAATCAGCTTCATTAACCCAAGTATTAAAAATTTGAAACTTGAAATGCTTTTGATGCTATCTTCCCGAAGGTGAATAAGTTGGGGAGAGTGGTCGGAAAGGAGCGGAGGAGGTAGGTGGTTATATATGGTAGGCCATTTGGAGAGGGCAAGGTGGTTACCAAAAGCATGGTCGATCTTAGTGTAGGTCCTTCTCCCATGTCTACTTTTGTTGTTCCATGAGAATCTCATGACAGTAGTCTTAATTTCCACTAAGTTAGAATCAATAACTACAGTACGCAGCGGTTCTATTTCATTAAGAGAGAGCGGATTGCCACCAAGTCTATCAGCAAGCTTGTTACAGCAATTGAAATCACCAAAAATGATCCATGGATGATAATCTTGACGTAGCATGGGTAGGTCGTGGAGAAATGTAGTTCGGGCTGCTTTATTATTAGCTGCGTAGACAACAGATATGTAGAATGTGCTAGAGGTGATGATATTTTTTGCATGGCACTGAATGATTTGAGAAGTAGCGAAAACTTTGGAAAGGAGGATCAATTTAGGGTCGTAAACAATGAGGATTCGACCATAGGGCATCCCGTCAAGATTGTGAATGACATCCCACCCTGGGTTAATATGTTTAGTGGCTTTGATCGAGAGGACTAGAGTTAACTTTGTTTCAAGAATGGCCAACATACATAGGTTATGCTGTGATATCATATTTTTGCATTGGGATAATTTAGTTTCATGGTGTGCCCCTCTGACATTCCAAGCTCTGATGGTTTGCATCATTGAGCAGACGAATATTCATATGGGGTGATTGATTTCTTGCTTCGAAGGACCATGTTCGAGGCACTGGTGTTGTGAAGAGAGAGAGCTAGATTCTTGGTTAGTCTTGATTTTTGTAACTGAGGGGAAGAAATTGCTAGCTGTGGGATACTAATCAGCGAAGGCAAGATTTTTTTTTCAGGGAGTGTGTAGAATTGAAGAATCTTCAGTGAAATTGTTTAGGATACAAAAATTAGATGTTAAAGAGATGGATGGAGGAGGGTTGACAATGTTAGATGTTACAAGAGGTGGAACTTGGTCGAGACTTTCATGCACATGCATGCTGTGCATGTAACAACCCTGTATTTTGTAATTATTTTATTGTATATTTTAATTATTTTTAATGTAAGATTTTGATTTAAAAACTTATTTTACTTATTTGAAATGATTAAATTTATTATTTAAATATAATCTTGATTTTTATATGAGTTATAATTCCAAACTTGTGTAAGTTGAATATTTGCCTGAAATGCTGATTTTGGTCAAAATAGTCCAACTGTGACTTTCAACTTAAAATTTTAAAAGTTTAAAATTTTAATTTTTTTCTTTTATTATGAAATTACATAAAATTCTAAGAACACCACTTTTCGTTTCGTTGAAATCGGATGTAAAGTGTGGAAGTTATATCCTTTACAATATTGTGCGTATATAGGGTTATTTAACAATGACTATTTTAAATTGTATAAGTTACTTTTTCTTTGTTATATTTTACTTTAATATGTGATAATATGTTATATTATGTATATTTTGACTTTTAAATATTTTTAAAATGATAATATAATTTTTCTAAAGTTCATTTGAATTTATTTCTAATTTTAAAGCCTAGTCTACAATTTTAATCCATTTTCTTAATTTAATTATATATAATTAAAATTTATTTATTTATTTTATGCACTCACTTTTATTATCTGTGTTTTACTTTATTTTATTCATTTTACATGTATTTAAATTAAAGTAAATTTTTCCAAAGTATATTGAAGTTATTTCTAATTCTTAAGTCAAGTTTTCATTTTCTGTGCTATTTTTCTTATTTTAATCATATCTAATTAATATTTAATTATTAATATTTTTTTTATCTGTTATACTTTCGAATTTTAACTGAGATTTCAATTATTTTCAGTTATTTAGATGCATATAAATATATATGAGAAATTTGAAAGGGTTAAGGGCTAAGAAACGTAAAAACGTTTCACTGTTTCTTTTGCAGTTTCTTTTGTCATCAATACATCTGTTTTTTTGGCATTTCCCTATACCATCTCCAGCCGACTTCCCTTGCTCATTTGTCACGAAATTTTTCTCTTTCTCAACCCAAAAAAAAAAAATCATGGCCTCCTTGTTCAAAAATTTTGGTAAATCTTCTTTTCTATTTCACTTTTTCATTGTTTTATATTGATTTGCACTTGTCTCTTCCTCTTCTAGGTTCGGCCCTGCCTCGTCTCCAGCCCCTGCTACCTCCACCACCACTGGAACCCATCACCACTACCTCCTCCTCACTGGCCATCCCAAGCCGAGCCACCCTTGGTGGTAGATCTATCACCAAATACAATATAATTCACCTACATGACCTAATCGAGCAAATCTATGCATCCACCACCTTCCACCACCCATGGCCACCACTAACACCACCTCCACCACCTCCAGCACCACCTGTACTCTCGGCCACACCATCCCCTTTGACCCCAAAGTACAGTCCATGACCATACTAGCCTTGACCGTGCCTTGTAGTGCCTTGAAAATCATGTGTATGTTGATTGTTGTGTTGTTTTCCCTTCTCCACACTTTTGCACCATGTTAACCTATGTTATGCTGACCATACCCAACCAAAACCTGATCCAAATCTTACCTTAGACCTGTAGTATACCTTATGGCTGAACCTAGAGTGTGTTGGAAGCAAGTGCATAGCAACTCTGCCTTGATTTATGCAGTTATTTCTAGCCTAGTTTAGTCGTTTTTGAATTGAAAACTTATGTATTATTGTATTGTTTTGGGTATATGTTTACAAGACAAATATCAAGGCTCTTCATTCATTCAAATCAAAAGTCATGCTATATCGTGCTTGTCGTTCTTTTGGAATCGCACTTGTGTTTGTTGTTTTGGTCTTCAGCTTGAACAAGTGAGTCTTTCTCACCCTGACATTTATACTTATGAAAGTGAATTGATGACAAGTGTTTAGTAATATAAAATGTTTATGCAAATTAATGATGATCATATGATATGCTATGCCATGTTATTACCATGTTTAAACTGTTAATTTTCACCTGACATCTGATATATGACTGTATATTGTGATATTGACCTTGTTTATATTATTCCTGTATATGATTACACTACAAAGTTCCCTGTTAGAAAAAAAATGTTATGGGCTGAAATGATAGGCCTGATTTATTTTATTTAATTTATTTTAACTTGGGATTGCGGGTTTGAAATGATAAAACCCGGATTTTCTTTTTAAATTACGGGGTGAAATGATATATTACCTGTATCACTTTACCTAGCGTAGAAAATTTTATACAAGCCCGTAGTTAAAATATGCTTTTCTAAAAAATTTGAAATATTTTAGAAATTTAATTATTATAATATTTTGATTTGAAATTTAATAAAAATAAAAATTTTGTAAAATATTATTGATTTTCTGAATAATTTTAAGTGAAATGAATTAATGAAAAGTTAGAAATTTTGAACGTAAGTTATTTTGGAAATTTTGATTCAATTATAATTGAAAATTTAATTGAGTATGAAATTTTGATAAATTTATGATAATTTGAATTTAAAATGATTTTTATCATATTTACGATTTTTAATAAAGTTGAAATGTGAAATGAATAAATATTTAAGTTGAAACTTTGAAATATAACTAGAATTGGAAATTTATGAAATTGACGTAAAAGTGAACTTTTAGTTAAGCAAATAAAAATAAAACTAAGTTATATTTGAGAATTTGAACTTAAGTGTTAAGTTGAAAGTTAATGTAATGGATTTAAAATTGAACATTGCATTTTAATAAGTGGATTATTATTAAATCTTGATTTTTGAATGGAAATTTAACCTTGTAAAATCATGAACTTGAGAAAAAATTAAATGATGTTATAAATGTGAAAATGTATGACTTTATAAGTTAAAAAAATCTTTTAATAAAAATATAATTGTTTGAGAAATTTTATTGAATATTTGAAGTTAATTGACTGCATTTTTGAAATGATATTAATTACAATGTAAATGATATTACAGCAATTGTAAATACTGTAGTTGATGATAATGAACTAAAAAAAAGCTATTGAAAAAAAAACTATTATAGAAATTGTTGTAAGTACTATGATTTTTGAATTTAACTAAGTTTATTTCAAATTTAAGAAAACTCTATTACAACATTTTTAAACGTTGTCTTTTGTTAAATTGAACTGTTTTGAATGAACTTTCCGTAGAGTTTTCTAAATGATGCGAAAAGTGAATTTTCACTGTTTTGATAAACTTAAGTGAATAAATGAACTTTGGAAGTTGAAATTTTTGGAAATTTAATAATTTAATTATTAAGCATAATAACTTCATTGAAATGAAAAAAAAAAGAATTTTTGGGATATAAACTGTTTTGAAAGATGAATTGAAATGGTATTTTAGATTTAATAAAATGAATAATGATTTGAAATGAATGAAGTTTGAAAAGATACGATATTTTGATATATTAAAATGATTTGAAACGAAGTTTTGGAAGATATGATATTTTTGATATTAAATGATTTGAAAAATGGAGTTTGAAAGATATGACATTTTTATATTAACATGATGTAAAAAGAAGTTCTGAAAGATATGATATTGTGGAACTGAAGCTTTGAAAGGTTATGATATTTTGATATATTAAAATGATTTGAAAGGTAGTGTTGAAAGGGTATGAAAATTTAATATATTGAAATGGTTAGAAATGACTTGATATTTATTTTGATAAATATTTGAATTGAAAGATATTTTACGATGATATATTGAAATGGTTTTGGAAATGATTTAATCTTAATTTTGATAAAGATTTGGATTGAAAAGGATATTTTATTTTGAAGTATAAAATATTGTTTTAAAGTTATAACTACGGGTTATAATAACGATTGGTTGTTAAAGAGACCGGGATCGGATATTGTCTTATAGCCGGCCAATACCGAAAACCACTTTAACAACTGTGTACGCGGTGGAGATTCCAGAATGAAGTAGAATGGTGGCGACGTTCTCGAGGTATATTACGTGGACCCAACTCCCGTGAGTTGGCATATATGACTTAAACAGGAGCTATACCGGGCTACACAAAGGGTCGCACCCTTTCATCGAGCATGCTCCATCGGAAACCATTTTATTACTGTTGTGATTCGATTCGGTGGCGCCACTTTTGATTCGGGGGTAGTGTTCGAGGTGGGCGGAAGCTGCTGGCTTGCCGTCACCACCGGTCCGGGAGTGCAAACGGTGTATCCACCCTGGCATTGCCTCGCGTGCCGTGTCATATCCTTATATCGAGCCCACTACGATTTTGGTTTTAAAGATCCGACCGCGTTAAGGTTCACCATCCCCTTAACGCTATTTTCTATATGATTATACTTTACTGATTAGATACTACCGTATATAGCGTATATTACTACATAGTAAATAGTTTAACTGATCCTCAGAGGATGGGCGGTCCCAAGCATCCTTTAAGTTACCGATGCATTTTTTTTACTGTTCATATGAGTTGATTTACAGTTTATAAGTATTTATGTCCTGACTCGAGGGTTTTGTGTTTTGCTTTACGCTCGGGTCAGATTGATTGAGTTAGCATTTAAGATTCACCTTCGGCGTTGGAGCTTTCCTTGAAGATCCAGCCATCTATTTTGTTTCAGTATCCAGTGGTTCAGTGATGTATCTGATTTGTACCTGATGTATCCAGTTACTCTTCTGTTGTATCTTATTTAACTCTGATGTATCTCATATTTATATAGTAGCTTCATGAACTACCATCTCTTTTTCTTCCGCTGCATTTTTATATACTCTGTGTATGTGATCTGTGATTTTTATTTACTGTATATTCTGAGGTTTGCCAAATTTTTATTTACAACGCGGTATTTGGAGCAATTCAATTCCGGCATGAGTGTCTACCCATACACTTACAATGGATGCGAATGGTTGAAAATACCTGGTTGTTACAGTGCACGTAGGGATATTTAAATGATAATGCTGTTGAGAAGAAGTGGAGTTTTACTGGAGAATAATTGTTGGATATAGAGTGTCAAGTGAGTTGGATGATTTGGAATTCAAAGATTGAATTCCCAAATTTAAAAACAATGGCAGTGAAGAAATTAAATCCTCTTTGATATACTCGCTGCGTTGACTTCTTCCCATTGTTAATTTGAAAAGATCATATGGTGCTTCAGAAAATGTAGCATCATTTGCATTGCTTTGAATATGTGTTGAAACAGTTCCAATTGACCCTGTTGTAGCACTATCTAGTTATGCAAGCAAGTTTTCAACAAACGAAATATTAGCCTCTTAAGGATGTTCCATTTCTAATTTATCATTTTCATGCATTTGTGCGTTTTCATTATCATTTTTTTCCTTCCATGATTTGAAGAATGTCAAAACTGTTGCTCACCAGCAACTTGAAACCAGTTGCTGCCATAGAAAGGACCTTAGTAGCAACCACTGGATTGTCAATATCCAAATCATAAACAACGTTATGTTTTTGAGTTCCTTCCTTATCAGATCTTACTTCATTCTCTTTATTCATCTCTATATTTTCCTTTAACATTTCTTCCCCTTTTCCATTTGTTCTCTCACTTTCTTTTACCCTATCCTGAATATTTTCCTTATTAATCACCCTTCTGAAACTCCTATTCGATCCCAACTTTTTTCTGTTATACCCCACTTTTTGCCATGTTTAAACTTTCTTATTAGTCTTTTCTTTGTTTTTTGAAAGCTTTTCCTTATGATTATTTCCTATATCCTTGCCATTTACAGAAGTAACAGATTCAACCTTCTTGTTACACGATTCCATAATGTGCCCAAAGGAGTTGCACAGAACACAAATGTGTGGCTGCCATAAATACTCTACAAAAATACGCTGAACACCACCAGCAGCCAGGCTAATTAGGAAATCATTAGGTAACTCCCTATTCGGCTTGATTTCAATCATGCATTTTGCGAATTCCAATCTTTTAAGCCTCTCAGTCCTTTCATCCATACAGAGCAGTTTACCTATTCGACTACTTATCCAGTTAATAACAAGGTGAGACAGGCAAAAAGAGGGATATTGCGAAGATGAACCAATACAGGCACTGTGGGAGCAGATCCACATACATTGCTAAACAGCAACATCATATGGCCTAATGATAAACACTTTATTGTTCATTATGATGGGATCGCCATGTAAAATTCTGCTTTTATCTTCATCTGACGAAAGCAGGAACAGAAAAATCATTCCATATGATTTAACTTGCACCGATCCTTTCAGTTTCCAGATATTTTTCAATTTAGCAACAACAGAAGAATAAGACAAAGGTTTGTCAAGGAAAAAACCCACTAAGTAATCCTTCCAGATAGTGGAGCCGGCCTGAACAACGTCATCGACCAAGTCGAGCACATCGTCAGAGAAGGAAGGAACAAAGTCAACAGGCCTGTACTTCCACGCGTTGAGAGGTTTGCGTTTGAATAAGGAAGTCCAACCTTGTTGACTGCGGCCAGGTAGGGAAGGAGACGGATCAGCAAGAGGGGGGGAGTGGGGTATGGCAGTGGGTGATGGTAGAGGAGTTCCACCTAACAGAGAAGTGGGAGAGGAAACGTTCAAGGGTGAAGGGTCAGGTGGGTATGGAGGTGGTTTTTGCTTGGCAGTAGGAAGGGAGGTAGTTTGGTTAGGAGAACTTACGTCGATGGGTTGGAAGTTTGACACGGTGGTGGGAGAAAGTACGGTAAAAGGTGGAACAAGAGAGGGATGTACGGGAGATGGTGGAACAGGCGAGGGAGATACGGGATAGGATGGAACAGGAGAGGGAGGTACGGTAAATATTACATTTCTAAATGTGTGCTTCTACTAATTGTACACATTAATTAAGGGTTAAAGCCAATTAATGAATTTACCTTAATTTCTTTCTTATACCAATTTATTACTTTACATACATTACGTATTAATTCATCAATTAACATACTTGGAACTATTTTCCCCAATTCACCAATTACTACCTTAAAATAAATTTATGTTTCTATTAAATTTACATTCGCGCTTCCGTTATTATATTAATTACCATTAAAGTAACGTTTATTACCAACAACACACATTAAAATTACTTACATAACATTGATTTTTCAATGACCATTTATTATACTTTAAATTCATTAATTTAATTCAATGCTTACATTTTGTTTTCATATATTCAATTTGTAGCTAAGTAAACATCTACATTATTTCCAATTTTATTTCTTTCAGTATTAGTTCACCATCATATTAAATTAACAAATTATAATGTTTTCCACTATTTCTTAATTGGGGTTTCAGTTAAATTTCTATTTCCTAATATACTCAAATTTAACAGCTTCTAAACATTGTATTACTTCTCAAACTAATGTAACTTTCGTTTATATTTACTAAAATCTGATTTCTCATTTCAATTAATAGACTAAATAAACGGGCAACACATAATTATTGCCACCGTTTACTTTTAACTACATTTATAAGTTTATTGTTTACAGACCCAAGTTACAACATTTACATAATTTCAATTTACCGTTATCTCATTCAATCTATTAATTATGCACAAATTCCTTTATTTACAAAACACTTACATTTATTTACTTATTGTAAATTCTATACCCAAGTGCAACAATTTACATTATTTCATTAAATTGCAACTTCATTTTAAATTGTCAATTTTTAATTACAATTGCAACACTTAATTTCTAACTTTTGCTCAAATATAAATTGTAAGATTTTCATTTCTTTTTACATTTAATTACAAAATCTTACAAATTTAACCAATTTTAATTATCGAAATTTATGGGTCGTTGCACTCTCCCCCACTCAAAACTTTTCGTCCCCGAAAAGGAAAAGAAGGGAAAAGAAGAATTAAGAAATCAATATATCTTACTTAAAACATTAAATTTATAAACAAATAAATTTTACAAAATTAATTAATTTAAATAAAAGATACCAATTTATAACCATTAGATCATTTTATACTTAAATTAATAAAGTTTGGAAAACATTTTCAAAATATTTTCTAAGTCCAAAAATTTCGGAAGATTTTGGCAGTCTCCTTTGTACGGAGAGGCTCGGAAGAAAATATAATATCAAATATAACAATATATAACATATATTTTCCAAAATAATATAAAACGCTATAAAATCATAATCTGAAAACGTACCTATTTTTTAGGCAATTAACGCTTAAGTATGAAACCAAAAGCAATAGCAATTGCTTCCATAACCTGTATTTCACTTATATAATCCAGAAAGGTTAACAATTATATAAATGAAATATTTAAAGTGGTTTCAACCATAAACAAACAAATCAATACAAACATCAGTCCCTTGCAACAAGGCGTACAACCATCACAAAGAATCAACACAAATTAATCATTCATTCATATCAAACAAAACAAATAGTTGTTCGGGTTCAAACCTTAAATTGTTCGGAATGAAAAATAAATTATCAAGTGCACCTTTTGCTCAATAGTCTTTGATGAAACTAAATAGATTATTCATACATCCAAACACATTCAAAGTATACTTGCCCAAACTACCATAAACCAAAACAACAACCAACAATTTCAGAAATAAATCAAATTCATTCTTACTTATTTCATTTCATAATTTTTTGTTTCATTTGCTTTTCATTCATAAAATGATTTATCTCTTTTAATTTACATTTATTTCTTACAAACTTTCGTTTTCATACACTCATTCAGTGCTTGTTTCATTTATTTTCACTTATTACTTACAATTTTATTTAGAAATAACTTTTACTTATTTACTTAAGTTTAAAATCTTTACTTACATTACTCAACTCCTATTTCATTTAATTAGTAGTGTTAAAATTTTGACTCAAATTCATAACTATCTCCATGTCAAATTTCTTATTTATAAAGCAAATTTTTATTGAACACTTTCATTATATAAGTATTACTTGTATGATATTCTATTACCATTTCTTATTAAACATTGCAACTTTTATTGTTGGGTAAGTTATATATATATGCTTTTAAGAATGTAATTGAAAATCATAAAATTTTATCCCACTTTTAATGTCCAATAATTTGTACCCTTTATTTCATAGGTTACAATTTCAAATTTCATTTAATACCATTTATAACCTAGCACTAAATATATTATTTCTTTTTCTTTTTTTAGGTTTCAATTATTAGTTAAATTCCATTTCACTAAAGCAATTAAAACCATTAATTAATGGAAACTTAAGAAGTTAAATTCCGAGTTTAATTTTAAATCATTTTAAAATAATAGATGGATGTATACTTACAACTTATATCTAATTAATTTTAAAATAATTAAAATTTTATATTTTGTTATAAAAATAAATCTGTAGTAAACTACTACAGTGGCCTTCCCACTGCGAAACTCGAAAATGAACGTCAATGATGCATGCACTCATCACCGAAATTATTTTCCAGCGACAGAGAGGGGAGTTCAACTTATTTCTTTCTAGAATTTCTTGAAAACAATTCATTCAAATTATATTGAAATATTTATATCAGAAAATAATTCTAATAAAATTATTATTATATTTCAAAATCATTCAAAAGAAATTCCAAACCTCAGAACTTAAGTTCTAAAATTTCCAATCTTTTATTTATTTTATTTTAAATCTTATTTTCAACTAATAGCTAAGTTTCACCACCGAACAATCAATATAATACAACAAAATATAATCTTTATAAAAGTTTATTTTATACATATATAGAAAATATAACAGGAAAAATTATTTCATTCACCTATATTGAAAACAAATATTATGTCGGTCTGTCCTATTAAGTGTTTAGAAATCCCTATTGATGTCATAGCGTCTCATGCATCAACCATAATTTATAAATACAAAACGAAACAAATTAACACAATATCAAAACCTTTTTATAACACTACAAATACGCTCTCTCTCGTATATATACACTCAGCGACTCATCATAGGGTATTACTACCCTAATGATAAAGAGTCAGACCCCACAAAGCTAAGGTTTATCGCTAAACCAAAGCTCTGATACCAGATGTAACATTCCGCCTGTTCGCATGCTTTAAATCGACGATAAACCACACCCATCAGACTTAAACCATACAAAAGGCCGGATTGTTATGCGGTAAATAAGAAAAAGCAGAGAAAGAAAACAACAAAACAGAATCTTGCAGCGGAACGATAAAATATAATAATCAAATATATAGTTAATGAAGCTGTTTTTCAAAATATTCGATTATACTTAT
Organism: Allium cepa; assembly: GCA_030765085.1. Taxonomy (NCBI): domain Eukaryota; kingdom Viridiplantae; phylum Streptophyta; class Magnoliopsida; order Asparagales; family Amaryllidaceae; genus Allium; species Allium cepa. The sequence goes on from CM060942.1 coordinate 16,256,597, forward strand.
ACAATACATATCAAAGTACACACACCAGAGCACAATAATAATAATGCAGCAGAACAAATGTGATGCAGTGGACTAATATAATATATAATAGTAATAAAATCTTCGCCTTCGTCCACCAGAAGTAAGGTCTTCAAATGCTGAAATGCTCAGGCTAACCCGAGCGAATTGAAATGACAAAACACTCGAGTCAGAACTAAAATATCTTATGTGAGTTAAATGAACAGAAATAAATATGAGAGCAGTAACTTAAGAGATGCTCGGGATTCACATCTCCTAAGGATCTGTTAAACTATTTACTATGTAGTAATATTTCGCTATTATAATAATGTCTATTAATAAAATAAACTTACTTTTAAATAGCATTAAGGCTTTATATTTTCCACCTTAACACGTAATAGTCCCAGTAGTCCATCCAATATCATGGCCCCTCCTGATCGGGAAGCCACCAAAGGATACCACACGGGCTACGGGAGAAAACCAAACTCGTACAAGGCACGATAGGGCCTGTGACACGGCACAACTAGGCAATGCCAAGGTAGATATACCAATCGCTATTCGGGCTGGTGGTAACGCGTAGCGCGCAGCTACCTCCTACCTCGAGCCACATCCTCAAATAAAAAAAATCAAAAGTGGCCACCGAATCAATCCAAAAGTCAAAGTATAATATCGAAGGGATGTGTCCGTGTGACGACCCTGGATTTTTGGCCCTATTATTTTAGTAAATATTTAATCCAATTAAAATGTAAACTGATCATTTTAAAATAAATATGACTTTTGGAATAATTGCCATTTACTGTATAGATTTGTATTTTTGAAGGGAAATTGATTTGAAATTTTAAAATAAAATCCCTTAATAATATTCACAATAAAATTATCTTATATAATTGAGTTAGAAGGGTTTTACCTTGTTAACATTGGTATAACAATATATATAGATAATAATGTTGAAATAGAATCAAATTCTATCAATATAAAATATGGGTATTAAATATAAGTAAACCATATTGAATATAATTCAAATATTGATAGTCAAAATATAAAATACAAATGTACATGAAAACAAGAATTAAATGAATTGGTATGCCTATAACATAAGCTGAAATTTGTAAACACAATGCATAAAGTTAAAAATCAGATGAAGTGTATACATATGAATTATTCACACAAGAGAACAAAATGTTTATATACATAATATCTATGTTTTATCAAATTAAAAGATAAAAAAAATCATCATTCACAAAAGCCAATATCTATCTCCAAAGTGTATATTTTAGTACAAGATATTTATACATAGAAAACATGATAATCACATGTAAACATATTTGGAAACAAAGGCATTAAATGCCATCATCTCAGCCTAACATAGGTCAATTCAAATGTTAGAAAAAGAAAATCTTAACTAGGAAGCTATGCTAATAAATATGATCAAGTGTTGCTGTGGAATATGTAAGTGCAAAGACAAATCTTTGACCAAACATATGATGTTTGCTGTACATAAGCAGGACAAAGGAAATAAAGAAGACAAACTATTCATCAAATACAAAATATCTTTATACACAAAAACAAATAACAGTAAATCATAATTAGATGTAAACTAATAAGAGACATATGCATTTAACTGGCACAACATTTTGTCATTTCAGATTTCAAAGAAATCTTTTCAGCCGAAATATACAAGATTATTTTAATTTTGCTGTAATCAAACACAAACATTTTGTCTCAACATAACAAGTAAAGCTTGTACTAGTTAAACCTATACTGTTCCAACCTATTTCCTATATATATATAAACATCCACCTTATTTTTAGTTTGTTCACATAACATTTAAAAATGTGAAACAAAAACTGAGATAGGGAAAAGAGGAAACAGAAAAATAAAATAAACATCATCTTCAATTACAAACTCAAACCTTATTCAATATCAAGGCAAAACAGATATCAAACTGCAGTTTCAACCAGAATCATTCTCCGTTCAAAGTGATTCAAGTGAGTAAATATATGTTTTTGTTTTTTTTATGATATGTGGTTGCTGTATGGATTAAATAAACAATTCTGTAAATTTTCTATTGCTCTGGAAATTCTTTATCACCTGTTCTTGCATATATTTGGTACAAAGCAAAGTACAGTGGGAAATTTTAATCCTTCTGCTTGCAAAACACTTTACACTTAGGAATCTAAATTTAATAAATTTGTTTATACTGAAATCAGAGCTTGGAGTTTGTTTGGAAGGTTGACAGAGAATAAGGGTACTGCAAATTCAAGTTTACAGTTAAAAAAAAAAAACAATCATATGATTAGAATTCGAATATCTTAAGTTGATATTTTGATTTTATATCTGGAATGTACATCCAAAAATAGGAATTTTGAAGCAAGTACGAAAATTTTTAGTTTAGGAATTTTCGAGCAGTTTACAAATGAACAAAAACTACATTTCTATCAATTTCTACTAATCCAACAAACTTTTGAGGTTGAAATTTGTGGAGAGGCTAGCTTGACAATCTACGAAGTCAGGAAAAATATTCATTTAATTTTCTATTGTAGAAAGTGATGGATCGAGGAAAAAATAGGGTTTAACTCGCGATTTTGAACATGGTAGGAGACGAAGTGATTTCGCCTCCTCTGGGTGATCGAGCGGCACAGTATGCAAATGGGTGATAGCGTGGAGACTGGGGCAGTAATGACCGGAGTTTCATGACTCCTGGGTGGTTGACGTCCAAAACGTGAAAACTTATACCGGAGCATTAGGGTCTGGAAGCTCGAATTGGTTAAATTTTTATTTTCTAATTCGTACAGGGGTTTAGTTGGTTCGATTGATGGAGGGATTGAGAGTCGATTTGTGGGTGATCATCTCTGGTGTCGGAGATGAGTCGGCGGCGTGTGTAAGTGCACGGTGGGTCGCGTGCATGATTGATGATCTGGGTTTGGTTTTTGAAGGAATGCACGAGTATTTGAAGATGTTGCTTCGGGTTTAGGTCGAGTACGAGAGTGAGTTTACCTGATGCTTTAATTTTATACTTAAGCTTAAACTTTAAACTACATAAAAATATAGGAAGAAGAAGATGGACACAAGCAGAGGAAAGAAGGGACGCAAACAAATGCTTGGGAAACTCGGGCCTTACTCGAGTAACTATCGTGTTTGACTCGGGTCCATTTAAGGGGATAAGCCTAAACACTGTTATATTATTTTTGTTAACAAAACTCGGTATTATGTAAGTGAACATTGTTGACAAGGTTTAAGCTAAGACTTGATTTAAATTTTATTAAGAAGGGTTTTTTAACAAAAAAAATAAGATGGATAATTTAAATTTAAAGGTAATTAAGAATGAGATTAAATTATAATAGGGATTAAGTAAATAGTTTAAGATTTAATAAGTTTGGAATTATAGATTGATAATAAAAATCTTGTGTAATTAAGAATAATTAAATTATAATAGTAATTAGAGTTCGGATTAATTATTGATTAATTGATAAATAAATTTGTAATTAACTACCTAAAGTTAATTAACGAATGATTAATAGTTAAGTAAATTAATTAATTTAATTAACTGGTGATTAAGGACTACTTAATTTGAAATTAAGACGTGTTAATCAATAATTAAGGGTTATCAATTGATGGTTAAAGAATAATTAGTCTGCAATTAAGATTAATTAATTGGGTTTAGGGGTAATTAAATATAAATACTTGAGGAGGTTTAGTGAAGTAATTCATAATTACAAAATGTAATAAATTAAAAGGAATTTCTGAATGGGAAGTATTAAAGGGTAATTACTTGGGTAAGTAATTACTGTTTATGAGTAATTGAGGCTGATTAATGGATGCAATTAATTAAGTTTAATTGATTAATTTAGGATAAACATTCATGGAGTTGGTTAAGTATAATTACATAATGAAAGTAATTAAATAATGATAATAATCTAATCTTAATATAATTAAAGAATAATTAATCAGGGTGGATTAATTAGGATGAATGATTATGGCATGGTTAATCAATTGGGTTGTAACTAATTAATAAGCAGGATTTAAAGGCGATTGATTTAATTTAGTTATGACAATTAGATTTATCCGAGATGGGGTGATTTATTTATCTTGCTTATGTATGATGAAATGATGATTAACTGCCCTGAATTGATTGATACCCCTGATATGAAAGGTTTCGTGATATGATGTGTTTGGGTGGGCAATGATATTGTAGTTATTTATCAAATGAGAAATTGCTATGTAAAGGTGCCATCATTTATTTAAAATTGAATTGCGTATTTACTTGAATAGCATGTCTTAAGATGAACTGAATTCGAAGATACCGGAGTCGGGTATTAGTCAATACCCGAAAACCACTTCGATTCTTTATAAATTGATCCGTGGAAACAATAGGTCGTAATGGAATGTTTTAAGTGAACTGAGCCATATAAGCTAAGCTATGGCACATAGAAATTGATGTGTGAAACAATTGGTGAAGTTTTACATTGATATAAGTACCCCGGGTTTATATAAGTTGTATACTTTTGTATTCCATATTAGATGGGTTTACTCACGCTAGTTTCCAGCCTGACCCAGGTGTTACTTTGATGTAATGCTCGGGTCAGACCGAGTATTACAGATTTTCAGGTAGGTACGTTTTGGAGCTCAGGAGGCGAGCTGGATGGCTAACGTATGGGGTATTTCCGCTGTAGTATATTATTGTGTATCTGAGACATGATTTGTATGTGTCCATTATCTGTATATATGAGTAACTCTGATGTATATTAAATGTAATCAACAAATATAGTATTCTTTGGTAAACTATTATTTATTATTATATTTTATCCACTGCGAATGTGAGTTGTTGATGTTTCGTTTCTTCCTCTTCTTCTATCTCTTTCTTCTTTTTCATAACTATCTGGAATTTTCGGGTTCGAAAATTTCGGGTCGTTACATTTGGTATCAGAGCTGAAAGGTTAAGCGAGAACCTTGGCTCTGGTGGGGATTACTCATTAAATAGAGTTCGTGGAACTCTAGAATGAGTTGAGTGTATATACATATACATATATATATATGAGCGTGCACTTGTTATTTTCTTATATAAAGGTTTTAAATGATTTTATATAAAAGTATATTTTGATATATAAAAAATATTCTCTTCTAATAAAATATTTAGGTGATTGGTTGTTAAATTATTGGAATTAAGAATTAAATTAAATTAATTAAAAGTGAAACTCCAAAATTAGAACTCAGAAATTAGAATTGTTTGAAACTTTAAAATAAACAAAGTTAATTTGGTTTAAAAAGGTTAAACCAATCCTTGAGAATTTAACTCGAATTTATATAATTCGAGATGATTTAAATTTGAAGTTGGAATTAAATTCATTCAAATTGAACCCGATTTGAATTAATTGAATTTGGGATTGAAGATGTATAAGTTCAAAAGTTTAAAAGGAAGATTTGGATTGTAATGATTGAAATTGAAGTGGAATTGGTTTAAAATCAAAAAGGAATTTGAAATATAGATTGTAAATGTAATTTATAAATTGAAATAAACTTCATAAATAAATGAGATTATAATTTGAAATAGAATTCCAGAGAATATTTGAAAATAAAGTGAGATGAACTGCCAGAGTAACGTGTTAATATGAATTGGATGGATTGGGAATTTGGAATCTTTGGGAAATTTAAAATTCCTTTGGATTTGAAAGTGGTTTCCAAAGATTTTGGAGAAATAATAGTATTATTTCAAAAACATTTGTGTTGAACTTGAAATCTGGAAGATTTGAAATTAAAAATGTTTGGAAATGTTTTTAAGAGATAAAAGCATTGAACTCTTTCGGTCACGGGAAAATAGCGTCGTTGATGACTACAGCATTATCGATGTTTATTTTCGAGTTTCTAAAAGAGAAATTGCTACCAAATTGTTTTAAATTGGAATTGTTTGTGAACTGGGTTTGGTTTTGAAATTCAAAGGGATAATTGAATTCGCCAAAGAATTTTAGACATAGTTGAATTCTAAGGGGATATTGAAATTTTGGAATTTTGTTTAAACTATGGAACCTTGATTAAATGCTTATGGAATAATAAAAATATATTGACTAAATAAAATGTATAATTCTGAGTTAAAAGTAAAATGTGAATGTAATTGATTTTAAATAGTAATTGTAAAATTGAAATTATACTTAAGGTTGTAAGTTTAAAGATCAAATGGAATTTGATCTGAAGTTGGAAGGAAATTGAGAATCAATTCAATTTGAATTGGGAATGAATCAAGTCCAATGGAAATTGGACTTAATTAAATTGGGATTGGGTTAATTTAAATGGAATGGAAATTTAAATTGGATTGTTGGGGAAGTGAACAGTTCGACTCTAGACCATTTTCAATGTAAATTGTTTTAATATAAATAGTTTTAAATCTATTGTCTTATCTATTTACCATACAACTTTCTTTTTAAAAACCTAAACTATTTTATACTGGTTTTGCCACTACTTTTGAAACTCTTTACCTATTTTACAACTGTTTTATAAACTAGTTATTAATTTTCAATTAAGTTATGAATTAATTATTATTTTACAATTATTTTGCAATTATCTAAAAAATTCTGAAACTATTTAGCTATTTTCCAACTATTTTGTAATTAGTTATTTTTCAAAGTATTTATCTATTTTTAAAATTTTCAAGCTATTTTCTAAATATAAACTGGTCGGAGTTTAAACTGTTTATGATTAAATACCCAACTGGGATAAGAATTAGGGAGATAATCCAAATGGGGATTAAGGCAAATGTGAATAAGTGAATGAAAATTTAAGTGATTGTGAATAGAAAGGAATTGATATTAGAAAGAGTAATCAAATGTGAATATTTGATTTTGGGTAAACAAAGTAATCTCTTTGTTATATATTCTTCCCTTGTTGAATCTATTGTGGGAAGAAAAAAAGATTTTGGAAGTGTTTGAAGTATAAAAGGAATTTTATACGAGTTTAAAGTGATCCAAGGTTTTAAAAATTATATATCTGTATATATATAAGGGATCTATGAGGATTTTGGAAAAGGTTTGGGAACCTTTGGATTTGGAAAGGCTTTTGATTTTTGGGTAAAATCAATATTGAATTTGGAAATTTTAGTTTGAGAATTATCGATTTTGGAATAATCGATTTTGTGTAAAGAAGCGTTGATGAAATTCATACTAGGTGTATGATTTGAAAGATACTATATGTATAGTATAAAGTGTTTTGATGATAGCTCTGGGGAAAAAGGCGCTCCCTTGAAATGGACTTCTCAGGAGTGCCACCGAGTGGTGCTGCCTTGTGCCCAAGGGGGGT